>CM063511.1:55601904-55749404 GCA_032207245.1 Pardosa pseudoannulata | reverse complement strand
TATATATTAATGTTATATATTTATAATATATATTAATATTATATATTAACAGTATTTAATATTTTTATACATAATAATTAATATAATATAAATGTTCTGAAATATTTAGTGGAGAGGCTTTTTTCTGAAGTTTTAAGCATTTTGATCAGATTTTTAATGAAAAATTATAGAGTGCATTTTAAGGACATATACAAATTAAAGGCATTAAGGAGATATAGTACTTTTCGATTTCTAAAATCTTAATTGTAACAGTCTACTTATGATTTAATATAAAATAAATGTTCTGCTTAGTTAAGAAAAAAAATTGTAAATCATTAATAAGAGTTTATCTTTATAAAAATTGTTTAATTTTATTATAGAAAGCAATACATTTAGGGAAAATACAAAATGTATATACTAAATCAAAAGAAAAAAAATGAAACTCTCTTACCAAACTTTTTAAATTTTTAAATTAGAAAGTAGTTTTTTATATCATATAGAAACTAATTATCACTTTTATTCTGAAAACAAAATTATATCAATACAGGCAATAAATTTGATTCATGGCATAATAAAGGCTAAATTTGTTTAACTTTCAATTTCGTAAAGGTTTTTAAATATTTATTCTGTAAACCTAAAATTATATTAATACAATAATATATTTTTAAAGCGTGATAATTTTTTTCCAGCTTTGTAAGAGATTTTTAATTTTTATTTTGTTAACCTCAATTATATCAATGCAAGAAATATATTTAATTTTATAATAAAGGCTTTTTTTTCAATTTTGTAAGAGTTTTTAATTTTTTCTTTTCTGTGGACATCAGTTATTTTAATGCAAGTAATATATATTATTTCATAATAAATTACTTTAATTTTCACATTTGTAATAGTTTTTAAATTTTTATTGTATAATTCATAATGAGGAATTTTCACGTTTTCTAATTTTGATTTTAAACGATAGAAGACAAAAAAGTAAGCAGGACAGTAGCTATTTTTCTTTCATTTGGGGGTCTAATGAGTGATTTCTAATGGGTTTTATAGCGGACTCTTTAACGTCTCTCAAAAACGATACTTTTTCTCCCCCGAGTTTGTGACGTCATCGTTCATGTAAACACCGAGCGCCTATGCTGTTTACATGTTAAAAGTCGACTTTTAAATTTGTTTTTGTGTAAAGTATCGCATATAATAGAAATTTTTTTGTTATGTCTGGCATTAAAAAATCATACTCTAAATATTGTATTGTGCCACTCTGTAAAAATACAACAACTAATTGCAATGAGAAGATATTTTTCAGCGTCCCGAAAGACCCACATACACGTAAAATCTGGACAACTGAGATGAAAAAGGAGGAGAAATTAAACCTCAAATTATCATATAAATCATCTCTATCGGTTTGTGAAGACCATTTTTCGGTAAATAAATGCTTGCATTTGTTTAAATATTACTAATTTAGAACAATTAAAGTATATAAAGTACATCTATACCTTTAAAAGGATTGTTGATTAACCACTGCTATTTAACTTTTAAAACTGCTAATTTTCGAGTATTATCACAGAGTTCAAGTACAATAAATATTTTATAAAGCATATAAATATCGAAAAACATATAAATATCTAAAGCATATAATTATCTAATAAATAACTTGGGGGAGGGGAAAGTTATGTATTTTCAATGTATTATAAATATTTTCTTCAGAGATGCATACTTTCTTGTGTATCAAATGTAACAGTGATATTTTTCGATTAAATTGGTGACTAATTTGAAAAAAAAGTATAATATTTTTTAAAATATTTAATGATATTACTTTAAAAATTAAATTTAATTTGAGAAATTGTATACATTTTTTAATTTGACATTAATATTAAAGGCAATAAAATTGTATTGCTATTTAAAAATGTATAAATAATTAAGTAAAACCGTTTAAAGATTTTAAATTTCTTTTCATCATATTTAAAATATCTAAGAATTGGTTAGGTTTTGGTTTGGTTTTGGAGTGCTACGGTCTACTTTTTGCAACACGAAGGCTAATGAGACTGGTCTCTCAATAAATACCTCCTCTAATTTTTATTTTAATATTACATCCGTCTCTATTTATAAAAAACGATGCTACTACAAATGTGTGTATATGATATATGTATATTTACTTGAGTTGTTTGTGTTTACAAACAAAAGAGCTGTGTTTACCATGAATAAAGTATTAATACATGTTAAGAAAAATTGGAAAAAAACATAAATGATTTTACATACCTTTGGGTTTTAATTCCTCGTATTTCTGCTCCCATAAAATCCGGGTTTTTTGCTAAGAAAGAAAACATTGACATGCTGTCAATTTTCGGGAGACTGTCTGATTGTCTTTTGGTAAATCCAGGTAGAAGAGACATTTATGACAAATTGAGATAACTAAGCTATCTAGATCGATAAACTAAACCTTCAGGTTTAAATAAAAATAAATTTTGATAGCTAGAAAATTTCAGGAACTTGCAAAAACAAAATCGGAAAATAGTGCGCGCTTAAAAGCAATACAAAAATATTGGTCTGCATGAACGATGACATCACAACCAATCACGGAGCGTTTTGATGTCACGTGATTTTCGCTTAACTTTAAAATTAATTTTTTAAATGATGGACCCAGTTTTTTACATTCTTGAGAACATTTTTGGAATCTACGAGTCTGAAATTATCAGAAAAACACTAAGTTGTTCGAATCCCCCACATGTGCAAATTCCTCATTATATCAATACAAACAACAATACATTATAATTTTTAAATTGATAAAGGTTATTTTTTTTCAATTTCATAACTGCTTTTAAATATTTATGCTGTGAATCTCAATTGTATCATTACAAGTAATATATTTTATTTTATAATATCATGATAAAGACGTTTTTAATTTTTCAGCTTCGTAAAAGGTTTTTAATTTTTGTTCTGTGAACCTCAATTATATTAATACAACCAATATATTTCATTTTAAATCATGATAAAGAATACTTTTTTTTTAATTTTCAATTTCGCAAGAGTTTGTAATGTTTATTCTGTTAACCTTGGTTATATTAAAAAAATAATACATTTTACTTTTGTAGCACGACAAAAGCTAATTTTTTTAAATTTTCTATTTCGCAAGAGATTTTAAATTTTTATGCTATGAACCACAATTATTTTAATAAAAGAAATATATTTTATATTTTAGCATGATAAAGACTATTTTTTAAAAATATTTTCGTAGTAGTTTTAAAATATTTTAGATTTTTAAAGTGCTTTGTTGAGGTCTAGATGTTCTAGAAGTGTCACTGAGTCTAAAAGTTTCTTGAAATATTACTTTGAATTACTTTTATTACTAAATCTAAGAACCACATGTTGAAGGGGGAGGGGGTAAAGTTATATAAATTACATTAGCAGATAGGTTTTCATTCTTTAATCTTCGTTTAATAATATATTACTGAACACTTTACAGATTGGGTGCTTGAACGCTGGTGTGAAAGCTTAGAAAAAGTAGTTCTGTATACCTCTCATTGTTGATAGAAAATTCGTTAGCGACATCAGGTGACTGGAATTTAATTTATTTCTAAATATATACATAATTTTGTAATATTAATGTAATATTTAATCAATGATTAAATTATTTGATCAATAATTAAGCGGTATATGTAAGAAGTAATCAGTGATATATGTTCTAAACATATATCACTAATTGTTGATGATTTTTGGAATTAAGTGGTTTATTCAATAATCAAGTGGTATATTTAAGATTTAATAATAATTAAATGTTTCATGAAAGATTTAATTAATAATTAAATGTTTTATATAAGATTTAATCAATAATTAAATGTTCTATGTAAGATGTAATCAATAATTCAGTCATGTATGTTCTAAACATATATCACTAATTGTTGATGATTTTTGGAATTTAGTGATTTAATCAAAAATCAAGCGGTATATTTAAGATTTAATAATAATTAAATGTTTTATGTAAGATTTAATCAATAATTAAATGTTTTATGTAAGATTTAATCAATAATTAAATGTTCTATGTAAGGTTTAATCAATAATTAAATGTTCTATGTAAGATGTAATCAATAATTCAGTGATATATGTTCTAAACATATATCACTAATTACTGGTGATTTTTGGAATTTAGTGGTTTAATCAATAATTAAGCAGTATATTTAAGATTTAATAATAATTAAATGTTTTATGTAAGATTTAATAATAATTAAATGTTTTATGTAAGATTTAATCAATAATTAAATGTTTTATGTAAGATTTAATCAATAATTAAATGTTCTATGTAAGGTTTAATCAATAATTAAATGTTTTATATATGATTTAATCAATAATTAAATGTTCTATGTAAGATGTAATCAATAATTCAGTGATATATGTTCTAAACATATATCACTAATTACTGGTGATTTTTGGAATTTATTGGTTTAATCAATAATTAAGCAGTATATTTAAGATTTAATCAATAATTAAATGTTCAATGTAAGATTTAATCAATAATTAAGTGGTATATGTTCTGAACTTATAAATCGTTAAAGCCATCATGTCACTGTAAATTGATTTATTTCTAAATATATACACAATTTTGTAACATTTACTAAGATTTAATCAATAATTAATTAAGCTGTATCAATTAGCTGATTAGATCCATTACGTGACAGCAAAAGCTGCGGGAGAAAATTTTGGACATTAGAGAACGGTAATCATTCATTCCGGGAAATGTCCTCATTTTTCTTAACAGATCTAGACTGCAATAAAGGAACGCGTCACCTTGTGGGCAAAAATAAATGTATTACGGTAGGACTATTTCCTATGTCAGATCACCACCAGAGAGCTGTATTGCTATTTACATCATTTCACTTAAAGACGAATTTGGAACAATCTTCCCCTTTATTCTTTCGGTTCAGTTTAAGAACAAAGGGAACTAATTGTTCGCCGGAAATTCGAAAAGTGTTCCTGTTTTATTTAATCAAACAATTTCATCAATTATTCAGTTCCCTCCGGACATTCGACAGGAAACGAAGTTGTTGCGTTGTGGAGTAAGTTGTATAACTTTAATGGGGGGAGGGGTAATTGGAAGTATGGAACTTTCTTTCTTACCCGGGCGCTTTCTTTAAGTCCATTATTCGATTTAAAACTTCCTGGTAAATTCGGTAGAATAAAACTGAAGTAGCAAAAATGACTCCGGGCACATACACGGATAATGCGGAATAAAGGGCGTTTAACAGGTAGACAAAAATAATGAAATAGCTCGCCTCTAGAATGGAAAAAAAAGAATACATTGGTAGAGAAGCAATTTATAGGTGACACCGCCATTAATGCTATTTGCGGTATTATTAGATGTTTCAAATTATAGCTGTTAAGTGCTTGAAATTAAAATGACGTCATGAGGTTTGTCATAAAACATTTTGAAGACGAGATTTTTATAGAATTAATCGAGGATTTAGATTTTCCTAGACGCTTACTAACAAACAAAATTAATGAAAAGATTCTTACTTCCGCCTACGTAGCTGGTGTTTGTTTCTTTTTTTTCCAGTCCCTGAAGGAAAATATTTTCGTGTTTATTAGTGAGAGGTTTTCGTTTCGTTTAAGAGAAAAAAGTACATAAAAACGATACTAGTTTGTCGGGACCGTTGCATTATTTAGTGCTAAGCGATATTTCGTCTTAAGCATTTCACGTTAAATGTGTTTCCCTGTATCTCCTATATTATAATAGCCTAAGTTATCTGCCCGTCTGTTCTCGAATTCATTATAGAGGTTGGACCTGGAATGGATAGAGACATCCATATAAGGCGATTTCACGCAGTAGGGCAAATTCTCAAATTATGCCAATTCTGGCTTTAGTTTCAAACGGAAGGGCAGTTTATTGTTTGTCTATCGGCTGTTGTAAACATGAAAATGAATGGGAAGGGCATTATAGTAGTTCATGACGTTGCGACAAATTGCCTTATTAGATTCTTGATGAGTTAGGGTTAGCAAAATTCAAAGCAAGTCTTTAAAACTTTCAAAATCCACCCCTTCCCCCCTTTTCGAGCGTTTAATGCCATTATATCAAACCCTATTTTCCAGAGTTGTTTATCACATAATAAATAGGTTAAAATAACATTTTTTTCTACCATTCTGACGTCATTCCTTTAACCATATCATTTATTCATTTCTTATTTTAAAGGCGCCTCCACACTATGGTCCACTGCAAGCCATCACCACCGTCTGGAGGGGCTTTGGCTTATCGTGGCCGATGGCGGCAGACGATAAAATAGCCTTGGCGGACGATGGCTTCGGAGGCGGTTTTTCTCCAAAGATCAAAGGCAGCTAGATGCGCAACTTAAGTGCGCAGTAGACCCTATGGACGAATCAATGCGCTCACCTCATTCAGTGGCCCAGCGTGTGGATGCGACCCGTGAACCATCGTTCGAGGTCACCATCAGGAAGTGGTGAACAACTGGCCATAGTGTGGAGGCTACATAAATTGTTTAAATATCGTCTGCAATATTTTCATAAGTTTCATCACTGAACTTAGATATTACTTAAATAATTTTCTTTAATATTTGGCTTAAATAATAGATTAGGTACATATGTGATAATTTTAAATTTAATCATCGATTACTTTTTGTTTTCATGAAAGTTTTATCACCGGTATTAACAAAAAATTATTTTCATAAAATTCGTTTAAGTTATATATTTTTAAAAATTAAGAAGTTTGTTCGTTTGTGTGTTTGTTTTCATACATAACCACACGGTTTGACTAAATAAATTCAATATGATTCTAAACTGTATTCACAGCTTAGGAAGACTCTAGAGGAGCTTAAAGATAAACAAATTATTGAGCATGAACCAGATAATTCTCAGCCAAAAAAAAATATTTTTTTACCTACCTCATAGGGTACTTTACAATTCTATAAAATTAAAAATTTTACTAATCCCGTCGTATAACGGGCTATATGTTAGTTATCAATAATAGATTAATGGGTCCAAATAAAGGTACTCTTATAAATTGCGCTATCATTACTTACTTAAAAGTGTTTTTAATTATTGCCAGCATTTTATCAGGACGTAAATTTAGATAACACTTTCACGCTTTTATAACAGTTTCTCAGAAAGCTATCCCCTATATAACAATAGCTTAAGTTATCTGTCCATCTGTCCTTGAATTTATGAAGCTGTTTGACCTAGAATGGATAGGAGCATCCATATTGGATTCTTGATGAGTTAGAGTTAGCCGTTCCTTTCTTTTCAGGTGTTTAAATGCCATTATATCACACCCTTTTTCCCCGGTTAAGAGCTTTTAATCAATTTATCACATAATAAGTAGGTAAAAATAACATTTTATCTAGCCTTAGGACGACATTCTTTTAACCATCTCATTTAATCATTTCTTGTTTTAAATGATTTAAATATTGTCTGTATTATTTTCACACGTTTTATCACTAAACTTAGATATTACTTAAATAATTTTCTTTTATATTTGGCTTAAATAATAGATTAGGTACATATGTGATAATTTTAAATTTAATCATGGATTACTTTTTGTTGCAATGAATATTATATCACCGGTATTAACAACAAATTATTTTCATAAAAGTCGTTTAAGTTATATATCTTTGAAAATTAACCCTTTGACGGTTATGTACCAGTTCAGCTCGCAATCGAATCTTGCTTCATAATGCGCGCAAACGAGTTCCACTCGTGGGCAAAATTTTGACCGAAATGGTTAGAAACGAGCACTACTCGCGTAGTGAAAATTTTCCCCAATGCGCGCTGACGAGCTGAGCTCGTTCACCGTTATTATTCTGCATTGATTATGTTACAAACGATTCCGACTCGCGAAATTTAATTAGTTTTACCGGTTCCATAAATTTCTTTTCATAATGAAGGGGGATTTTTTTTTTTTACCTTCTTTTTCTTATACGTATTTTGGCGCGTGTTTTAGGGTGTTTGTAAAGTAAAATGGCTCAAAAATGAAAGTTACATAATTATGATGATGATTATGATTGTGATACAGAAAGCTTATTGTATCACAATTATAATCATTGATAAGTTTTGAGTCTGATGAAGACTTTGGTCACAGTATAGCAAGCTCAGAAGACGATTCAAGCTTCATAAAGTTTTACATTAGTTGTATTTATTTAGTCCTTTCAATTTAATATTTGTCTAATATTTATAATTAACTATTATTATTTATATAATTGATTATAATCATTTATAATTTACTATTTAATAATTATCATTTATTAATTATTTTAAAGTGCGTAAAAACTGTTATTTATGTACTACAAATACTTTAAGAAATTTTTAAAACGCGTGAGGCGAGCTATCTACGGCATCGCCAGAGAAGGGTGACATTTTCGGAAGAACGGCTGGGAAAAACAGCTGCCACTTTCGACTACTGTTTACTTGTAATGCTGCGCAAATTAAGTAAACGAAAACTTCTCGTTTCCCTAACCGTCAAAGGGTTAAGACGTTTGGTTTTCTACATAACCACATGGTTTGACTAAATGAATTCAATGTGATTCTAAGCTACATTCAAAGCTTGGGAAGATTCTAGAAAAGTATGAAGATAAATATATTATTGAGCATGAACCAGATAATTCTCAGCCAAAAAACAAACTATTTTTTTACCTACCTCATAGGGTACTTCACAATTCTGAAAATTAAAAATTTTACTAATCCCTTAGTATTACGGGCTATATACTAGTTATCCATAATACATTAATGGATCCAAATAAAGGTACTCTTATAAATTGCATTACTTAAATTGTTTTTAATTTTTGCCATCATTTTAGCAGGATGTAAATTTAGATAACGCTTTCACGCTTTTATAGCAGTTTCTCAGAAAGCTGTTTACCTAATTATAGCCACTTAAAGTTCATTTTTTGGAAAAACACAAATTTTTACCTATGGGGATTTATCTCCAAAATTATAAGTAATGAATGGCATGGAATTTTAATTTATTCTTTTTGAAAAGTAGTTAGTTTTAGCCATATGTTTAAAATTATTTTTTGGAACATATTTGTTTCGCTACTATTGTTTTTTAGTAAAATATTTCATAGGAGAATACGTCTTGTAGTGTTTACGCTAAATACTTAACTTTCTTATGGAAGGAAAATTCATTTTAATTGCAATTTTTAAGTCACTAAATGCAGCAATACGATATTTCAAAATTCACTGGAATACAAGAGTCACTTAAATTTTTGAAATGCTACACTGTCTATCAATAAGTATTTGGACACCTGTGATAGAAAAGAAAAACTAACTTTATTCAAAATCAATAGTTGGTAAAGCCTCGACTAGAGGCAATTACAGATTGAACCCTCTGGGATATATTTTCCACCCCTAGAACATAATTCCACCTCCGCCGAACTTGACTGTTGGCACAGTGCATTCTGACAGGAGACTTTCTCCAGGCAGACGCCAGACTCAGACCCTTCCAACTAAACGGTAAAGGGTGAACCTTGATTCATTGCTCCAACGAACCCGTTTCCACTGATCTACGGTCCAATTTCCATGTGATTTGCACCACATTAACCGAGCAGCGCGGGTGCACTTTGTGATCAAAGGATTATGGGTAGCAGCACGACCATGAAAACTAAGCAGATGTGCTTCCTTACGGATGGTATTCAATGAAACAATACTTCCGGATGCCTGTTGAAACTCCTCGCGGATGAGGGCCATCGGTTGGGTGCGGTTCTTCCGAATTTCTCTGGACAGCACTCGTCGGTCTCTATCTCCCAGTTTCGTTGGTCTGCCGACTCGGGGCACATTCCGACAATCACCGCTCATCTTCCACTTCTTAATCACATAGGCCACTGTCGATTTTGGATACTCAGATCGCTAGATATGTGGAAATTTAAAAAAAAGAATAGTATATTAAGACACTAAATCATTACTTATTTTCAATTAACTGAATATACAGTTTTTTCTTCTGTTAACCTCGGTTATATTAAAAAAATAATGCATTTTACTTTTGCAGCACTACAAAGGCTAATTTTTTTAATTTTCTATTTCGAAAGAGATTTTAAATTTTTATGTTATGAAAAACAATTATTATAATAAAAGAAATAGCCTAATTTTGCATGTATAATCTGCACCATCATATAGTCCGCTGGCGATATTTTTTATTTAAAAATTTCAGAAATCATCAGATAGTCTACACCACTAGATAATCCGCGGACTGTTCGTGCAAAAATATGTATTTTAGTATGACAATATTAAATCATTTGAAGAATAAAAACCTAAGTACAGTAGAGTGCCGAAAAGTCTGGATTAAACTCAATTAATTCCACCTTTTAAAATTTGAAATCATTTCTTCTGTCGTAGCCTATGAGACGAATTTTAACTGAAGAAACAGAGCAGTATGTTTTTATCTAGTCCATTAATTTTTGTTCTTCTATAATTTTGTATCAAAAAAAATTCTTGCAACATTAGAGAGATTAAAATTCAGTTATTTTTTTTTACTCTCGGGTTTTTTTCAATTAATGAAAAGGACATTTTAAAAAAATAATAGTATATTAATACACTAAATCATTATTTATTTTCAATTAAATAAATATACAGTTTTTATTCTGTTAACCTCAGTTATATTAAAAAAATTATACATTTTACGTCTGCAGCATTACAAAGGCTAATTTTTTAAATTTCCTGTTTTGCAAGAGATTTTAAATTTTTATGCTATGAACCACAATTATTTTAATAAAAGAAATATCATAATTTCGCACGTATAGTCCACTGCCGCTAATTTTTATTTAAAAAATATAAAAAATCATCAAGTAGTCCGCACCGCTATAGGTCGAAGGACTATACGGGCAAAAATATGTATTTTAGTATGACAATATTAAATCATTTTAAAAATAAAAAACGTAAGTACAGTTGAGTGCTGAAAAGTCTGGATTAGACTCATTTAATTCCACCTTTTAAAATTTGAAATCATTTCTTCTGCCATAGCCTATGAGACGAATTTTAACGGAAGAAACAGAGTAGTATGTTTTTATCTAGTCCATTAATTTTTGTTCTTCTATAATTTTGTATCAAAAAAAATTCTTGCAACATTAGAGAGATTAAATTTTTGGGTTTTTTTTTTCGGGTTTTTTCCAATTAATGCAAAGGACATTTTAAAAAAATAATAGTATATTAATACACTAAATCATTATTTATTTTCAATTAACTAAATATACAGTTTTTTTATTCTGTTAACCTCGGTTATATTAAAAAAATAATACATTTTACGTCTGCAGCATTACAAAGGCTAATTTTTTAAATTTCCTGTTTTGCAAGAGATTTTAAATTTTTATGCTATGAACCACAATTATTTTAATAAAAGAAATATCATAATTTCGCACGTATAGTCCACTGCCGCTAATTTTTATTTAAAAAATATAAAAAATCATCAAGTAGTCCGCACCGCTATAGGTCGAAGGACTATACGGGCAAAAATATGTATTTTAGTATGGCAATATTAAATCATTTGAAGAATAAAAACCTAAGTACAGTAGAGTGCCGAAAAGTCTGGATTAAACTCAATTAATTCCACCTTTTAAAATTTGAAATCATTTCTTCTGTCGTAGCCTATGAGACGAATTTTAACTGAAGAAACAGAGCAGTGTGTTTTATCTAGTCCATTAATTTTTGTTCTTCTATAATATTATATCAAAAAAAATTCTTGCAAGACTAGAGAAATTAAAATTGAGTTATTATTTTTAGCTCTCGGATTCTTTTCAATTAATAAAAAGGAAATTTAAAAAAATAATAATATATTAAAACACTAAATCATTATTTATTTTCAATTAACTGAATATACAGTTTTTATAACGTATTTCAGTATTTTATTGATGAGTGATAAATGTTCTTTGCTTATAAGGCTTCAAAACTTGATAAAAAAATTCGTTTCTGATTTATAAGCAACTTATTAACTAAAAATAATTTAATTTTTACAAACATAATTTTAAGTTTTGCAGACAGTTGTAATATGTGTTACAGACAGTAAATGAAGTCATTTAATGGACAGGTTGCCAATTTTAAGGATGTCTTGAAATGAATACCAAAAAAAGTCAAATATTGATTTCTTTATGTAATAATTGTTTTGATCACAATATAACATTGTAATGGACACAGAATTTGCCAATAAATCCCATATTAAAGGAAACTTTTCTTATTTTTAAAGATATAGATGTTTTAATCATTTTTCTATATTTTAACGCTTTAAACTAGCAATAGATGATAGCAATTGACTTAATTTTCTCTTTGAAATGTGCATGCTTAAACTTGCTGTCGTGTAGATCTCGTTTAAATTTAGGTATTTAACTATGATCAAATTTATAGTGGTTATTTATTTTGTTAGTCACGAAGACTAAATATTATTTGGGTCGCGTTGTGTATATTATTTAAGTTTAAATTCAACCACAGGTTCTTCGGAACCGGAGTTCGGGGGTTCGAATCCCACTATGACATGGATGTTCGTAGCCGTTCGGAATCGGCTTTAAGCAGTAGGTCCCGGTCTCATTAGTCCTCGTGTTGCAAAAAGTAAACCGTAGAACTCCAAAACCAAAACCAAACCAAACCAACCACAGGTTCTGAGAGACTACAGACTTAAAATAAAAAAATAAACTAATAAGCTATATTAAGAGTTATTAAAATCAAAAATTACACTCTTAAAATAAACACATACAAGGTTTATAGTTTAAAATAAAATTAAGCAAATTTATTATTATTCTATATACATATCTACATATATTAACGATCTGATTTAAGCTTCATAAAATTTGCTTCTCCAAACCTTTTACTAGGTGCCACATTATTCAAAATTTAACATTAATAATATCCTAACATTTAGGTAAAAAGAGACAAAGAAGAGCGAGGACCTAATCTCAATTTTAATTATATATAATAATGAGTACTTTTGTGGATCTATTTGGTGTGCCAAGGCTGTACTCTTGGGAGTTCTTGTAGATACCTTGAGCTCCCAAGGTATCGAAATAACACATACAAGATATCAATCGAAATCCTGTATGTGTTATTTCGATTGATGGAATGATAATGTGGACTCCAGTCTCACCGCTGGTATGGGGCCTTCTAAATAAATTGGGATGATTCTGTAAGGCGGATGCGCTGGAATACTCCTGGCAGGTGTGCGATGTCGAAGTCTTTCTTGGACCCAAATCTCCTTTGGTCCCCGTACTCTGTCCTCGAGTCCTGAACACTTGCCGTCGAACTCTCGACCTCCGAACTCTGACAGTCGAACTTCTCTCCTCGACTGCCGAACACCCTTTCTATAGAAAAGTTCGTCTCAAAGTTCTTCTCCTCCGACCTCTGACCTCTGACGGTCGGACTTCTCTCCTCGACTTCTCGAACACCCCCACTGTCTTGACTTTTCTTTATTTTATATTATTTTCATCTCTGTCCTTTCTTACTTCTTTTCATCTAATTAGGAGGGCTGTATACATCTATTGGTCTCCTTTACCCCGCCTTGAAACCGCAAACATGGGAAAACCTTACCCCTTCAAATTGGGCACTGTCCCTTAGGGACTCATAAATAACTCCACAAAGGTACATTCTTATTTAGTGTCATGTACGGAGACGTGATTCTAATCTGGGACTGGGATCAGAACCCGCCCGAGAAACTCTCACACGACGAAAATCCGTTGAAATAATTTTTATAGTCTTCTCTCCTTTACAAAAGATGTGATGAGGTCAGATTTAGATCCCAAGCAATTCACTTCTCGTTTTATTTATAGCAATTATATTAATTAATCAGTCATATTAATTACATCAGTTATATTAATTATCAATTATATTAATGATCTAAATCGACTCACCACACTTGCTATACATGGAAAAATCAGGAGTTCGATTTTTTCTCTTATGACCTTAAATAAAAATGCCTATCCAAACAACACTTATAAACTTTATAGCTATTTAATTATTAAACCATTTTATCCATTTTAGGGATTATTCATTGTTATCCTAATATTATTAATTTTTAAAAATACAATATTTTCAGGCTGTACAAGAGGGTGATTTTGCAATTAAAGTACCCAAAAAATTAAATGTAAGAGTCTGTTTCATATATATTTAACATATGTAAATTGTAAAAGCCATTAATTAAGCATTTTGCATAAAATTTTAAAATAATTCAAGTTAATTCAAAAAATTGACTTGGGGACATTTTTGTCAAGTTTACTAATTTATGTGTATAATTTTATGCTTAACCCCAATAAAATATAAATTTTGTCATACAAAATTGTGTATTGTAAAAATCAATCCAAAATTTTTATTAAAATTAGTATATGTAAGTTATAAAAATTATTAGTTATATTAATAAATTTGCATAAATTTCTAAATTGATCCTAAGTTAATTCTTGGAGAATTTTTTGTTTAGCTAATAATTTTAAATTACTATTTTATAAGTATTTTTTATGATAAACTTCAATTTAACCTAAATTTTGTCACAGTAAATTGTGCACTGTAAAATTAAATATGAAATATTTAGTAAAATTAGCAAACGTAATTATAAAAACTATTATACATTGATTCTGAATTAATTCTAAATTTTTTCGACATAGCAGTTTAGGAAGACATAACAAAATATTTTTAAAAGTAACTGTAGAATTTGTAAAACCTTGAACGGAAACTTAAGATTTTGTTTTCTTGTTTTTAAAAAGCAAATTCTTCCTTTATATTTTAGCTAATTATTGTTGATTCTAAATTGGTTCTAAATTTTTTCTACATAGCAGTTTAGGAAGACATAACAAAATATTTTTAAAAGTAATTGTAGAATTTGTAAAACCTTGAACGGAAAATTAAGATTTTTGTTTTCTTGTTTTTAAAAAGCAAATTCTTCCTTTATATTTTAGCTAATTATTGTTGATTCTAAGTTGATTCTAAATTTTTTCTACATAGCAGTTTAGGAAGACATAACAAAATATTTTTAAAAGTAATTGTAGAATTTGTAAAACCTTGAACAGAAAATTAAGATTTTTGTTTCCTTGTTTTTAAAAAGCAAATTCTTCCTTTATATTTTAGTTAATTATTGTTATTATGTATATACATTTTGAATTCTTTTTTACAACTTCAAGAATATGTTACTATGCAGGAAAAATATTTATTCTTTGATTTTGAATCTACAGAGTTTCTGGTATTGCTCTTAACGTCGTGATTTTTTATATTTCTAAACATGATCCCCTCTTCTTAAACGATAAGCATGTCACCTTAGTATTTATTACATTTTCATTACTATATAAATCCCGAAAAAAAGTAAGGTATTTCATTAAAAAGAGTCCTCCGTAGTTTGCACTAAAGCGACGTTTGACTAAACAAACATCGAACCAAAGGGTAATTTAAGGAGTTTAAATGGAAATCGAACCTGAAGCAAATCTCTTCTACTGGTAAAAAATTCTCCAAGAAAAAAATAAACTCCCAGTCAATGTTCTAGAACTAAATTAAGTTGTAAAGGACTTCGGAATCACTTTTTTGTTTTAAACTTTTTCTTTCCCTTAGGATTAATTATCTTTCTCTCCTATTTTTTTACCTTTTTTGGTTACTTTTTAATTCTGATAGTTTAGAATTCTCTATTTAAAGTTTGTTTGCTACCAAACAACAAACTGAACACGTAAGGAGAAAGGTATGTTGGGAGAGGTTTGGGGAACGTTATTAGAATTTTCTTCTAAACCCATTGGTTTTCAACCTACCTTAAAGCCGTGAGACTCTAATATATTCTTCATGGAGTGACCCCAAATCGTAAAACTATTTTTGTTTCTACTTCATAACTGTGTAATGTTACTTCTGTTATGAATTGTAATGTAAGTATCTGACATCCAGAAAATATTTTTATTGTTATGTAGCACTCTGGCCAATTGTTTACCACTTCCTGATGATGACCTTGAACGATGGTTCACTGGTTGCATCCACATGCTGGGCCATTAAATGAGCCGAGCGCATTGATTCGTCCATAGGGTCTACTGTACCATCACCTTTTATACCTTGTAATGTAGTCACTGACAGCCATTATAAGGTTCTGTTCCAGAATAGTTTCTGTATATGTACTTGATGTAAATGTCTTTTACTTCAAGATACTTGAAACTAAACAAAAGAGTTTATTATGTTCACATTTTATTCCAGTATTGTAATATAAGATTTTTTTCGCCCTGTTTTAGTTCTCAAACGGCGTTAATCCTTATATATCCAGAACAATTTATTGAAATCCCGCTAAAATAAGGTAGTTTTATGTCAACGAATTACAAACAAATTAATATAAAATATGAATAACCGACAACTATTAAATATTATATACAATAAAAAAATTAAAAACAATTAAATGTTTGGTTTTCTTAATTTGGGGGGCATGAATCCTTTTAGAACATCTTGGAATTCTATGTTCTGCAAGACGTCGTATTCAATGGCTATAATAGGAAGTGAGCTCAGTCTTTCTTATGTCATTGAAGATCAAGGATAGTTATCTAGCACTTTTAACTTTGATGTAGCCTCCACACTATGGCCAGTTGTTCACCACTTCCTGATGGTGACCTCGAACGATGGTTCACGGGTCGTATCCACACGCTGGGCCACTAAATGAGCTCAGCGCATTGATTCGTCTATAGGGTCTACTGCGCACTGTAGTAGCGCATCTGGCTACCTTTGATCTTTGAAGAAAAACCGCCTCCGAAGCCATCGTCTACCAAGGCTATTTTATCGTCTGCAGCCATTGACCACGATAAGCCAAAGCCCTTCCAGACGGTGGTAATGACTTGCAGTGGACCATACTGTAGAGGGGCCTTTATATAATTGTTGTTGTTGCTTATGCCACTTGGTCAACCACTTGGTGCCACTTAGTCTGGGTCCTCATGAGTAATGGAGTGTACTCAGAGTTCTGCTTTCCAGATTAATAGAGTTGATCTTCATGGAAAACCCCATAAAATATCGATAGAAATTGAATTCATTTCCTATATCCACTTGTTTCGATTGTACAAAAAGTAATTCAGGCTAATGTGACTTATAGTAACGTCATGTTTCAGTGGCGAAAATATTAAAAGTGTTTTCAGTGGAATAGAGAGATAAAGACCATTTTTATGTTTAAATGAATACTCTAGATGTTACCTTTATAATATTGCATGATTTTTTTTATAAAGCATTTAGGTCCATTGGAAGCTTTTTCTCATATATGGCTTTTAAGCTATGTTGTGAGAGGGGCTAAAGAAGAATAAAACTCAATTACACAATACAGCACACGCGAAGCTAAGAACCAGGTCTGTTGAGAAACTCAAAAAAATTGATTCAAGATATAAATGAACGAAGACTTGCCATCGGCGACAATTTATCTTAAAAACTTCGTTTAAATCCGAAACACCATTAATTGGGAATATGCGCAATTATTTAAAAACTAAGATTTTAATGTCAGTAGTTGTAGTTGTTGTTGTCTTATGCCACTTGGTCAACCCAAGCATGATTGAGGCGGAGGCTACTCGTATTATAGCAAAGGGACTCATCTTTCGTTTTGACGAGCTCTTCAAGTGTAAAATCACGGTTCATGTGGGTTCTCGTAGTTTTGAAGAAGGGACCAAGCAGAAGACCGTAGACCTATACCTTTAGCCTGCCACCCCCAGAAGTATTGATTGAGAACTTGGGGACATTGTGACCACGAACCTATTTTACGTGCCCCAGACACCTTTAACGAACACGGCGGATCTTAGGCCTCCTCGGGCTCCGAACCCGCAACCCTCCAGTTACGAGAACGTTGCCTTTGCCGACTGAGCTGCCGCGGCATTGTTACATACTTAATTCATATCGATTAATCACAAAACGATCTATGTATCTTATGGTACACTTCCTATCTCAGGTATAATTGCGCAATCATTTCTCCAACTCGCCCTAAACTTTGAGTGGAATATCAAGTGATTTTACATGAAATCTTCTTATTTATGACTTTTTCCATTATTATTGCTTTTTTCTTTGCATCCGTTCTTATTAGATAATGTATATTTTTTTCTTTGGAAATTGTGTGTCAACATTATTTTTATTGATAATGTTTGTTCGGAGTTTTCATTAACAATGGGAGCTGTGACGTTGAATGCTTTAGTAATATAATTAATTATGGGTTCACCCTCCCCAAGGTCACATCTCCTTTAACCCGTTCTCGACCAACGTCTCGTGGGCACGACGCAGCGATTCCACTCACATCATCCCAGCATCGTCTCTACGAGAAGAGCCCCGGTTGATATTAAGAAGCCAGCGTCGCGTATGCGTAATCGGAGATCGGAACGTCTTATTTGAATTTTTAAATGCTATATTTAATTATTAGATTGCGTTAATGGGCAACGGCTTCCATAACTGTCGACTCGTATAGCATTTACGAGCTGGTCCTCAAGGGATTAAATGTGTACGTGTTTCACGCACCTAGGGTACCTGAGGGATAATTCTCTAACAATCTGGTAGTCTTCAGCTTATTTTCGTAGCGTTTGCTCCTTACTGGATTGGACCACATTAATATTCGAAACATGAATTACCACTCGTTGGTCAGCAGCGGCTTGGTTGCCGATATTGGGTTGCTGTTTTGATGACTGAAATCAATAGCAAGTTGCTGTTGCATGGCTACTGTGATGAGGCGATTTAGATCTGATATATAATTTGTTTCATTCATAAAAGAAGTAAAATGTTCGGGATCTAAATCTGACCTCATCACATCGTTAGAGATAGAGGACCATAATTTAACGGATTATTGTAGTCTTGTACGGGAGTCTGATTCCAGTCACAGATAAGAATCCTGTCTCCGTACTTGACATTAAATAAGAATGTTGTGGAGTATTTATGAGTCCCTAAGGGACAGGGCCCAATTAGAGATGATAAGGTTACTCACGTTGGTGGTCTCAGGGCGGGGTTTGCTGAGACCAATGACTTTCTGGCAACTATCCCGATTGGGAGTCAAGGAGAAGGAGGGGACTAAGTTCGAGACAATAAAATCTAAAAAATCTAAAAAAGGAGGTCCCCAGAGAATTGCAGGGGAAGCCCCCAGAGAATTGGAGGAGAAGGCCCCAGAGAATTGGAGCAGAAGGCCCCAGAGAGTTGGAGGAGAAGGCCCCAGAGAGTTTGGATAGAAGGTCCCAGAACGAGAGTTGGATGAGAAGGACCCAGAGAGTTTGGTTAGAAGGTCCCAGAAGAGAAGTTCGTTTCGGAGGTCCCAAAAGGAAGTTGCTATATACTCCAGCCAAGTCCGCCTGAAAGTTTCCTGCGCAAAATAGTACGGCCGCACCACAGAGACTCAGGAGAAAGCCCCAGATCAACGGTTGATGTAGATTCCCTCTCATACCCTTCAACCAGAAGTGTTCCGGGCCCAACACTTTAGACCCACAAAGGTACCCATTTTTTTGCATTACATTTTGAAATCGAGATTAGGTCCTCTCTCTATACTTACAAAAAATTTTCTAAGTGTATATAAAGTTTGTCACAAGTAATTTAAATAGATTGACTAAGCTTAATTATTGACTTACTAGTTTTTTTTTTTTTTTGCAAATAGATGTATAAATGTTTTTTTATAATAAATCTACTTTTTTATATTAAGCTAGTCTCAGTTGCCATTATTTTAGAGGTTAGTTGATTCTTCACTTTAATGTCTGTAGTTGCTCAGAACCTGTGGTTAAATTGTAGTAAAACAAATATTTAACACAACGCAATTTAAAATAAATTCCACTATACATTTGATAACAGGTTGTTAATAAATATATAACGAGGACTACACGACAGCTACATAGACTGGGTCAGCGTAAAACTGAATTAGGGTCTACATCGCAGCAGTTTGAGACAGTATAAGTAAGAAGTCAAAGCCAGAGCAAAGATTGAGATTGCTTCTTTCTCACCAGACCAGAAATTCACTCACATTTGTTCGGGGTGTATGTGATAGTAGGTAATGGAATGGAATAGGAAATGAATGCAGATTATGCAGCATACGTAATATGCAGGTTGACACATGAGCCACCATTTTATCGTAATCTTCAAACCAAACACTAATTCGGTTTTTTTCCCCAAGTTTATCAAACGAAGTTTACTAAATAAGATCAGACATTCAATTTTAAAATTATCAAAGCTTAAAATTGTAATAAAATAAAATAGTATTTGGATAATTGTATTCGAATAGGATAATTTTATCAAAATTAAATTTGAAATAACTAATCATAAAGTTATATATACAATACTAATACATCGATGTTTAAACAACTTTGAATGCTTCAGCTCATTTTACTTGGTGATAGGTATCATTTTAAACATGAAACATAGAAACATGTATACTACGGGGTTTTTCATTTCTGGACAGTAACAAAACACCGTTTTAATCACAAAAGACTTTTATTACTAGAGAGTCGAGTTAACGGGTTCCCACTTCATTATAGCAACGGGACAAACTGAAAGATCAGCTAACATGAAAAATCTAAGTAAAAAGCTAAGTAAAAATTTCTCTCCGATAGAGTGCATCTCTTTTTGTTCAGCATTTCCTCAATTGACCGCTAGGGCACTTTAAAGTTTTAATTGGTTAGACCCCTTCCCTGGCTGCGTGAACTGTTAAACAGGGGCAAGCAAAGAGACACGAGGTTTTTGCCCTTGGCTATCGATTTTAAAACCTTTGAAAATTGTCTCGGGCCATAATAAAGGCTATAAATTTGTTTCGAACTATCATATAGGAAGTTTTCTAACAATATATTCCTTAAGGAACAGTCTTTGGGGTTTTATATAAAATCTCTACATTAGTTTACTGATTTAGTTTACTTTTCCCTTACATATATATAAATATGTATGTCTTATAAGTATAATATTTTAATTAGTATTAAAATAGTATTGTAGAATGTAGTATGTAGCATATATAAGATATGCAAACAACATGTATGTCTTAAATGTATATATATACTAGATGACTCGACAGACGTCAACCGGTTTTAAAGCTGTAAATCCAAAAATTATAAAATGTTTTTAAATAAATTGTAAATTGGACCGTTTTGATGGAAAAAGGAAAAAAAATTATTTTAAAAATACTTGATATCATCACGCGTACAGTCATAACAATTGTAATAAGATTAAATTAAAATTCCCACATCTCCTGTACGGGGAAACTGTCTTGGGATTTCTCGCACTGAAGCCCGTGGCACTGACCACTGTGCCACAGATACTTAGGCAGAGAAGGGTTTCAAGCGGCATGATAATAATCTCAATAAGAGCGCGGATCAAATATTGGATAATATTGTGAATTTAAACCATTCGCGAATCAACTTAATTACATACACAAAATTTCATTGAAATCAGTCCACCCGTTTAGGAGAAGTTCTGTTACAAACAGACGAAGAAAAGAATTGTATATAAGAAGATATATATGTGTGTGTGTGTGTGTTTGTGTATAACTTCCCTTGCATACAGTAAAGCTCAACATCTATATAATTTTCAAGAAAAATTTTATAATAAAGACTTTATAGATCAAAAGGAGTAAAAACTGATTTAGAATGGGTTAATGCTTCTTTCTTAAAGCCTAGTACAGGAAAATATGGGTTTTATACTACAGTGTCTTCACATCTCTGGAGGTTTCCCTAGCTTGTACGGAACATCGAATAGCTGAATAGGCTTCAACGATTCGCTTCGTCGACTTCTAATCAGAACTCTTCTTGTTCGAAACTTTTCTTTTATCTCCAGAGGCTTCCCCTTGATCGTAAGTGAGATTTCTCGTTCCTTGATATCTAGAGGCCTTATATCTATGTGAAAAATAAAAAACAATATGTAGGTGTAAACCATCTCTTCAAATTCCACATTCTTCATTAGTAAATTATATAACAGGGGTGGTCAAGCTCCTTGAGAGTCCGAGCTAATTTTTAAAATTGAAATTTTTCTCGAGCCGCAATTAAATACGCATTTAAAAGGTATGCAAAATAGGTATTAATTTTTTTACAGAAATTATATTTATTGAATGTCATTTAGAAGTTTTTCGTCCTTTAATTTTTCAAGGAATTTTTTTAATTGTCGATGATTTTTTGCTTTGGTGCGAATGTAATTTGCAATGTTACACTGTTTACACTTTTACAATGTTTGCGTTACACTGTTTTCATAACATCAGGCTATTTTAAATATTTTGTAACGAGATGTTCTCGGTGAATTATGCAGTCAATCGGTATGAAATGTGGAATTTAAGAATCATCTATTTAAAGCCAAATAAGACCAATTTTTTTACCCAGCATTGATTTTTATTTGTTTATGATTAATCATAAATTTATATTTATGATTTTTTATTTATGATTAATCATAAATAAAAGATATTTTAAGGTATAAAATATATACACTATCATATAAGGCGATTTCCCGAAGTAGGGCAAAACTCAATTTATGACAATTCTGGCTTTAGTTTCAAACGGAAAGGCAGTTTATTGTTTGTCTATTGGCTGTTGTAAACCTGAAAATGAATGGGAAGGGCATTATAGTAGTTCATGACGTTGTGACAAATTGCTCTATTGAGGATTAGATAATTGATTTGGCTTAGTTTGGTTTGGAGTGCTACGGTCTACTTTTTGCAACACGAGGGCTAATAAGACCGGGACCTACAGCTTAAAGCCGATTCCGAACGGCTACGAACATCCATGCCACTGTGGGATTCGAACCCACGAACTCCGGTTCCGAAGGCCAGCACCCTAACCAATCGGCCATCGTCCGGCGATTAGATAATTGTAAAGCAAAGTAAAATTATGTTAATCACAAATAAAAGATATTTCGAGGTAGAATATATGTACAAGTGCGTATTATGGATTAAATAATTGTAAGGCAAAGTAAAATTATGTTAATCACAAATAAAAGATATTTCAAGGTAGAGAATATATACAAGTGCGTATTATGGATTAAATAATTGTAAGGCAAATTAAAACTATGTTAATCACAAATAAAAGATATATCAAGGTAGAAAATATATACAAGTGCGTATTATGGATTAAATAATTGTAAGGCAAAGTAAAATTATATTAATCACAAATAAAAGATATATCAAGGTAGAAAATATATACAAGTGCGTATTATGGATTAAATAATTGTAAGGCAAAGTAAAATTATATTAATCACAAATAAAAGATATTTTATGGTAAAAAAAATATACAAGTGTGCATTATGGATTAAATAATTCTAAGGCAAAGTAAAAATATGTTAATCATATCAATTACATCTCTATCAGTTGTAATAAATTTTTAAAATATAATAATGCAAAAATGAAAAGGAAACTCGAGTACATTTATCGAGAGCCACAAATAATCCTTCAAAGAGCAGCATGTGGCTCGCAAGCCGCAGGTTCTCCACCCCTGTTATATAACTTTACGTTTTATTAATCTATGAATCTCTCTTTCTCTGTCATGGACATACACTGTCGTTTTTTAAGTTGTAAGTTAAAATAACTCAAGAGTTGCAAAAACCAAATCTTTTAACTTCAATGAGAAATTTGCACTTACGGGAGAATCAAACAACTTAATATTTTTTTGGTAATTTAAGACTTGCTAATTCTAAAAATGTTCTCAAAAATTGAAAAAAAAATGGGTAAAAAAAATCTTTGTGAAATTACTCGAAAATTAGAGAATTATAAACGGTACTGGTTTACTAACAGCATTTTTATATGTACGGTTGTTTTCTTATATATATATATATATATATATAATATATATATATATATATATATATATATTCAATGTTATAAATTAGTATTATCCAAGTTTTACGTATACTACTGGGATCTTTGGAAATGCTAAAAAAAAATATCTTTTCATTGTAATTAGTTGTATTCAAACATAATGGCATAATGTAATATTATAAAATATGGCATTTTAATGTCAGACATAATTAGAAATATATAATATATAAGAATCTTTGAACACTAACGAATTAATATCGCAATATGCAGCCTAAACAATGTAAACGTGTACAAGATGCCTACAAAAGCTTCTTTCTCTTTTGAAAAAAAAATCTCTGATTTATAAGAACAAAACGTATAAATACACTTTAGGTGGAACACAAGATATACCTGCATACAAACAAAGATATTTTTTACTGAATGCAGATATACTAGTGCTATGCATCATTCTTCAGTTAGTTGCAACTCTACATTCATCTCTTCATCACACATTAATCTGTACACATTGAAAACTCAACGGATTCAGTTTACGATTCCTTTTCATGATGAAGAAATGCGCAAAAAATCTCACTTCATAGCTAAAAGTTTTCAACTGTTTATTTTGGTTCAGGTTGATGTGAAATAAGGCCTTTAATAGATTAGAAATATTTTGCTATCAAGTGAGATACTTACGTATTTTTCATCCGGAAAAGGAGTCTAAAACTGAATCCGTAGCTTTTTCAGTGCGTCCAGATTGGCGCATAATAAGGCCTTTGATAAGTTGAAAATTTTTCTCTCTCAAGCGAAAAACCTGCGCATTTTTCATCTGGAAAAGGAATCTAAAATTGAATTTGTTGCTTTTTCAATGTGTACGCGTTGATGTGTAACAAGTCCTATGATAGTGTAAAAATTTCTCGCTATCAAACGAGAAACATGTGCAATCTTCATCTGGAAAAGGAGTCTAAAACTGAATCCGTGGCTTTTTCAATGCGTACAGATTGACGTATAATAAGGCCTTTAATAAGTTGAAAATTTTTCGCTCTCAAACCAGAATCCTGAGCATTCTTCATCTAGTAAAGGTGTCTAAAACTGAATCTCTTGAATTTTCAATGTGTACAGGTTGACGTGTAAGAAGGCCTTTGATAGGTTGAAAATTTTTCGCTATCAAACGAGAAACCTACGTATTATTCATCCGTAAAAAGAGTCTAAAACTGAATCCGTTGCTTTTTCAATGCGTTGTAATTAGGCTTTTGATATGTTGAAATTTTTTTGCTATCAAACGAGAAATCTGCGTATTATTCATCAGGAAAAAAGTCTAAAACTGAATCCGTTGCTTTTTCAATGCGTTTTAATAAGATTTTTAATAAGTTGAAAACTGTTTGCTATGAAACGAGAAACCTGCGCATTCTTCATCCGGAAAAGGAATCTTAATCTAAATCCGTTGTTTTTTCATCACGTCCGGGTGATAAAACTTTAGATAGGTTGAACATTTTTAGCTATCACACGATAAACTTGCAGATTCTTCAACCGGGAAAGAAATAGTAAAGTAAATTCGTTCCTTTTTCAACACGTACAGGTTGACGTGAGGTAAGGCTGTAATAGGTTTAAAATGTATCAACATCACACGAGAAATCTGTGCATTTTTCATCCGGAAAAAGAATCTTAAACTGAATTCGTTACTTTTTTCAATGCGTACAGGCTGACGTGTGATAACGATTTTGAAATTTGAAAATTTTTCGCGATTATATGAGAAACCAACGCATTCTTCTCCTGGAAAATGAAACGTTACGTTAATCCGTTACTTTTTCAACGCGTACAGATTGAATTGTTATAAGGGCGTTAATCGGTTAAAGTATTTAGCTATCACACATAAATCTGCTCGTTTTCCATCAAGAAAAAGAATCTTAAACTAAATTCGCTGCTTTTACAACGCGTACAAGTTGATGTGTTATAAAGCTTTTAATAAGTCGAAAATTTTTCAGTATCTCACGAAAAACCTACTCCTGGAAAAGGAATCGTAAAGGTAATCCGTTACTTTTTCATCGCGTACAGTTTAACGCATGATAAGTACTTAACAGCCTTTTAAGCATGCACGTTTTTCAAGGCATGACAAATAATCTTTTTTTTTTTTTTTTTAAATTCTTAACACCTCATAGCATTTAATAGCTGCTAGATGTCGTATGTTTTCGCGTGATATATGTCCATACTACATTTGAAACGGTAAAATAAATAAAAAGTTTGAATTCCTTCTTATTTTCCTCCACGAATAGCGAATTCTTTCATTTGCCTTGTTACTTTGGGCAACTCTGCTATTTATCTAGGATTTAATTCGAAAACGGTTAAAAACTTTTTTCCGAAATTTTTCTAATTTTAATGCTTTTCGTTTAATGTTTTTAATGTATTGTAAATTTTTTTTCCTCCCTTTTCTTTCACTTTCGCCGCATACTTAAAATATCCCCTTTCCTGTTAATCCACATATTCTTTTCCCTCCACGAATTCTTCTTTAATTAAAGCACTTAAATTGGTTGTAATGAGATACGAGGTGGCAACATAAAAAGCAATTGCGACGCTTTAGTAACCATGGAGACGATCCAAAAAGTTTACCTCCCCCATATCAATCTTTAACGAGTACTTACTGTTTTTTCACTTTTGTATGAATTCGCTAGCAGTAATGAGTTAAGTTTCCTTTCCATATTTTTTTTCTGTTTTACCTAGAATTTAATCGAATCTATCGAGAGCTTTTTGATGACAGAATGTATATATTGCTTTACTAATTCTTTCGGTAACTCATAGACTAATGAAATGGATAGTTTCGCCTTATTCTGACGTATTTATCATAACTGTAATGTCACTGTAATGCTTAAATTAGTTAATAATTAAAAAAATAATTATACGAACTATAAATGAATATAGGCTTACATAAACTTACATCGATTAAAAATATCGATCCCAACCGATATCCTAGCAGATATTTTTTTCTGTTTCATTATAAAGGCCTACATATATCAACCTAAACTTATTAAAAAAAACATTTATAACAGTTGGGCTGAAAAGTTCGTAGGCTTACATAGAAAAAAAAATTTTGATAAAATTTGATTTTATTATTCAATGTAATTGCTTTCAAGGGCGATACAACGATTATAGCTATCATACAATTTTTCGATACCATTTTTATAGTATGATTGTCTTTAGCCTCAAAATAGGCCTCAGTTTCGGCAATTACTTCTTCATTAGCACTAAATTTTTTTCCAGAAAACATTTTCTTGAGGTGTAAGAACAGAAAGAAATCGCTGGTGACCATGTCTAGACAATACGGTGAATGCAGAATTAATTCGAAACCTAATTCATATAATTTTGCCATAGTTTTCATAGACTTGTGAGACGGTGCATTCTTTTAATGAAACAGCACTTTCTTCTTCTTCAAATGGAGCAGTTTTTCCTCCATTTCGTCCTTCAAACGATCCAATAACACTATGTAATACTTGTTGTTAGTGGTTTTCCCCTTTTCAAGATAGTCGATGAATATTATATCATGCGCATACCAAAATACTAATGCCATAATTTCTTCAACCGACTGTTGCGTCTTTCCATGCTTTGGAGTTGGTTCATCACGTGTAGTGCACTTGGCTGATTGTCGATTAGACTCCGGTGTGAAATAATGGAGCCACGTTTCATCTACTGTCACATATCGACGCATAAATTTGGGTTTATTACAAATAAACAGATTCAAAGATAATTCAGAATCATTAATTCGTTGTTGTTTTGGGTCGATTGTGAGCTCTCAATGCACCTTTCTTGAACTATCGCATCCCCTCTACAATAATACCCTAAGTTATCGTCTATCCTCGAATATATGAAGCGATTGTACCTGCAATAGATAGAGGTCCATATTGAATTCCTCATGAGTTAGGACTAGCAACTTTCGAAATCCACCCTTTAGCCCCTTTTCTAGAATTGAATGCCATTATCTAAAGTCCTAATTTCCCCGATTAAAAGCTGGCTATTAAATTTATAAATTTGTCACATAATAAATAGGTCAAAATAAAATTTTTCTAGCATTATGACGTCATTCCTTTAACCATATCGTTTAATCATTTCTTATTTTAAATTATTTAAATATCGTCTGCATTACTTTTATACATTTTATTATGGAACTTAGATATAAGGCGATTTCACGCAGTGGGGCAAATTCTCAAATTATGACAATTCTGGCTTTAGTTTCAAACGGAAGGGCAGTTTATTGTTTGTCTATTGGCTGTTGTAAACATGAAAATGAATGGGAAGGGCATTATAGTAGTTCGTGACGTTGCGACAAATTGCCTTATTACGTAAATAATTTTCTTTTATATTTGGCTTAAATAATAGATTAGGTACATATGTGATAATTTTAAATTTAATCAACGATTATTTTTGTTGCAATGAAAATTTTATCACTG
The DNA here is from genome assembly GCA_032207245.1 of Pardosa pseudoannulata. Taxonomy (NCBI): domain Eukaryota; kingdom Metazoa; phylum Arthropoda; class Arachnida; order Araneae; family Lycosidae; genus Pardosa; species Pardosa pseudoannulata. The sequence goes on along the minus strand of CM063511.1, from coordinate 55,721,393 downwards.
GTATTAACAACAAATTCCACCTACCTCCAGGGTGTAGTGGAAATGACGGTTTCGTTCCTTTACTTCCATTAATTACTGTAGCAAAAAAAAATTATGAAGAACTTAACGATAGTTTCAACGTAGTTCAGAAAACTTTGAATTATCTTTCTAAATGAATTCAACGGGATTCTAAACTTCATTCACAGTATCGGGAGACTTTAGAGGAGTGTGAAGATAAATAAATTATTGAGCTTGTATCAGATAATTCTCAGCCAGAAAACAAACCATTTTTTGCCTCACATGGTACTTCACAATTTTGGAAAATTAAAAATTTTACTTTTCCCGTCATATGACGGGCTAGATGCTAGTTGAATAATAATACATCATTTACTGACAATCCAGCTACATCTTTATATCTTTTGTCAGAAAAAGGAAATATTTGAACAAAACAGTTGTCAGGTATTGAGATTTTGATACACCTCCCTTTTGTCTTTGAATTTTAATAGAATTCGAGATCCGCCTTCCACGGTTCCGATTTTGACTTTTGACCAAAAACGGTTGTACCGTGCAGTTTTCATTTGTCGTACTAAAAATACCTGCCCTTCCAACTTTCGCCTTAATTAAAGATAAATAAGTAGTGCAGCAGGTCTTACGAGAAACAAATCCTAATGACTGCTCATCAGGATTGCATTAGCGCGATAGCTGCAGCAGAAACGAAAATGAGTAAAATGTATTACACCGTATATCGTACAGTGTTCAGTACAATACTCTATTCACAACCCGAAAAATGAAACTGTGAAATAAACGTGTTTAAAATGTTCGCTGTTTTTGAAATGCAAAAGTTACACCTTTAAATTGATTGATTAACCGCTATGATAACCAGAAGTTTTGTTGAAATTCTTAAATTAAGGAATAAAAGTACTTTTGAAATAACTTTACAACAAACTTTTATTTTTGGTTACTCCTTTTAAATATTTAAACCTCATGTGAACTGAAATTTGATTTAAATCTCGATAACAGTTGGTAGAGGTCTGTTCATAAATTATGTCACACTATTCTTCAACGTTTAGTCACAAAGTTTCACACTTTAATATAACCCTCACCCTGTCATATTTCACTCACTATTACATAAACATATCATCCCCTATATAATAATAGCCTAAGTTATATGTCCGCCTGTCCTCGAATTTATGAAGTGGTTGTACCTGGAATGGATAGAGGCATCCATATTTCATTCTGGATGAGTTAGGATTAACAGTTACGAAATCCATCCCTTCCTCCTCTTTTCTAGCATTTAATGCCAATATTTCAACCCTATTTTTCTCGATTAAGAGCAGGCGATTAAGTTTTTAAATTTAACACGTAATAAAGAGGTAAAAATAACTTTTTTCCTATCATTATGACGTCATTTCTTTAACCATTTCATCTCGAATGAGATACTTGTTTTGTCATGCGAGTTTATAAAGACTAGACCTTAGAAATCACGTTTGATCACAGGCGATTAAATTTTTCAATTTACCACGTTATAAAGAGGTAAAATAACTTTTTTCCTACCTTTATGACGTCATTTCTTTAACCATTTCATCTCCAGTGAGATACTTGTTTTGTCATGCGAGTTTATAAAGACTAGACCTTAGAAATCAAGTTTGATCAGCGGACCTAACCAATCGCAGGACAGCTTACAAAAAAGGAACGGACCAACCATAGGAAAGATTACAATGACAGCAGAGTCAAGACTAGGGGCCTTACTCTGGGAGTTGTGGTTCGTACCGCAAGTGCGGTATGACGTCACGTTGACGTCAGCTCGCGGAAATTTTGAGAGCAAACGATACTTCGGTACTCTGGGGTTACATGCGGAAAGTTACCGATAGCTACAGGTTGCGGAAACTTTCCGGCAGCAAATTTGGTAGAGAGAACTTCTCGATAGTAAGAAAACATGGCGGCTTATTTGACTTACGAATATATAGCTCAGTTTAAAAAAAATATACCTGTTTTGTATAGTGCCAAAATGTAGAAAATTCCATGCCATCTCCACGGATACCACTGATATTAAAAGTATGAACTAAAAAGTTGTTTTTAAATATATTAATGCTGAAATTAGAGCAGTATAAAAGTATGATGTAAATATTGTGTATCTTCAGTTTTGATCTTATATTTTATGTTTTTCATACTAGTAGAAATCTTGTTAACAATGCTAAGTAATAAAAAGATCGAAGCATTTATAACTTTCGGCTTTTATTTTACATATTTTAAGCACAAAATTTACAATCTTCATGGATACCTGTGATGTTAGTCTGAACCCAAAATTTGTGTTTACATATAATAAAACTGTTTTTAAAATACTATCAAAGTATGATTTAAATATTATTTATCTTTAATTTTCATCATATTTATATCTTTTATTTTCATCCTAACCATAACTTTCATATTGTGATTTTCAAATTTTAATTTCTTGCATTTTATATATTTTAATAACTGTGTTCAAAACAAAACATTGATGTTTAGATTTTAGGTATTGATATATAGTAGTAATATGATAAATTTTGATGGAATAACTATCATTTTACAGTTTTTTCAGTACAAATATAACTTTTTATTAAGTTTTTTTTTTATCAATGATCTCAATGCAGTAATATTTACATCATAATATTCATCAGTTACATCATTTTTATGCATTCCATCATAATTGTAATGTATAAAATATATCTGTAAGAGAATGTAACTTGCAGAAACCCAGAAAATTCAACTGCAGGTCAATTAAGCTGCAGGTCCCGGTCTCATTAGCACTCGTGTTACAAAAAGTAGACCGTAGCACTCCAAACCAAACCTATGGAAATCGCCTCTATATGCTTAATAAAATTCCATACTGTATATAATAATGCTCCATAAAACTAATCATGGGTAAAAGTTTCCGTGAGACAATCTCTTCGATTTAAACTCTTGAGATTTGGATGCCACTTTTATCAATACCGTACGCATGCAAAGAAAAATGTGAATTATTTATTTGTTTATATTTACAAACATTGCTGTTGCCGAAACTGAAAATCAGAATTATAATTCTAAATTTCTGATTGGTTTAAATGGTGCAAAGTAGAAGATCCCATTAAACTCCGCCTCTAAAATAAGCCCAGCCCAAAGGCGGGATTTATTTCTCAAACTCGATAGTAAGCTAGTTCCCGCACCTTCGTTTCCGTGCTCCCAGAGTACGGTTTGAACTTAGTTGCGGCAACTAGGTATCGTTAGGCCAAGTTTCCGCGACTACGTCATACCGCACTTGCTGTACGAACCGCAACTCCCAGAGTAAGGGCCTAGTTTCCCCAAAGTTTGGCGCTCTTGGGGTTAAAACTGTATTAAGTTTCTCGTGCTCGATTTTGAAGACGTTCAAGCTTGTTTCATAAAACTTATTTTGTAGAAAACACCATTTCTCAATCTTTGTATTACCTCATTTAAAAATCTATGAAAATTTGTTTATAATATTTAAAATGTTTTTAATTAAAGTGAATTAAAATAAGGGTCGATGTAAGTCAAATTGAAATGTTATTCAGACTGACAAAACTAAAAAAAATTCTTTTAACAGATAATAAATATTAACTAAATTTTATTATATTTCAATACTCAATTTGACAAAAAAAAAGTCACAATCAATAAACATGTTGATGAAAGGTCAAATATGTCAAAATAAAAATATCAAAACAACCGAGTCCTTATAATCTATTTCATAAGCTAGAAAAAGAAAAAAAGAAAGAAGACAAAAAGGGTTACTTTTGTAAAGGCTCACTTTAATCCAATAATAACGTTGCTTATAAAAAGTTTTGAATCGCCAAATGCATAGAAAAATGAAGCCAAACTGTAAGCCATTCAAGGGTTACTAGGATGTCTTCATAACCGAGACGAATCTGATTGGTTAGGTTCGCTGATTAACCGTGATTTCAAAGGTCTAATTTTATAAAGTCTGTTCCTTTACTGGCTCCGCCCATGAACACGTGTACGATTAAGTATGCGACGTACAAGATCTGCACCTTTGTCTCGAAGCACTGGTTTTACATCCATTCAGTTCTTTTCATAAAATTTGACAAAATATGCATATTGTCTTAATTTTGAACATTAATGTATGTATATATACATATATGTGAATTACACCTCCAAAAATACATTTTCTTTAAAAACCTGAAATGCCTCTTCTCTTTTTCTTAACCTTCTTTGTAACAAATTACTCTTTGATCAGTTATTCAAGTTTTTTTTTTTTTTGATATAATTTCCTTGGATACTAGTTTTTTTTTCTTTTGCTATGAATAATAAATTAAAACCGCTGAACTACCACTTATTAAGCCATTTCTTTACCGACCATTAAAGCAAAAAAAAAAAGTTAAGAGAAGCACGGGACATTAAATTTCTTTTAATTTTGTCGTTTAATGTCGTTTTCAGCGTTGTTTATTGCCAGATGGAATGTGAAAACTAAAAATCCTGTTTCATTTAATTGAACAACAGACGTTGAATCTCCCTTTTTATTTTAATTTTAAAAGATATTCTTATTATGAGAACATATAATATAGTTGCATAAAACACATAAAGCACTAAAATATATTAGAGAATAATTTTTGATTAAATTGCGAGCTCATTTGATAAAAATTAAGTTATCCGACAATATTTCATAAAAATGATCTTAGTGCGCAACATGCAAACTATTTACTTTTATTTTGTTTGTTTTTTTTCCCTTAAAATTTGTATAGAAACAAACTTGGATATGGACTTTCACTTGTGCTAAATATCTATACAACACAATTATTTCAAGTTACACAACAGTTTAGCAACTATTTTTTGATGTTTCATAGTATTAAATCCTCTATAACTCGAAATAATACTTTGCTATTTTAAAAACCATTCCTAGTTTTAGGATAAACACATTAATGGACATTTTAAAAAACATAAAAGGCACTAAAATCTATTAGAAAGTAATTTTTGATTACATTGAGAGCTTATTTGATAAAAATTGAGTCATCCGATAATATTTCATAAAAATGATCTTAGTGCACAACATGCAAGCCAATTTACTTTTATCTTATTATTTTTTGCTTTAAAATTTGTATAGAAACAAACTTAAATAGATTTTCACTTGTGTTAAATATTATTTATGGAACACAATTATTTCCAGTTACACAATAGTTTAGCAGCTATTTTTTGCTCTTTCATAGTATTAAATCCTCTATAACTTGAAAAATACTGTGCGATTTTAAAAACCATTCCTAGTTTTAGGATAAACACATTAATGGACAATTTTAAAAAGCATAAAAAGCACTAAAATGTATTAGAGAGTAATTTTTGATCAAATTGCGAGCTTATTTGATAAAAATTGAGTCATCCAACAATATTTCATAAAAATGATCTTAGTGCACAACTTGCAAACCAACTACATTTATGTTGTTATTTTTTCTTTAGAATTTGTATAGAAACAAACTTGGATATGGATTTTCACTTGTGTTATATATTTATGCAACACAATTATTTCAAGTTACACAATAGTGTAGCAACTATTTTTTGCTTTTTCATGGTATTAAATCCCCTATAAACTCGAAAAAATACTTTGCGATTTTAAAATTCCTAGTTTTAGGATAAACACATTAATGGACATTGTAAAAAACATAAAATGCACTAAAATCTATTAGAGAGTAATTTTTGAATAAACTGCTAGCTTATTTGATAAAAATTGAGTCATCCCACAATATTTCATAAAAATGATCTTAGTGCGCAACATGCAAACTATTTACTTTTATTTTGTTATTTTTTTCTTTAAAATTTGTATAGAAACCAATTTGGATATGAATTTTCACTTGTGTTAAATATTTATGCAACACAATTATTTCCAAGTTACACAATAGTTTAGCAACTATTTTTTTGCTCTTTCATAGTAATAAATCCTCTATAACTCGAAAAAATATTTTGTAATTTTAAAAACCATTTCTAGTTTTATGACAAACACATTAATAAACATTGTAAAAAACATATTATTAGAGAAACATATTATTAGATTATAAAAGGCATTAAAATCTATTAGAGAGTAATTTTTGATTAAATTGAGAGCTTATTTGATAAAAATTGAGTCATCCGACAATATTTCATAAAGATGATCTTAATGCCCAATAAACCAATTTACTTTTATTTTGTTATTTTTTTCTTTAAAATTTGTACAGAAACAAACTTAAATATATTTCCACTTGTGTTAAATATTATTTATGTAACACAATTATTTTAAGTTACACAATAGTGTAGCAACTATTTTTTGCTTTTTCATGGTAATAAATCCTTTGTAAATCGAAAAAATACTTTGCTATTTTAAAAACCATTCCTAGTTTTAGGATAAACACATTGATGAACATTTTAAAAAACATAAAAGGCATTAAAATCTATTAGAGAGTAATTTTTGATTAAATTGAGAGCTTATTTGATAAAAATTGAGTCATCCGACAATATTTCATAAAGATGATCTTAATGCCCAATAAACCAATTTACTTTTATTTTGTTATTTTTTTCTTTAAAATTTGTACAGAAACAAACTTAAATATATTTCCACTTGTGTTAAATATTATTTATGTAACACAATTATTTTAAGTTACACAATAGTGTAAAAACTATTTTTTGCTCTTTCATGGTATTAAATCCTCTATAACTCGACAAAATACTTTACGATTTTAAAAACCATTTCTAGTTTTATGACAAACACTTTAGACTTTAAAAAATAATTAATAAGGAATACATAAAAGTAATGCAGTTGATATATCTTAAAATTTCTAATAGAATAGAAAATTTGTGAAACTAAAGAATTTTTTTAACCGCTTGTCTGATTATCCAGAGTTATCTCGGGTTCGTATATATAGCAGTTAATTATTATCCCGGGATAATTCGGCCGCAGCAGAATTTGTCAGTACGATTTGTTTTATGACGGTTTTACTCGACCTGAAGGAAATGAAAGAAAATATTCAGCTATGATTGGCAGTTCTCCGAGGTTCTTTTGGCGGGAATAGTTACGTGTTTTCCACTGATTGAAAAACTAATTTCAGAAAATCATCGTGATGAGTTTTCTTGCCACATCAGGTCCCCAGCATTAGTTCTTTACCACTTAGGTTAATTTCAAGTCATTTTCCAGATGTTATTCCTGCTATTGAAAAAAAAATCAAATCCAACGCGACAGTGTACTTTGTGCTACCGTAAAGCAAATTCCATAGGTAAGCCAGTAAGAAAAGAGATCAGATACCAGTGTACATAATATCAGGTATCTCCTTGTGTTGTACCTTGTTTCAAAAACTATCATACAAAGACTAATATTTAACTTGTTTCCATTTGCCCGACATAACTCGGAACAGTAAACTAATATTAAAACTAAATGCTTTTACACCTGTAAAAAATTAAAAAATCAACTTAAAACCTACATATTTTGTTCGGTTTCATTTCCTCGTATTTAATAATAAAATAAAAAAAAAATGAGATGATTTTTTGCAATTTTTTCAAAAAGATTTGTAAGGGAAGCGGTTAAGGTTAAAATAAGAGCTTACAGTAAAATTCAGGTTTTAGTAAAGTAAAGTAATCATATTATTAAAAAAGAATGCATTTTGATAATGAAGTGTATATTTAACTCCATTATTTTCAGAACAAATATCATTTTATATTTTTGGCCCATTTCTGTCATTTTGAAAGTCTCTTATTTCCTTAAGGAAAAGTAACTTTGAAATAACTTAAATCCAACTAAAGACTTGCAATTTTTTTTCAGGTGTATAGTTTCTTTTATAATCCTTTGTATCCAAACCAGGGGAGGTATACTCGAAGGTTAAAACTCGTATGATTTTACGCTGTTCAGCAGGGAAATCTTTTTACAGGATTTATAGGATGTATGAGCAACACCTACTGCTGTTTTAATAGACACAGGAAAAAGGGAAAGCGCAGCAGACATAATGTAAACACGCAAACAAAAGAAGTGACCTACAAAAGCCTTGACAGAAAAACTACTTTACAGGCTTCTGCCCAGATTCAGTTTCTTCATTTCTCTTTTAAGTTGTGATTTGATTTTGTTTTTCAAATAATCCATTTTGTAGATGTATTTTCAAAAATTCCTTGTAGATTATATACTTGAGGTATATGCTAATACGTACACAATGTTTAAATTAATTTTGTATTATGTTCTAGATTACTAAATTTTCTGTAAACAAATAGCTGCCAATGGCGTTAAACATTAGTTCGACCGAGAGACCGAGTCTGTATCATTCTTTACAACAGAAAGTGGTTTGTAGTTCCTGCTCTCTGACATCACTACACTAAGACTTGGCTAATAACAATTAAAATAGCAGTAGGTGTTGATCACACAGAGAGCTGTAAGAAGGATTTCTTGCCAAACCGTGCGAGATCATTCAGGTTTTAACTTTTGATTGCACTTTCCCACCATCCCCTAAAAAAGAAAGCCTCCTCACTGCTACCATAAAAATTCGTGACGGCACAGGAGTTAGGCCGTAGTGACTACCTACATGGTGGGAGTACTAGAGCAAACACGTTATCTCCTATTTGTCATCTTACTGTCCGGGGAGTGACCATTACTCATTGTGCTCAACAATGGGATTGGGGCATCAAGGCACCACCCCCTAAAAAAGCCAATCCTTCCCATACCAGATCGGCTACTGACAACAGTGGCCAGCACCAAGACTATCGGAAATGCTATATATCAGCCAGTTTTATCAATTAGGAAAAATTAACGGTATAGTTGTAGTTACTAGCACCTTCTAGATGTATTTCCCCAGGGTAATTTGTTTGGTTTGGTTTGGAGCTATACGGTCTACTGTTTTGCTCACGAGGGCTAATGAGACCGGGACATAATATTTAAAGCCGATTCTGAATAGCTACGAACATCCATGCCAGAAGCGGAATTAAAACCCTCTAATTTCGGCACCGAAGAGCAGCTTTCTACCATTCAGCCATCGTTTGACTCCCTAACGTGGAAATTGACCATCACTAAATCCAAGAAGTAAAAGACTTTTCTAGGAAGAAAGTACTCATCCTTCCCAAATTTGTGGAACTTGCACTGTCCCTCAAAAGCAATTCCTTTCTCATTGGTATTGATAGGACTATAACAACACCAACTCAATCAAGCCGTAGGCAGGGGGAGGGATTCGGGGGATTGGTCCTCCCCCCTCCCGAAATTTTGAAAGACCATTTTGTAGATACACAATGTCCCACGTTTGTGTGTGTGCTATCTGCTTAACTGTTCATGAACATAAACAGTTATTCTCTTAAAAAAACAGCTCAGACCATAAAAGTTTTCTCTTTCCGCTAGCCGGAAATACAGCACTATATTTCGGAAATACAGTGCTTTCCTTTTCATCAATTGAATTACCATTCACAAATAAAGATGTCTTTCTCCCTTGGTCCCCCTCCGAAAATAATTTCTGGCTACGGCTCTGGACTCAATCACATGCACCATCTGTCTTTTCCCTCATAACAGTGTTTTTACGGTGAACTAGCTGCTATATACTGGGGGATTAAATACATGACCCGCAGGTCAGATAAATTTTATACACATGATAAATTTTATCCTGTCTGACAGTCAAAGCAGCTTAGATACTATCCACAGACTCATGGAAAAATCGGAGCCCACCGTCAAAACTGTGGCGGAAGAAATAAGCTCATATTCAGATCATCGTGACATCGGTTTAATTCTGGGTTCCCGACCATGTTAACCTGTCTCTCAATTAAAAAGCCGACATTCTCTCCAAGGAAGCCAAAGGCAAAAATATAAAGCCAACCTTCAATTTTCAGACCTGGAGTGACGTCAAAGGTGAAATCAAACACAAATATTTAGCAATTATAAAAAAGAAGTAAAAAGCACAATTATACACCAGAATAATTGTAGATTAACTACTATAGTCATTAATCTATGATTAGTTCTAACCGACTAAAGTAAGATCGGTGCTAAATCTTTAAAGTCGAAAATGTATATGTTTTAAGTTAAATTAATAGATTTCTTAATTTACTGCTTTCTTTATCACTTATAAGGAAAAAAATGTAATTGCGTTTTTAAAACCACGGTCGTAAGAGTTAACTGGCTAACTGTTAAATATTCCAATGCGCCCACGAATTATTTTGTTTATTTTATCATCACGCTAATCGCACGGTACTTTTGGTCGTGTGTGAGTGCATAATTAAAGCACACTTTTACTTGTAATCTTTCGTTGACATTATTGTATGTTCGACTTCCATTTCTCGGCAGCTTGACGGTAGAGATTTATAACGTAAATTTATTGTATCTGAGTTGAGAATTAAAATGAAGGTCAAAATCATACCGGCACTTGACGATAACTATATGTACTTAATTATCGACGAGACTACAAAAGATGCAGCTGTTGTCGATCCCGTTGAACCAGAGAAAGTGTTAAAAGTTGTATCAGCAGAAGGTGTAAATTTAACATCAGTTCTTACTACTCATCACCATTGGGATCATGCTGGTGGTAATGCCGAACTCGTGGAGTTGAGGAAAGGTTTGAAAGTATATGGCGGTGATGTTAATACAGCAGCTTTAACAAAACAAGTAGAACATTCTGATGAAATTAACATTGGTTCTTTACATGTCACCTGCTTGCTTACTCCCTGTCACACAAGAGGTCATGTATGTTACTTCGTTGAAGATAAAAATGGGGGATCACCAGCAGTGTTCACTGGCGACACCTTATTTTCAGCTGGATGTGGAAAGTTTTTTGAAGGCACTGCTGAACAAATGTATGTTGCATTAGTAAAAATATTGGGAGCTTTACCCCCTGATACGCTTGTATATTGTGGCCATGAGTATACGGCTAATAATTTATTATATGCACTTCACGTTGAACCAGAAAATAAAGCTGTTCTTGACAGACTGGAGTGGGCTAAAGGTAAAAAAGAAGCAAGGGAACCAACTGTGCCTTCAACAATTGCAGATGAAAAAACTTTCAATCCCTTCATGCGAGTACATGAAGCTTCTGTTCAAAATCATGCTAAAATGCATGATCCTGTAATGGTTATGGAAGCACTGCGAAATGAAAAAAATCATTTTTCCAAACGACTTTAGAGTGTTGATATTTGATTGCGAAGAATGGTATATTCTCAGCACTGTTATTAAAATTACAGTAATTAAATGAGAATTAAGATGATTTTTTTTCTTTTTTACCATTTTGGTTTATTAAAGTTTTGATAATGAATAATTAAGGTGTTTGCCTTTATTGTTAAGGTTGTTCAAAATTTATGTTGATTAGATTGCTAAAGTTTATTTTTATACAATGATTTATAAGTTGGTTTTTATGTATATATATTTTTTATTTTACAGTTTTAAAATAATATCAAATTTATATTTTTAATAGAAACACCTTTATGGGCGGCTTAATTAAAGGATATAAGTGTTATATATTTTTTTCTTATCCAATAGGCATTAAATTATGTATTAAGATGAAAGTATTTATATATTGTTATTGTTTTATAAATTATGATCAGTTTTTCTCTTAACTAATATGTTTATAGAGAGATGCATTGAGATTCTCTGAAAGTTTGTTGATAAAATCTTAAGTAAGGAATACTACTGGAAATAGCTGAATGTCAAGTGTAGAAGTTGCTAAATTTTCTTTAATAATGTCTACTTAAAGCATTTTATATGTATTGCAAGTTGACAGGTGTGTAGTTATAAATCTAAATAAATATATATACTTATTACTTACTGTGGTATGGTTTCTTGATTTCAATCATTTAAATGAAATTGTTTTCTATTTTAAGTTTGTCAAAATGTTGTGTATGGAGTGATTAGAAATGATATAAATTGTTTGTTAATTTTTTTTTTAAGTTTGTCAAAATGTTGTGTATGGAGTGATTAGAAATGATATAAATTGTTTGTTAATTTTTTAAAATTTCACCATTAATTTTAAGCAGGGTTGGAACAAAATCAAACTTATTTGATTTAAATGAGATTCATTTGATTTTTTTCTGAACTCTAATTTTAATTATTGTTGTGTTCTTATATTTTTTGCAATATACACAGAATAGTTTCTTATAAGTAACATCTTATATATCTAGTATATTCTACACACTGATTATCTAAAATTAAATATATAAATTTTAGTCTGAATACAAGCTATTATTTTGTAATTAGATAGTGGAAACTAAATAAGATGTAAATTTAAAGAACAAATTATTCATTTAATGTAAACTATTTATTTAAATAAACAAAATCACAATTTCAATATTTTTTTAAGCAATGTATTATGGATTTAACATTTTCAATAAAAACACTTTTGATGCTTTATCCACTCCTAATTTGTTACGAAGGCTAGAATGAACAATACCAAAAGAAGAAAACTGTCTTTCTATTCTAGCAGATGATGCCACAGCTGTTGTTATTTGGAGGATAAACTGGATTTCAAGTTCTGTAATACTCTCTTTACATCCCATTACATAAAATGAATTCTATTAGTCATTTTACCTACCCTACTACATACTTTCTGATAACAACCCCTAAATTCTTGGAAAACACATGCTATTTACACTTATTTACTGATTGGTATTTCTGTGCTGATTGATTCCCAATTCTCTTGTGTTTGGATAATAGGTTCTAAAAGAAGTGAAAAAAGATTTAAATCAAAGATTTAAAAAAAAAAAAATAAACTGATTTAAATCATGCCAATCCTGATTTTAAAATCGTCGATTTCTATGTGAATTGTTTACTTTTGTAACATACAATATAACTGGTTTCCCAATGATCCTTTAAAGTATTTTTTTACAAGGCTTTGCATATTACTTGCAAATGGAACATGCCTGTTTCTGATAATGGCTGATTTTAGTTTCTTCAAATAATGCAAAATAGTAATAATAATGAATGTAGAAGCAAGTTGATGAAAGGTTATTAGAATATATACATTTCTATACATCTATGTAGATATAGCTATATACATCTATATCATCGGTGGGCAAATACTTTTAAGCACGGGCCAAAATGAAATTTTCAAAATGTCTCTCAGGCTGGAGGACTAGCAAATATTTTGGGTGGAGTTTTTTCCCTGCTCAAGAATTTTTTTTGACCAAAACACTAAGTATCATTTTAAAGCATTTGGACAGAGAAATTTGACAGTTAATGAAAGATAATAGTAATAATAAATTGTCTTACTTAGGTGTATATGTGAACAATTTGTGCCCACTAAAATGTCACGTAATTTTAAAAGAAATATGATCCATTAAATTAATGGACATTAAATAAATCAGTAATGAAAGATTATATTTGATATTTATTTATATCTTAACGATACAAATTATTTTATTTTGATCATAGTTATTACAATTTTATATTTATATTGCATTTTGTAAATATAATAGTAAATAGAATTATAAAAAGAAGAGACAAACATCAAACGTTAAAATAGAAGAGTAAAAAAAATGCATTGAATTGTTTAATTCTGTTTTTACTTGTCATTTGGCTGAAGTTACTGAGTTTGGTATTTATAAATTATCTTATTGACCATATTGCCAAGTAAAATTTGTTTGCCAAAGAATCTCAAAGCAAGAAAGCTTAATGGGTGGGTAAATGTATATTATTCTGGTCTTAAAATGTAGATTAAAATTTTATTAATATAATAATAATTATTTTTTAATAAAAATTAGTTGAAATTTTTGCACAAAATATAAGTTTATCTCTAGGGATATTGTATATAAACATTATAGGGTTATATTTGGCTATTATTCATGGTCACCTAGATAATATTTGATATTATCTAGGTACCCTGAATTCAAATTGGAAACATTTTGATTGAAAAATTGCTATATGATTAAACTTAGGTATGTAGATACAACAATTTATTTTTATATATGTGAGTTTATTAACACTTATAAAGTAAGTTTATAGTTTTTTTATGATAAAATTCCTGTAATTTCTCTAAAAGCATATATTTTATTTGTATGTACATCAGAAGTTTTATTCATATATACTTTAACGAAAGCTTTTTAAAGTCATGGAAAATGATCTGCTAAATCAGGGAAAGTCATGGATTTGAAAAAGTTTATTTTGGCAGATACCCTGTATTTATAATATTGTATATTATTCACAATTTATTATCATGATTGCAACCAAATAACTAAAGGATTTTAAAACACTTTTAAAAATTTTATTTTGCATTTCTGTATTATAAACATTTATTGAGCATGATATATCTGGTTGATAATCATTAAAGTATGTTGCCTAGAAAATATGGTTTATGTTGAGTATTTAAAATAGGTTCTTATAAAAAGTTTCTTTTGCCCATACTAAGTTCTTACTTTCTGCTCTGCAAAGTGTTGGAATCTGGTAACTAGATAGGGGCAGACAGGTACTATTGTTCTCTTGCCTATTTTTATTTATACATATAATTAAAGAGAATTATAGGAGTAATATAATAAAGCAAATATTACTCTGCACATTTTATAGAAGGACAATTCTTTAAATATGCTACTTGTTACTATATTTTCATGCCCAACTATCAAGACTCATGTGTAGTGGATAAATTAGTATAACTCATGTAAGAAGAGGAGATGAAACTTAATTTGATTATTATTAAGACTTATTTATACTGAGTTATTTAATTTTTATTTTATATAAAACGTTTTTATTAATTTGAGGTTGATGATGCTATATCAGCATTCCACTTTTTGTTACTTTGATAGTTGCATTTACTTTTACATCTGAATTTAAAATGCCAAATTCATCAGCCTATTAATAAAATATGCCCTTCCTATTTATGTGAAAAATGCATATTTTGATAATGATCAGTGAATGGTTCAAGTTAGACTTATTAGCATTATAAAGGAAGCTCTAAACACAAACCATCCATCATTCAAAATATTTTCCAAGTTAAAGTTGTGCTAAAGACATCCAATATGGCCAGTACACAACCATCTCAATAATAAAATTTACATTTGGTGTCACTTTGAAGGTATTTTTAAAACTTAATTTGCACATTTTCACTAGGTCTGATATCAATTATGTATCACCCAACAAAATATTCTGTAGTAGGTCTGATATCAATTATGTATCACTCAGCAAAATATTCTGTAGTAGGTCTGATATCAATTATGTATTACTCAACAAAATATTCTGTAGTAGGTCTGATATAAATTATGTATCAACAAAATATTCTGTAGTTTCTCTAACAATTTGAATCTAGTCCTATGTTTTGAATATGTCCTTCCTTCAAATTGTATGTTCCTTACAATTTGAATATATCCTTCCTATTTATGTGAAAAATGCATTTTTGATAATGATCAGTGAATGGTTCAAGTTCTAGACTTATTAGCATTATAAAGGAAGCTCTAAACACAAACCATCCATCATTCAAAATATTTTCCAAGTTAAAGCTGTGCCAAAGACATCCAATATGGCCAGTACCCAACCATCTCAATAATAAAATTTACATTTAGTGTCATTTTGAAGGTATTTTTAAAACTTAATTTGGCCATTTTACTAGTAGGTCTGATATCAATTATGTATCACTCAACAAAATATTCTGTAGTTTCTCTTACAATTTGAATCTAGTCCTATGTTTTCTTATATAGTCTGTAGTGTTAGTGGGAACCACTGATTTACATCATGAACTGTCAAACACATCAATCACTTTAGTTAAATGTAAAAATAAACCTTTAATATACAGAATTACAAAAAGAAGTATAGTTTTATGAAATATACAATTTAACAATCTGCAACAGCATGTTCCATTAAAAGGGTGACTTCTTCTAATGGGGTATGAACTCGTATTTGCTTTTCTGTCATATAAGCCAAGTTTTCTTTCAATTTGTCAGGAAAATATTTGATAGCATCCATTAATAGTTCCTGTCAAAACAACATAAGAAGACTTGTTTTATGTTTATATGAAAAGCATATGGCAATACAAAGTAAAATAAAACAAACTACATTTCAAATAAGCCAATTATTTCATAGATAAAATAACAACAAAACTTCATTAATAGCTCCAATTTTAAGATATATTTTGTTTCAAAACTTTCTAACTTTAGTAAAATTTTTATCAAATAAAAATTTGATAGGAAAGAAAAAACATATTTGATTTCTCTTTATGATATTTTTGCCAGTTTAACAAATTAAGAATTCTTTTTCCTGTTATAGAAACTCTATCACTGACGAAAACATCAATAGATGGTGCAAATTTTAAATAAAAAGCTACTGTATAACCCAGATATTTAAATGTGAATGTTTAAAAAAAATTACAAGCTGACGGTATTTGATGAATTCAGATTTAATTTGAAATTATAAATATTTTGCAATTTTGATTAAGATTAGATCAAAATTATGTTACAATATGAAGTTCATAATATTGTTGATTTAATGTATATATTAATCAAAAAGTTTAAGCCATATAATAATTTTAATTTAGGTAATAAACAACTTTTTAAAACTTGGGATACTGTAATTGTAAGAAAATAAAAACAAAAATGATTTACCTTAGACCATCCACAATTTTGTACTGCTCTGTAAAAAACACCTTTAGCTTTCTCAGTGTTGAGGGTCATAATCTGAAATATTGGGAAAAATTACACATTAAGTGAGGATTTGCAAAAAAAAATTACAAAAAGTATTTTTCATTAAAATCATGATTCCTTATTAACCCTAAAGGGGAAAAAGACCATAAGACTTATCTACCACTATTTTATTTACAAGGTATTTACAGCATATACATTAGCGGCAGCAAAACGGCCTAACCACTTCTAACCGCACCGCTACTAGCGGTTGGTGCTGGGTATTTATACCCGTCGGGAACATTCCTGGTATCTTCTTCGCTCTGGAAATTTGCATTTCCCACATGGCGAAATTTGCATATC
Source organism: Pardosa pseudoannulata (assembly GCA_032207245.1). Lineage (NCBI taxonomy): Eukaryota > Metazoa > Arthropoda > Arachnida > Araneae > Lycosidae > Pardosa > Pardosa pseudoannulata. The sequence goes on along the minus strand of CM063511.1, from coordinate 55,704,566 downwards.
ACAGAGCAGAAGATGCAACCATGGTGAAAGTGGTTTACATTGAAGAGTGATGCCACAACCCCATTGTGACATGTTTATCATATATGATATTTAGTTCTTAGTTAAAACCATGAATCTTTACTAACCCTTCCACAACAGGCCTATCATATATGCATCAGTCTTTAAACACCTTATACGAAAGCAAGTTGCCTAGCACACCTCACCTTGAAGATTGTATGCTTATGCAGTAGTACTATATCATATTGTTAAGCATAACTTAAAAGTAACTTTTTTCTTTATCACTTGCTTTGATTTTTTTCTATAATTGTAAATAACAATATATAAATACAAAATATCAAGGCATTCTAAAAATATTTTAATTAAAATCTAAATGGAAGAATAAAACATTTGACTCCTCTTGAATAAATGTTGTACAAAACTTATTTACATTAAAACATAGTAAAATTTAATATATGATGCAAATATTGAATAAGTTGTGCATGTTCTTTCAATCTGGTGGTTCAGTGGTTGGTTTGTTGGTTGAAATTTAGTGGCGCTAATTCCTCTTGGGACAAACTGCACCAAATATGATGAAAAACCCAATAGAACAACACAATTTTGAAACAACAATTTTGATGAAACTTTAAAAAAGAAAGATGCCTAAAACTGATAATAAAACATGTTTAAAAGCAAATAAAAAGGTAGATAATTTAGAAAAATAAATTAACAAGATAAACAGCAAAGTTTGATTAAAAATTAAAGATTAAAAAATGTAAAACAGAAACTGAATAATTGAAAAAAAAAAACATGCTGCACAAAAATGAAAATTATGAATTTTAAGATTCAAAATTAATAAAATATTAAAAATTGAAATAAAAGAATGAAGCCAAATAAAAAATTAAAAAAATAATTTTAAATAATTTTAAATTGAAGAATTAAAAGATTAAGAATTAAGTATTATAAAATTGAACATCAAAAGTTAGAGAACAGAAACAAATCAGATTTCAAAGAACAAGCCAGTACGGCAAAGAAAAGGGAATAAGCCTGGATGCGGCATTTCCCCAATGATTGAATTAAGATTAGGTGACAAATTTCCAAAGAATTTTATGTACAGAGATTTAAAACAAATACAAGATGGTAAGATATGTGCGACTGTATAAGGTGTCGCACATATCTGGTGGTTCAGTGGAGATTTACATCTAAAACTCGTGTTTTCACCTTAATTACACAATAATTGTTCTAATGAGTTTGCTTTGCTGCCTTTATTTACATGCACAATTTACATGCTCTGAGTACAGGGGGAGAGTTTAACGATCATTCTTTCCCTTCGAAGCTTAGATTCGATCTATCTGTCCAAGCAGGGTTACAAAATATTCTCAGTAGTGCCATCTAGCATGGTACTAGCAGACTAAGATTTCTCTACATAAGTGAATCGGAAAGAAGACAGTGAATAGAAGTCTATAAAGCATGGATAAGCACAAAGTGGCATGTTACATAGTTAAAAATAAAAAGCTTAGCTAACTTTTTAATGACTTTTCATGGTCTGTAAGCAAACTACACATGCTCTGGTTTTAGTAGAAAATGTCTGAGGATTTTATTACTCTTCAAATATAAATGTTTTCCTGAAGAAAAAAGTGTATGCTTGGAAAAGTACATATGATGCCATGTCCTCTAATTAAATTCATAAAACAAATTCATAGAAGTTAATAATGTCATAGAATGTACAGCATTGTGTTTGTAGTTTGGTTTGGTTTAGAGTGCAACAGTATACTTTTTTCCAACAAGAGGGCTAATGGGACTGGGACCTATTGTTTAAATCCGATTTCAAATAGCTATGAACAGCCATGCAACAGTGGGATTCGAACTTAGGTTCCAAAGATCAGCACCCTAGCTATTTGACCACTGTTATTGTGATGTATGTGTATATACATATATATATATATTGTAATCTCTATTTTTAAACCTATTTAGACTATCACAGGTGTCAGGAATATTAGAATCTTATGAACAGCTCTGGAACATGTATATAGTGACAAAAAATGGAACATATTCTTAATTTTTTTGTTGTATTGAAAACTGGTCTTCCAAAATTTCTATGTAGAATTATACTGGAGTAAAGACTCTATAATTTATATATATGTAATATATCAAAATTATTTAACTTTAATATATCTTCAAAAACCTCCTCTCTACCATTCTAATTCATTTAAATCTCTTTCCCCGCCTCTAAATGGTTTAATCAAAGAAGTATTTTCCACTTAACATTCCTTTCTGTCATAAAACTGTAAACTTTCTGTCTATACAGCAGTTTCTCAGCTGTTGGCAGAACATGGGTTCATGTTTTGCTGATATTGCATTTAATTCACTTATTAAGTTGCTTTTTACTGAGAGAAAATTCTTTCTGTCATCCATTTTGGGTGCACCTCTGTCCGATCAGAGTGAACTCTGTGTCTTTTGGTTGTATGTTGGCTAGAAGATTTGATGTGCATTGTTGCTGCTCTAGAATAAAGTTTAAATTAGACTTCTGCATTCTCTTCAATGTTGGCCTGACTGCATTTTTATTATTGCTAGCTGTTGAGCTTTCTCCTTCTGAAGGAGTTTTATAAAAAATGGATTACACACACACACACATATATATATATGTATATGTACACATAAATATGTATGTATTTTTCCCACATCGACTTTGGGGAAATATGTCTTAATCATAAAATGCATATATTTAAAATTAACACATAATTTCAAAATTGCTTCATATTTTTAGAACATCAATGAAAAATTCATAGCTGTTGGAGGGGGTGTATGATATATCCATCTGGAGATTGTTGTAAGTAGTGATGCATGACTACATCAGTTGCTAGTGACATATGATACCAATGCATATGTGGTATACCCATCTTCAAAGTGTTTTCAAACAATAGCCAAATAGTTAGGGTGCTGATCTTTAGTACCGGAAGTCGTGGGTGCGAATCCCAGTGTAATATGGATGTTTGTAGCCATTTGGAATTGGATTTTAAGCAGCTGGTACTAGTCTCATTAACCCTCAGGTTGCAAAAAAATAGACAATAGCACTCCCAAACCAAACCAAATCAAAGTGTTTTCATTTCAGCAGCATGCTGTCACAAAGTGATTAAAAGACAGAGAAACTATGTGTAAAAAAATGGTATATTTAAGTCCTCTGTACTTAAAATACAGATTTTAAACACATGTGAACAAAGTTCTGTAAAAGACAAACAAATATTTAACAATTTATATGCAAAACTCAAAGATTAAATTAAAAGATAAGTAATTTAGATAGGAGTATAAGACAAATAGATAGAGCAAAAATAAAAGAATAAAACTTAAAAAAAAAAACTTACTTCAAATTTCAAATAAGATCTCCATAAAATGGGCTGATGTTCACACATATCAGACTGCAACATCTTTTCATAGAGAGAGCGTATTCTCCAGTTAAGAGCCAGATTTGATATTATATTCTCTGAAACTGTTTTTACATAAAATTATATATCATAGTAAACAAGTACTTTTTAGATATTTGTTTTAATAAAACAATTTGAAAACTTTTACCAATCTACTTATAATATTCTAAACATTGAAAATCACAATCAGGGTGTCCAAGAGACAACCATTTTGAAATTTCCTGATAATTCCCTGTAATTTGAACCAGAGTCAACCAGTGGCTATTTTACTGTATAACATATATCACTATATTTATAAGTGGTGATTTTATACCTATTTAACTGAATGTGTCAATTTGGCTTGCACTGAAAAAAAAAATCTAAAATAATTTTAGTGAAAAATTTATTATTTAAAACATCAAAGCATTTCTTGCATACAAAATTTGTTTTTGTAATACATTTTCTTTATTTTATCCCTGTTATCACACAGTTTAATATCAGTAATAACTGATTCAATGACTGATTGATCTCCCCTCATTACAATTTTTATTTATTTATTACTATTTTTTTAACCATGATCTTAACTGTACATAATTAGATATAAAACATAGTTATACAAAAAGATTTTATAAATAAATTTCAATATTACTTAGCTAGTAATATTGAAAATATTCCAAATATTCTTCCAAAATCTTAATTTTATAAAATTATACTCTTTGGTCCTGAACGATAAAAGCGATCAAGCTATAGTACAGTAAGATTTTTTTGACAGGAATTTTGTACAAATCCAATTTAATTTTATGGAGAATATAAAAAAAATGAAATACATTAATATTTATGCTTAACCCTTTTGTGGGCCATTTATTTCTCACTCCACATGTCCAAACTTTCAAAACAGTGCTGCTAATTTTATTCAATCGATTGAACAATTGATGACAGTGCAAAACTGAAGTGGGAATCAGTCTTCCCGTCTGTACCAAAGTACTTTCCCACGGTGCTCTGCATGTGCATGCACAGCTGTGGGAGAGATTTCCTAATGAATTTAGGACTCCAATTGCGCACGTCTAGTTTAGGAACCCCTGCAGAGAAGGTATAGATCACGGAATGGCAGCGTAATGGTCAAGCTCGCACAGAGATGTAACAGTGAGTTATGAAAGCAGGGACTAAAAAGTAATGCCAGCTTGCACAAAAGGGGCTAATTTAAAGAGCCCACCTGCACTCCCAAAGGGGGTGCAGATGTGGGAAAATTTCATGAAACAGGCGATTGGAAAGGAAGAAAAAGGGGCGTTAAAACCGAGGTGAGGAGTTTGGAAACAAAGTTAAGGAGAGGAGTTGAAGTCAGGATTCGAGAGAACTGGGACAAGAATCTAAGCCCCGCTCACCAGCACCGACTCGTCCTGTGCGCCTAAACCAACTCACAGCATGAGGAAAGCCTCTACCTGACCCTCTGTACCAACTGAAGGACCGACGCATTGTGTGAGAAAAGCCCCTGCCTGCTCCCCTGTGCCTTTAATGGAGGTAAAGATAAAATAATATTTACAGTCACTTAACTTAGGCCTCTGTTAATAATTTAACCTGGTGATTAGTAATAGTTCACTATAAAGAAAATTGTAGTAATTATGGTGTAAATATAAGACATAAATAATTGATGATTATGATATATGATAACCAAGGATCTATTTGTAAATGAATGTACAGAATAAATGTCTGAATCTCAGTATAAAGTATTATATTTTTACTGTGTTTCCCCCTTGTAACCAAACACTGGTGTATAGGTTGCAAGTACATTACAACACCGTCGTTTCAATAACAAGACCAATATATTATAATGGGTTTTGCGCTGCCCACAGGTGTATTTTGTAAGATTGTGTAGGTGGGAAGTAATCTTCCCACGAAAGGGTTGAAAAAAGAGAGTGTGTGCTATTTAACTGCTCATTTAGAAACACAACATCACAGATAAGAATACTTACTTTGGGATTCTTTGTCAGCTTCACTTTGTGATAACAATGAACAGCATACAGCAAATTCTGCGATTAAGGCAAAAATCCACGTAACTGGGTGACTTGAATGGCAATTTTTCAAGACTTGTGATAAAAATCTATGGCAACATTTAGAGAATTAATATTATTAGAAATCTTATCAACTGTTATTAATAAATATAATTCAAATGAAAGAACAGTAAAGATAGTTATATACCTTCTAGTAGGACTTATGACAGATGAAGCAGTTCTTAACTTCACTAATAAATATAAAAGTTGGCTATTGTGAGGATAAATTTTTACTGAATCACATAAAAATGTCTGTAATGGCTTGATTGAACAAGTTGAATTCCATGTGTGATAGTTTAAAAGCTTTGCTTGGGCAACAGTTATTTGTTCTATAATATATCTGAAAAAAATTACAAAATATTAAAAGATCCAAAGTATAGTATACATCAAAGATCCATAACAATTTAACACTTTAGAGTATATTCCACAATATAGATAGGGTAGCAGGTACATTTATGTATATACATAATAATGCACATAATATATAAAAAAATAATAATAAAACAGCTTTAAGGTATAAATATTATTGATTGTATTTGTAAACAAAATAAATAATTAGTAAATAATGCAGAGAAAAATTAACAATTACATTTAAAATTCATTGGTATAAAAATTCTTTACAAAACAAAGACATCTGGCAAGAATAAGCAAAGTGATAAACATAGGTATTGAGAGAAATAATTTCTTAAAGCAAATATGTGTATATGTTTTTAATTACTAAATAAAAAATTAAATTATTGAAAAAAAATTTCTATTCTAATTTGCATGTCACCAGGCATATGTAAACCTGCAAGTATAGGGTTAGGGATGCATAGTATATATCATAAACTACAATAAAAGAGGAATACATAATGAATACAACAAAATCTCTTTAAATGAAAAAAAAACAAAATTGCTCAAAATTTTTAGCCTTAGGATTGGTTTGGAACAAATATTTTTCTATTTTGCTACATGAGGGCTAATGACACCAGGGTCTACTGCTTAAAGCCAATTCCGAATGACTATGAACATCTATGCCAGTAGTGAGATTTGAACCTACAAACTCCTGTACTGAAAAGCAGCACCTTATGATTTGGCCATTGTCTGGCTTAAGGTATCCATCTATGTTAAAAATGTCATTTTTTGCCAAAAATTATAATATTTTTCTATTGTAAAATTTCAACTTTTAGGCTTCTAAATCTGTTTTTGTTTTGTCTCTACAGCATTTGAAAGAAAAGTTACAGCTATTTAAACATCAGTGACAGCTGTCAAAACAAATGAAGTAGCAATTTCAGAACCAGAAGCTGTTAATTTTAAGCCTATTAAAGAGCATTTTTTGGAGAAAACTTTTTAAATTTTTATGAAAATTAATTTAAACATTTTTCCAGTATTTTTAATAATTAGCAACTTGGCAATTAGAAAGTTTTGAAGCAAGAAAGCGTGGGGAATTTTAAACATGTATTTTAATGTTTTAATAGTTAAAGTTGCTGTCATAAACTTCAAATGCATTTTTCTCAGAATGGTATTTTTAATAAAATGTTGAAACTTGAAATGTGATTTCTGAAAAAGTTCTTAAAATATTTTGTTGAAAATTATGAATGCTTTTGATAGTATTTACTAGTAAATGACCTAAAAGCTTTAAATTTAGATAATTTTAAATGATGTTACACTCATAGTTAGATATTAAAGTAATGAAAATTCATTAAAAATTCAATGTGCATGATTTTGAAGGACCAAAATTGTTTACAAAATGTAAATATTAAAAAAAAGATTTCAGGTGATTCCCTAGTCCAGTGTATAAGAAATGTGTTGCATAAAAAAATATTGAAATAATTTATTAAAATTTTACTTTTTGAAAAAAACCCGATTTTTTTACTAAATTTTCTTCATTTATTAGAAATTTTATAAAAACTTCTCCAGGAATAATTTTTTAAGTGCAATTCTCTATGATAATATAAAAAATAAATCTAAAAATGTAAAAACATGAACTAGTTTCCTAGTTTAAAGAAAAAAGTTCTCCGAACGTAGACAGATACCTTAAAGGAGAAACATGTGAAGTTAAATACTATATAGTCACTCTTATACACTATTATTTTAATTTATATTATTTACTATTATTAAATTTTAATTTTTGTTAATGTACTTTAAAATGAACAAAATATACATAACCTATTTGGGAGTTGCATTTTAAACTAAATACCCTCTATATACTATTTATCCATTTTTTAATATTTAGTAGCAAATTTAATTATTTTCAGGATTTACTGTTTATCAAATGATGAACTAGTCAGTATGTCATTTTATAATCAATTCATCTGATATACTATATGTTATGGAGTAATTTAAGTATCTAATTTGGTATACAACGTTATCCCACTAAAACAATGAAAAAAATTGCAGAAATACACATGAAACTTGAAACTGAAAGCTTTACAAGTCTTACTACTTTTTCTCTTGTAGAATTGGTATCTGTAAAATTTGAATGTAAAATTATCATATGCTGAATATCTTTACTTAAAAAATAAAACTAAATTAAATTATAAAAATTTACAAATTACAATATAAGTCTTTGTATTTTACATAACATACACATTAAAATATAATGATAAAGCTATAATTCAATGCAAAAAATCCAGTAGGATATACTTTAAGTATCATATGACTATACATATCAATAAAATTTTGGATTTACAGACTATATGCCAGACTTGAATATATTAAGGTATCCGTCTACGTTCGAAGAACTTTTTTCTTTAAACGTAGAAACTAATTCATGTTTTTACATTTTTAGATTTATTTTTTTATATTATCATAGAGAATTGCACTTAAAAAATTTATTCCTGGAGAAATTTTTATAAAATTTCTAATAAATGAAGAAAATTTAGTAAAAAAATTGGGTTTTTTCAAAAGGTCTTATTTTTAATAAATTAAATTATTTCAATATTTTATGATGCAACACATTTCTTATACACTGGACTAGTGAATCACCTAAAATCTTTGCTTAATTTATATTTGGTAAAAAATTTTGGTCCTTCAAAATCATACACATTGAATTTTTAACGAATTTTCATTACCTTTATATCTAACTATGAGTGTAACATCATTAAAAATTATCCAAATTTAAAGCTTTTAGGTCATTCACTGGTAAATTCTATCAAAAGCATTCATAATATACAAGTGGTTCATGGGTTCGAATCCCACTATGGCATGGATGTTCGTAGCCGTTCAGAATCGACTTTAAGCAGTAGTTCCCGGTCTCATTAGCCCTCGTGTTGCAAAAAGTAGACCTTAATTCTCCAAACTAAACCAAACCATAATATGTATACACACACAAGAATATGAATACTTACTTTCCCCAGTGTCCTGAAATCTTAGTGTTCACAAATGAAATCACCTTTTCATACACTTGCATAGCATTATCAATGCCTTGAGAAAAATACTGGAAGTAAGCAAAACATTTTGCACAGTTGATAACAGCATAATTATATGGATCAATACAATAGCAAAATATGTTTTGTGCTTCAGATAAAGAGTTAAGTTCATTTTCCAAAGCATTTTTTAACGAAGAAACAGTTTTAAGAATCACAGTAGGTTTTAATTCCTGATTAGTATAAGGAACATACTTTTCTTTATTTACAACATGGATAAGAATCCAAATTATTTCATTTAAGGATGCAAAATCATTAGAAAGATGTTCGAGACCATTCAAATACAATTCTATGAAAGCTTGTGTAAAATACCACAAATCTGACAGTTGCATGTTTCCTACTGATACAGCAGAAGTACTTGAAAGAAATAATGCATGAAAGGTTTTCATAGCAACTGCTTTATCAGTCAGCCATTCAATACTAATGTATTCAAACCACAAAAGCAAACAGTTCCTGTTTTCATTTTTCTTTAATATGCTCTTAACAAACTTTTTAAGACTTGTTACGTCCCCTTTGCATCCTTCATTTACATTTAGGCAATAATATTTTTTAAACTTTACCCACAGATATGTACACAAAGTTTTACACTTAGGTGTAAATCTCTCAACAACTTGAGAAAATACATTATTAACAAAATTATACTTTTCTTCTGTCCAAACGTGGGTATCAAAACAAATAGGATTTGCTGATCTGTGTATTAACTGAATCCTGTTTATTTGCCGAGATATGTTTTCATACTCTTCAATGTTTAGGGAATTGTTCTTCATTTTATTAGTCATGTTATGACAACCTAACTGATGTGCATCAAATCCAAGGAACACAACAAAATGTATGATTAACAAAAATTTTTGTTCTTCCTTTGGAATTCTGAAAAGAAACTTAGCCACATCATCAAACAAAACTGTTCTTTCCACATCATCAATATCATCGGCTGTTTGGTCATATTCTGGGTTAGGCCTCCAAGGTAGCCAATGATTAGTTGTTCTCAACTTCTCAAACTCCAGCCATGTTTCGGAAACGGTTAACTTTTGGTTCAGTATTTCATCTTCCATTATATTCAAATCTAAAAATAAATACAGTTGAGTTGTTTTTTAACAAGGATAAAATTATTAAATAGAATTAAATAGTATGTTGAATAAAAATAATAATAAAATGCATAATAATTATTCAGAAAATTAACTACTACAACTAAAAATTATTATTACATTATAAACAAAGCAAAATCAGTAATTATAATTTATAAAACACACATTCTTTGTCACTGTTCATTAGTATTCAAGTATATGAACATTCTAGCAAGTACCTACATAAGTAAATAAGAAGATCGACAGTGTCTAAGTGGAAACTATTTAGAAATTCCCTGATATTTCCCTAATAATTCCCTATAATTTGTAATTTCTTCCCTGATAAATTTACACTATTTAATACACAATTTCTTTTAATTCTTTTATAAAACTACTTTTAGATATAATTTTATATTTAAATAAAGTTATAAATTTTAATATAAAGAAATAAAATCAATACATTTAAAACATAGAAATATTTTTTTCTGTCTTTTGAATGTTCAGAATAACCTGCATAAAGAACAAATGATTAAGCAATTTGTCCATGATAGCATTAATATACTAGCCAGTTTTTTCATTGATTACTGACATTTTTTGTTCCAATTGCTTTTTAATCAATTTTTATTTTCCTCTTTTGGAATTCAGTGGCCTCATTTTCCAAAGAGAAAAAGGTTTTTCCCTCTTTGGAAAAAACTTTTTTGTTTCTTCATATTTTCATTTAACAGTGAAAAAAAATGTAATACAGTACTTTTTTTTCTAATTTTTGACTGGCCAAATTCATTCTCCTTTTATTTTTTCAGAAAACTTCCTGTTTTAAAAAAAAAAAAATTTCAAAATTTTCTGATAATTTCCTGAGATTTGCAGAATTGCCAAATTCCCTCTTACAGGATACCCTAATACTTGGAAACACACATACAGTAAAACCTGTTTAAGAAGTTTATACTTTCAGTACCTCATTTCCCCCTATTCATACTAGGTTAAAATAACCCATTTATAAAATTTCATTCCAAATTCTTTGCCACTTAAAAAGTTTTCTTTCATTTCTAAGTTTACTTACAGAACTCGTTTATAGCTGCTTTTCGAATACTGTTTTTTTTTCTCTTCTCTCTTTGTTTGTAAAGGTTAATGTTTATGGCTGAAAACGATTGTTGTCATTTTTATTTAAAATGTTCCTAAAGAAGTTTTTAAAAGCTTAAGACACCTGGACTGTATCAATTACGAATTTCCGATAAAAAACAAAGACAAAATAACCATTTTGTTCTGTAAAATCGATTCCAGTGGTGTTTAAAGAAAAATTTCTGAGCTGAATTAAAGATATTCTAAGATAATTATGTGGTTTTCCTTTATTAGCTGATTTTTTAAGTGTGCTAAAAATATAAATTTTTGAGAAAAATCAAACCTATTGTTTATATATTATTTTATAAAGAAAAAATCTCTGCTCATTATCTATGTAATTATTTTGTTTAAGAAGTTTTCTTTTTCCATTCCCTTAGAAATCTTCTTAAGTGGGTTTTACCATATATTTATATTTATGTGTATATATATATATATATATACACATACATACGCATAAATAATGTTTATTGTCTGATTTCCCGTTTACGAAGTTTTCCTGCTTAAATTTTAACGAGTTAGGCCCTTGCAAAACTTCTTAAGTGGGTTTCACTGTATATAAAACATTCAATTAAACAAAGCATTTCTTGCTCCCAGACAAAACTCCTATAAGGTCTATGTAATGTACTAAATTATTCAGCCATACAAAATATTCATTTATATGAAGGGATATTTGATCCCGTAACACAAATTTAATTCAGTTATACGAAGGAATCACACGTTTTCTGAGAATTGTTTATGATTAGACCAGTACACAGACATTTTCATCAAGAAAGTTTGAAAAAGATAGCAAACTAACTGATTTCGAAAAATCAAATGAAAAAAACAAACTGCCTATTATTTTAAAACCTAAAATGAGAATATTTTTGCAAATGACCTAAATAGTTAGGTGAATATTAACATCTATTGTAATTCTCTTGTCTTTTGTTTTAGAACTTTAGTTTCCCAAAACATAAATATAATAGTTATTTCATCTTTAAAATTTTGTTTACATGTATATATTTATATGTCGTATCCAGTGGTAGGCGAATAGAAGAAGCAGTCTTTCTTGTTAAATAATGTTTTTATTAAAGTATAGTTTCCGTTTTAGGCATCACCTGCACCATTTTCCTTCATTTCATGGCAGAGCCATGCGTGGATGTTGCTGACAGCTCTACGTCATTGTGCCAATTGTCTCTTATCGCTTTGCATACTCATTATATTCTTACAATATCCTTTTGCTTGACTGAACTATGCTTAAAGATTATGCAAGCATGGGTTTTTTCATTTGTTTTGTTGTTATGAAAGAGTTCCCTTTTAAATCCTTTATAACTTGCTTTTTCCAAATCCCCCCATTTTTAGACATGACACACACACACACACACACATATATATATATATATATATATATATATATATATATATATATATATATATATATATATATATATATATATATATATATATATATATATATAAAAGAGCTATTTTCAACTTTTTCATTGATGTAATACAGAAAATTAAGCAGAAAAAGAAATTGTCATCAATTATTTATGCATTTTTCAGAAAAAAGCCACATTTAAGTAGTTAAGTTAAAGAAAGTTAACATAAAAAAAATAATGCCTGTCATATATTGAGTACTACAATTGCAAATTGTATAGAAATTAATGCTTGTCAAAAACTACCAATAATTAATATTTGATGAGTTATTTAATCCATTGAAAATGTGCAAAGACATAGTTGGAAACTGCTGGAAAAAAAAGTGTTACAAGACTTTTATTTCATGCAATATATTGGTCAATCTTTAGTACTTTGGAAAATATAGCAGTAAAATTTGCATAGTTCAGCAAAATTACAAAATAAATAAATAAATAAATGTTTAATAAACTATAAAATGCATTTAAAGTTTAAACTTGACAAAAATACCAATAATAATAATAATAGCAGAGAAATATTTAAATATGTCTCGTGCAAACAAGATTAAGTCAAATTTGTATGCCATAAATTTTTATGGTAACTAATTTTTAAGACAGTAAGACAATCTTTCATTATATAAATAAAAAACAATAAAAATTAAATTTCACTATCAAAAATGTAAAAGTTACGACTTCTCTATAATAGTGTTTGTTTTTCTTTACTAAATATTATATGCAAAACTACACTTTATATGTTAACATACATAGAAAGATCTTAGAATATAAATTGCAAATATTTTTGAATTATTCTGAAATTATTACTGAATACAGGCATCAACCCTTAATGCTCAAAAAAGGTATTAATACTATAGAAAACAGAAAATATTTTGTTTTATTTTTATGAAGGAACTAAAGTAATTAAGAATTATAATCACTATGAATTTATAAAATTGAAACAAAACAAGAAATTATTTTAATTTTTATAGTGTTAATAGATAACTTCATAATGAAACCTTTCAAGTTAATATATTAAAATTGTATGATATTGTAAGTCTTTATAGATTTAAAATTTTGATATTGTGATATGCTTAATGCTAGTAATAGATACAAATGACATTTTAATCACATTAAAATACCTGAATCAGTAGATATAAAATCAAATGAGACTTTTTTTTGCTCCACTGTGGCAGCCCATCCTATAGCTTTGTTTTCTCCAAATCTTGGGGCACCACTGTCCCAATATGGCTCTAAGAAAGTTATTTGCTCATTGATTGTAAGCTTTTCCATTGCTGGTTCACAAAATAAATTAAGTTCAATGAGGGCTTGATAAGTAGCGATAGCTTTTTCTACATAATCACAGCTTTTAAGAATGCAGCAGAGCTGATTAAAAATTCCTAAAATCATAAAACAAATAAATTAAAAACCCAAATAAACATACATACAAACATATATATATATATATATATATATATATATATATATATATATATATATATATATATATATATATATATAGCAATTCACAGATTTTGACACTGAATAATAGAAAATGCTGGTAGATAAATTTAAAACTTGCATTTATAATGTAGATCTATTAAACACAAAAAATCTACAAGGCACAATAATTATTAAACTCAAATAGCTGTGGCCAAAAAAATATTTATTTTCTGGATGATAATATTAGCCCCTTTTACCTCCAAATTTGTTATACATATTATATATAAGTGTGAGCATGCACAAGTAAAAAGGAGAGAGAAAGAGAGAGTTCTCACAGCCTTCAGGGCTTTATAGACTTCTAAACAATGATGATCTTACAGTAAATACTTCTATAATAGATGCATGCATAATATAAATAATAGATGCATTCTTAGGCCAACTTTAGTTTTCCATGTGTTATCTGTGTAACAGCACCAAAGTTTAGATGCCAAATTTGGCTTTTTGTCAAAGAAATAAATGTAATCTAAAGGTAAAAAAATGAAAAATATCCTTATTTGTATGCAGATATATGTTTATTCTTTTTAGTTCTGATTGTTTAAAATAACATAGTTAAAAATTAATTTGACTTTGTCACTAAAATTTACCTGCCAAATTTGGCTTCCTGTCAAAGAATTAAATGTAATCTAAAGGAAAAAGAATGAAAAAAAAAATGTAGATTTGTATATAGATATTGGGTTTTTCAGTTCCCATTGTTTAAAATGACGTAGTTAATTAAAACCTACTTTTCTATACAGTATACAGAAAAAAGTACTGAAGGAAGTAAGGGACCTTTCTCCAGCCCCAAATACATACACAAGAGCTAAAACATTATGACCACCCCTACATTTCGCAATAAACTTGCCTGGATGACGTGGAAGGCACGTGATCAGGTGGAAGTGATATTTAACTGCTGCTGGAGAGTCTGAAGAATCATTATTTCAATTACTTATGTGTGTAATGGAAAAGGCTGCGTATCTAAGTGATTTTGATAGAGGGCAGATTGTAATGGCTCGAAGGCTCGGAACAGGTATTTTTGAAACTGTATGACTCGTGGGTTGTTCGCAATCTACAGTTATTTGTACTAATGCAAAGTGGATGAATGATGGTGAAACCAGCAGTAGATGACATGGTGTTGGACATCCACACCTTGGTACAATCTGTCTCCGGCCATCTACCAAGGACTTGTGGCATTCATGCCAAGGCGGGTTGAAGCTGTGTTGTGCGCCAAAGGTGGGTCAACTTGTTATTGATAGGTGGTCATAATACTTTGGCTCTTGAGTGTATGTATGTGTATACAAGAAAAAAGTAAACTAAATCTGTAAAACAAATGTAGACATTTTGTATAAAACCTCCCAAGATGACCCTTTCATGAATTAATGTCAAAGCACATCTGGTAATCCAAAATACACATGGTACTGAAGTAAATTTATTGTCCAAAGCCCTCATTATAACTTCAGCAAATTCTCAGGGGTTTTCAAACCTATGGTCAGTTGCAAAACCCTAATGTGCAAGGCTGTAGACAAGGGGAGGGATTTAGGGGACCGGTCCCCCTCCGAAATTCTGAAAGACTGTTTCATGGAAAGATAATGGACCATGTGTGTGGGTGTGTCATCTGCCTAGCTGTGCATAGACAACAGTGGGCTTAGAACAGTGACGTCGAGTTAAGAAGTAGGTGCAAATTAGATTCAACATGTAAGAACAGAGAGACTAGCACTTTTGACAATTCATCACAATATTGTTGTACAATAGGAAGAAATTGTGAAAAATTTTTGTCAAAACTTTCAAAAAGAACATTTTATAATATATAGGTAAAAATTTGAAAATTTTTATTTTCTTTGAAAATTCTTTTTCTCTAGTTAGAATTTAATACCATGTATACTTTATATATTTTCAATGTTAATTTTACTATTCAATTTATTGTGTAGTTACTACACTACTTATTCAAGACTATAAATTTGTTCATTACATCATTTTTTAATTATTTTGATATTTTAAAATTTTATTGTATTAAGATACTCATTAAGAGTATACATACATAAGAAAATCTGTAGTTTATTGAAGTATCCTTCACAAAAAACAATATCCCCCTCCAAATATAATTTCTGGCTATGGCTCTGCTTATGTGTCTCTGCTTTTCTCTCTTTTAACCTCAACTCTAAACTGACCCTGGGGTTACAGTTCATGCCCTCAGGCTAGGGTCTAACCAATTAAAAATTCATAGAGCCTTAATGAATTGTTGAGGAAATTCTGACGAAAAGAAAATGCATGCTATCAGAGACAGGATTTTGCTGAGATTTCAAGACATTTTCCAGGCTTGCAACTGCTGAGGTACTTTCAAAAAGGTGAGAAAAGTGACAAATAATACAGAATAAGTGACCAAAAAGTGACTAAACATTAAACAAAAGCGATTTTTTTCTCCTCTTGATTACAGATGCTATTATTAAGATTTTCTATTTATTTTAACTCTAAATCAAATGATTCATGCAAGACATGATTTTAGCGTCAAATACAAAAAAGGTTAAAAATTTTGTTTAACACAACTCAACATTGCTTTTTATTCAAGAAAATAACTCAAACATTGCTCAAACATAACACGACTCAACATTGCTTTTTATTCAAGAAAATCTATAAATTAGATTTGAATACATACAATACATTAATTTTATAATCACAATTTTCTGCATATATTAATGATGTTTTGAAATATGTACATAGCTAGATTAGACTATCTAAACAAAAATTGTGAAGAAAAAGAAAAAGAGAAATGTATGCTTTGACTTTTAACGTAAATTACTTTATTGTATTAAATGTACATTTCAGTAAAATGTAGATTTCAAGAACTCTTTACGACTTTTTAAAATCACTAAATTCTTTAACCACATGACTAATTACATTTTAATAAGAAAAATAAGATTAGAGCATCACATTATTGGTCTTTTATTAAAATATTTGGTTATTAATTCAGATTTTCTTTTTTCAACAACAGACTTTTGCTGTGATACACCATGAAAAAAGTGACTGCTTACTTAAAAAAGTGACTAAAAGTGATAAATTGTAAAAAAAGTGACTAAAGGTGAGAAAAGTGACGGAATTGCAAGACTGCATTTTTTTTATATTCTTAAATAGTTATGCAGTTTGTTCTGCCCACAGAATGAAATGAGAACCAAACTGATGGCAGTTGCAGCAATAAATATCCTTCATTACTGAGGCAGTTTCATGTTGCTTTATCACACTAACTGGCCATGACTGCAGCTCTCCCCATTGAAAATTTGGTTATACAACATATTTGTTGCGAGCTTAGAGGTTAACAGATTAAATAGACATTTAGAAAAAAAAAAAAAATAGAGCAGAAATTTGCTGAATTCTTTAAATAAACAGCAACACAAATCAGTATTACTAATCAGGAATAATTCTCATCTAAAACAGGAATACAGTACACAAAAACACAATATATTACAATACAACAGGCATGGCAGACTATACCACCTCAACTAGAGAACTTCTTAACACAGATATATTCTGAATGTGACTTAACTGAGCTCATGAGTTTGGAATCCCTTTTATAAAAAACTTTCTGGGAATGGAAAGAACACTCTGAGCAGGAAACTTTCTGAAAGGTACCAGACCCCAAACATTGTTAAATTGGCAACAAAAATTAGTCAGCAAAAACATTGCTAGGGAACCATTATCTTGCCAATTTGACAAGATACGATAGAAATCCTATGCAAACACTAGGTCCATGGAGCTCAATAATATAGGAATTTACATGTACCAAATTCATAACAATAAATATAGCTGCATAATTTTAGATTATAAAAAAATAACATATAAAAATCATCAAATAGAATGTTTAAAATTCACAGCACAAGATAACAGTTCTATTCAACATATGGTTCCCTTGCAAATGACATTTTGGATGTCAACCAAATGGTCAATGGAACCTGTTTGTTTGCGTAGAAATATAATTCTATAGTATATTCATTAAATTTGTATAAAAGTAACTAAGTAAATCATAAATTATTTTTAATTGCATAATATAAATTCAAAACTTCTTACCTAGCATATCAGAAACAATATCAGGAGAAGGTTTATGAGATTCTGTGACACCTTCAGCAATATCAGACAAAGTTCTTAGACATCTCCCATATAACTTCAAAACTCTTGGAATATTAAAAGTGTCTAAATTAGACAAAATGTAAAGCAAATATTCTTGCCATACCTTAGAATTATTAGGATTAAAGAAAATTAGCTCATCCCACATAGAGATGATTTTATCACTACTATACAAATCTTTACTAAGTTTTAAATTCATTGAATTCAATCTTACATCTCTAGGATTATGCTTCAAAGCTTTTTCTAAAATAGCAATTTTCTTTTCAGTCACACTTTTGCTTTTAGAATGCACATGACCACTACTGAATTTTTCTGATAAGAATAACTCATCCTGAAAATCAACAAATTCAATCCACATTTCAATGTTGTTAGGGTTATCCGCAAGATTTTTATTATAATAAATAATTTTGTCTCTTAATTCAACATCAAATGGTTCAATAGGCACTGTATCATCCAATACTTTTTCTTTAGTAGTATTATCTGTTTTCCAACTAGTAGACACATTAATAAAATTAGGACCTAATGCAGCATTTTCAACATAGCTAGGTGATACTGAAATTGGTATATAATTTAAACATGAATTTTGTTCAGTTTCTTTTGACAGATGTACTTCTTCAATGTCAGCACTTTTTATTGATTTTAAAAAAGTTTTGCTAAAGTAGCGTGCAGGTCGTTTTTCTTTCTTTTTTGGAATATCTTTACACCAGCTTAGTAGTTCTTTTGTAGAAAGACCTACAGGTATTTTTAGAAGCGTGTGATAGCTTGCTATTTTAGTCCTTTCAAAGCATTCAAACAACAGGTTTTCAGGATCTCTTGTGGTATCTGTTTGAAAAGCTCTTTCAAATGACAAACCAGTTTCTTCAATAAAAGTTTTCTTTCTTAATTGGTGAAAAATTGAATCACTATAATAAATAAAAGATAACAATTACACAATAAAGAATGAAAAAAAAATTTTTAGAAATTTGTTTTTTTGATAAAAATAATTTGAATAGTGATATAATCAAACTTTTAGTCATTAAAACTTTTAAGGGAACACAATAACTTTTCCATATAGTTTTTTAATTAAAAGAATATAAAAATTGTTGATGTAATGCATTTCAATATTAAACTAAAAGTACATTTTGAACAAAGTACTTTATTTTTAGTTTCACATTAAATTAAAAAATCTTGAAATTTAAAAAATACCAACTACTTTTAGAAACATTTAAATTTTTTGTTTTTTTTTTCTAAGAATTGTTAAAGTTTATTGCACAAGACTAAGCATTAGTTTTTAGATATGTCTAACATTCTTTAATATAATTTTTTACTGATATCCATAAAGGTAAAATGGTGAAACCTAACAATCTTTCATATAATTTTGTTAAGTAAAAATTAAGCATTCAAAGGTTAATTCCATTAGCTAGTTTACCATATTCATAATTAAGAGTAAGTACAAACAATTTTAAATCTCTATCTTAAATATAAAAAAACCCTTAACATTTATAAAACATAAAAGTGAAAAAAAATGAACATGGAGAAAAAGCTGTTTTAGTTTTTTGTTGTTGTTAATGTTTCTGAAAAATAGCCTACTAAACTGTAATTCTGTACTCATCACACATATAATATTAAGGATTCTTTCTTCTTCTTAAAATTGTGCAACAGCCCCTAGAGGGCCAAGGCTTACGGTGCCAATCTCCATTTGCGTGACCAAAGGCCCTGGAGGGGGGGGGGGCGAAGTTCCGGTTAGGTGGTCAATAATATTAAGGATTAGGTACAATTAAATACGGTTAATTAGTGCTTTTTGGCACAAAATCATAAAAACAGACCATCAGAGTCAAATTGTGCCAAACAAGTTGAATAAATTAAAATACAGTGAACAAACTATATATTACACTAGTAAAAACAATTTAGAGAAAAACAAAAATGTCAAATTAAAGCTATTAAAGGAACATTAAAAAACTTTCAAGATCAAAATATAAATAAAAGATTAAGATTGCAAACTACAGATTACACGGCTTTTGCATTCAAGCACACACACACACAAAAAAAAATAGTTATAATTTGAGCCAGTAACATTTTCATCATAGTTTGAGTATTGTGTCCCCTTCAGAGATTATACTAATCAAACAACTCAAAGTATGGAATTCTGATTCAACATTGTGAAATAAGTTTGAAATAATAAGAAAACTATAGAAAAAAGTATGAATACAAGAACTGATAAGATGCGTAAACTGTACTTCAATACAGATTATCATCAGATATTGTGTGTACATAGTATTCTTCATTTTCAATGAAAGAAATTTTGTGTTATAAACTATACACAAATATAAACATAATAGATATCATATATGATAAACATTTCTTTTGCAGTAACTGGTGATAACTTAAGTTTAATAATAGTATATATAAACAACAGCCAATATAAATAATCCTCATTTAAACCCCTGGTCTAAAAGAAAAAGAAATACAGGACAGAAATTATATTATTTATATAACTTGGCTAAAAATAAAGTACTATTCTATTTACAAAATATGAACTCTAAGCATATTAATATTTACATTACTATGATGTTTTTCATTATATAGCAATCTAAAATATTATCTAATAATTAGTAAAAGTACACAAATTAAGATTTTGAATGAAAAAGAACCCTTTATAGTTTATTTTAGAAATATAATAATAGTTTTTTCATTTAATATACAATAAACATCACACTAGATAAGTACTTAAAGTATAGCCTCTAGGCCAAATGTGACCCAGCAAGTGATTTTATGTGGCCTAACAACTTTAACATTAATGATAACCATACATGCCAAAACTTCTGATCCAGCATGATTACCCCATTTATTGCATAAGCATACTGAAAATATATACACATTGATATCACTAAATCATATAAGCTTGTTTTAAAACTGCTTTTTATATTTTTGAATATTTGCCTACTTTTGTATAACAGGATTATTGATTTACAATTGGATAACATTTTAAGAAATTTGTGTAGCAATTAGAAACTTTATCTTGATGAGTAACTTTAAAAAAATTGTATAAGATTGTTGTTTCAGTACATTATTGTTAACTAATAAGTTTCCCATTGAATCTACACTCAAGAGAGAAAACATTAGGACCACCTGTCAATAACATGTTGTCCCACCTCTGGCGCGCAACACAGCTTCAACCTGCCTTGGCATGCATGCCACAAGTCCTTGGTAGATGGCCGGAGACAGATTGTATCAGATGTTTAAGCAACGGTTACGCAAATCTGAGATATTGCGAATTGGTGGGTTTTGAACTCTAAACTGTCGTCCCATGACATCCTAAATGTGTTCTATCGGATTGAGATCTGGTGAGTTAGATGGCCAGGACATTAACTGGAATTCTGCCTCATGTTCCTCGAACCACTCCAACACAATTTTAGCCTTGTGACACAGGTGTTGCCCTGTTGGAACATTCCAGCTGGGAAAACAGAGGCCATGTAAGGGTGCAACTGGTCTGCAATGATATTCAGATACCCTGTAGCATTCATGGTCTGCTATACCACAACCACAGGTCCCAGACACACCCTAGAGAACATCCCCCAAAGCCTAATATCACCATCATCGGCCTGTGTATGATCTACGGTACATTGAGGGAGCAAGTGTTCTCCTGAAAAATGGTGTATCCTGACATGGCCATCGGCGTGATGAATGACAAACTGCTTAGATCTGCAGCCTTTCCCATCACACACAAAAGTAAGTGAAAGAATGATTCTTTAGACTCTCCAGCAGCAGTTAAATACCACTTCCACCTGATGACCTGCCTTCCACATCATCCAGGCGAGTTCATTGCAAAATGTAGGGCTGGTCATAATGTTTTGGCTCTTGAGTGTATATGGTATATTTTATTTACACTGCAACATGCACACAATATTCTAAATGCAGACATGGTCCATGAACAAAACATGTGAGTACCACTACACTTGATAAATCAAGATTACATATAAAAATATGGGAGAAAACTGTAAACAAACATAAATCAATAATGAATGAGAAAAAAAGGTTAGAAATATTTATACTTAATATTTTCCATAATTGTTAAAAGAATTATTCAAATCTTATTCTTAGTTAAGATTAAATGTTTTGAAAATATACAATATGGATTAAACTAAAATGCTAAATTTGTTTATGATAATAAAATAGTACTATATACCCATAAGAACAGATATAAGTGAAAAAACAAATTATAACTAAAAAATTAGTTTAAAATATACTTCCTAATGTATTTTTCCAGTTTTTTCTCCTTTTAAGACATCTTTTTGCTTAAGAGGTTTTTACTTTATTATCAAATGGGATAATTTATAAAACACTATATACAATATTCTTGTTAGTACAACCAAAACAAAATCAACGATTCTCATAAATTATTAAATATAAATTGATAAAATATTTAATTTTCTAACAGTACAATAAATACATGGGAATCCTCTTTTTAAATTTAAATAATTGCTGCTATTATGAGTTTGATAACACAAAATTTTGCAAGTAAAATACCTTTCAGGAACAGAAAAGGTAGCAGGATCTGGAATTTTTTCTGGTGCTTTCCTTTTGTGGGGCTTTTTCTTTTTTGTTTCACTGGGTTTCTCGGGCTGGATATCTTTAACTGATACATTATCTGCAGTTTCAATCTTTTGTGCATTTCTGTTTAAAAACAATGAATAACATAAGTATATTTATAAATACAGTTTTCCACACAGAATGCAAATTATAAAAAAATATCATTTGTCTACAGTACTATACAGTGGCATATGCAGAATTTTTTTAAAGGGGGTTCATAATTCTAAAAAATAATAGCCTGCATAACTTCTACTAAAATTTTTATTTTTGCCATTTTGTCTGAGCTCAAGGGGGGTGTTTAAACCCCTCCCCCTTGCATATACCCCTGGTACTATATAATTACTCATAAATTAAAAAGCATAATTATAACTATCCCCATAATGGTTATAAAATCTGGGTAGTTAGGCTATTCCGTACTTTTAAGAATTGTAGAGAGTGAGACAACCAGAAATAATTTATTCAATTTTTTTTTTTCAACCTGCTAGATATTGAATAAGATTTGGGAAAGAAAAAACAGACTTTAAAGTCAATGCTTGAAACTTTTATCAGCCCACCAGGGTTTGACTAAGATACTTTTGTATGCAAGGGGACAGTTAAATTTTTGAGTACCCCTTTCTAATTTATAACAACAAGCTAATAGAATAATCACTTGCATATAAAAATGATAACATTAAATTAGGAAACAAACTTTAAATATTATTTTGTTTCTATTTTTGCCAGGGCTAGACTAAGAAGATGCTTTTGTATGCAATGGGACAGTTAAATTTTTCAGAGCCCCTTTCTAATTTATAACAACAAGCTAATAGAATAATCAAATTCATATAAAAATGATAACACTAAATTAGGAAACAAACTTTAAATATTATTTTGTTTCTATTTTTGCCAGGGCTTGACTAAGATGTCTAAGATGACTTGACAAAGGATATATTTTATGCAAGGGGACAGTTAAATTCTTGAGTGCCCCTTTCTAATTTATAACAACAAGCTAATAGAATAATCACATTCATATAAAAATAACATTAAATTAGGAAACAAACTTTAAATATTATTTTGGTTCTATTTTTTTTTAATATATACAAATATAAAATTAATTTTGAATTAAAATTTAAATAAACACAAAAACAAATAGAAGTAAAAATGCATTTATTGAGCCCACTAAAATACTGATTATTGCTCACTATTAAAATACAATATATTAAACATAAAAATTAAATTCCTATCCTTATAAAAATTGGCACAACATAAGATTTTAACATGCAGGCATTATCATATCAGAGGTCTCTGTAGAATATTTGCATTTCTTCTTAATAAAAACGTGTTTAATTTAATTTGATACAAAGGATATAAACAAAAGTATTATTTTTACCTTCTTCTATTATTGGGGTTTATTCTCTCATGAATATATGGCACTCTATAACTCTCTAAAATACTAATTACTACTTATTTACTCTTCTCTAATTACTCCAAAACATTTTGAAAATATAAATATTTATTCTACATAAACTTAAAAAAAAACATGAAATAAGTTACATGAATTTTGTTTTAAATTACACAACTCTGTACTATTTCAAAAAATAAGGTTGAATTGTATACTTACAAAATCTGAGAGACTGCTTTGAAAGCTGAATCTGTAAAGCTGCTATTGCATAGCCAATCTTGCTTAGCTATAAAATAATCATGCATTTAATGAAACAATAATTGTGTTACACTACAATTTAGACCCATGTATACTAAATAAAATTATACAAAGATAGTTTCTTGATTTTTATCACTTTGAATCAAAACACTTAAAAATAACAAGCAGATGCTAATACATCATATTAAAATAAAAATTTTAATAATTTCTTTATATTACATATTGAAAATTACCTGTAATATCACAAATCAAAGTATTTTTTTAGATAACATATTTTAAAAATAATTAAGCACCATTTATACAAGTAAAAGAAATATACCATCTGTATTTTGAGATGAGGATGCATAAGAAGGAAATAATGATCCTGTTGCTTTGTATGTTGTTGAAGACTGTTCTCCAGATTCCATAATAACTAATGCATTTAAAAAAAAAAAAAATTCAGTTATTATAGGAAATGCTAATACTCTGTATTTAAATGTAAATAAATAAATAAAACCACTGGTGAAAAAAAATAAAAACAACTAATTCATGTACTAAAGTTTCTTTTTTTAGCTCTAAACAATAAATAATTTTTTATCAATAAATGTTATAGAGTTACTTTTATATTAAAAAAAGATAAGCCTTTTAAATATTAAGCTAGTTAGGTCATTTAACCATATATTTCGCACCGATTAGTTTTTATCATCTGCCTAGATATAGGGTTCTCAAACTGATCCCTCTGAGTAAAGACTGCTGTGAAAATAATCAAGATCAAATTATTTGAAGATAAAATTAAACAAATCTATCATATAGGAAATAGTGAAAATATTATCTAAACAAATCCATTCATTGCATTAAAAAAATTGAACCTTAAATTAGTATTTTTTCCCCTTCATATTTAAACTACTTTAAGAAGAAAATTTACTGCAAAAATTTTTTTAGCCTGACAAGGGTACTGCAGCAAAGAAAAGTTTGAGAACCACTGATCTAGATGGTTATTATACATTGTACAGTTGTTGGTTGGCTGGTATCCTGTCCCTTTAGAAGTTATATGATTTTTCATGGGAGAGGGTTATGATTACGTCCAGAACCACTGGCCATCTAGGCCAGTGGTTCTCAAATTTTATTTGCTGTGGTACCCTCGTCAGGGTTTAAAAAAAAAAAAAAAAAAAAAAACAAACAAAAAAAAAAATAAAAAACAAAAAAAAAAAAAAAAAAAAAAAAAAAAAAAAAAAAAAAAAAAAAAAAAAAAAAAAAAAAAAAAAAAAAAAAAAAAAAAAAAAAAAAAAAAAAAAAAAAAAATGTTTGTAGAGTAGTTGCCTTCAAAGTAGTTTAAATATAAAGAAAAATGAAAAAATACTAATTTAAGGTTGTTTTTTTTTTTTAATGCAATGAATGGATTTGTTTAGATAATATTTTCACTATTTCCCTTATGGTAGATTTCTAAAAGTAAATTTCTAAAAGTGGGTCTTTGTAATTAAGAAGCAGGATCTAAACAAAAGAATCCTAGCCTTAACCTATCACCTCTAGAGGTATTGTTTAGGAACTTAGAGGATATTGTAACTACAAACCTATTTTGCAGGATCCAGCTAATAAACACAACAGATATTTGGCTGGCTTGAGCCTTAATTCTACTACCCTCCAGTTACAAGATCACAGAGTATAAATATCAGTCGTCTGAAAATCAATATGGCAAATTGAGTGTTCCTGGGAGGAATCAGTAGAATATACCAAAATGTTTCTTTATATGGAAAACTTTGGCATGAAGGCTATTCCACATTATTTTGTTAAACTCTATGGGGAAATTCTAGGCTCAGTGTTGTACCTTATGTGAGTTGAGGTTGCTCCACATGTCTTGGTCAAGCTAGTAAATAACATTCTTGTTTAAAGTTCCCTAATACACCTGCATTTTTTTTTAATTTGTCATGATTTTATCAGTTTTGTGTCTCTTTTTTCCTTTGACTCGTTTGGACATGAGATTTAAGCAGCAATAATAAAAGAAATCAGCGAAGCTTTCGAAAGTCTGAAAAACCCACACTAATGTCAACATTCAGCATGTCTTTCATGTAAAATACATGACACAATGCTAAATTTTATGTCATTAAGAATTTCCCCAATTAAAAGACATATTTGAAAAAAATCAAGACAATCCTCAAAGTCTTGGTTAGTTAGATCATTCTAATTTTTTGTTACATGAGGTATAATTAGACCAAGAGTTATTGCCTAAAGTTAATTTTAAACAATTATATAAGAAAAATATTTAGTGTAGTTTATGAAAATGCAGTTTGGAGATCAATGTTTAACTTTGAAATCTACTAAAATTAAAGATAAGACATTGTTAACATCATAAAGAGACACAGGATCCGATTCTTAGGACATTTATTAAGAGCTAAAAATACCAACCAAATGAAAAAGCTCACATTTACCTAACCTATGGAAACTAGAAACAAGGAGAAGACCACCAATTAGGTAACTTGATCCTGTTGAAAACAACTTAAAAATCTTACATAAGAGTGACTGGAGGAACATTGCTTCATATAAGACCAGATGGCAGAGACTGATTGGGATAACCTTAGCCTGAAATGGGCTATAATGCCTTAGAAGAAGATAAACATGTGAACAGTAAATTCAAAGTCATTAACTCTGGTACTATAAGGTAGCACCCTCCTCTTTAGTAATTCTCTAGTTAATGATATTTTTATTCTACAATATATCCCTGAACTCAATAAGAAGTCAGAAGAGTTACAGTCAAAGGATAACTGCTGTTTTAAGAGATAGATCAAAAAGAAAGTTAACAGAAAAAATGTTAAAATTAATTTAATAATGAAAATTATGCTTTCAAATTATATGCATATAAAGTTACTTAATAATTGTAATTGTTGGATGGAAACATACAACAAATTGAATTAACAGCTTCTGTTTAACCACAAATAAAATGTGGAAAACCTACTGTATACATTGTCCATTAATTTTATGAAATTGATAAAAAAAACTATCTACATCATATGTAATACTTAATAGCAAATTTCATAGCAGTATGATTTAACATTTAATGTTAAAATAACTAATTATTAATTAAAGTTGATTATATTTTTTGTGCATAAACAAATATGTGAAAGCATCTTATCCTTTGCAATGACATGATTTAATTAATTCCCCTCAAAAGAGCAAGGCACTATGTCCAGAGTTCTATTATACTCAAACCCAAGAAAATACAACTCGAAGAGCACCTAAGAAAAGAAGCCAGTAGCTAAAACAAATCACAGCTGACAGGAATATTCTGTAGCTCCCAACATGCTCCAACCTAAGA
The DNA here is from genome assembly GCA_032207245.1 of Pardosa pseudoannulata. NCBI lineage: Eukaryota > Metazoa > Arthropoda > Arachnida > Araneae > Lycosidae > Pardosa > Pardosa pseudoannulata. The sequence goes on along the minus strand of CM063511.1, from coordinate 55,677,080 downwards.
GCTGTATAAAACTTGCAATGACACAAAATATGGCTAGCAGTTTTGCTAAGGGCGGAAATTTAATAAGAATATAAGTATGGAATTATTGTGAAATTTCTACGCATATTTGAAACATACAAAAAATTGATAAAACTGAAGTAAATACTATTTTTTTATATTTTAAAATACTATAAAGATAAATGTTCAAGCAATCCTTATATGGTGACAACAGAAATATACACTGTTAAAATTGACTTAATATTCTATCTATAGTATTTTTTTCATCTTAAAGAAATACTCATCTGGCATTTAAATGATTGCTCAAAAATCCCCGTCCTTACCCTTAAAGTATAATTTTTTATCAGTGTCTATTATGCATCACAGTAGGTTTTAAGAAACATTTTTTGTTCATTATCATACATAATTTTCCGATTTTCAATATAACAGATAAATATCAAACTTTTAATGTTTTCATTTTTTTACTTGTCATTCTACCAAACTTTCATAAAAATTAAAGCCAAAATGCACAATTCCTAGATAAAATAGTATAAAAAATTTAATCTTCAAACATACAAAATTTATTATAACTAAAAAGTTTTTTGTAGAATATAGATTTAATCCCCTCATAAGAATATCATGTCATAAACAAACATAAATATACATGTGTGTGTTGTATCATAATATTTACCCTGTTACCAATACTGTCTGCAAAAGCAGTCATTTTCAAAAGATTAAATTGATTGCAAAATTTTATCTATTTTCTGTGGAAAAATTAGACCTTTATACCTTTTTTCTTATAATATTTTACAATATAAATTAACTATTAAATATTCTAAAAGAACATAACCGATTAATGAGGCATTTCATTATATTTAAATTTATCATATGCCAGATTTAAATAAACTTAAAGTGGCATTTTTGATTCCCCAACAAAAATAACATGATTGTTAGAAAACTTTAGACACACAATGGGAATATTTCTCATATGTACTGAATAAGTTTCCGAAAGATTGTTTTAAGTCTTGTTAGGAACTCCATCCTTTAACAGAATATGATTAAACACATCAAATGGTGATTTTAAAAATTAATTAAACAATTTCAGGACTAATATTTTACCCTAATTGCTTTTAAATGAATTATATTTAATTGTGAATATTAAATAGTCCATGAATGTACGATTAAGAAATGTTTGCCAAAATAACACATGCTCCAGATTTGAAATAACTTTTTATTTACAAAGAACATATCATGAAGAAAAAATATTTATATAGTTATAGTTAACTTGCTTATAAAACTGTGGTTGATTTTGAAATTTAATGAAAGCATCAAAAGTACAAGAATTGAGATTCTTATGTATGTTTTCTAAAACACAGTTTTCATAAAAATATTTACAAACTCATGTAATATTCGATTAAAATTAAATGTTTTTATTTCTACAGTGTTACTTATTTCAGATTTGTAAAAAAAAGAGAAGTGAGTACAATTTTATGACTTCTTGATGTATAAAACAATTGAAATCGTTTTATTTTTAAGATTGAAATTGTTACCGACAAACTTAAATCACTGTTTTCTATATACAATAATAATACGCAACGGAAAGATGCCAGATTTCATGAGAAAGTATTAATTATAACAGAACAAAATTAGATATAATAAACTATTACATCATGAATATATAAAAGAAAAATAACTATAATTATTAATACTTATATTACCAATGGTAAATATCTCCTTCACAGAGTTATGTATCTCCTTATTTCAATGACTCAATATTTGACATACCTATAACAGAGATACAACATATCGATATATCATATCAATAAAAATTCGGTTTGTTTTCGATTGTTTCCGATGTTTAGTAGTTATTTATTATTTGGTTTATAAGGCAAGGATTGTGTCGTAGATCTTCCGTAGGTTAGTAAAATCCTGTTTTAATAAAATTTCTATCCATAAAAATGACTTTAACGTGCTTTGCTCCTCATGTACGAACTCAGTTGGAAGAAATTATTAAACGTGGGAAAATTGGATTATGTCCGGGACCTATAAAAATACTGAATCCCATGCCATCAGTCTTGTCATGTATGGGCAATGTATATTGTGATAGATTTAATATCGTCATACCTTACGGAGGTCATTGTGTTGAATGGTATGTTATGTTTCAAGCCTCTGATCCAAACTGTTTTCCCGATTTTATTTTTGGAGAATCATTCGTTGCAATCATAGCAGACGTAAATTCTCTGGTGAACTATGATCCTTCTAAGTCAGATTCGTTTTTCATGGTGCTTCAAGAACTGTTGCAAATGTTTCGTAGAAATCAAGTGTCTCACTTAGAAAGATATTCTCGTGTTCAATTTGAATATTCAACATTGATTCAACAAACAGATTTAAAAGAAGAAGACATAGAAGTTTATATTGCCGATGAAAAGGGTCCTATAAATTTTCTGATACGTTTAGGGGTGTCTTTTAAATGTCTTCCACCTATTTTCAGAAGTGACTCTGATAGTGATACAGCTTTGCTTCTAGTGACTTTTAATGATCCAGAGGGCACAAAAATAATTCCAAAACTCTGCTTGCCTCCTAAGATTGAACTTGCTCTGGGATCACCATTGTCCTTTCGTATTCCAGCACTAGCAAGTGATGGATGTTTAATGGATTATGTACCATTTGTTCAGGAATCTTTGAAAAAGAGGGTTGATATAATTGCCAATAGTTTTGTGAAGAGAAAAGATTTTCTTCGTTTGTTTTTGGATCATTTTGAAGGTGGCTTTATTGAGTACGATAGAGATCTCGCGTCATCTGTGACTGTTGTGATGGAACAAAATGATTTTCATTTCTTGCTGGAAATGGATTTGCCTCAAAATTTTCCCTATGGAAAACCTTCTTTTACATTTAGATCTATCTACCATTTTAACTTTCATAAACCTTATTCTAGTTCTGTTAATACTTATCCTTACAGTCCAAGTTGGAGTGCTAAAATCCTTTTGGAAAAAACTGTAGACTTTATTCGAGGCTATGCAGAAATATTTCAGAGAGATTCTGTACGAAATGGATCATCTCCTTGAAAATTGCCATTCAGGCATTCATATGTGACTTTTGATATTGGATAATCTTGAACAAGTAGTAATTCAAGTCATTTACTTTTGTTGTATTATTCTTTGAACAGTTTTCTCAGGATTTTAGTTTTGATATTATAGACTGACTTAATATGTAAAGTCTCAAGAATATGTTGTAATTAACTAATGTTTTCCTTTTTGTGATTTTTATATATTCTACATTAAAAGTTTTTTTAAAAATGTGTTGATAGTTTTTACTGTGATAGTTTTATGATCAAATATCATTTTAACTATATAACTTAACACATTACATTTAACAGTTTTACTTCATGTTTATTTTACACCTGTTTATCTTTACTTTTCATATTTCTTTTCTATATACAAATAACGTAGATGTATTGTTTCTGCATTATTCAAACTAATTTTATTTTCTTTTATTCATCATTTTCACATTTTATGTTCTCTCTCTCACATTTATTGTAAAAAAAAATTGGTTCTAGAAGTAAGTTGCATGTTGGTTTTGTAGAATTTATGAGAGAAAAGGGAAATGAAACTGTTTGGCTAAAGCCAGTTTTAAACAACCAAGTTAACCCTTTGACAGTTTCATTTTTTTCCAGAATTCGGTCAAAAAAAATGTCAAATTTTTTTGTTGCATTTTTTGTTCATTTTACATTTTTAAGTAAAGATATATTAAAATATACATTTCTAATATTTTTAAGAATTTATTACAACTTTTTTTTTCTTTCTATGAAAGCATCACAGAACTGAAGTTTACCTTTAGTCTCATCGATATCCAAGTTAATTTTTGGAATTCCAGTGAAAGCAAATCTAGGAGGTGGATCCGAAGGATTATCATAATTAATTTTAAAAAATTGTCTTGTTTGATTGATTCCATCTGTACTACTATCAGAGTCACTACTATCCAGGTCATGTAGTAAACTTGCGTTACTTCCATTTACAGATAATTCAGTTTCTGATTCCGAGTCGCAAGAAATTAGCTCCATATGCTCTGAATTATCCATTATTTAAAAGTAAAAATATATTATTCAACTTTTACATCAGTAAAATTATCAGGCGGTAAGTAAAATATAACCTGAAAGCTATATACTGAAAGATAACAATTCATCTTCTGATACAAAACATGTGAAAAAAAACCACGGTTTTGAACCAATCAGAGAAGAAAATACAATAAACTGCAAACTATCATTTACTGGACAACTATCGCCATCAATACGAATAATTTGTTACTAAAATTGAAAAAAATACGGGCGAAACAGTGCAAACAAAATAGAAATCAGATTGCCCGTATGCCGTACGGGCAAATCAGTAAAGGCCCGAAAGCTGTGCCTGTACAGAGTATGGGCAAAACAGGGAAGGGGTTAAGATAATTCAACTGCATCTACTGATGATTATGACTTGTTCAAGGGTGATTGGAACAAGTTTATTGGTATAAACTTTTGAGGATTATATTGCAAATTAATTATAGCCAAAAAAGTAGTAGGGCCCTAACAGTAGAAGTCATATACACAAATCATAAGCAAGATCATTATAAAGAAGAGGTGGAAGACAGACTAATTAAAGCCAATTTCATTTCTTTTAAATGTGCAAAGCTTTGATAAAATTAAATCATGTTCACAGGGACAGTGATAGTATAATTGCAGATGTAGAGATGAATATAACAATCATTCTTAGGTGAATCAGTTGTACAAAGCAGGTATAACAAAATATATTGAATTTTTGCATTATTTTAAGTATAAGCTATATTTTGTATACGTAAATCAACTTTGTAATTTTTCTGAATAATTGTACAGATGATAAAAAAAAAAAAAAATATATAAATTCAGATTCTTGATTAGAAGATTTATTAGCTGATATGCAGAGACTGTGACAATAACCATGTTTACTTCTGATTTGGTAATATTTCTTTGGGCATTAGTATCTCAACGCATGTGCTTAAGCTCAGTTTTATTTATTTTTTACTCCACTGCTGCTGAAGCCGAACAATGGCCGATTGGTTAGGGTGCTAACCTTCAGTACTAGAATTCGTGGGTTCAAATCCCACTGTGGCATGGATGTTCATAGCCATTCGGAATCTGCTTTAAGCTGTAGGTCCCAGTCTCATTAGCCCCCATGTTGCATAAAGTAGACTAGTACTCCAAACCAAATCCACTGCTGCTGAATTTGTTTTGTAGAGAGAGAGATGGACAAAGTTAATTTAAAATTTTTGCATACCTGAAAACTAGGGGTGAGAGCAGTATTGTTGAAGGATGTATGAATGTTGGTCTCATCACTGATCACTATGAATATCCTACCTTCTATTCCAGCATGAATCTGTGACTGTTAAGAGGTCAAAGATGTGGTAGATATTGGTAATGTCAATTGCATGAGCCGTCCTAACATGCAGTTAAAAGAAGTATGCAAAAGTGTTCATAGTTAGGAGCAATATGCCAGCTAATCTGATTCTAAAAATTATTTATATGTGGTATCAGAAATATTCTAATGACTACATTATGGAAGAGATGTAAGTTAATTCCCATTTGGTAGTTGCCTGGAAGATGTTTTGCTGTGAAGTTGTTTTGAATTATCAAAAGTTATTAAAGGTTACTATTAATAAAATATTGTTGAAAGAGGCTAAATCTACAACATATAACCAATTTAAGTTAAAAGTTTTCCATTAGTCTCAATAGGTTGTTTACTAGCCTAGATTATTTTGCCATTTAGAGTAGACAAAAATCTAAAGGCCTTTGGGCCATCCTTATGGTAATCCAGATCTTCCAGGAAAGTCTGATAAGATGTACATTTTGCTTGTATAATTTCCCTTCTTAGGGCCCCATTCTTTTGTCTCAAAATCATACAATCTTTCAGCTGTCCCGAACTTTCAGCAATATGTCTATCTCTGTCTCTGTCTTCCCTCAATGATTGTAGATGGTCATTCCAAAAAGGCTTAGCGTTTTTGACAGCTGTGTTAGGAATGGTATGTGCTTAGGCTGTGTTCTTTGTTCTTCAGCCCCAATGCATGGAGATCACCTTTCTTCTTGTTCTGCCTTACAGGATGTTATTTCTTCAGGTTCCTTTTTGACTCTCCCATCTAATGGGGTAATTTCTTGTCTGTAGTGGACTGCAGGGTGTCATATGCTCTAAAGAGTTCAGACAGGCATAGTATAATAATAATAATAATAATAATTCATTTAAATGCAGAAATTCTGAAAAGCATATCACAGATATTTCTTTTCTGTTTATTTATTAAATACTTGCTGTACATTCAGAATAGTGATTTTTCCAACAGTTAATTGCTCTGTTATTCATTTAGCATCCTCTAAAGAAGTAAACTGCATGCATGTATGTGCATAAGAGAGAATAGGGATGGATGGGACATGTGAAATTATGCTAATATAAACATTGTTTTCAATTTCTGATTCTTCTATTAGAAGGGACACCTGTAGAACAATACTTGTTACTATGAATTATTTTAGTTACGGTGTTCTTTGAGTTTATATCACAAAAAGACTGTTTTACAACACCCAAAGTAAATAATTACTTTATTTCAAAGGTAAGTTTTCAATCTCATTCGTTAATGTTAACATAATCACTTTTGATGTTTAATACATTTAATAATAAAACTTTTTTAAATAAGCAGTTAAATTAAGCCTAAAAGTAGCATGCTGAATAAGCTATTTTAGTGGAATTCTGTGGAAAAGGATAGATATATATGATTCGGGGAGGTATTTAACATGTCCAGGGGTGATTCTGATCCGAAATTTTAATTGAGTCTGTTCCAAAAATCATAAAAAACATATTTTTCCAAAAATTTCAAATTTTAAATATAGTAATATAATTTGATTTAAATTTTGTAGGTAATGAAAAGGATTTTTTTTTCTTTTCTGATCATTTTTTTCCCCATCCACAATTTTTTGGGGGAAAGAACGGGAAAAAAGTATTATCAGTTGATTCACGTGACTCATGCTACAAGGTCTAAAAGCTGTGTGTTGAGGCATTGATAAAATATTCAAAATTGGTTGGTTATAAACTCATTTTTACACTAGGATACTGGAATTACAATTTCCCCATGAAGAAAATGAAAAAAGAAATACCATTCCAACTAAGATTCCGGTATGCAGTACCCAAATTCAGCAGTTCATTATATTTATTACAGAACAATAAATTATGAAAAAGAAAAAGAAATTATTATAAATTGCATTAATTAACTAGCCAAAATCTTTTCCTTGAAATGTGAATAGAAGTAAATGTATTGTGAATTCATAAAAAAAGATTATTAAATATGCTCAAACTTTAACACAAATTAAACCTTTATTTTTAACAAATAATTTAAAAGATTTAAATATTTAGCTTATTTCTAGGCCTGATCATCATTTGATATATGTACCTTCAGCAATTGAATGAATTCTTTTATTGTGTGATACATTATTATTGCATTACATTTCATGGGTTAAGATCTCTATAGAGCTATATAAAAATCAACTGTAGGAAATTTATAATAGGCACAATGTACTGAGATGTTCTGTGAAAAAAATTCTAGCAGCTTCAAAATAAAAAAAAATTGACAATTCCAGGTAAAGATAGAAAAAAAAAATAATTGAAAAATTGTTCATCTACCAAAAACAAACTTTGTTCAAAATACATGGTTGAAAAATTATCATATGGCAACTCAGCATTATTTTCATTTACATCTATAAACCCTGAACTTAGAGGAAAAATAACTTTTATCATTTATGTCAAATTTAATTGCACCTACTCACTCATTGTGACAAATGAATATTAGACATGAAAAATAACAATAAATCTAGACAAAAAAAAAAAAAAAAATATATCAAAAGATTTTTAAAAAAAAAAAAAAAATAATTGAAAAGTTTAAAATCACTTTTTCATACATGGTTAAAAATTATCATATGGCAACTCAATTTTGAACTAAAAAGAAAAAAAGAAAATTCAAAATATTGCAATAAAAATATGGCATGAATGATTATGAATGTTAAAAAATTTTTTTTCAAGAATTTTCATAATAAAAAGAAAATTAAATATAAAAAAATGAAAAGGGAATGGATTTGGGAAAAATATTGCAAAAAAAAAAAGAAATAGGAATGGAAGAAAATGAAAAGGGAAAAAGGATAGAAATGTTGAAAAAGAAAATGAAAAAAAAGAAGGTTGATTGGAAAATTACTTCCCACCTACACGATCTTACAAAATACACCTGTGGGAAGCACAAAACCCATTATAATATATTGGTCTTGTTATTGAAACGACGGGAAGACTGATTCCCGCTTCAGTTTTGTGCTGTCATCAATTGTTCGATTGATTGAATAAAATTGGCAGCTCTGTTTTGAAAGTTTGGAAATGTGGGCTGAGAAATAAATGGCCCACGAAAGGGTTAACTAATATGATTAACAGTAAGAGAGAATGAGATAAATGTTTAAAGGGAAGAAGTAGAGAAAGATGGAATTTTAGTACTGGGCAGTACATCTAACAAAATGCAGATTCCAAAATTAATCAGTTGTTAAAATTATGAAAATTTAGTTCTGAGTAGTATATCAAACTATTTGCACATGTCTGCATCTAACCATTCTACAAATGTGTGTCATAATTCAGGAGAAAAAGCTTCTCAAGAAGTAATTGCCAGAGACTAACTGTACAGTCTCACAAATCCAATAATTTATCATTACCATCTAAAAAACATTAAACTGGACAACCCCCAATAAAGCAAGCAATACTTACTAGCTTTTTTAAAAGAAAGTTATTATAATTTGAAGATAGTCATGTATTATAATGTAAATAGATTAATTATATAATTTTTTAACTTAATTTTAAAATAATCTTGTAATGATAAGAATGCATATATGTGTACTTGATTTTAGAGTGTGACAAGTAGCTTGGAAGCAATTTAATATTATTTGTCATAGGAGTAGGGTTATATTTAATCTCACTGTAAATATTAACTGAATGATGTACAGCAATTTATTTTAAACAAATGAATTTAAAATTTCAAAACTTGAAGAAAATATTATGGAATGAAAAAAAAAATATTGTGTGGGCTTTTTTTTCCCCTTCTGTAATATGTCTCTGAAGTTACCTTGAAGAATAGTTGACTTGGTGTTTATGAGGTATTTATAGTCTATATTTCATTTTACTTAGTACATTTCTCAAAAGATTTCAATTGTCTATTTAATACATAATATTTATGAATTTTTAAAAAGGTAATTTTCATTATATTTAATTTTAAGATTTCTTTGGCTAATTATATCTGTGCTTTTCTTTCTGCCTTTTTTTAGATAATCAGAATATTGTGTACTTTAAAACTATCAATATTTCTGAAACTTAAGTTTTATATATATATATTTATATATATATAAAACTTAAGTTTTATATATATATATATATGTGTGTGTATATATATACATATATATATATATATATGTGTGTGTGTGTGCATATATATACATATATATATATATATATATATGTATGTCATGTCTGGAGTATCAGTCTCTAAATAAACAGTCGGGGGCTTTGATTTTCCTTCCAATTGATTCTTTATTTCTCTCCAGAGCATGATGCATATACTGGTTTGTGTTCAACAAAGTACTGTCACATCAGATATGGCTGGGGAGAGCAATGTCTCTTTTTCTAACTTACTGCTCGATACCGAAGATGTTCCATTCAAAGTGCTGGCAGAATAAAGAATGTGAACTCTTTACTAAAAATATAAAATCTTACACTATGGAGTTTTGGGGGATGTTTTGTGGCTGACCGTTTAGAATTTGCGAGGGCATGTTTTGGGCATTCGTTAACCTCTTCATTGGCCATTGTTCGCTTTCGTTTTGTTTTTAGTCTAGCTGAACAGATAGCGTGTGAAACTAACTTGTGGAGTGCAGGTGGCTCGCACCCAAAAGTTATGTGACTGTATAATATCAAAGGGGATTAACTTGTTTGATTTTATGACTTCTGTAATGTCAAAGGGGGATTAAAATTGCATCTTCATGACCCACAGGTGGTTCACATCTTGTTTGTTTACTGCAGTTGTTTTTTCCCACACTTAGGGTCCTTGTAGGTTTTCCCTTATTACTTTTTTTTTGGGGGGGGGGCTTATTCCTAGATATGTTTTTCCTGTATTACAATATTATTCCCTTTCTTATATTACACACACACACGCACACACACACAATTATATATATATTCACACACATGTGGATAGTGTATACCTTTGTAATAAAGCTTTTAGTTTAACTCTAGTAGCACATAGTTTTTCAGGAAAATTTGTGTAAGGTTCAGAAAATTTTAACCAACAAAGTAGGTAAATTATTGAGCTACTGTTCAGTACTGTTGGTCATATTCTCTGTGTACTTTTACTATGTAACACATTGACTGCCAGGACTATTTTGAAAAAAATTCTCAACTTTGTCTATATCAAGATTGGCAGCCAATGTTTTAAATCATACACTTTTCCTTTCAAATTTATTATCTGTACTAGATAATAAATTTAAAAAGAAAATTTATCAATGATCTTTACTTAAATAATTCATGATATCTTACATAAATTGTCTTTTGATAAAGAGACTTTATATATAAAATTTTATAACTTTTTATTTATGCTTTTATTTACTATTTGTATAATAAGCTAGTTTTAAAACTTGTTGCTCTTGATTAAAAAAGCACATAAACAAAAAGTTTTAGGATTTCATTCTTTTCCAGTATAATAATATGTAAATTAGTCCTGTATAGTTGGTTAATTTTTTGCAATGTTCATAAAATTTTTCTTGAATCATGCAATTTATTCATTTTTTATTTAGATTAAAATGGAGAGCAAAGTAACAGGCTATGATTTTTGGAATAATGTATTAAAAAGCCCAAAGTATGTTGCTGCACCGATGGTTGATATGAGTGAATTATCATTTCGAATGCTGTGCCGTCGATATAAAGCTCAGTTGTGCTTCTCTCCAATGCTTCACAGTCAGCAGTTTTTACAAGATTCTTTATATCGTTTAGATACTTTTTCAACTTGTCTTGAAGATAAGCCTCTTTTTGTTCAAGTAAATATAAATTTTAATTTTTATTAATATGGTCTTATGTGTTTAAAGTTAGATTTTTCAGTTACTATTTTATTAATTATTTTGTTCAAATTGATGTTGATTAATTCTTTTTTTTTTTCATTAATGGTTTTGTTATACTTATTTCCAAGTTGCAGAAAAATATCAGCAAATATCAAAGTGATGATATCAGCCTATATCAAATGTCCCCCCACCCACCAAATGGTATCCTTGAATATCATTTTTTGATATATAGCTATGTTGGTCAATATTTTACTGATATCATTGAATAAAATTTTTTTATATTAAGCTATGTTCATCATATAGTAATTTTGCCATGTAAATGAACTTCTTGAAGTAAGGCCTTTTTTTTCTATTTGTTTAATAGTGTAGCATATTAAATATGTATTACTTGGCATTTTCTCACACTCGTCACTTGAAATTAAATTTAAACATTTAATAACTGGTAATTTTAATCTAAGTGACTCAAATTTTTTTCTAAACTGTGGCTTTACTCTAAGATTCAAAAATTTTAATCAAATGATGTATTTTGCAAATACTTTTTTCTGATATTCGATTAAATGTTCAATGCTGCCATAAATTTTCAGAAGCCATAATTTCCTGGAAAAAAAAATATTTTGTCATCTTGCTAAATAAGAAAAGTTTTTTTTTTTCAACAAGCATGATATTTTGCTTGTTTACTATCCAGACAGATGAATATTAATGTTTACATTAATTTTGTGCTAAAAATATCTCTTTTGTATGTAAAAAAATTATAATTTTACTATACTTTCATTAAATTTTACACCCCTCATCTGCAGTCAAAATAATCAAATTTAATCTAAATAAAATAATCTGGGCAGTACTAAGTTCTCCAGCTAGTGCAAGATTAAAAAAAAAGAAAAAAAAAAAAAAAGAGGTATTTGTATTGTGCACTAATTATCTCCAAACTTCCAGAGAATTGAAATTATGGATTATTTTCTCTTACTCTTCTCTTTTTAATTTGGAAGCAAATCCAAGTAACAGGACATTATCTATGTCTCTCAATTAATCCCCCAACTGCCGTAATGTACTTAACTTCAAATGTTAAAAAGTTAAAATTTGGTTAGCTACATTGACAAATTACTGTAGGAAAATACTAAAACAAAAGAGAGAAATAGTCAAAATTTTGAGTGGTAGAAAATGCTTTCAAAAGTGTTTTAATCTCCTCCTTATCTGTTCAATGTTGTTCACTAATACGTATTTTTCATGTCTCTTGACATATAAATTTGTAAAATTCTTGGGGATTTTATTTGGTTCTATAAATATTCCATGAAAAATTTCTCTTACTTAATTTTATATTTACTTTTCCCTATTCCTTTTTTTACTATATATCACATAGCATTAGACAATTAAGCTTTGGATATCACTGATATATCTATTTTGTAAATTAGTGTTATGAATATTTAAATTTTTGCCATTAAAGTTGTCTTTAGATTGTAAGCTTAAGTGTCAAGTATGTCAGAGAAACCTTAATCATAAGTTATGTATGTAAATATATAGGTAGTATTAAATAAATATCTTATGTTTCTTTATATATGATATTTTGTATAAAGTTATTGTTTCTATGCTGAAAGTTTTATGTTATAATGAAACATCCATGTATTAAATTGTAAGATTTGTTTATACTTTTTAATAAATTTTATACTGATAATAAATTAATTTTTCTAGTTTTGTTCTAATGACCCATTTGACTTTGTGAATGCTGCTACACTCGTTTCCTCTCAGTGTAATGCTATAGATTTGAATCTTGGTTGTCCTCAAGCAATTGCTAAGAAAGGTAAATCCTTTTTAATTTCTAAAAATTTTGTGTGCAAATTTAATTAGCATGCAAGAAACCACATGACTTTATTGTATGCCAGTTAAAATTACACACATTTTTTTTTCCTTCATATGATGCATCATCTGAATTATATTCTGCACAATATCTTTGAGGTTCAAAATTCATTTCATTTTTTGAGGTAACAGTGCTATCTGAAAAGAACTCAAGTATCAGCAATCTGCAGTCTTAATATTTGTCGTTTAGAGATTTTTTGTTACATGCATATTCCATTCTAAATCAAAATTTTTTAAAATTATAATACTACCTTTACTTCATAACAGGAAGTAATAAACAGTAAAAACTGAAAATTATTCTCTCCAAACAATAGTTTTTTACTTTTGTTTTCCAAAAATAGTCATTAAAACCATTGTTTCAGTTGTTTAAAAAATAATGTTAGTACTACTTATGAATACATCAATATCTTTGAGTTACGAAGACCCAGTGAGGGTAATGTTACTCTCATCCATAGCATACCTTAAGCTACACATACTCTTCAGGTGGGGCTAAATGAGTAACAGGTTCACAGCCTTGTTAAGGCATTAGGATAATGTCTGTATCGCCTGCAGCATTGGGGGAAAATATCTTTAAGTTGCTTTATTGTGGATTAGTTGGGCTATTGACCATTATGTAGAAATACTTCATTAAATAGAGTACAGATTGCAATAAAAAATGGAGGTACAAAACTAGATGTTACAGCAGTCTTGAATATAAAATTTGAACATCCTACAGCTAATCATTTTTGACTTATGTAAGGTACATACACACAGTGAAACTACTCAAAATGCACTTAGCAAAGATAACACTAAAACTTGCCAAAATAAGTGTCAGAAATTTGATATTTGTGAAGTTAAAAAACAAAATTCTATCAATGTTCTTGTCATGGTTGCTTTTGAATATCAGTAGGTTTTAATTTCCTTCCAACAAATTAATAAACTAAGATTCTTCATACCGATTGAGCATGAAAAACATGACAATATTTTGTTATTCTAATTGTTTTTAGGGCATTATGGTGCATTTTTGCAAGATGACTGGGAGTTAATTCATTCAATTGTTAAAAGAGCTGCTACTGAGCTGCCTATTCCTGTTACTTGCAAGATGAGAATTTTACCTGGGGATTTCAGAAATTCAGTTGATTATGCTAAGTGAGTATAATAAATATTTTCTCTAGTTCATTGTATTCCTGAAATAATTTTTTAATGGTGCATAAAATTGACAAGGAAAAACTACCTTAAGAGCCCACTTTAAATAAAATTCAAAGAGTTGATTTTTTTTGCAAAAATCTGCAATGAGAAGCACTTGAAATCTGAAATTTTGAGGTCCTATCAGATTTTGGAGTTTTTGGTACCAAAATGACCTGTAGATGTGGAATTTGGAAAAAACCATTTGTTTTACTAAATTGATGAGGAAAAACTACCTTAAGAGCTTACTTTAAATAAAATTCTAAAAAGTTGATTTTTTTTGCAAAAATCTGCAATGAAAAGCACCCAAAATCATGCTACTGTAAAATACTAAATAATTATTTTAAGTGTCAGATTTATTTTTCTTACATTTATTTGTTTAAAAATACTAATCTTGTTGTATCTGAAGAGTAATCTACTTGTGTTGAAAGTAATGCCCCAAATTTTGATGCAGATGTAGAATACATTAGACATATTTCTCCAGATATTTTGACTTTATGGACACCACATAGAAAGTTTATGTTTTTTATTAACTCCCAATCTATGGGGGGGGGGAGAATTACTCTGGAGTCAGGGAAATGTGTCTTTATTCCAACACATGTTCCTGACCCAGGGATAGTACTAATAGCACTATTAAGGAAACCCTAGTGGGATCAAACCCTAGCGAGAAAAATAAATGGAGGGGTAGGATGGAGCATCTGTAAGGTGGGTAATTGTTCATCTGTGTCTAACACCACACTTACTGTATGTGTAAGCAAAAGTAATCAATTATTTGTGTTTATTTAAAGAAGTAATTTTGGTTGTTTAAGAAAATCTGCTTTTAATCCTTTTTCCAAATAAAATTTAATCCCTTTAAATGTGTTTAGCATACTTACTTTTTCACATCTTTAAAAAGATTTAAAAAAAATATTTTTATAGAAATAATTCCCCCAGTCTCACGTGTGATTTGCTAATACTTGTTCTTGTGTCCCTCTTGATCTATAAGTTAATAAAACTTCATGAGGATTTTTCATTTTTTTCCCATAAACATCCTTGCATCCTGCAATCCTGTCAATCATATCTCATGAAATGTGTTAAAAATTCTATGTAGAGGAAGTGAACTTGTTCTTAAGCCAAGCAATTACTAGAAGCTGGGAAATCTACCTTCTGTGTGTTTCCAGCCATTACAAATATTTTGAAAATGAAAAGATTGATGAGTTTGTAAAATATGGTTACAAACTGCAACAGCTGCCCTTTTCATTGTCCTTCTCCCAAATCTGCTTTAAAAAGATTAAGGTGACAAAGATGTCCTTTAAAAGAAAATATAATGATTTCATGATGAGTAAGGCATGGTGTGTTTTGTTATCTTCTTGCATTATGGACTTGCTTTGAGTCTACTATTACAAAAATTGTGATCTTTAGTAATTAATTTCTGACAAATATGTGAAAATATGGTTAGAAAAAGTGCCTTACATCTTCAGAAATCATTAAACTGAAAACACTATTTTTTTTACCTGTTGCCAACCATGTACAAATAAGGTAATGTGGGTTGTAAAATGATTAGCAGTTATCACAATCAAGTTATTTTTTAACTAGTTATATATTTTAATTCTGTTTCATTTCATTTTGGATTTAACATCTAATTAGATAGTATTCTGTTAATTATGTAGAATGTTGGAAAACTCTGGCTGTTCAGTTCTTTCTGTCCACGGAAGAACAAGAGAACAGAAAGGACATGCAACTGGTATAGCATCATGGGAAGCCATTAAACTAATAAAAGAGAATATTAACATACCTGTTATTGCAAATGGAAATATTTTGTCATTCAGTGATGTTCAGGAATGTTTACAATATACTGGAGCTGATGCCGTAATGTCTGCAGGTAAGTACCTCCTCTACTTATAATAATTACTGTACGTTTATGAATGTAAGCCTATCTGTGTATAACAGAGTTTGTACAATGCTTGAAAATGCTTTAAAACTTTTTTTTTTTATGTGAAAGTGTTTTTTTTTCTAATATGAAATTATGTGGAAATTTTTTTCTGTTTTTTCATTCCTTGCATATAATGGGGGTACATTTTTATAATAGTATTAGTTCAAAAGCCATTTGAAAATAAACTGCAATTTATTTCTTATAATATCTATTTATTGCATATATAGCATGTGTTTTCATTTGAGTTTTACTACAATCTTCATTTTGATTTAATATTAATGGGTAACCAACTTCATACTATAAATTTTAAGTTTTTGGTTAGTTTATATTGTTAGTTCATATTATAATGTACATAAACAGTAAATGCAGTCAGTGTATTTAGGGAGTTTGTTGTGGTAACACTGCATCAGTTGATGCATTACTCAAAAATTATTCAGAATAAAGCCAATACAGAATTGTAATAACTAAATCTTCATTACTATGATTTGTCACTTAGTACATAGAAATTGTGAATCAGAGGGAATTATCAAGAAATATCCCAATGGTTTCTTTCTGGACACCCTGAACAAGTAAAAATAAGTAGACTAATAAGTTATATATATATATATATATATATATATAACAAACTGTAGCCACCACATCATCTATCACCCGTGGAATGTAGTCATGTCCATTGGGAGTCTTTGGAATGCAGCATATCACCAACAAATATCAACAACTTCAACTAACTTCGTTTATTCCTGTTTCACATGATTACAATGAAAGTACACATCTGAACCTTGCCCTCTGTTAACAAGGAACAGAAAGTAAAAAAACACATTATCTATCACCTACGGAATGTAGTCATGCCTGTTGGGAGTCTTTAGAATGCATCATATCACCAACAAATATCAACAACTTTGACCAACTTCGTTTATTCCTGTTTCACATAATTACATTGAAAGTACACATCTGAACCTTGCGCTCAGTTAGCAAGGAACAGAAAGTTAAAAAATCCCCAAACAACAACTTCTTGAACCTTAGTGCTCGCCTATTTAAAACATTTTAAAACTGGAATCAACATCATAATTGACATCAAGAGACAGCCAGTCATGTCGCATAGAAAATTCTCTCGAATTCAAAAGACCCTTCCTACTGACAGAGTGCAAATCCCAAAACCAGAAAAATGCTACCATTTTATAAGAAATGACATATAGAATTTTGAAGCAGTGCTTATATTCAAGCTGCCTTTTGCTAAGAATGCCTTTTTCCTGATTTTGATATAAACTTATTTTGCTTTATTTTTATGTTTTTAAACCTATTTTTTGCCCTAATGGTCAAATACTGAAAAATAAAATAATAAGTACAGTTCCCCAATATCTTAAACTTCAATAATCTTAATTATTTTTCTTGGTCCAGATAACTTCAAGATATTGGGAGTTGATTACGTATATTTATTTTTAAGGATTACATGGCTATTTATCTCAAATTATAACTTGATTATATCTTAGCTGTTAAAGTACTTCTTCAGTATATTTACCTTTTCATGTTCATTAAAAGTGTAAATTAAATTATTTATATATGCTTTAATGTGTATATTCTATTTGCAGAGGCCTTACTTCACAATCCTGCTTTATTCTCAGGAAAAAATCCACCTGTGTGGACTATAGTTAATGAGTACTTACAATTTGCTGAGAAATACAATACTCCTATAAGATGTGTTCGTTGTCATTTATTTAAAATTCTATATTTATGGTAGGTATTTTTATTTTTGTATACTTAAATTGTATAAAAATGTATCCCTATAATTCATAGGTCAGAAGGGGAGTGGGGGTTGTGATTGACTTCAAGATGCAGAGATTTTTTTGTGAGAGGAGATAATTGTAGGTTTTTGTAAAGTGAGGATGTCCTCGCTAGCTGTACAAATGTATATATACTATAAATAAAGCTCCTTCATATTTTTAAAAAGAGTTTTCTCTGAGGTCATAATCATCATGGAGTCTTTTAAGTTACATCACTTGCCCGCTACTAAAGTATTTACTATTCTAGAGCTGTCATTACAATATGTCAATTTTTATTTTAAATAAGGTTAGTTTTCCAAATCTTCATTTTAATCTTCAATTATCATTTCAATTTGCAAATATTTGTTTTCAGTAAGGATTTAGTGATTAAAACTGGTAAAGTATATAATATATTTAGTTCAAAAATAGTATGCTGAACGATGGACGATTGGTTATAGTGCTGGCCTTCAGTACTGGAGTTAGTGGGTTCAAATCCCACAGTGGCATGGATATTCGTAGTCTTTCGGAATTGGCTTTAAACTGTAGGTCCCGGTCTCATTAGCCCTTGTGTTGTAAAAAGTAGACCGTAGCACTCCAAACCAATCAAAAATAGTATTTAAATGATTTAAGCCTTTGAATTTGGTTTTAAATTAATTTGCCAGGATTTTGGCTTATCCAAAATAAACCCAGATCCTTTTTTGCCTCTGTATCTGTTTTTTAAATTTAAAGTTGGTATGTATTTATAAATTGATATTTATATAAGGCATGATACTTATTGATACAATTTCAGATTATTCAGATCAAATAATTAAATTTTAATTAAAAATTGTTATGATTGTTAAATTCAATGAATTTCTAAAAATTAGTTAACTTCTGTTTTACTGTTTCTGTTTCTGTTCTGTTTCTGTTCTGTTTAAATTTAATGAACATTATTTGATTATTTTGTAATCAAAATTTTTATCTAATATTGAAAAAAGAATTTTTTTAAACAGCATTCATCAAGATAGTGATATTCAACAGATATTAGCTGAAGGAAAAACTTATGCTGATTTTTATTCCGTTTGTGACTTGCTTAAAAATTTGCCTAAAACATACTCAAGTGTTTCAAAGAAGGAAGAAAATGAAAATGATATCTACAGTTTAGCTGATATGGACTTCAATTTGCCTAATATTATGAGCTTAAAAGAACTAGAAACAGATTTTGATTTTACACTACAAAGTAAAGTCAATGCTGCTTCTGAAAATGTGTCTGTTGACAGTTCTGTGCCGTCCTTGTTTAATGCGGAAACAGTTAAGGATGATGTTTTACCTACAACAGAAGCTACTGAAAAATGTGATTTAAATGAAAAATCATCTATGATAAAGCACTTACCAATTTGGCTATGTCATTCAAGACCAAGAGTTGTAGATGATGAGTGAGTATTTTTATATAGTTTTTCACAGTTTAGATTAATTTATATATAAATATACGTATATGTGCATGTATATATATATATATATGTGTGTGTAAGGAAAATTCTCAGGGGTTTTCAAAATTTAAGTCAAGGGCTAAAAATTCCCGCATCCTTTTGCATTCCCCTTTTTAACCCCTAACCTAAATTGACCACTGGGGTTACATTTTATGTCCTCAGAGAAGGGGTCTGACTTATTATAATTCTACATTGCCCTAGTGGATAATTTAGGAAATTTCCTAACTAAAAGGAGATGCATGCTGTCGGAGGCAGATTTTTTCCCACAGATTTTGACTGAGATGTTGACCCAGGTGTTAAGGGTCTTCTACATATAACTTCATGCTAGCTGACCCCTCAGTTTGTCCTGTCTCTATGATGAAATGGGAACCCATCCTCCAACATTATCTTAATAAAGGTCTTTTGCTAAAATGGTGTCATTTTATAGGCCATGATTGCAACCACCCATCGTGAAGTCCATCTTATTACATATATAAGCATACATGTAATATATCAAAATTATTACATCTAAAATATCCACCTAAAATTCTCCTTTTCTTCTTCTCATTCTTTCATACCTGATTTCTTAGCTATGAAATCTAAGATTTGAGGGAGTGTTCACTGACTTAAATTCTTTTACCAATCTCTCAGAATTAACACTAAAATAAATACTAATTTTATGCCTATTGGTCATATTTTTGAGCTGACTTATATGATCAAAGTTAATTTCTGGCTGACAATAAAGCTGACTAAGCTGTTGGTCTCATGGGAAAGAATTCACACAATCTCTTGAAGTTGGGTGAAATATGTAATAGAAGTGTGTTTTCATGATCACTTGATGCTTCGCTCTTGTCATGCAAGGTTCCCAAGGTCCTTAAAAGTCCTTAAGAACTCCTTAATTTTTGCTTTCATTTTTAAGAGCCCTTAAAACTGCTTAATTTTCATCAAAGGTCCTTAAAAACTCCTTAATTTTTAAATTGGAACGCGATCAATTTCTGTATCAACGAGATCTGCAGTCGTCATGTGATTTCCTATCAGTTTTCTTATATGACAAATATATCATCTTTCGTATACTTAAAAGGTTTTAAGTATAAAGTCAGCTGCCTTTTCCTAATAGCAAACAGTCAAGCAGATTTTAATTAAACGAAGCATGGAGGATGGGCTTTGTAGATATTTCAGTTACTTATGGAAGTTTAATTTTCCTTGCATTGATTGTAATAGAAAAGTCTAAAACTTTCTTCTCGTCCATGCAACTTCGGTTGTAATCAGCTAGTGTATATATATATATATATATATATATATATATATATATATATATATATCAGTCCTTTTTATGCCCTCAAAAAGTACTGTTTGTAATATTGCTTTTATTCACAATTTATTTTTAGTTTGATCACTCCCAAAACTTTAGATGTACATTTTTTAAAATTAGGTTTTGTTAAATAGATTTATCTTAAATTAATTTTTAGGCATTTTTAAAAACTTAATTCTGAAATATTGTAAGGTATTTATTGAACATGCTTTTTCTGGTTCATAATCATTAAAATATGTTCCTCAGGAGATAGGGTTATCCATGTATTTCAAGCAGATCCTTAGAAAAAGTTACTTTGGTCCTTAGAAAGTCCTCAAATACTCCTTAATTTTTATACTGGAAAAAGAGCGGGAACCCTGTTATGTAAAAACGTAAAATTTTAGTCTTAATAAACTTCAGAGTTCTATATTAGACTTCACAATTTCTTTTTCATGGAGTCATGACTGAAAGATATTTAGGTTGTCATATTGCCCAGTAAGCCTGGGCAATTCAGTATAACAAGGGCTAAAAAAATTATTTTGTAATCAGTGGGAATAATTTCTGCCCCATTACAAACATACCTATCAACTTGTATGGAATTGAAACACATTGTAAGATTGTACATTTGCGTATGAAAATCGTACAGATTTGAATTAATTTTGAAAAAGAAATTAATCTGGGGGAATATTTGAAAAATAAAATCTTCTACAATCTAGAGTGAGGTGAAATTGAATATACACAAACATTCTTTGTTTGTAATGATGGAAATAATCAATTCTCTCTGCACCACAAAAATATTGTCTATTGTTATCACATTATTTGTATGGAACTTTAAAATACAACAGAATTTCGAAAGTTATACTGTATATTTTAACAATACCATATAACAATGCAGAATGTGATGGGATATTTAGCTTTATATGCAAGACAAGAAGTCAATTTTGAAACTTTATGCTAAATAAAAATTTAGAAGATACATTCATAGCTAAAATGATGATATAGGAACATTGACTACATTCAACAAAGACTCATCACAAAAAGTTTCATGATTTGTTCTTGTAATTAGAAGATTTGTGATCAATGCTTTTCTAGGTCTTGTTTTATGCATACATATCAAGTACTTTTTTTTAATTGAAAGATTCTATTGAAGTACTATTATTGACTATGATACAAAGTTGTTTATTGATTCATAAGGAAGTGAATCACATAAGAGATAAGAATAATGTGCATATATAGTTCTTCATTGCTATTTCTTTCATCTTTCTAGAGGAAAAGGAGGGTAAGCATGTAATAATGTAACTTACTGTCTAAAAATTAAAAATTTATGTTCATTTTGCATAATTCTTAAGCATTTCTCTTTGAAAAGGTGTGTTAGAAAATTACACATTAAAACTATATGCATAAATTTACAAATGTATTTTCAGCCTAGATTTTTAACTTGCACGCTTACTATGCAAATTGTTAGATTTCAATGTTGGTTTGATGGTAGTTATGTGTATATATATTAATATATATATTAAGATATATATTAATATATATACATGTGGTGCTGGCTTTCGTGTGGGAGGAGCACAAGGTATGTGGGGATGTCTTGATATGTAAATAAATTTTTTAGAAAATGAGAATCTTTATTGATGTAGAATAATTTGGGGATTTTGATTCAATAGACACCCTTTATTTAGATGAGAACATCAGTTTTGCTCACTACTCATGTTAAAAATGCTAGTTACTAATAAAAAATAAAAGATGTCAAGGAATAGCTCACCTCGGGTGCTTAGATGGCTAAAGTCAGTTGTTTTTACATCTACATATCAATAGTTATATATATATATATATATATATATCAAAATTATTTAACTTTAATATTTCCTCAAAAACCTCCTCTCTTCCATTCTAATCCCTTTAAATCTTTTTCCAAGCCTCTAAATAGTTTAATCAAAGGAGTATTTTCCACTTAACATTCTTCCCAAAGCTTTCTATCCTAAAAATGTTCTGTCTATTCAGCACATTTTCCAGCTGTCAGCAGCAAATGGTTTCGCATTTTTGCTGATATTGCATATAATTTGCTTATTAATTTTTTTTTTTTTTACTGTTAGAAAATTCTTTCTGTCTTCTCTCTTGGGTGCACCTGTGTTCGATCAGAATGATCTCTGTGGGCTTTTCTTTGTCTGTCATTAAGTAGAAAGGATGTCCATTGTAGTAGCTCTGGAATAAAGTTTCAATTATACTCGTACTGTTTTCTTCAATGTCAGCCTGACTGCATTTTTATTACTGCTAGCTGTTGAACTTTCTCCTTGTTAAGGAGTTTTATAAAAAATGGTTTGCATATATATATGCACACACACATAAGGTGTAATTATATTATTAATTTGTACTTTGCTTACTTTATACTATTTGTATAATTACTGAAACTTGTATTTGTTAATGTATATTTGTGTTTTGATTTGTTCATTAATATTTTTAACTTGTCATTTATTGTTTTTAGAAACAAAACTCGAGGTTGTTATAGCAAGTACTTCCATTCATTACCAGAAAAGACACACTCTCTTCAGGAAGATGATGAAGAGCAGTACATGTCTGTAAGTTCCTAAATCATATTGCATATATCTTGCGGTTGAGAAAAAATTTCAGTGGGGATTATGCAAGGTCAAAAAGAGCATCATTTTAGTTTTATTTACCTTTAAAAAACCAGGAGCATATTTAAATAATATTAAATACATAAATTCATTTTTAATTTAGTTAAAATGCTATACAAGTCTCAAATGTTATACAAAATAGATAAAATATTAAATAAT
The DNA here is from genome assembly GCA_032207245.1 of Pardosa pseudoannulata. Classification (NCBI taxonomy): domain Eukaryota; kingdom Metazoa; phylum Arthropoda; class Arachnida; order Araneae; family Lycosidae; genus Pardosa; species Pardosa pseudoannulata. Next base: position 55,653,764 of record CM063511.1, on the reverse strand, counting down.
CAAAAGCAAAAAATTTATAAATTAATCATTTCAAAACTCTGTTAATAAATTTTTAAATATAATAAAATTGTATTAAAAAATGCAAAATACTTACTAAAACCTTTGGTCAAATATATGAGATTTGGTGCAAAATTTGTTAAAACCATCTGCAGAAATTTTGTTATTTTGATAATTAGTCAACTGTAAACAATATTTGAATTTTACAAAATTCATTTTGGAAAACAGAGATTTACACCAGTACATTGTATCAAAAAATGATATTAAATAACAAGTAGCTCTCTTTAAGTGTGAATTTTGATTCTTGTAAGTTTCCAAAATTCATTCATTAGATTTGTGCTGCATTTGCAATAGTTCTTTTATTTTGAATAATTTACTTCCCTGAAACATTTTCTATAATTATTATTTCACAAATAATGATTTGTCTACTGTAATATCACAAATAAATGGATTTATGGAATAAGCATGAGAATTGTACTGAATTCAATGAAGAGTTGCATTTACTGACCATTCTGTTATACTACTGAAATATTAGAGGATTTAAATACAATAAAGTAGGTAGAAAAGTAAATATGCATTTCATTTTGGCATTTATTTCTTTTATTACAGAAAAAGAAGCTCAGACGAGCAAAGCATCATGAACGTGTAATTGCTGCAATGAAAGAAAAAAGGAAAACCCAAAAGATGAGGCGAAAACAAAAATTAGCTGAACAAAGGCAGTTACTTGTCACTGAAAAGGGTATGGATTTTTCAAAGCTCAGAAAATATTATAAAACTTCTTGTATTTAATATTTTTATATTGGTTTTTAAACAATCATGTTTAATTTATATAAACACTGATTTACATTATGAAGCTGGTGGTTTATAATTTTTTTCCTTTTTTCTTTATTCTTATTTTACTGTATTAAAACTTCACCATTCTTAAGAAGTTCTTTAGGATTGCAATTCAGGTTTGATAAGCTAATGCATCTTTATTAAAGAATTAAAAGCTTCCCACACTCAACTAGGAAGAAAACTAAAATTTTTGTATCTCACTTTGGTTTCAACATGAAACATGGGAATGTTTTAAATGGAAATTGGCCCTTCACCAATGCAAAATGATTTCTGCTAATAAATCACTGGAAAAATTCATAAATACAAGTTTTCACATTATTGGTGTTAAAGATTTTTGTCTCCATTTTTACTACAAGCTCTAAACATAGCATAATTTACTTTTAAAATCCAGTTACAAACAGTTATGAACATATTTGCCAGGAGTGTGATTTGAACCCATAAATTCCTGTACTAAAGAGCAGTACCTTACCTATTTGGTTTATGAGCACAAAACAACTTTTTTTTGAAGAAAAGTAAGGACAGAAAGAAGAGTGTTTCTGAGGAGATGTGAAGAATATAAATTTGAACTTGAGAGAACAAGATATTGTTTTAAACCACAGCATAGATATTATGAATTTGTTTACAAAGATGGAATATTAAGGTTATTACTCCTACTTAAATTAAAAACTTCAATTTATATTAAGAGAGCATAGAGCAGCAACAAATTTGTTGTTAACATTCTCCCTTGCTTCATACTATCATTATACCACTACTCAAGACCGTAGGCAGGGGGAGGGATTTGGGGGACTGGTCCCCCCCTCCCTCGAAATTTTGAAAGACTATTTTGTAGACTGTGTGCGTATGTGCTATATTTGTTTATGAACATGGACAGTTATTTTCTTAGAAAAAAACCGCTGAGACCATAAAAGTTTTGCTGGGCCGCTGACCGGAAATACAGCGCTGTATTCCGGAAATACAGTGCTTTCCCTTTCATTAATTGAAGTATCATTTACAGACAAAAGATGTCTTTCTCCCTTAGTCCCCTCCAAAAATAATTTCTGGCTACGGGCTTGCCACTACTACTGAAATGTAACCTAGTACTTGTAGTAACTCGACACTTCAAGGCCTTTAGATAATCAATTTAATGCACAGAAAATTTGCATAAAAATAAAATTTGCTAACATAAACTGTGATGTTTAATTTTTATGTTGATTATAGTAACTTTACTTTGGTGGAAGGATATGTATACATTATGAACTCAGGCATGCAGTATGGGAAAAATAACATTCATTATTTATAACTATTAATTAAGTTTGATTTTGTAGTAAGTAATATTAATTAAATCTAGTTAATATTTTATTGTTGATTTTGAACATTTAAAGGAAGTAGAATTTAGAGGGTAGATTTTTTGTTGATTTTGAACACTTAAAGGAAGTAGAATTTAGAGGGTAGCTAAACTGAGGACCAAATATGCTTGAAAACTAAACACTAGGGGTTCTGTGTAAGGTTGACCACCTAACCGGGACATATACTTTGTACCCCAAAGCCTTTGGTCTTGAAAACAGAGATTGGCATTGTAGACCATAGTCCAATGTGGGTTGTAGCACCAAAGAGTTTAATTTAAAGGAAGTAGAAATAACAATGATTAACAAAATACGTATGTATACCTAACATACTAATACTGTTGCATGATATGGATTGAATTTGGAAAAATCACATGGAAATAGCAAAAAACTAATTTTATTTGAAAAGACTTCTTAGTACTCTCTATACAACAGTCTAGAAAATACTAGTTATACAGATTCTGAACTATAAATAACTCCAAAATGATTCAGCTTATAACCAACAAATATCAATTACATACAGTAAATAAACAATAACTTCATCATCATTTTTATTCAATAGCTATAGAATATGCTCTTGTGACTGGTTCAGTAGAAAGGTCAGCCTTTTTAAAAGCTTTTCAGGTATCTACAAGTACAATCTAGAAAATACTGGTCGCAAAACCTTCTCAAAATATCTTTGATGCAAAGGCTTTCAAACCAAAATCGCCCAATGGAGAAAAACTCATGAAATATGTTGGCTTTTCTGCCAAAACCATTTGAGCTGCAAAGCCATAAAATTTAACCCAAGAAGTTATGTCTTTACAAACACACAATTTATTAGAATTTTTAATAATTTTCCTTCTTTAGCAACCAATCAATTTATTTATTTTTTTTCAATCAACAGTAGATGGTTTAATGAATATACATTCTTTTTATTTAATTGTTTTAACATGTTCTTTTCAACATTGCTTGCCTTTGAACTAAGACTTTGCTATGTTTTTAAATAATATATCTATTTATATGGAGATATGAAAATAAAATAAAATATTTTCAGTAGCCTGTTTTATTGTATAGTTAATTAAAACTTATTTTACTTATCAATTTCATGTTCTTTTAGCTACATAGTTCAATTATACAACAGAATTACTTAATGATATAAACTATACCTTTTCCTTTTATTTTTGTGAAACTTATAGTAGTTTTATTTTTATTTAGTTGAATGTAATGAAGTTAAAGTGAAAGTTACAAAAAAAGAAAAGAAAATGCTGATGAGAGAGCGTTTATTGAAAGCTCAAGGGACTTCTCCAAAAGTTTGCATTAATCTTGGTTTTGCATCTGAAATGGACAATAAGGTAAGAAATTTTTTCATTATCATTAAAATATAGTGTAATCATTAATATATTTTACTTCTAGATGAATAAATGTATTTTAACACAAAGATAGGCAAACTATGGCCTGTGGGCAAGCTCTGCCTTGCTGTTCTATCAGCCCACAAGGGAATTTTTTCTTTTAACTATATAAATCCTACATAGATGAATTAAGTTTGTATTTGAGATATTCTACTTTTTATGCTTTTACCCAGTGTCTTTCTTTTTCAGCACAAACAAATAGCAACAGTGTGATTGCTGGTAAAATCATTAAGTAATAAAAAGTTGCTACTGTTTGTTTGGGTTATTCAGAATAGTTATGAAATATTTCAAATCCAAAATGTCTAAAAAAATGTAAATTTGATTCAGAGTATCATCCTTTTTAAGAATCAATATGATTGTAAATATTTTTTATTAAAAAAAGTTTCCCAAATTTAATCTCATGCTTAGAAAATTACTGTTATATTTGCTTCATCTCTAATATTTACAGTATTTTCTGTCATGTCTTAACCCTTTAGCGGACAGTGGTTTCGTAGGAAAACCACCTATTAAACATCTTTCTTTTAAACTTTACTGTTTGAAGTACTTTATTTATATTTTTATAATTGTTTACGGCTCCAATCTCATATATCTGGATGTATGGAAGCCATTGATGTAGAATCAAAAGCTTCTGCAATTAAAAAAAAATCAACTTTTTCGAGACATGGATGATTTTTCGATTTTTCTTATATTTTTGATATTTTAAATTTGCAACAAATGATAGCTCTACATTTAATTTGTTTTTTCTTTTGAAATATATGTATTTAAACTTGCTGTACCTGAGTAATTCAATTTATCTTACTTATGACCCCGAATAAAAGTATGTATACAAACGACACTTATAAATTGTTAAGCTATTTATTTATTATACCATTTTAAGGATTCTTATTTATTGTTCTTCCAGTATAGTTAAACTTTTAAAAAAGCATAATGTTCACGCTGTACAAAGGGAGGGGTTAGTCAAGGGTTAGTTAGTTAGTTTTACCATTCCTCAAACCCTCCTTAGGTATCCTCTAAGTCAAACCCTCCTAAGGAATGTAAAGAAAACTTATCATATATTTTACACTTACAAGGTTTATAGATAACATTTATAAAGTAATTACATTAAATTCCAATGAATTTATTTTGGTGACCTTTAAAGGGTTAAAGCATAAAAATATCCTTTTTTTAAGTTGGATGAATAGTTTTAGGAGAAAATGGGAAAGACACACATATAGCCACACTCCTACATACAATGACTTTTTTTATGAGGTAATTTTAAACTCAAAAATTTCAGCTACTCCCTTTTTTTTCTCTAGGAATTGACAAGGTTATCATCTCAACTTAGAAGGTTATATGGATCAAACAGGCAGAGTGAGTCGCCTCTGCATCTTTATTTTTGCAATTTTAGTACAACTGATGATTTGTACAATATATGTTTAGCCAAAAATGATGGATTTTCCTCTTATGTGGTATGTATATAAATTGTTTGTAACTAAGGAAAAATGTAATACATAAATATGAAATTCTATTAATTGTGTGGGGATAAATTAGATTATCAGTTTAAAAATTGCTCTACATTAGCCGAAAATAATTCCCTTCTTTGTGTAGCTGAAACAGATGAAGTAACAGGAAATTAATTTGCTATTTGTTTCCTAATAAGCATGTGTAATAATGTGAAATGCTAAGAAAAACATTTTAAGTTTATAGTAAATAAGACACAGTAGTTCAGTCGGCATAGACAGTAATCTGGTAACTGAAAGGTTCAGAGCTTGAACCAGCCTAAGATCAGCCGTGTTCATTCAGGATGACTGAATGAACATAGCAAATAAAATATGTTCATGATCACAATGTTCTCCAAGTTCTCAAATGATACGTCTGGGGTGACAGGACAAGCCTGGGGGGGAGGTCTTCTGCTTGGTTCCTGCTTCTAAATTGCTAGAACCAGGGAGGTCAATATTACTCACATTGTAGCAATCCTTAAGCTACATGTGCTCCCTTGGTGGTGTTAAATGAGTAACAGCTTTGCAGCCATGTTTGGCATAAAGATGTATGTATGTATTGTGTACCATAAAGATGTACATCTGCAGCTGTCTTTCCCGATGACCACACTCCTCATTTCTGTACCTGCTCTCCTATTGTTACTGTAGCAGGTATCGTGGTTCGCTGAAAGCCTATCTTCCTGACAATTAAGTACTAAAATGATTAAATCCTAGACTAAATATTTATTATTTACAAATTTTGTTGAACATATGTACACTGAACATAGTTAACCACAAACGTGGCTGAAATCCCCCCCCCCCCCCCGCGAGAATGACCAAATAGTGCCGAGTGGCCTGCACCTTTCTTGGTTTCAGCTCTCCTTCATGAATGTCCCTTCTCTCCTGTTCCGAGCGGACATCTCCCCACTGCTGTTCGTGAGGGCTGGGGTGGAATTCCCCCCCCTCTTGGTCAGGCTTTCGCCTCCATGGGAAAATGTCCTTCTTCTCCACAGCTGGCATGGGCGAGGAGACTTTCTTCCCCCTCCTGGTGAACTTTCACCTCCCTGGAGTAGGTCTTGTCTACCCTCTTTCAATGTGTCCGTCTTTGCTCCTTAGCACCATAAAATAATGCAGGGGTCCATGTAACACAAACTCAAGTCTTGAGTCTAGTATTACGTATTGCAAGTTTCATTAGAAAAAAAAATATTGTATAGTAAATTAATAATTTTTGTGTTTTTTTTTTTTTACACATGCACATACACACATATATGCAGTAGAACCTTAATCTATCCTTCCCACATTATTTGTTTTCCTGCATTCATTATGCAGTACATTTAACCCCAAATTTATCCCCATCTAAAGTTATTTTTCACAAAGTTATTGTTTCTGGATTAATAATTTCCCCACATCTATTGTCAAAAAAGTATTCCTTCATTTTGTTTTCTCAGAAGTATTGTTTTTGTGGATTTTGAGAGAACTGGGATAAACATTTAGCAATGTTCCTGTCTGAATAAAAGTGTGACTTAATTCTTTTATTTCCAATTACATTATCAAGGATAATTGTTAATGGATGATATCTCATGACAGGCTAAATGCAGTATGCTATAGTTTTTCATTAACACTTTTGTGGGCCATTTATTTCTCACTCCATATTTCCAAACTTTCAAAACAAAGCTGCTAATTTTATTCAATCAATCGAACAATTGATGACAGCACAAAACTGAAGCAGGAATCAGTCTTCCCATCATTTCAATAACAAGACCAATATATTATAATGGGTTTTGTGCTTCCCACAGGTGTATTTTGTAAGATCGTGTAGGTGGGAAGTAACCTTCTCACGTCCCATGAAAGGGTTAAAGAATTGCAAAGAATTCGATGAGTCTGCCACAATTCATGCAGATTTATGTATATTACTTATGTTCTAATGTATGTATATTAAGAACAAATATACATACATTTAAATACACACTCACTTTTATATATATCTGTGAATCTGTGTGCTTGTGCTACTTTAAAAATTGCTTTTCTACCTCATTTAAAATTCAGAAAAATTATTTAAGAATTCATAATAAAATTTTACTGCAGATTGCTTGTTTTAATATGATGATTAATTTTAGGTTGAAATGACAGAAAAATCACCAGAAGATTTATTTAACTCAGAAGATATTATTTATCTGTCTCCTGATTCAGAAACTGCTTTAACATCTCTGGATCGTAGTAAAGTTTATGTAATTGGAGGAATTGTTGATGGCACTGTTAAAAAGGTTAGATTCTTAAATTGTTACATTTTTGCATTAATTTACTATGTTGTATTAACCATTTGCCTTAAAACAACGTATGGGAGACGTGATCGTACTGCTGTGCCTAAAATGAGAACCTCGTATCACACATGTGAGGATTCTGTCTGGTCAAAAGTGAAAAGCTCATCAGGCACGTGATGATTCTTTCTTGCCAAAAGGGAAAAGCTTGTATCAGTAATAAAACAATACCTCTTACAAAATTTTGACTAATATTATACATTATTCACTTATAGGTCATTCACACAATAAATTCTACATAAAAAATATTTAAACGACTGAAAATTTTTACTTTTGTTATATAACCAAAAACATAGAAATAATATTATGTGAAATAAAAACATCAATAATTTTTTTTAATAAAAATGAAATGAAATATAATTATCAAATTCTGTGGTTTTATTAAATAGTAAATGCAGTACTATTAATGTCCACTGGTTTGCTCACAATTTAGCTCGTGATGAAACTGCTTCTAGTCACAACACATGAGAAAAGCTTTCATCGAAAGTGGCACTCGATGTGTTGCTCGATTCATAAGGCAAAGGGTTAATCTTGTGGTGAATGCTTAGTGTTAAAGTTTAAAATTCCTAATATACTTTCCTTTATAGGGATTTTTAGAGGACTTTAATTCTGTTGAATTTTAACAGAATAGAACATTGAATGTACATATACTTCTACTTCACTTCATGTCTGCTTATAATTAGTGACCTTATTTCATGTTAACTAACAAACTTAAGTTACTTTAGTTAACTTCATGTTAACTAAAATTCTCTAACTATTTTTATTTTCAGTCTCCCTCTTGTTTTTAATCAGTCTATTAATGTATATTTATGTAATATATCAAAACTTATTGTTCTTCAAAATTCTTCCCAACCTTGTTCTATTTTTCTTAATTGTAACTTTCCCAACCACCCAAAATAAGTCAAGGATATAAATCATTGAAATTGATATTTCTTCTACACTTCCCAGAATTAAAAATTAAACTAATAGCTGCTATGTTTTGCCCTTTCTTTCCATTCTCAAACCCAACTGTCCATTCTCTGAGAAAAAACTGAAGATCTTTGTAATTTTAATGGGGTTGTTTGCATTTTCACATTCATGTTTTAAGAAGCTACAAAATAAATGCTGATCTAAAACTCTTTCTCCTGAGAAGTCATTCCCATGATTTGTTTTCTCCTCAGGATGTCTTTTACACATGTCAAACTGTTGCACATTTGTTTCTTGTATGTTTAAGATGTATTTCTCAGTTCTCCATACTTAACATAAAAATAAGGGAGTTTTATTAAGTATTTTGACTTAGTCCCCCCCACACCCATTATCGAATTCTGTAACTTCTACCAGACAGTTAGAGGTAAATAAGATTAGGTCTGTGGGTCTTTAGCATTTTTTTTAATGTGGAGAATTATATGGGCATTGTGCCCTTTCTTTTAAAACCGATTCTCTGTTGGGCTATAATATTTTATTATAAGCCCATGAGTGTTCTGTAGTGGAGTCATAGTCCATTAACTATTTAAAAACAACATGTCATCCTGTATGGCAAAAAATAATAAAATCGTTCTAAAGTAAACAAAATATTTATTTAACTAGAACAAATAAGTAAGTGCAAAAGTAAAATGATAAACGTAAACAATAAATTAAGAAGAATTTCACAGACGAGGCTCTTTATCCAACATAATAAAACCTAAAGAATAATTCATGGTATCTTATATATGAACATAGGTATTTAGCTCAATCAATTCATATTAACCATCGACTTGGTCTTCCTCATAATGTAGTGAGAAGGACTGTAAAGGACCTTCTAATGGGGGAGACTTATAAGGCCTAGCTTGATTCTGGTAATCAAAGGCAGGCCAAGGAGCTTAACCAGGGTTATCCCTGGATGAGTGCTAAGGAGCTACTTAGGCTCAGTAGAAAAGAGCTAAGGGTGGCCATTGATCTGTTGACTGGTCATTGTTGCCTTAAGAGGCACCTCAACATTATTGGCATTACGGATAGCCCGGTATGTAGGGGATGCCATATGGTGGAGGAGAGTTCATCCCATATTTTGTGTGAATGTGACTACTACTCTGCCAAGAGATTTGAATTTCTTGGTTATGACTTCATCAAGCTGTGGGAGCTGTTTAACTTCCCAGTTAAATTGCTAAGATTTATCTCAGCTATTGGTCTCTCTGAGATCTAATGGTTAATATTTCTTAACCGTGTGCTGGAACTCTTTGTTCCAGTGAATGGGGGGCTTTTCAGTACAATAGGCCTTAGGCCGTAGTGCTGGTGCCCTTATGGGCTGCTTCACCGTAATTCTATTCTATTCTATTCTAACCATAGATTAGGTGGAGTAATTTCATCAGAACTTCATGCAAGCGAGGGGAGAGGCAAAACAAAACAAAAAAAAAAAAAAGCCAGTGAACAGATTTTGTTCTCCCCTGTCTTTAATACTACATCCACTGGTTCGGCAGCCAGATAGTCCTGCAGTTGCTCTACTTTACATCATAGGTTCCAAAGTGCTGATACATTAGAATTTGCATATTTAACATTCTCTACCACTTAGAATTTGATGGTCTGTCACGCTTAAGCTTAGGGCTTGTTCAGTCTAACGTACAAACATTCAAGCTAATTAAGTTATTTTAAGCCTTTGCTGCTGGACGGGGAGACTGGACTGTCATCAAATGCCCTACACCTGGATTCCCAGATGGACAGCAAACCACTGGTTATATAAAGTATTATATATATCAGTGGTTAAATTTAGTTTCAGATTTGAAGATTTAAAATCCTATAAATTGAATCTCCAGTGGATCATTACGTCTAAAAGTTGTAAAGTTCAAACTAATTGGATCAGTCTGTCATAATGTTGATATGCTTGAAAGGTTGTGAGAGATATTAAGTGTTAGGAAAGCCATCTCTCAGATTTTTTAATGTTAGGTGTAAATACTTTTGGTACTAAGAAAAAAATATCATAGCATCATCTTTTTAACATGCATATATTATTAAAGTTACCCTTTTTTTTAAGCAATAGCTAAAGAAAGCTAAGGTTAAAAAAATAAACTCAAAATGGGACAACATCCCTCAGAGTTTGTATTTATGTTCTATACCAGATTTCTTATGCAGATTTGTAATATTGGGATGCTACTTTGAGAAAATTTTAGGTCATATGAACTCAACTTTGTAGTAGTGGTGTAAAAGTTTGCAATCCCTTATTCCAATAAAAAATAAGAAAAAAAAAGTTTACAATTTCAAAAGAAAGTAACTTTGACTAATTTCAGATATTGTGGACCAAACAACAATAATAATAAATAAATAAATCTGAGGCAAAGGAAAGTTTTTGAGTATTTCTTCATCTTTTTAATGGAGACTAACTTGGAAAGACTGTGTATTCTTGGCAGATGGGTAACCGTCCATAAATCTTATAGTACTCTGCTGTTTACTCCTTACAGAAAGCAGCTATTCAGCAAGTTCTGTAGACTAAATATTATGTTATTCAAATTTTCCTAATTATTTTTTTTATCAACTTCTGTCTACATAATTATAAAATTTGGGCATAAAGATAACTTAAAAGGAAGAAAATTTAAACGTTTATTAAAAATGATATTGCGCATAAAATTACTAGAATTATGCATCATTAAGTATCAATATCTATTTTTGAGCATTGTTTTGTGTGTTCTATTAAATTATTAATTATCTTTGCTCCTGAATGCCTTTGTTTAAGGCATAATAGTTGAATATTCATATATATATGTATATATATGTGTATATGTATGTATATATGTTACGGCCAAAGACCGAAGTTGGGCCAGTTCCCGAATTGGCCGGCCAAATCGCGAAATAGCCAATATCACCTCACAATAACTGGCCAATGTCCGATCTTTCCTTGATTTCGGAGTTTGGCTGGCCAATGCAGGAAGTGGCATGAGACGATCAGCCAAAGTCAGAAGAAGAAGGTCATAAGCAAATTTTGGGTATTTGTATACCGTAATGCTAATGATAATCCCATTATAGCTGCCACAGAGGAGATTTCCGATGAATCTGCCCCTCTTAGGCGCCTAGGATCGTCCTTCGGAACAAAGGCCAAGGAGCTACGGTGGCCCTAGGTGGGCTGTAGTCTGAAGTTAGAAGTTTTAGTGAGTAAGGATTTCACAGTACCAGAAATCTCCTGGTCTCTTATGAAAATTTCCTCTCCCTTAGAGAAAACATACAAACGAAAAGATAATCACATTATCTACTGAATTAGTTTATTACAGAAAATTATCGGTATCATCACTTGTCACAACAAGATGAACTTTTATGACATTTCGAATTACACAGCATTTTGTTATTTTTACATCTGCAGCGACATGTTGAGCACTTAGTAGTGCAACTGCGTCGAGTGCAGCCTTGGCCACCGGTCACTGATTGTGAAAAGGCAAGGGTTCGTAATGATTTTTCCTTTGTGCATAGGGATGCCAATATAAGTAGTTTCTCTTGCAAAATGGAAAACTTTCAGAGCTTTTCAGAGCTCGCAATAATATAAACATGATTAAATGATCCTGGTAATTGAGTATAAACTTGAATTCGCTGTCTCGGTTACTTTGCATGTCGATAAGATCTACTTGGCATCTTGAGTTAAATTATTTAAATATTAAAGGTATAGAAACTAGACCTTTCTTAGGATTAGATAATTTGGTCTGACACAGTTTTTTGCATAAGCGGAGATACAATGTAATGATTTCTTTGGTGACATTTTGTACTTAGTTTGCAGCTCCTTCTCCATCCTTGTGCGACCTTCATGTTCTATTTTCAAGTGAGTATTATGTAGCAAGTCAAATAACTCTTCTGTGTGCACATAATACAAAAAAACGCTATTGTCTTCTGTTACTGGCACAATAAGTTTTTCTTTTAAGTCAGCCTCAATAACATCATATTTTCTTAGTCGACGATAGTCAACATTTTCTTTTTTCTACTTTGATTTAGCCTTTTTAGCGTCCTCTATGAAACTACAGTACTTGTCTTTGCTGAGGATACAGCTATTATCTGCTTTTTCTTGCAGCAATATATTTAATTTACTTAAGAGCACGGTTCTCATATCAAAAGCCCAGCATACTAGTTTCGTCAGGAGAAGCCATGGAAAAAAAATCTGTAGAAAAACAATACGATACTCTCAAATCCCGTGGCAATCCCTTTCGTGGTTTAGCAGTTAATGTACAAGTTTTAGGTGAAACTATAAAGTACTAATACTGTAAATATAGTAATAATAGTATTAAAATATAAATTTGTAAGCATGTACAAATTCTTGAAACTGAGTTTTATAAATAGTATAGCAAAAAACAAACGAATATTGAAAGGGCTTACCTATCCGGGGAAAGCACACTAACCCGCAATCGAAACTATTCAGTTGACGGGCCCGTAAATAATAATGCGTTGCCAGATTCAGTACTTGGATGCCAGATACACTGAAAATATCTTGTACACTGTACAAGCTAATCACACTGTACTTGCTACCATGTGCATGCCGTCATCACACCGGAATCTACAGCTGCACCTCCTGCCGAACAGTCTTGCTTAAGCACATCAAACATTGGCCAGGGAGTTCCGGGCACTTTGGGAAGTGGCCGGCCAAAGTTGTATATACGCTATTCATTTCCAGTACATCGCACATTGGCCAAATGCCCCGGCCAATGTGAGATTTGGCCGGCCAATTCGGGAACTGGCCGAACTTCGGGCTTTGGCCGTAACATATATATACATATATGTATATATATATTTATATATATATGATATATATATATGTATATATATATATATATATATATATATATATATATATATATATATATATACATACATTTGTTATAAACTGCAAATAAATTTAATGGGTTCCCCATTTAAATGCTTTTTTATTTGCACTCTTGTCACTGACATTCATTAGTATTGCAATGTAAATTGACCTATATTTTGATTAAGCTAATGTTATGGTTTAAAATTTATGGTGTTTTTAAGTATTTTATTATGTTTTAGGTTTAGCATTCTTGAATGAGGTTTCAGTATTACTAGGTATTCTTACTATGTGCTTTACTTTAGTATAATTTCAATCTCTATACATATAAAATCAACATGGCATTTTTTGTTTGGTGCCTAACATGTTATTTGGTTTAAGACAATATATATATATATATATGTATATATATATATATATATATATATATATATATATATATATATATATATATATATATATATATATATATATAATGTGTGTGTGTGTGTGTAATCATAACTCATATACACATATGAAGATTTTATTTTTTGGTGAACTTTACTATAATTTTATAAATGTTTTTAAAATAATTTGTGTTGATTTCTACTGTTATGAAATAAAGAAATTTCAAAACTCTTTATCCGTAATTGTCTGTATAACATGTTCTTTATGTATTTTATATTACAACCATAACTTTGGAGAATTTTCCTTCTAGGATCTCAGCCTCAATTATGCTAAGCAGTATAATATCAAAACTGCTCGACTACCAATATCTGACTACTTAGTCAAATGTTCACAAAATCCTGGAACTACAGTATTGACTGTAAATCAAGGTACATATTTTTATTTATTTTCTCTGTCTATTTACTGTTTTACTTTGTTTATTATTACTGTTGTATATACATTCCTAATAGTTTGACACATGCCCTTTGTTAAGTTTTTTAGCATTATAAACTTATAATAGCATTATAATAGTATAGAATTCTTAGTTATTATTTATTAGTAAAGTAATAGTATATCTTTATAAATTAGTATATTAAAATATAATAATTTTGAGTTAATGATACTTTTAAATTAATAACTTTACTACTTATAATAATTATTACCACTTTTAAATTCAATTGTATATGAGATAACATTGGGTTGACCAGGGAATTTTCTGAGTTTTGGTTAGAGAAAGTCATTGAATTTATCAGATGAGTTTTGCTGGATTTGGTTTGGTTTGGTTTTGTTCAGTTTGAGGTCAGTTTTGTTCAGCTACAGTCCACTGTTTTACTATGCAAGGGCCAATGAGACCAAACCTACTACTTTAAATCGATCCTGGACGGCTATGAACGTCCATGCCAGCAATAGGATTTGAACCCATAAACTCAAGTAAAAAAGATCATTCAACCATTATTCTACTAAGTTTTCCTGGAAAGCCTGATGTAGTTTTGCTTTGTATGTAATGCAGTTTAACATGTTAACCGTTAATAGATCATTCATATTGTGTACTTGTCCCTAAAACTAACTTATGTTCTGCTAACAGCATCATCTACTTTTTTCTTTTGTGCCTTTCAGTGTTTGATATCTTATTGAAGTATTATGAAACAGAAGATTGGGTCCAAGCACTCAGCGATAATGTTCCACCTAGGAAAGGATATTGTGCACCTGCACCTAAAGATAGCCTTACGTCTACAGCGACACCTGGTGAAAGTTGACAAAGACTCAATCCTGTATTTGAAGTTGAATTTGTAAATACTAACTTTTTATATAGTGTTTAAAATAAAAAGAAAGGTAAATGAAAGAATATATTGAGTCATTCAATATACGATGCTAATTATTAATTGTACAGTTAGTTAATTAGAGCATAATAATCCTTCCAAACCCAGTTAACACAAAAATAATGGCCAATATCAAAATGATAATATGGCCTATATCAAATAGACTCCCTCTTTGTGATAGCCCTAAATATATATATATATTAGCAATGTCAGTCAATATTCTATTTATATCTCTGAATATCATTTCTTGATACTTAGCAATGTTCACTAATTCATTCACTTCTTAAAGTAAGGCTTTTTCTATTTGTTATAAACAATTTCAAATTTTAATTTTACATTATGTTGGTTGATATCCAGTATTCAGGGATATTTAAAATACTGTCCAACAATTGTAGAACATTGACAAATAAATATGTGCTACCTGGGAATGTAAATGAATATACAGGGATGTTGCAGCTGCACCAATTGCACCAAACTGCACCCAGCTGCTCCCAAAACAGTGTTTTAACAGAAATTGTGCAGAAACTGTGCCATTTTAAAAACACTTTAAGACTTAATCAGTAATTTCATCAGTTCTACTATTTGGTAAATTTTCCCTGCCGAACGGGACTAAATACTACACTTAGGTGGTGGTGTGGGGAGACATGTCATATTTGTTCTTCTTACCTACTTTTTCAGGTAAAGAACATAAAGAAAGAGAAAAGAATTTTCTGCTTCAACCATGCTGCCACTTGTTGGTACTACAGATTCAAGGTTGTCCAAAATATCCAACTAAAAATTAAAATTCTGTATCCACTAAAAAGAAATACATTTATAGCATGTACGGGAATGGAAATTTTTTGTTCTTTGTTGGAGTTCCGCTTCCATGTTTTTCTACAGCCGATTTCTGTTTTTCCGCCAATTTCCGTTTTTTATTGTAAAATGCCGCTTTTGTTTTTTACAAGTTTTTGAGCATGTGTGGGAATTTTAGAAAATTCCATGCCCTGACATAATATTTCTGATACTTAAAAATTTAAATAAGTGTATAATGATACCTAATAATTATTATT
Organism: Pardosa pseudoannulata; assembly: GCA_032207245.1. NCBI lineage: Eukaryota > Metazoa > Arthropoda > Arachnida > Araneae > Lycosidae > Pardosa > Pardosa pseudoannulata. Next base: position 55,637,929 of record CM063511.1, on the reverse strand, counting down.
TTTAAAAAATATTTGCTATGTTTTTGTTAATATTTTATTGAGAGCATAGTAAGCATGTTACATAATAATATAGCAAATATGCTACCTGTGTGAGAAAATTTTCTGCAACAGGTGGGGACTGTAGTTGAAATTTGAGGACGGAAAAGAAAAATAGACACACAGAAGGGCAGCAATTTAAAGAATCCAAATGGGCAAATTGATTAGTGGCACATTAAGATGGAGAATAGAGAGTCATAAAAGACCAAACCCAGATAGCAAATTTAGTTTGCAGCAAATTTGAAGTAGTCTTGCTTTGCAAGCCTGCAAACTTGCAAGTTCAGCATGACAAGTCTGCAAGTTTAAAACAAGACTGCAGCAAGCCTGAGAATTTTCTCTTGCTTCGAGGTTGTCATGAAAAGGTTGCCACTGATTTGCAACAAAATCGAGTTGCAAAGGAGTGGTCACTTTATATTCAGTCTAACTTGCAGGAGTTTTGCTGCAAGTTTTGTCACTTCAAATTTGTTATGACAAGATATTATTAAGGAAAAGTCAAACATGTTGCAAGTATGCATGTTATATGGAAAAAAACCTGTGACCATGCATGTAGGGCAACAACGTGTAAAATTTTGCTACAAACTTAATAAAATGTTTAGGGAGACACATTCTTAACAAAGAATTAAAAAAGACAGTATAGTTCGAATATACTTTTGCAATTGATTTAAATGTTTTGAAAAAGACAGAAGTTGGTTGGTGAAGACTCCAGTGTAAGATCAAAGGGATTCTGATGTATTCATCTATATTATTGGAAAGGCCATTATTCATCATGAATATGTATCCCGTAGACAGATGGTAAACAGTTGTACATGAAACTTCAGCGCTTTTGAGGGATACTCTGTATAAGAAGCGTGAAATGTAAATAAACAAGATTTATTGTAAACCATGACAATGTACTGGCTTCACATGTCTAAAACAAAAGATCTTGCAATCATTTTATTTGGCAAAGCATTAGACTACATTGTATTCTATCCACGCTATTTTCTACAGTTAGTTCTGGCAAGTTTTACCTGAACTGCGATCTTAAAATCACTTTCAAAGAACATCGTTTGCAAACCATATAGAAGATTCAAAAGATCGAGATATTCTAGAAAATTCACTACAAGAGGCTTTTAAAAATTCGAAGCAATGTTGGGAACATTGGATTACCAGTAAATAGGGCTGTTTTTATTGCTGGGTGGGGGAGTACTTAAAATGTTATAAGAGGAGTGATATAGATTTTATAACAAAATTTGACCTTTTAATTCACCTTCTGTTATGTTGATGAGTAATATGCTGATAGTTACTGTTTCATCCATGCTGTTATACGAGGCGTATCCAGAAAGTAAGTTTCTCGATGTTTTCCCCTTTAAAGTAAACGTAATTAGCAGTGTCAATTGTGCATGCTTAACAGATCTATGAAGTAATAATCATATACCAACTGGACAAGTCGTGATTTGTACCAGTAGCGGGGTAACAGTGGTCCGAAATGGAAATTCCTTCTCCCGCCCCCTACAAGGTTCGGTCGGTGATCTTGAAAGCACAAAGCATTGCGCCAATTGAAATTCATCATCAACTCTGTCAGGTCTATGAGCCGAAACTGACACCCGAATACAAAATTCAACGCTTAGAAGCAGCACTGACATTTCACGCTATCACGATGACGGTGACGAGTTTCTCGACAGGATCGTCACGGGCAATGAGACATGGATTTTGCATTTTACCCCGGAAACAAAGCAGCAGTCAATGTATTGGCATCATAGTGGATCTTCGGTTGGGACCAAATTCAAATAGACGCTGTCGGTCCAGAAAGGGATGTGCATGGTGCTCTGGAACAGGAAGGCTGGTTCCATTCACAGGCGGCAGAGTTCTATGACAGAGGTATACAAAAGTTGATCTCACAATACAAGTGTCTCAATTCTAGTGGTGGCTATGTTGAAAAATAGCTAAAACATTGATGTACTTGTCGCCAATAAATATGTCAGTGAAAGTGTGAGTTCTTTTTTTCTGTTACATAGGGAAACTTACTTTCTGGATGCACCTCGTAATAGAAAATTGTGTATGTGTTAACTACAATGAGGCAAATATATTTCACCCCAATCTTTGTGTATGATACCTTCATACTTAAAATATTACTATCATCAAACTATTTCCAATTTAGAGCAACTAAGACTAGACTTCCAAATGCTATAAATAAATTTACATTAATCTTCAGTAACCTTACGATGCTCGTTATGAAATCAGTAGTGCCCCTTTTGTAAATCAGTCTCTGGTTTGCGAAGCTACACAAAAACATTTTTATTTTGTTCTGTCTTTTGTGTGTGTGTGTGTGTGTCTTTCTGTGAGGCAGTGAGAGACCCAACACTTGCCAGCATCTCTATTGAAAAGAAAATACAAACAATAACCCAGAAGAATTTTTCACCTTTATGCATAGAACATGATAACATTTCTTTACAGAGTAATCGTCACTTCACAATCTTTAGTAGTTCTATCAGAAATGGAAAAATACATATGATGAGTCATCCCAGGGATTTTTCATTTCTCAAATCATTGCAATACATTTTTAATCAAAGTACTTGTAATCAAATATGAGTTGTGCAGACTTCCATAGTCATGACGTCATGTATTTCAGAAGTCACCAAAAGTTCACATTTTCCACTGACAACATAGAGTACTTCACTGCTTATTTGAGAGAACTCTTCTGTACAAAATATATAAACCTATAGCAAGAGCTAGCTCACAGCAATACCTGATTGATGTGCGTTTTGCATTTTAATGTAAAACAAGTTCTGTACTTAACCAATCAAGTGCTTACGAGGTTTTTTTTCATGTCTAACACTATCCACTGCAAAACCATCTCCCAGTAGAAAATGTTTTAAACGTTTGTTTAAATTTCAAATTTGCGGCATTATCATTACTTTGACACTGTTATTGATTAAGTAGACGTTATAAAATGTATTCCCAAATTAATTTGCAGTTATAAAACTTGAGATTGAAAAATGAATTATTCGAAATAATAATACGAGAAGCTACAGGCAGACTTAGCAATAAATGCAATGTCAACGTAAATAAGATACAGAGACAGATTAAATGTAGACAACTGTTACACCTACGAACAAGTTGCATTATCGATGCAGTCGAACTCAGTGACTGAAAACTGTGATTGAGCGAGCAGACAACATGGGTAATTTCAGTGCCGGATTATGCGAAGTAGGCAATTGCCTATGGGCCCCACATTAAATTAAATTGTATATAATTAATTCGAATTCGCAAATGAAATGGTTCATCTTAAGTACTTCATATTACACATAGAAGATTTTAAAAATGAAGAAACGTTACGAGCATCGTGATCATACTTATTTCCGAAAACTTGGTGTAATCGACGTTTACCAATGTTATGACAGCATTAAAAATATACAGGTGTCTCATATAAAAGCTTCGTTGACGCTACCAGTCAACGAAACTTTTCAAAGTTAAAAGTGCTAAATAACTGTTCTCGATCATCAATGACACCAGAAAGACTGAGCTCACTTGCTATTATAGCCATTGAATACGACGCCTTGTGGAACATAGAGTTCCAAGATGCTTTAATGTAGCCTGCACACTAGGGCCAATTGTTCACCACTTGAACCTTGAACGGTGGTTCATGGGTTGCATTCACACGCTGAGGCACTAAATGAACCGAGCGCGTGGATTCGTTCATAGGGTCTACTGCGCCCTTTAGTTGCGTATCTGGCTGCCTTTTATCTTGGAGAAAAACCGCCTCCGAAACCATCGTCTGCCACCATCGACCACAATAAGCCATACCCCCTCCAGACGGTGGTAATGGCTAGCAGTGGACCATAGTGGGGAGGGGCCTTCAAAGAATTCACGGCCAAAAAAAATAAAGAAAACCAAATATTTAGTTGTTTTTTAATTTTTTATTGTATATTATATTTAATAGTTGTCGTTTATTTATATTTTATATTAATTTGTTATTTTTGTGCAATAAAATTATATTCGTAAAAATTTTAAGTGTCATGGATTTCAACTGCTTAACGGCCTCCCTTTTGTTTAATCCGACACTGGGTAATTTGTACCATTCTAACTTCCTGGTCGAGGAAACAGAAAATCAAAGTCTATCGCAAGTCACGTACCGAATTAAATTCATGGAAAAGTAAACCCATTAGGGTCGAATAACTGGTAACCTCTAGACAGGGAATAAAGTACAAAACACAGTGTAAAGTGAAAAAATACGAGGGTGGATAAAAATTAAGATTTTCAAATCTCATAAACTTAAGATTGTTAATAATATCATTAACATTACGAAAAGATTTTAATACAGTATGGAAAACCTCCTAAATCAAGATTGAAAGGAGAACGAAACTTTTGATGAATGTAAAAAGAGAAAATCAAAGAAATGGCATCTTCCCCCTTGTTAAGCAAACGAAGAGCGCTTCATATCCTTTTTTCAACTCCTCTTCTTAGCCCACTCTCCTGTTTCTAATCATGGATCTTGTTGGTGCTTCAACCACATTTGGCGAAATTGGCGTGCTTGCAGCGTGGCGTTTGAAATCTGGCGAGGGGATCGTAACTCAACAAATTGATACATAAACAAAAACAACATTTTGAGGAAAAATTTTACAAAAATTGAATACTTAAAATCTAATTGAATTAACAAAGAAAACACAAAGGAAACACATAACATTCATACTAAATAGACTGAAACATTCACTTAATCACAAATTAAATAAACTGAGTGTGATTTTCATCACAAATTTGTGATTTAGTGTAAATTGTAAAATTAATTTAAAAGAGGAAATGGAACGAATGAGAAATGAAAATAACATCGATAATAACGAAATTTAATTGTTAATAGAAATAAATTCACAAAAAAATTGGAAAATACCAAGAGAAAGTTAGTCCAAAGGGATGAGGGAGGGTAGGCGGGATCTCATCCAGCAAAAAACTCTTTGACTTAAAAGAAACTGTATTTTGAGTGGAGGTTGAAGAGGAGTTGTAAAATTGAAAATTTTTTTTCAAATCTCTTATTAACATTATGTATATCCTTCCCAGTGAAATTTAAGAGCACGTTTAACCCGTTCGCTACCAACGTCTCGTATACTCGACGCAACGATTTTACTCGTATCAGTCCAGCCTCTCTTCTACACGACGATCTTTGGTAGAGAGTGAGAGACCAGCGTCGCGGAGATCAGAACGTTTAGCTAGAAATGCTAGATTTAAAACACAACGGTCGACTCATATAGTATTTGCGTGCTGGTTCTCAAGGGGTTAATCACTGTCAATTTAAAATTAGCCACACTTGTACAGAAAAAAAATTTAAACTTACAAACTAACAAAAAATTTTTTTTAAAGATTACCGGAGTTATTTTATTAAAATTCGGTTGATTTAGTGATATTGCAATGTGAGAAAAACATTTCCTTAGTTTATTAATTTATTAAATGCTTTGTAACGTTCACCGTTTCCTTAAATGATCTCAAGAACATTAAATTTTCGGAATTTCTTATTTTAAAAATTCTTTATGTATTAAACTACAAACATTTCAGCACACTTTGATATACTTTCTTTTGCCGTATCTTAACACGTTGACGGACACTTGCGTCTATAGCCGTCAAAGTGAAGTTCACTGTGTGGCATGAAGCCAATAGCCTTGGATTGCTATTGGCTTCATGCCACACAGTGCCACTTCATGTACACTTCATGCCATTGTGTACCATGCTTTGAACTTCTGCACCATGCTTTGAAACATGGCATACCGAAAATCTGTAATAATTATAAAATTCTAATAAATTTTTTTGTTATTTATTTATTTACTAAAATTATAAACTAACATTTCGTGTAAAACTCCCAAAAATACTTTGTTGCACACTAAAAATTGCTTATATGAGTCATTAAACCTGTCATTTAAGTTTTTAAATTTTTGCTGTTATCATCCCATTACTTAGTGTCTAGAGTCCGCTGCCGCTATGACGGTTATAGCCGAAACCTAATTAAATGTGCTGAATTAATCACAATTAAGTTTATTGAAGCAGAAAGAGTAAATATATATTTATAATATTCTAAAAATTACAAAAACATATAGTGTTAATTTTCGAACTGCACTTGTTCCTACTATCCGTCAATGTGTTAAATGAACGACAGTTATCCCGAATTAAATAATTTGCATTATCTATCACTTTTGTGCATAATTTAAACTTTGGAAATATAACTGTGTTTTAAAATGTAAACGTTACTTTCATTGCTATCCAAAGACACCATGCACAGAAAGTCGTTTACAATTTATGGAAACGATTTTGATAGTTAAGTTTTATGTATTATGTATAATCTCGCTAGCTAAGAGGTAGACTAAGAGGTAAGTGTTCGGTTCAGTCAGTATAGCAAATCATATATCAAAGTTAGTTTTCTAACTGTAGACGGTGAAAAAAATGTAAAAGTACTTGTTATGTGTATACAAAATGTGATGAACCCTTGAGCATTTTCATCCTTCCATAGCAAATAATTGCCATTGATTTGAATTTCCTGTACGACCTCATATGGTTCCAGCGGAAGTATACTTTCCATTCCTAAAATCTAAATATAAACATAAAATTTGACAAAATTTAAGTTTCCTTAAAAGCTTTTGTTTAATTGATAATGTCGAAAGCTCGAGATTGATTCGGCTGTTTTTAGTTTTTCGCAGTTGGCAACGTAAAAAGAAATGGAGCTGAAAACAAAATGGAGCGAAGGTTGTCGTCGACGATGTCGAATGCATTTTTTTTCTTTTATTTATTAATTAATTAATTTTTGAAGAATAAAAGCTACTTCGTTTAGAGTAGAAATTAACCCCACCTTCTGGTTTAAGACTTTTAAATGTATGTATGTGTGCAGGGGCCTACGCAAGGGGGAGTCAGGAGTTTAACCTCCCCCCTTTGAGTTCAGACAAAATGGCAAAAATAAAAAATTTAGTAAAAATTATGCGTTCTATTATTTTTTAGAATTATGCGAACCTCCCCTTGAAAATTATGAACCCCCCTCCCTTGAAAAAATTCTGCGTAAGCCACTGTATGTGAGTGTACGTCAATATGTGAATAAACTGTACAAAAATCTCTCCCAACGACTATTTCATTTAGAGAATAGAACAGATAACACGAAAAACTAGGAGGAAATGGAAAGAGGAATAAATGGTCCACGAAAAGGTTAAGCGCTTTAGGTACGAGAGCAGGATGTTGTATTTTAAATCAACAAAACTCTTCAAAATCTACAAGGCAACAAAATTCTCATGCAGTTTAAAACGCGTAAACATTTTAGAAATTTAGTATTTCAGCGAAAGGTCCTAAATTTTTTTTTCGTTCTCAAACCATTTCTAAATATCAACATAAAACTTTTTTTTAAACTGGATTTCAATAAATTGTTCTGGATATATAAGAAATAATGCCGTTTATTTAAGAGCTAAGTAAATTTTTTTAAACAGGACGAACAAAATCTCGTATTACAATACTGGAATAAAATGTGAACATAATAAACTCTTTTGTTTAGTTTCAAGTATCTTGAGAAAAGGCATTTACATCAAGTACATATACAACAACTATTCTGGAACAGAACTTTATAATGCAAGGTAATTGGTTTTTACGGAGTACCTAGTAGTGAAAAAAATACACCACTTAAACCTCAACGAAGATCAAAAAACATAATTTATTGAATCAAGAAACAAGTTGCCAAACGAGAAATTAGTATGCTTACAGCTTACAGCAGCTTCCGAAAAACGAAAGTAAAAATGCTGTAAGGTGAGGAAATCGTTCACATAACAATGCATAGTGATAAACAACGCGTTTATTGATTAAGAGTAATCAATCTGTACCTTGGCAACGAACAAACACATCGTAACCTTATAATGGCTGTCAGTGACTATTACAAGGCATACGAAGCGATGGTACAACTGAATTGCCTGGATGGCCTTCTAATCCAGAGATTTCTAACGGTAAGCAAAAAATTGACAAAGAGCATAAAATAAAACAGCTAAAAGATGAAAGAAGTGGAAAGAGAGATGGATTTGTGAGTTCATAACACAAGAACTGGAGAGTAGAAAGCTTAGGGATAGAAAAACATCAATATTTTACGGCCAGGGACATACGTACACTGTGACGACCAGAGATGAATTGAGTAGTTTTGTCATTCTGGAATGATCTAAATGGCCACGAGAGGACCAATAGAACTACAGGGATTCATCCAATCAAATTTCACGTATTTTTGATGTTAGAAATGAGCGACAACATTTGCCGATTAGTCATCATTTGAGTTTAAGAACAGTGCCATTTTACTCAATTTTATTGCTTATGTTCAGAGTCTAAAATCATCGTTTGTTGTTTTACCACTTGTCTTATCTTAGTATGCTTTTTATAAAAAAACAATTCTTCAGAAGGTTATTTTAGACATTAATATAAAATTCTATCGACTTAAACCAAAATTCTATTCGTGTTATCTTCGAACTTGGGTTCCTTTAGCACTGACTGTTCCTTTTATAGTTACTAATGCTTTCCGAAATTCAATACAGTTTCGAATAAACAGTTCAATTACTGTTTTTAAAGATTTAAGGTTAAGTTTGGCTTAGAGTGATACTGACTTCTAATTTGCTACGTGAGAGCTAATGAAACCGAAACCTACTGATGAAAGTCGACTCTATGCCAGCAGTGTTATTCGAATTCACGACGTCTGGTATCGAAAAGCAGTTACATCGTTCGGCCTTTATGGGTTTGAAGAAAGTTGATAGTTTCCAGTTTGACAGAATTATTTTTCTCATAAATTGAATACGTAGTTTAGAAAATTTTAGAGACTCCGTTGTAGAAACTACCGTTTAACCCCTCTGGCAAAACGTTTACCACTCTCATCACTACCCCCTACACTTACACACAGCAAGAAAGAAACAGGTATGCTGTAAGAGCTAGCTCCGATACGGATGATCTCGCCGGAGTCCACCACTTTGTGCAAAATATCTATATTGTGTTTGGCAACGTGTGTGTCACATTGAATAAACGTTTTAACAACGCATCACTATTCGACTCAAGAAAGAGCAGCTGATATTTACGTGTGTTGGTTTGCGAAGCTCAACGAAGTTAAACACGTCTGGTGAGCTTGCAAGATTTCATAAAGGTTCCTCGATGTCACAAGCGTTACGGTCACGAGTGTTGCGGGATACGACGGCAGTGTGCCAGTGGACTGGACCAGTGGCCAGTCGACGTGCACCGCAGACGGGGCGAGCCCAGCACGCGGAATCCAGGAAGACACTGGACAGTCACCATCTCTCCGATGTCGTAATGGAACTTGGTGGGAACAACGTGACCGTGAGCTGGCTCCCCGGGGAATTCACAAGCTGGTTTGCCTGTAAGTAGAGAACATTATGGTTATGGTAAAGTATATATAATTATAGTACAATCTAACACAAGGAAATTATTTAATCCTTGTTGTTGCCGTTACCAATACTACTTGGACCAGTCAACCACGTGATCCAGAAGCCACACGACTTAAGGTGAAGGGATGCGCCTTTCGTTTTGATAACCGTTCGATTGAAAGAATGTCTTAGTTCGGTGGGTTCTCTAATTTAGAAGCAGAGGCTAAGCAGAAAACCCTTGGATTGACCTTCCACCCCCAAAGGTACCGTTTGAGAACTTGGAGGAAATTGTGACCACGACCATATTTTTCGTGCCCCAGTCACTATTAACGTACACAGCGGATCTTAGGCCGCTTAGAGCACCGAACTCGCAAAGTTCTATTAAGTGACGGAAATGAAAAATAATTTAAAAGCTACAATAGTTTATATATACTTGGCATTGAATAAGAAGCTGCATTAGAACGAAAAGTATTTTATGTATATGTGGCTGTTAATGATATTACCAATGAAGTGCAGGAGGAATTGTTAGAGTTGCAAAATGGCTCCTTAGCTTGTAATATATTTTAGGAAAATTCCACCTCATTTCTGATATATTATGCGCCATTCTTATCTTTAGATTTCAGACAAAGAAGTGTTCGTTTCCTGATGATGTACATTCAGTCAGTATAGCAAATTATATATCAAAGTTGGTACCATCCCGCATCGTATTAGCTCGTTAGCTAATAGCTGAATATTCCTCAAGAAAAAAGGAAAGGCCTCTCTTCAGTTTTCAGACAACGAAGGTTTATTTCCTCTTGATGCACATTCAGTCAGTGTAGCAAATTATATATCAAAGTTGGTACCATCCCGCATCGTATTAGCTCGTTAGCTAATAGCTGAATATTCCTCAAGAAAAAGGAAAGGCCTTCCCTCTAGCTTTCAGACAAAGTATTGTTCGTTTCCTGATGATGTACATTCAGTCAGTATAGCAAATTATATCAAAGTTGGTACCATCCCGTATCGTATTAGCTCGTTAGCTAATAGCTGAATATTCCTCAAGAAAAAGGAAAGGCCTTCCCTCTAGCTTTCAGACAAAGTATTGTTCGTTTCCTGATGATGTACATTCAGTCAGTATAGCAAATTATATATCAAAGTTGGTACCATCCCGTATCGTATTAGCTCGTTAGCTAATAGCTGAATATTCCTCAAGAAAAAGGAAAGGCCTTCCCTCTAGCTTTCAGACAAAGTATTGTTCGTTTCCTGATGATGTACATTCAGTCAGTATAGCAAATTATATATCAAAGTTGGTACCATCCCGTATCGTATTATCTCGGTAGCTAATAGCTAGATATTCCTCAAGAAAAAAGGAATGCTTGTACTTACATCTACGTAAATGGATTTCCAACTCTTCTGTAAATGAAAACTAAAGCCAGGATTAAACTGGATGTTCAAAAGAACTATATCGAAAACTCAACCAAAAACTATAATACTTATCGATCAGATGACAGCTGATTCATTTCATTACTTATTATTAAAGCACCTAGGTGTTTCCCTAGATTCCAAATTAACTTGGAAGCCTATTCTTTCGGAATTTAAACATTTAGATCGAAAACTGAACCAAAAACTTGTCGATCAGATGACAGCTGATTCATTTCATTAGTTATTAATACATAATAAAAAAATAACTCATTTTTTAAGTTCTAAAATATATTTTTTCAAACTCTTTATTGATCTAATGTAGGAAAGGGATGCCACCAATGTTTCCAAAAACATATATGAAAAGATTGATGATTAAAAAAAGTTTGGCAAAAGAAAGTTCGAGTTTTTAAAAGGAAATGAAATAGGGTTAAGAATTTTAAGGATTATTACATATTGGGGGCGGAAAAGTCCATTCTCCGTGGTCATTACAGACTGTGATGGATTCTCCGACGATGACGAAACCGGCGTTGCAAGTGAACTGCAAGAAGTCTCCAGTCAGGTACCGGCCGTTGTCCAGAACTCTGCCATTGTTTGGAGCCAGTGGAGGTTCACATTCAATCGCTGAAAGAAGAAATAAATTGCAAAATACTTATCAAACACTGACGCAATAATTTCGAGTATCCTGTGTGTTAGATTAACTTTGTCACGGAATGATAGATGGCGCTATGGAGCGAGGGGTAAAAACCAAACTATATGGGTAATAGACTAAAACTGTTAGGATTCGGCGTTGGATTTTAAATGTAATACTATTCATATTCCTATATTCTGATCTTATTCATTTATGAAACGTGTTTTATAGCCTAACATAATTCCTAATTCTTTATTCATTGCTCCATTTATCGTGACGTGTTGTGTAATAAAAAGAAAGTGTGTTCAACAGCCGTTTTCTGTTTTCATCCCTAATTCAATTTCTACAGATTCTTCATGCAAGTCCCCAGAATTAACAAGAGGTAAGCAGTTACCTCATTTGATTCTTAATTACTGTTAAACATTTACCATTATTATTTAACTTCAAGATAATTCTTAAAACCCAAAGTTCAAGATTTCATTTGTGATTATTCAAATTTGAAATTCATTAACTATTCAATTCACTGTGGCTTTTTTAGCGTGGATTTGCTTTCAAAACTATTTTATAAAGTTAAGTGAATAAATATGATCGAACTTGGCCAAATTTTGAGAAAACTATTTCTAGCCCTATATGTTTGAAAAAAGAATTTTTAGGAATGTGTGAAAAATAAAATCACAAGAAACATTTTAAAAATTAGAAAATTTTATTAAAAATGAACTGTATAAAAAGTCAATTGATTTATTAGCAATGTTGGGGATTAAAATACTAAATTGATGATTAAAATTCCATATATATTTTAGATGATGATTGAAACTTCACATTCCTAATAAACTAAAAAAGATAATTGATTTATTAGGAATGTGGAATGATTATATTAGAATTGCTTGGTAAACATTTTGTATAAATGTATGAAAAATGAAGCCTCAAGGAGCATGTTAAAAATTAAGGAAAATATACAAAAAATTAACTGTCAATTGATGTCAAATGACTGTCAAAATGTCAATTCATTTTAAGAAAAAATTTAATGTGGCTAATTTATATATACTTCTATTTATGTGTACAAATTTTCTTAATTCTAAGTTAACATTTATAAAAACATTTTGTAATGTCAACCCTTCCATTAATATTGGGTATCCATACATGTTATTTCAAACCTGTTATTGGGTTCGGGCTTAAATAAGTGTAAAACCTTAATTATTCATTAAGTTTACTTTTGCCCTCAACCAAAAAACTTAGCTGATGTATATTTTCCGAACACAGGAAAGTGAAAATTTAAAGCAGGTTTCCTTTACCTTCACAGTATGGTGGAATATCGGACCACGTCTGGTTCTTGAGGCATATGATGACCGGTATGCCCACGAGACGGTATCCTGTAGGGCAGGAAAACATGACGCGAGATCCATACGTTCGATTGTGGGACTCGATTCGTAAATGGTTGTCTTCAGACGTCAGAGGTGGACACTGGATCACTGAAAGGAAAGAGACCAGCAAAAGTGAAATGCACAATTTTTAATAACGTAGAGTCACTTTCCCATTAAGCATTCTCCCATACAACGTCTCGGATTTTGTTAAAATTTTATTATGGGAGCCTCACAGAGTCATCCAACACTACTCTCCAGTACAACACAAAGTGGGTCCTCGTAATGTAGAAGTAAGGACTAAGCAGAAGACCCTCTCCTAGGCTTGACTTGCCACCTTCAGAGGTATCGTTTGGGAACTTGGAATAACATTGTGACCACGAACCTATTTTACATGCCTCAGCCATCATTGGACATGGCTCAAATGCATATTAGCATGAGGAAATTTATGGAATTTGGACGCGGATGGGATATGAATCTCAAAGATTCATACAATAATTATCAGTTTTGTACAGAACCTTTAACATTGTCTTTTACAGTGTCCACTCTTCGCACTGTAACTCTCTCTCCCTAGCTCTAACTCTATCTCCCTCCTTCCCCCCTCTCTCTAGCTCCAACTCTATCTCCCCCCTTCCCTATCTCTCTAGCTCCAACTCTAACTCCTTCCTTTTCTCTCTCTTTAGCTCCAACTCTATCTCCCTCCTTCCCTCTCTCTCTAGCTCCGCATATCTGTCTAGATCCTTGTCTAGCTTCCAATCTCCCTTCCTTTCTCTGTAGCTCTCTAACTCCACCCTATCCTTTATATCACACTCTCTAGCGCTCTCTCTTTCTCTCTAGGTCCCCCACTTACTCTCTCCGTCTCGGTCCCCCTGTAGCTGCCTACCTGCTAGCTTTCTCTATCTCGGTCCCTGTCCTTCCTCTCTAGTTATCGCCCTTTTCTCTCCCTCTCTCTCTCTCTCTCTCACACACACAAAACACACACAGATAAACAAACACTACTTTTATTTAATGATGTTTGTGAGTACGATGTGTTTTTATTGTATAGATCGCATCTTTTATAACCAATCTTTAAAGTTTTAACTTTTTTAATGATGTTTGTGGGTAAATTATTAGTCAAGGTGAGTAAATAATGAGTTTATGGGTAAGTTATCAGTAATTTGGGTAATACTGATGATGCATCGTCATTAAAGCATTGTCTTTTAGTTCTATATTTTGCTTCATTTTCATTTCTCATTAGCAACTTCAACTATATATATATCCCGTCTAAATCGGCGTTCAAATATTATCTGAAACTTAAAATATTTTCTTTAATTCTTTACATACATTTCTCATAACAAATTTATATTTCATCACATATTTAACAGTCTTCATTAAGACAAATATTAACTTAAACTATAAAATCAAAGAACCCCAACACTCCGAATTTTATGGGCACTCCAAAGTTTAAACAGAACTTCAGGGATTCGACTGTTAATGAAATTAACCATCTTAACCAAAACACGACAAGCCCTACATCTATACTTAACACAAGAGCATAGAATGGCTGAACTCAAAACTTGGAAACTGATGTTAGTTTCCAGGGAAGACGAGCCTTGTCCCCACTTAACGGCAGTGACAAATTCGCCGATAATCTAATCATCGAATTTTCCCTCCGCTTTCGGAGGCTTCGAATAACTTGTTTAAAAGTGCTATTATACGTTAATCAGTTTAATGAGGAACATGAGATAGTTAGAGAACTCGAAACTTGAGATAAAAAGAGATGTTTTTAAATTAAATGTGTTGTAACCACACAAACTAAACAGATAATTTAATTATGGTAATCCGCAACATTTTGGTGTGGAAAATAGTGCCATTGTAGAGAAATGTTTACGAAAGGGCATTTTACAGAAGTAGAACTGAAGTACTTGTGTATTAGCAATTACATAAGTTATACAGTGAAACCTGAGAATAAAGATATTGTTTACAACGATAAACCTGTCCATACAGATATTTTCTTTAATCTTATAGATAGTGGATTACTTAAGAGATCTCATACCTTCTAAATCAGTCTTAGTGCAATGAAAAAGAGAATATGTTTAGATAGACTGTCAAACTTTAAATATTAGAGACTAGAAAGCCGGTTGTAGACATTTCAACTCGAAGCCACCAAGCAAGCATACTAAACAGATAATTTAATTATGGTAATACGCAACATTTTGGTGTGGAAAATAGTGCCATTGTAGAGAAATGTTTACGAAAGGGCATTTTATTTCAGCAGAGAAATAGAACTGAAGTACTTGTGTATTAGCAATTACATAAGTTATACAGTGAAACCTGAGAATAAAGATATTGTTTACAACGATAAGCCTGCTCATATAGATATTTTCTTTAACCTTATGGATTATGGATTACTTAAGCGATCTCATACCTTCTAAATCAGTCTTAGTGCATTCAAAAAGAGAATATGTTTAGATAGACCGTCAAATTTTAAATATTAGAGACTAGAAAGCCGGTTGTACACATTTCAAATCGAAGCCACCAAGCAAGCATACTAAACAGATAATTTAATTATGGTAATACGCAACATTTTGGTGTGGAAAACAGTGCCATTACAGAGAAATGTGTTTACGAAAGAGCATTTTATTTCAGCAGAGAAATAGAACCGAAATACTTATATATTAGCAATTACATAAGTTATACAGTGAAACCTGAGACTAAAGATATTGTTTACAACGATAAGCTGTCCATACAGATATTTTCTTTAATCTTATGGATAGTGGAATCTTATGGATTATGGATTACGAGATCTCATACCTTCTAAATCAGTCTTAGTGCATTCAAAAAGAGAATATGTTTAGATAGACCGTCAAACTTTAAATATTAGAGACTAGAAAGCCAGTTGTAGACATTTCAACTCGAAGGCACCAACAAGCATACTAAACAGATAATTTAATTATGGAAATACGCAACATTTTGGTGTGGAAAATAGTGCCATTGTAGAGAAATGTTTACTAAAGGACATTTTATTTCTATAGAGAAATAGAACTGAAGTACTTGTGTATTAGCAATTACATAAGTTATACAGTGAAACCTGAGAATAAAGATATTGTTTACAACGATAAGCTGTCCATATCGATATTTTCTTTAATTTTATGGATTATGGATTACTTAAGCGATCTCATACCGTCTAAATCAGTCTTAGTGCATTCAAAAAGAGAATGTGTTTAGATAGACCGTCAAACTTTAAATATTAGAGACTAGAAAGCCCGTTGTAGACATGTCAATTCGAAGCCACCAAGCAAGCATTATAAACAGATAATTTAATTAAGGTAATACGCAACATTTAGGTGTGGAAAATAATGCCATTGTAGAGAAATATTTACGAAAGGGCATTTTATTTCAGCAGAGAAGTAGAACTGAAGTACTTGTATATTATCAGTTACATAAATTATACAGTGAAACCTGAGAATAACGATATTGTTTACCACGATAAACCTGTCTATACAGATATTTTCTTTAATCTTATGGATAGTGGAATTTTATGGATTAATCTTATGGATTATGGATTACTTAAGAGGTGTCATACCGTCTAAATCAGTCTTAGTGTATTCAAAAAGAGAATATGTTTCGATAGACTATCAAACTTTAAATACTGAACACTAGAAAGCCGGTTAGAGACATTTCAACTCGAAGCCCCCAAGTGTTCATGTTGTTTTATAAAATCCAGTAATACCTATATTCTGTTTTTTCCCTTAGGAGTTAAAACCACGTGGACTAGTATGTCAGATAAAGAATCAATATCAGATTTTTTGTTTCTGTAATTTTGTAAGGAAATAAAATTTTAACTAAACTTACCGCTTTGTTGAATAGCGAAAAAAATGTCTTGTCGATTTGAAATTATAAGATAATCGATATATATATATATATATATATATATATATATATTGTGTTTTTATTATATAAAATTTCATCGGCTAAGTTATGCCTACTTCACATTCAGGTACAAAACGTGTCCACTGATGACCTTTAGTTGGAGCGCTACAGTTTTTTGTTTCGCTTCAAGAGGACTACTGGGATCGGGTTTACTATTTAAATCCAATTTCAAGCAGCTACAAGCATCCGTGCCAGTAATAGAATTTGATTTTATGAGCTCCGGTATGGAAGAGGAGTGTCCTGCCCTTTCAGGTCAGTGATGACGAAGGTCTTGTCTATAATGCGGTAAGACTGTTGCTCACAGACCTGGTAAATCTCATGCAAAACCTCACAGGCCTGGTAAACCATTAACCTGGCAATTAATCCCCTTAATATGGTACTTATTTAAAAAGATAAAAAGACCTATTCCCACCTAGAGGTTAAATTGCTTCTTTCTATTTGACTTGCTCAAAAGGATGCACCAACCAAATTAAAGGTGTAAGTCTGTTACGCATCCCGAAGATATATATATATATATATATATATATATATATATATATATATATATATATATATATAGTGTGTGTGTGTGTAATGAGACGGACTTCTCGATGGGTGGTTGCAGTCATGGCCATAAAAATGATACCGTTTTAACTAAAGACCTTTATTAAGATAACGTTGGAGGACGAGTTCCCACTTCATCATAGAGGAAAAACTGAAGGGTCAGCTAGAATGAAGTTCTATGTACAAGACCCGTAACACCTGGTCACATCTGTGGGAAAATATCTCTAGAAGAATCTGTCTCGGACAGCATGTATCTCCTTTTTATTTGGAAATTTCCTAAATTGTCCGCTAGGGCCATGTGGGATTATAATTTGACAGGCCCCTTCTCTGAGGGCGTACACTGTAGCCCCAGTGGTCAATTTAGGTTAGGGATTAAAAAGGGAAATGCAAAATGACGCGGGAATTTTTAGCCCTTGATTTAAGTTTTGAAAACCCCTGAGAATTTTCCTATAGAAAATATATATATATATACGCATCCCGACAGATATATATATATATATATATATATATATATATATATATAAATATATATATATATATATATATATATATATATATATATATATATATATATATATATATATATAATATATATAAGAAGCTGATAAGCAAAGAATAGATGATAAATCATGTTTGGGGAGGTCCGCATCCTGAGTTCAGCCCTACAAACTGAATACACTACAGCTTGAAGCCTGGAAACGAGAGTAATAACATATAGAGTTTGCGGATAGGAAAAGTTCTTGTTTTTCGAAGAGCCAGATGATCATTTTGTCTCCTCTTTGGTTTAGATAGCGGTTTGAATCAAGTTTCTATGACCAGGTCCGTTCACCTCCTAATGGTGAGGGGGTAGGTGGAAATGAAAGGTTGTTATCAAAGGGTACTGGTACATGCAATGGGAAGAGTCACCTCGATTCCGACAAGCACAATTTGAACTATCTATTATGTTAAATCTTTTATAAATAAGCTGGAAACAG
This sequence comes from Pardosa pseudoannulata, assembly GCA_032207245.1. Classification (NCBI taxonomy): domain Eukaryota; kingdom Metazoa; phylum Arthropoda; class Arachnida; order Araneae; family Lycosidae; genus Pardosa; species Pardosa pseudoannulata. Next base: position 55,619,739 of record CM063511.1, on the reverse strand, counting down.
ATCATGACCTGTTATTACAGTTTAAATGGGGTAAATTAAAGATTAAATTTAAAATAGTTTTTGGTTGGTGTTGCTGAGAAAAGTAAGTTTATTTCCCTAATGGCCTGTTAAAAGTTTCTTTAGCTAGTTTATCTGCGAGTTCGTTTCCCTCTTGACCTGTATGTGATTTAATCCATTTGAGAGCCAAATTAGTTTCTGATTTGATCTTAAGAATTAAAGTTCATCTTTTCTGGATCTGCTAGTTTAATTGCATAAAATTGTCTACTGTCTTAAGGCTGGATTCACTATACCTACATAGTATTACTGATTTCAGTTATGATTGTATTTTTAACCCTTCTGAATATTCTTTAATTGCTTTTAATTCAGCTTGGAAAACGATTGAAAGAGGCATAAATATTAAAAATTGGAACCGATTTATAGTGAACTACAAAAGATGTCTTAACACTTAGCTCTCTTTCTGTTTAATAATTAACGAACTGTACCTCCATGATTTCAAACCTGAATGACATCGTGCTCACCTTCACAATAAGGTGGGTTCTCCGACCACGCCCCGGAGGCGGTACAGGTGATTTCCTCCGGTCCCACCAGATTGAATCCTTCCATGCAGGCGAACCTGGCTTGACTGTGCATTTTATTTCCTTCGACCGCCATCACACGATTCCTGTCCAGAGAGTCAATGGCTGGACACTGGACGTCTGACAAAGAAAGCAAAGTACACAGTGTACTTAAGACAAAATACAGAAGAAGTAGAAACTGCTGCCGCAGTTGTAATTAGTTCGAATTAACCTATATGGAACACTTACTTCTCACTTTAACGTGTACCTCATTCGACAGTCCCTTAGGGGTGGTGCAAGTGAAGATTCCGTCGTCTGACTCTTTAGCGTAGTAGATGGACAGTCTGTACTTCCAGCTTCGTTCTTCCACCGATATGGCCCATGCACTCGGATACTGTCTTATAAGAGAAAGTTTAGATTAGAGATGAGTTTTACAACATTCAACAATAGTTCATCAAATGACTAAATCCTCAATAAAAACTACAAGTAGCATGGTCATAATTCAGTACTTGGCGCTATCACCTTTTGACCAGGGAATTCTTGTCTCTGTAAAACAGATTAAAGCTCTGATCTTCCAAACATATTGAAAACTTCGTAAACCAAACTAAAAAGTAGGTTCACAACCTTTTTGGGACCACTTGTGTCTTTATGAGAAAAAATTCGAACGCCAAATATTTCAAAGTAGTTAATTATACCAAATATTAAAATATTGTTAAATACATTGTCTACCAATAAGTATTTGGACACCTATGGAAATGACGATATCCACCGGTATACATGGTGTAAGAAACAGCATCGGCATTAGTCGCATTCAAGATGCCGTGCAGTTCGGAGCTCTGATTTCGAGAAAGGTATAATTATCAGGTATCACAAATGCGGCCGATCCTTAAGAAACATATCTAGCCATCTGAAGTACCTAAAATCGACAGTGGCTTATGTGATTAAGAAGTGGAAGGCGAGAGGTGATTGTCGGAATGTACCCAGAGTCGGCAGACCAACGAAACGTTGAGATAGAGACCGACGAGTGCTGTCCTGAAAAATTCGGAAGAACCGCACCCACCGATGGCCGAAATATATATATATATATATATATATATATATATATATCGGCCACTGGTGTATGTATATATATATACATACATATATATATATATAATATATATATATATATATATAAATATATAAATATAAATATATATATATATATATATAATATATATATATATATATATATATATATATATATACATATATATATATAGATTTATTGATTGATACAAAGATAAATATTACTGGATTTTATAAAAGAATGTACATCTTGGAGTGAAAATCACTCCAACGGGGTTTTAGTGTTAATAAAACTTTCCATTCTTCAGCTATATATAAAAAAAACCTTTTTTTAACAAAAATATAAATAAAATAAAATGAAACCAAGAATAATGGGAGGTTAATATCATGCTATGAACTGAAATCTAAACTTATAGTAATGTTAAGATAGCGATAAATTAAACCATAAATTTTGAAAAGAAACTAAGATAATGAGTGGATATAACGCGCAGGTAAACGAAATGCTGACTGTTAGTAAAAGTTGCAAGTCGCCAAATTAAATGCAGACTCCAAGGAACTTAATTTACGATAAGGCAGTTTAGGCGTTTCGCAGCTACAGCATTACTCTTCAGACTGTGAAGTTAAACTATGTTTAGTCAACATGTTAAACTGCAAACTGGGTAATCAAGTGAGAGTCGAAAAGATTTATATGGCAGAGCTCAGCGCAAGAACGAGAAGTAGTTATCTTGCAGATGTTAAGAGAAAAGTTTGAGAGAATGGATTACAGTTGGAAAACTAACCCACAGAGAGTAGAATTTAATTCATATGCGCCGACATCTTTATTTATATAATGTATATTTATGCAGTTTAAACGTAATTGACTTAATAAATAAAGATTTAAAAATCAGCTATAGACTTTTTATCAGTTAACTGGAGAATTTATTTTCAAAAATCCCTCATGCATTGCGTAATGAAAATCAAGCTATGACGTTTATATGCTTTAAATGCAATGTCAATGATCTCATAAAGAATTGCGTCAAAAAAATCAAAGTAAAGTGACGAAGATTTTATTTTATTAGATAAAAAAAATTAACAATGGATATTTGATATTGTTGAAGGTCGAAATTAGGTTCTTTAACGCCCGTGGTTAAAAAACTGGTCGGCGCCAAACATAGTGAGAAAATATATTAACGGGATTTTTTTTTCTATCATACACTCAGAATGAACTGGCAAAATATTTTGTTAATTCTTAAAATTTTCCCAGTACATTATGTTTTAATTAAGCAAGTTATAATTAAACATAGTCAGAACTCATTAACGACAACGTAAAAGGAGAAAGACACACCCTCGAGCAGAACTATACAGAGTAAAAGAGCTGACGTGGTAGTACACATAGGAATTTTGCTTAGGTAGCAACGCCAAAAGATTCAGTTCTGAGCGGGAACTCGGGCAGATAACATCCTCCACGCTTGTAGTAGCAAAGTATCAGAACAAAGGATTTCTAAATGGCATAGCCATGGACAGAAGGATTACAATAAAGAAGTTTTTATATATAAAATCAAATGTGTCTCCCATGCCTTAACCACTTGTACATGTTATATATATATATATATATATATATATATATATATATATATATATATATATATATATATATATATATATATATATATATATATATTATATATATGTATATATATATATGTATATATGTATATATGTATATATGTATATATATATATATGTATATATATATATATATATATATGTATATATATATATATATATATATATATGTATATATGTATATATATATATATATATATATATATATATGTATATATATATGTATATATATGTATATATATATATATATATATATATATATATATATATATATATAATATATATATATATATATATATATATATATATATATATATATATATATATATATATATATATATATATATATACATATATATATATATTGATTGGTGCATAGATAAATATTACTAGATTTTATAAAAGAATATATATGGATTGGAATGGAAATCACACCAACGGGGTTCTGTTGTTAATTAAACTTTCTATTCTTTAGCCATTTATAACAAAACCCCTAATAAAATATAAATAATATAAATAACAAAAATAAAATAAAGTATTATGAAACCAAGAATAATTGGAGGTTAATATCATGTTATGAACTGAAAGATTTTAGTCATGTTAAGATAGCGAGAAATTAAACCACACGTTATGAAAAGAAACTAAGATAATGAGTGGATATAACGCGCAGGTAAACGAAATGCTGACTGTTAGTAAAAGTTGCAAGTCGCCAAATTAAATGCAGACTCCAAGGAACTTAATTTACGATAAAGCAGTTTAGGCATTTCGCAGCTACAGCATTACTCTTCAGACTGTAAAGTTAAACTATGTTTAGTCAACATGTTAAACTGCAAACTGGGTAATCAAGTGAGAGTCGAAAAGATTTATATGGCAGAGCTCAGCGCAAGAAGGCGCAGTAGTTATCTTGCAGATGTTAAGAGAAAAGTTTGAGAGAATGGATTACAGTTGGAAAACTAACCCACAGAGAGTAGAATTTAATTCATATGCTCCACCATCTTTATTTATATAACTAGCATATAGCCCGTCATATGACGGGATGAGTATAGTTTTAATTTTCCAGAATTGTAAAGTACCCTATAAGAGGCAGGCAAAAAATGGTTTGTTTTTTAGATGAGAATTACAAAAATAATCCATTAAAATTATCACGTATGTGCCTAATCTATTATTTAAGCCAAATATAAAATAAAATTATTTATGCAATATCTAAGTTTAATGAAAAAACGTATGGAAATAATGCAGAAGATATTTAAAAATCTAACATAAATGATTAAATGAGATGGTTAAAGGTTTTTGTTTTTAAGTGTATTAATATTTTAAACTGTTTTCACCTATTTTTTTTTTATTTGTGAAGTACCGTTTTCTTTATTTTTTTGGCTTATTTTATTTAATTTTTCCATTTTTTTGGGGGGGTATCATATCATTCCGCTACTTTGCTTTAGCTTTTTTGTTATTGTAATATATCGCCTTGTTTTATGTTATAAAAAAAATTTAAAAAAAAACTGAAAAAATGCTTAATAAAAATTTTAAAATTTTATAAAACCCAAAAACATATCTTTTTGTTAGTGCTGTCACTTTTGCTAATTTTTATTTGTTGTACCAAGTTGCATTTCTTATAGTCCCTATTTTTGTTTATTGTTTTACCTATCTATGTAATTATTGAGCATCATGTTGTAGAATCTGTATAACTCTGTTAACCATCCCTAATGGTCACTGTCAAGGTTACTGTCTAATTATCCTTTAATTATACAACTCGTTGGTTACTCATAATTTTTTATGAGAACGTTCTCACCTCCTCGCTCTCTTGTGAGCTGGAGCGTATTAAATTTTTGTTTGGATTACTTTTTGCCTAGAGGCCTAAATTTATGTTTTGATCTTTTCATGTTCGGAGGTTAAAGTGAAGACGTTCCACTTCGCTAGGTACTCCGTTAACCCAATTACCTTGACCTTGACCTTGAGATGGTTAAAGGAATTACGTCATAATGCTACAAAATGTTGCTATTTTTACCTATTTATTATGTGATAAATTGATAAATTTAATCGCCTGCTCTTAAAATGGGGATTGATATAATGGAATTAAACGCTCAAAAAGGGGGACGGGGTGGATTTCGAACGTTTTAAAGAGACAGTATTTTTCGCTTAGATACGAAGCTTATTCATACCAAATTATTTTAGAATCGGATCTATAGTTTAGAAAAAGATAAACTTTACTCGCTTTGAATTTTGATAACCCTAACTCATCAAAAAATCCAATATGGATGCTCTATCCATTCCAGGTCCAACAGCTTTATAAATTCGAGGACAGACGGACAGGTAACTTAAGCTATTATTACATTACGAGAAAAAAGTTTAAGGATAGAAAACATGAAATGTTTATGCCAGGGACATCCGTACAAACATATGTGAATATAATAAAATAAAAATAATAAAAATCTTAAAAAGTTGAAAAAATAGTAAAAATTTATTTTAAAAATAATAAAACAATTTTAAGAACAAGAATTTAAGCGAAAAAGCAGAAAATATTAAATAAATTAGACATTTAGAAAAATTCGGCTGCGTCGAGGCAGAACAGTCAACCCAAAAAGTACGACGATCAAATGGGCAGACACTCTACCGAACGTGCCATGCCTACACATGGTGAAGGTACTAATTAGAGTACATGAGAGTCGAGTAAAAACAGTCCAGAAATTTAAATATTACGCTCCGTCCTCGCCATCCTATCAAGAATGAATTTAGTATGGAATAAGAGGGAGAATAAGGCTTGAAATAAAAAGCATTAAACGCTCGAAAGGGGTAGATGGGTGGATTTCGTACTCGCTTTGAATTTTGCTAACCCTAACTCATAAAAAATCCAATATGGATGACTGTATCCATTCCGGATACAACCGCTTCATAAATTCGCGGACAGACGGACAGATGGACAGACAACTTAGGTATTATTATATAGGTGATGTATATTTATCCAATTTAAACGTAATTGACATAATAAATAAAGATTTAAAAATCAGCTATATACTTTTTATCAGTTAAATGCAGAATTTATTTTCAAAACTCCCTCACGCTTTGAGTAATGAAAATCAAGCTATGACGTATATATGCTTCGAACGCAATACAAATGATCGCATAATGAACTGCGCCAAAAAAATTAAAGTAAAGTGACGAAGATTTTACTTTTATTAAATAAAAAATTTAACAATTGATAGTTGATATTGTCATTGAAAATTGACAAAAGTTATCAAAAAATATATCTAAACAGAAAAAAAATAAAGATAATTTTTTTTTTAAGAAATTCAGTTAATTTAAGTATGTGGTACTTAAAGTCTTGCTTATCGTGAGTCAGTCTGAGGTCTGTTTATTACATAAGACCACACATTACCCTAATTTTTAAAAGACCTGAAATATTGAAATTTTCGGAAATTCAAATTTAGAAACTTATATTTTCCGAAATTATTCATTTTTAGTCCTTTCATCCCTTTTAGTCCTTTCAAGAGGTTCGTGGAACATATGTGTAAAAAAATTGAAAAAAAAAAACAACCAAAAATGTATAAAATATATAAAATCTAAGAAGCAACCTCGAAATATATTAAATTGCGGCCTTACATCAAGTTATAGTATTTCTCTCCGTACTTTAAGCCATGAAATTTCCTTGGTGTTTACTTCTTGAAATTCTATTGGACGAATCTTTGAAATTTGATTGGTTTTCCCGGTTACAAGTGAATCTCTCAGATTCACAAAAACATTCATTTCATTTCTCGTCGTTTCAATCCGGCGAGATCTTAACTTACCAACCATTAAAGAGCATTGACGAATGTAGTCATTCATTTCTAACATTGAAAAGGCGTGAAATTTGATTGAACGAATCCCTGCTATTCTATTAGTCCTCTCGTAGCCATTTAGATCGCTGCAGAATCAACATCATCTTGATGCTCTGGAACCGTGGCTCGTTAAATGGAAAATCAAAATTAATACTTCCAAATGCCATGCTATATTTTTCTCCCGGACCTATAAAACTCCGCCACGGCTATATCTTAATAACGACCCTATCTGCTGGGAGGACTCAGTAAAGTACTAGGGTGTGTACATCGACAAGCGGCTTACCTGGAAGCCACACATAAAATACAATGAAAAACTCATGATCGGGAATCTGCATGATCTTCGTTTTCTGATTTATTCTCCTCACTTGAGTGTTCGGCTTAAGACTCTTCTCTATAAAACAGTAATACTGCCAAGCGCGTGGTATGGCGAGCCAGTACGGTCATATGCTTTTCCCTCAAACATCAAAATTCTCGAGGTAGCTTAAAATAAAATTCTACGACATATTGTCAAGGCACCTCGCTACCTTCGTAATGACATAATTCGGCGAGATCTTAACTTACCAACCATTAAAGAGCATTTTCTTAAACTCTCACAAAGATTTTTTAATACTTTAAATAATATTCCTAATGAAATAGTTGCTGAACTGCCGGACTATGATTTCGCGGATCCGGAGTTCAGAAGCAGACCTAGGGCTTCTTTACTCATTTAAATTCTTTCTTTCTTCAAATACTTTTTCATTTTTCTTTTATTTTATGACTATTTTTAGGCACTTGTATGCTTTAGGCATATTAATATCTAAGCTAAATACTTTTGTCTACCCATCACTACAGTTCTCCATGTTTTGGACTAGTCCCGCTACATAACAATGTTACTTTTATATGCCAATCTTTCTAACTGTAAAATTTTCTTATGCCAAGTTTATAATTTTGTTTCTGTACGATTCTCTTATTATTATTGTTTTTTCATTACTTTAGACATTTTTATTTCTTTTTAATCATATTTAACCACTTTTGATATTTTTACTTAACGACCTTCTTTAACTTCTTTTACAATTTATATGTACTCTATATGTATATATGTATATATTTTCCTTTTTACTACTGTATTATAACCTTACTGTAACCGGCATCTTGATATACAAAATATTTATTATGAACCGCTCCCATGTTAAATATCTTACCTTGCTTACTGGAGATATGCCCAAGCGGGCGAGATGCTCCGAAGATTACCCTTTACGGAAAGATATAATCGTCGTTGCAAAGTACGGATGTTCCTGGCCACAAAAATATTATGTGTGTTCTATCCCTAAACTTTCTATTCTCTAGATTTTTGTGTCATGAACTCAAGATTCCACCTTACTATCTATTTTCTTTCCTCTTTTAGCTGTTTATTTTTCCGCCCGTTGTCATTTTTATGCTTATTGTCAGAAATCTCTGGATTAGAGGTCTCGGCCCAAAGAATCCAGTAGCTCCATCACCTTGAAGACCTTGAACATATGTATCCCACTGGTGTTTTATTTTTGGGGGGGATACATAACTCCCAGTGGTATCATAACATTTGAAAATGAAACTCAGCTGGAAAGAAAACCCACGTATCTTTTTTGTTTGGATTACTTTTTGCCTAGAGGCCTAAATTTATGTTTTGATCTTTTCATGTTCGGAGGTTAAAGTGAAGACGTTCCACTTCGCTAGGTACTCCGTTAACCCAATTACCTTGACCTTGAAATTGAGATGGTTAAAGGAATTACGTCATAATGCTACAAAATGTTGTTATTTTTACCTATTTATTATGTGATAAATTGATAAATTTAATCGCCTGCTCTTAAAATGGGGATTGATATAATGGAATTAAACGCTCAAAATGGGGACGGGGAGGATTTCGAACGTTTTAAAGAGACAGTATTTTTCGCTTAGATACGAAGCTTATTCATACCAAATTATTTTAGAATCCGATCTATAGTTTAGAAAAAGATAAACTTTACTCACATTGAATTTTGCTAACCCTAACTCATCAAAAATCCAATATGGATGCTCTATCCATTCCAGGTCCAACAGCTTTATAAATTGGAGGACAGACGGACAGGTAACTTAGGCTATTATTACATTACGAGAAAAAAGTTTAAGGGAAAAAAACATGAAATGTTTATGCCAGGGACATCCGTAAAACAATGCGTTAATTTAATACAGTAAAAATAATAAAAATCATTAAAAAATTTAAAAAAAATAGTAAAAATTTATTTTAAAAATAATAAAACAACTTTAAGAATAATAATTTATATTAAATTAATTAGACGTTTAGAAAAATAAAACTGCGTCGATGGCAGAACCGTCAACCCGAAAAGTACGACGATCAAATGGGCAGACACACTACTGAACGTGCCACTCCTACGCATGTTGATGGAACTAATTAGAGTATATGAAGGTCAAATTAAAAACAGTCTAGAAATTTAAATATTAAGTTCCTTCCTCGCCATCCTATCAAGAATGAATTTAGTGTAGAATAAGGGGTAGAATAAGGCTTGAAATAAAAGCATTAAACGCTCGAAAGGGGGAGATGGGTGGATTTCGTACTCGCTTTGAATTTTGCTAACCCTAACTCATAAAAAATCCAATATGGATGACTGTATCCATTCCGGATACAACCGCTTCATAAATTCGCGGACAGACGGACAGATGGACAGACAACTTAGGTATTATTATATAGGTGATGTATATTTATCCAGTTTAAACGTAATTGACATAATAAATAAAGATTTAAAAATCCGCTATATACTTTTTATCAGTTAAATGCAGAATTTATTTTCAAAAATCCTTCACGCTTTGAGTAATGAAAATCAAGCTATTATGTATATATGCGTCGAACGCAATACAAATGATCGCATAATGAATTGCGCCAAAAAAAATTTAAATTAAAGTGACGAAGATTTTACTTTTATTAGATAAAAAATTTAACAATTGATAGTTGATATTGTCATTGAAAATTGACAAAAGTTATCAAAAAATATATCTAAACAGAAAAAAAAATAAAGATAATTTTTTTTAAGAAATTCAGTTAATTTAAGTATGTGGTACTTAAAGTCTTGCTTATCGTGAGTCAGTCTGAGGTCTGTTTATTACATAAGACCACACATTACCCTAAATTTTAAAAGACCTGAAATTTTTGGAAATTCAAATTTAGAAACTGATATTTTTCGAAATTATTCATTTTTAGTCCTTTCATCCCTTTTAGTCCTTTCAAGAGGTTCGTGGAACATACGTGTAAAAAAATTGAAAAAAAAAAACAACCAAAAATGTATAAAATATATAAAATCTAAGAAGCAACCTCGAAATATATTAAATTGCGGCCTTACATCAAGTTATAGTATTTCTCTCCGTACTTTAAGCCATGAAATTTCCTTGGTGTTTACTTCTTGAAATTCTATTGGACGAATCTTTGAAATTTGATTGGTTTTCCCGGTTACAAGTGAATCTCTCAGATTCACAAAAACATTCATTTCATTTCTCGTCGTTTCAATCCGGCGAGATCTTAACTTACCAACCATTAAAGAGCATTGACGAATGTAGTCATTGATTTCTAATATTGAAAAGGCGTGAAATTTGATTGGACGAATCCCTGCTATTCTATTAGTCCTCTCGTAGCCATTTAGATCGCTCCAGAATAAACATCATCTTGATGCTCTGGAACCGTGACTCGTTAAATGGAAAACCAAAATTAATACTTCCAAATGCCATGCTATATTTTCTCCTGGACCTATAAAACTCCGCCACGGCTATACTTAATAACGACCCTATCTGCTGGGAGGACTCAGTAAAGTACTAGAGTTGTACATCGACAAGCGGCTTACCTGGAAGCCACACATAAAATACAATGAAAAACTCATGATCGGGAATCTGCATGATCTTCGTTTTCTGATTTATTCTCCTCACTTGAGTGTTCGGCTTAAGACTCTTCTCTATAAAACAGTAATACTGCCAAGCGCGTGGTATGACGCGCCTGTATGGTCATATATGCTTTTCCCTCAAACATCAAAATTCTCGAGGTAGCTCAAAATAAAATTCTACGACATATTGTCAAGGCACCTCGCTACCTTCGTAATGACATAATTCGGCGAGATCTTAACTTACCAACCATTAAAGAGCATTTTCTTAAACTCTCACAAAGATTTTTTAATACTTTAAATAATATTCCGAATGAAATTGTTGCTGAGCTGCCGGACTATGATTTCGCGGATCCGGAGTTCAGAAGCAGACCTAGGGCTTCTTTACTCATTTAAATTCTTTCTTTCTTCAAATACTTTTTCATTTTTCTTTTATTTTATGACTATTTTTAGGCACTTGTATGCTTTAAACACATTAATATCTAAGCTAAATACTTTTGTCAACTCATCACTACAGTTATCCATGTTTTGGACTAGTTCCGCTACATAGCAATGTTACTTTTATATGCCACTCTTTCTTACTGTAAAATTTTCTTATGCCAAGTTTATAATTTTGTTTCTGTACGATTCTCTTATTATTATTGTTTTTTCATTACTTTAGACATTTTTATTTCTTTTTAATCATATTTAACCACTTTTGATATTTTTACTTAACGACCTTCTTTAACTTCTTTTACAATTTATATGTACTCTATATGTATATATGTATATATTTTCCTTTTTACTACTGTATTATAACCTTACTGTAAATTAAAATTTTTAATTTATCACATAATAAATAGGTGAAAATGATATTTTTCTATCATTATGATGACGTCATTACTTTAAATATCTGATTTAATCATTTCTTATTTTATATTATTTAAACATCGTCTGCGTAATATCAATTCGATATGACCTGGAAATTTAGATATAAAGTGATTAACTTTCATTTCTATGTGAATCAAATTATAACCTCTTTAAAGAGAACTAATTTTAAATTTAATTCTTGGTTAATTTTTACGTTACAATGAAATGTTTATCAACAATATTTTAACAAAAAAAATAATAAAAAAGTACAAATTTCAGTCACTCTCATGGGTAAATAAAAACCTATCATTTTATATAGTTATCTACATATTCATATGGTGTCAATAAGGCAATTTGTCGCAACGTCACGAACAAATAATGCCCTTCCCATTCATTTTCATGTTTACAACAGCCAATAGACAAACAATAAACTGCCCTTCCCTTTGAAACTAAAGCCAGAATTGTCATAATTTGAGAATTTGCCCTACTGCGTGAAATCGCCTTATATGAATGTGTGTTTCTGTTTCATACAAAACTATGTGGTTTTTCTTAAATTTCCTTAATTTTGGAAAACATTTATTACTAATAACAAAATTAGCACTGTTGCTGTCAAAACCTCTGCTTCCTAATCTACCACGTAATATGGCAAGGTATACTAACGTTGCTAATCAACGTACAGTAGTAATACAGTAATGTAATTTAGGGTTAAACTTATATTTTACCATTAAAAAGAGTTTGAGCAAATTTAATATGGCACAAATTCGATGTAGATTTAATCGTTAGCATGTAAACATATATTTTGTTATTTTTATTTATTGATATTAAGAACAGTTTTCATTTTTATGTTTTTTTTACACAAATCTACCCGATAAGTCATAGAGTAAGTAACTTTGGACAGAAATCCTTGATACCGCCAAATGAACATATTCCATATTAATGCATCTTGAATTCCGAGATTAAAATCTGACTGTGACTATCTATGTATGTATGTTTGTATGTGCGTCTATCTCTTTGCAAACCGTTGGACGCAGACGGGCCCCAAAGGTTCCAACAGACGTGGAACAACAGATGTCATTTCGTCCATTCGCGTTCCGGTATTCCAATTAGTTCGAAAGATATTAACGAAAAACCGAACAAAATGCCAGTTTAATTTTGCGACAAGAGCTAACCATTGTTGAGTTGGAGTCTAAATACGGTAGTGTTATTCATTGTTGGCATTATTATCGCCAGATATTTGGTATTCGGGAAATACAAAATCGTATCTACGTTATTTAAATTCAAGTGTAAGTATATAAATATATGATGGCATTTATGTATATAAGACTATTTTCTTATCTGCTAAACGCTAAACTCATTTTTGTTTAGGAAATCACTTTTTTTTCTATTTTATTTTCTTGGCGAGATTTTTATTTTCAGTAATTAAGAACTTGCCATGTTCTAGCAAATTTGTTTTTATTTCGTAGTTGCCATTTATTAAATAAAAACTAACATAAGGTTATATGTTTTGTTATCTAAAACTCAACTACACTAGAGGAAAAAAAATGGCAAGTGATATACAGGGAACAAATAAATTTTTGTTTTAGAAATGGCAACTATGAAATGTCGAACTTTCACAGTACGCCTTTGGCACGGATAATGTCGCCAAATTAATTAAGATTCAGAATCCACTAATATCAAAAATCAAATTTTGAACAAAATCGCATATAACTAATAATACATTTCAACCATCGTGTGCCGAGCGATGGCCGATTGGTCAGGGTGCTGACCTGCGGAACTGGAGTTCATGGGTTCAAATCCCACACCGGCATGGATGTCCGTAGCCGTTCGGATTCGTCCTTAAGCTGTAGGTCCCGGTCTCATTAGCTCTCGTGTTGCAAAAAGTAGACCGTAGCACTCCAAACCAACCATCGTGTATTTTTTTCAACATCATACTATACTCTCGCAATCAAAATTATGGAAAGCCATCATAATGCTTTCTGATTAAGATTTATCAGAATTCTGTATTACACCTTTATAAAATGAAAATAATCTGATAAAAATGGAAAGATCCCATCATATAAATTATGTGTAATTCAAGAAAATATATCAGCCATTTGAAGTTTACAACCGCCCCATCTTGAAATAGAGATTATGTATTTTAACAATAATATAAATATAGATTTTTTTTAAATAATAATTTTAATAATTTTTAATTAATCAAAATATAATTTTAAATAGAAATTTTAATCGTTTTAAATTTCTTTGTACTCTTTCAATTTCACTACATTTGATTAATTTTTTTATATATATACAAAGTAAACAGTGTAACAACTATATATATATATATATATATATATCTGTTTCTCTTTGTATATATCTATATACTTATATATATATATATTATATACTTATATATATATCTATATACTTATATATATATATATATATATATATATATATATATATATATGTATATATATATATGTGTGTATATATATACATATGTGTATGCATATGTATATATATATATATATATATCTTTATACATATATATGTGTATTTATATATATATGCATATATAGGTATATATAGATGTATATATATATATATATATATATGTATTTATATATACATATAGATGTATGTATATATATATATATATATATATATATATATATATGTAGGTATATATCTATATCTTTATATATATAAATATTAATGTGTGTGTACACCATTTTTTTTAATTCTAAATTCAATATTCAATTCTGTATAAATTATGCATTTTTCTAATAAAGAATAGCAAATGGTTTGATCCATTTTAACCCCCTATACTCCACTAACTGAAATCTGGGCTACAGCCCTATATAATACTATTTGGGACAGTAACATCTGAAGAAAAAAATACGTAAAGTGGACATTTTCAAATAAACCTGAGAAACTTATTTTGAAAATAATTCTCTAACTTCAAAATTCTATAAATAACCTAATAACTTTTTACACTAATTAAATTTTTCAAGTACGAAGAACCTTTGAAACCCAAGTTTTTAAACCCTCCAAAAAGAATACAATACTCAAATAAAAGCATACAATAAATTCTAATAATTTTTCATTTATTAATTGTAATAGGCATTCAACAAAGTACAAAAGCATTGCATTATATTTGAGATTATTAAAAAAATTATCTTAAATTCTGTAGAAGTTACATTATCTGATAAAAGAACAATCTGATAAAAAATGCAATAACCAGAAACAGTTTCTGATGGTTTATGAAAGTTCTTGTACAAGGATGTGAAGTTATTTCATAAGACTAAAATAGCAGTTTCACACGAGAGAAGTTCATTCCAAAAATTTTAATAAATTTTCGCAAGATCACTCAGAATTTCATAACCGGGGAAAGCTCCTCTTAAGTGTATTATTTCTTCAGCCATTTTTAAGATGTTGAAGTGGTATCTTTGAAGTGACCACGAGGTGGCCTGCATACACAAGAACCCGATGCTTCCCAAGAAGTCGATGTAACTCTCTGCGTCATTATCTTTCAGAAGTCTAGATGCAAAAAATTCGAGACGTAATTCAAGTTCTACCAGGGTCAACTTCGGTACGATCCTGATCTTTTTGAAGGTTAGGTTAGCCAGTAGGCGAAAGCCACCCAACATATTGCAGTTTTCAGAGCTTATCAAAACTTGGTTGAAAAGACGGTCTTGCGTCTCGATTTCCAAGCGTACTGCAAAACGGCTCTTTGATGACTCCTGGATTTCCTGCTTTATAAAAGGCTTGGCGGCTTGATACAAAAATTGAAAGTTGAAGCGCCTCACGGGGCTGAGGCTTGGGAAATATTCATTCCAAAATTCGAATTCCTTCAAATCCACGGGAAACTTGTAAGCCTCAGCCATTGTTGCTTTTTCAAATGAACCAAGGTAACAGAACTTCGAAGAACAGATTATATTTAGCTTCTACGGGGCGAAAGAAGGAAGCTATACCTGGGACGATTTGCAACACACTAAGCGCGGAGGGTTTTGAGTTTGAAAACCTCGGTGAATCAGTCACCTGCCCGTGTGAGTGTCCGCTACTGTCCACTGATTGGCTTTTACAGGGGATTATCAGTGAAATACGGGCGGAGGAAAAAACGATTTGTTCATAGAATGACAGGTAGTAAAACGGGGAAAGGGCCCAATTCCACGTGTTTCATTCGTAGTGAGAAACGAGAGGGGAAAGCGGATTGCAATCTACTAATCTAGTTAAAATTACACTGACAATTAAAATTCCAGACACTTATTTTTATGTCATAAGGAAGTTAGACAATTCATGTATATATATATATATATATATATATATATATATATATATATATATATATATATATACATATATATATACATATACATATATATATATATATATATATATATATATATATATATATATACATATATATATATATACATATATATATATATATATATATATATATATATATATATATATATATATATATATATAATATATATATACATATATATATATATATATATATATATATATATATATATATGTATATATATACATACATCAGGACAACGCCAGGCCACTGGTGACTGGGGATGAGAAATGGGTCAAACGACAATATTGTGCGAAAACGATAGTAGTCAAAGCGCAGGGAATCAGCTCAAATGGTGGCCAAACCAGGACTAACGGCCAGGAAGATTCTACTGTGTATTTGGTGAGACAGGAAGGGAAACATTTATTATGAGTTGCTTCCGCATTGCCAAACACTAAATTCAATTTCTACTGGACCATTGGAACATACAGACAACTGGACCATTTGAAACTAGTGATTGGCCAGAAACCACCAGAATTGGCTAACAGAAGATCTGTTGTGTTCCATCAGGACAACGCCAGGCCACTGGTGACTGGGGATGAGAAATGGGTCAAACGACAATATTGTGCGAAAACGATAGTAGTCAAAGCGCAGGGAATCAGCTCAAATGGTGGCCAAACCAGGACTAACGGCCAGGAAGATTCTACTGTGTATTTGGTGAGAATGGAAGGAAATTATGAGTTATTATGAGTTGCTCCTGCATGGTCAAACACTAAATTCAGATCTCTACTGTCAACAATTGGACCGTTTAAAGCTAGCGTTTGACCAGAAACGGAAAGAATTGACCATCAAAAGATCTGTTGTGTTCCATCAGGACAACGCCTGGCCACACATGTCTGTAGTGACTCACCAGAAACTCAGGGAGCTTGGTTGTAAAGTTTTAATGCATCCACCATATAGCACAGACCTGGCACCAATCGATTACCACCTTTTTCTCGCATTGCAAAACTTCCTGAGTGATAAAAAATTGGGATCAAGAGAAGATTGTGAAAATCGATTACTAGAGTTTTTCACCAATAAGGACTAAGACTTCTACGAGAGAGACATTAGAAAGCTACCTTTAAAATGGCAACACATTATACAACAAAACGGTGCATATTTGACCCAAATCGGACAACCCGAAACATCTTAAATAAAGTCATCAATTTCACTCAAAAAATAATGGATTTCTTTTTCCCCAACCTAATATTAATTTTGGTATATAGTGATTCATACCCTGTATAATAATAGCTTAAGTTATCCGTCAATCTGTCCTCGAATTTATGAAGCGGTTGCACCAGGAATGGGTTGAGGCATCCATATTGAGTTCTTGATGAGTTAAGGTTAGGGAAGTTAAAAATCCACCCCTTTCTCCCTTTTCCTGCATTTAATGCCATTATTTAAAGCCCTATTTTCTTCGGTTAAGTTCCCCGATTAAATTCATCAATTTGTCATATAATAAATAGGTAAAAGTAACATTTTTTCTAGCATTCTGACGTCATTGCTTTAACCATCTCATTTAATCATTTCTTACTTTAAATTACTTAAATATAGTGTGAATTATTTTCATACGTTTTATCACTGAATTTGGATATTACGTAAATAATTTTCTTTTATAATTTTCCTAAATAATAAATTAGATACACCTACCATAATTTTAAATTTAATCCTCGATTATTTTTGCTGCAATGAAAATTTTATCACCGGTATTAACAACAAATTCTATCTACCTCCAT
>CM063511.1:55574404-55596904 GCA_032207245.1 Pardosa pseudoannulata | reverse complement strand
TGAAGAAATCGATGAATATCTACAAATGAAATGATGATCGTTGCAGGAAACAGCTTCCTGACCGCAAATGTCCATCTCAGCTAATCGGACATCTGGTTGATGACGTAGTGAAGAAAACCATCTGTAGAGCAGGTGCAAGCCAAGGGAAGTTGAGAACAAAATAGGAAGTATTGCTGCTTCCCTTACAATGTAGAGGATTTCCGTCGTGTGAAATCTTTCTTCGGGATGCCATTGAAACTAACACTGGGAACACTTCGCCAGCATCCTAATGAATTTCTTAGACAGAATGATTGAGATAGTCCTCGGTGTTAACAATCCTCTATTCAACATCTTATTCTGCGCGAAACAACGCCTTTCACTAGGTAAAGATGAGCTCAGTTCAAATGCTCACAAAAGGCACGTTTGCTATTTCTACGTTATGCCGGTTTTTCTCACGGTCGTAGATAGGTCGGTATCTGGAAATTTAATGTAACCAGAATTCGTTACAACAGATAAGGAACACTGTAACTAACTTCTTTGTATCTTGAAAAATATATTTGCAACCTTATAGTCTTATAGTGCCTTTTAATTTATACTCCAAGTTTTTACCAGGTTTAACCTTTTGAAGACGGGCGTATCATATATGCAACGTCTTTCAAATTGACTCGAGACGAGTATATCATTAATGATATTTGAAGTAAAACGTGTAATTAGTATTTCTTATTTCAACTAGAGTTAGCCCTATGTCTGCTATAGAGGAACTTGTCTACTAGAGATACCGGAATACTAGAGAATCATCTGGTTTAATTTAAAAGTTGTTGAATATTTGATGCACCCGTCCTCAAAGGGTTAAATATGTCTGGTAAATACAGCAAAGTATTTAATTTAAGCTCTAGTATTACCAGGCAAATTTAAACTAAATATCATAAACCATGAAAATAAAAATTATGTAAAAAGCAATTATGACAAATCCTTTTACTTTTATTTTACAAAATTACTTGTATGACAACAAATTTTGAAAACAGTGTGGCATAATCAGCAATTTATAAATTACAGTTTTATAGTAGTAAATTAATTCTTCTAGTCTTTAAGGGCATCTCATTCAATCCTTCATCTGCATTTATAGTCGATATTATAGTCTTATTTAACTTAGACTATTATTATATTGGAGATATATTTAGCTGTACTTATTTAAAAAAAATGTTTATAAAGATTCCATAATTCCTCATTCCTTCTTCCTAAAACAAGGGCAAAACGAAACAGATCTTAACATAAAGAACTAACATAAAATGGTTGAATAGGTCAGAAAATGAAAGCAAATGGTTGTGCAAATGTTTAGCTTCTTTAGTGCGGAGCTTGTTAAGCAATTTGTAGACAAGAAGAAAATCACCAAAAAACTTTGCAAACATGAGCCTTTCTCACTTAGTTGCCTTGCTACTCAATCTTGCCTTGTCTGCTGATGAGTTTTATTGTTTTCTTGCATATAAGAGACATATGTCTTCTTTAATTTCCTCATTTTATGTGGTCTTATTAAATAAGTCATATCATTTGATAAAAAAAAAAAACATGCTTGAAATGGAGTATGCTGTGGTGGATTATTATTATTATCATTTTTTTATTACAAAGTTATTTACTGTTTATTATTACCTAATCAATAAGGATATATACGAGGATAACTCTGACATTTTTAAGATACGCGCAGACAAGAATTTACAAAATAAAAATAACGGTTTAATTTTAAAACATTAATAAATTGTATTTTCAAAATAATAAATTTTATTTTCTGTGTTAAAATATAAAGTATTTTCGCACAGAAAACGATTTTTTCACTGGTTTACTTCAAATTGTTTAGCGTAGAATAAATTTTAAACAGAAAAGAAAATGGATTTGAAGCGAGAACATTTCCGCCATATGATTTTCTACGATTTTAAAGCAGGATTAAATCAAGAAGAATGCTTTCAACGGTTGCAATTGGCATTTGGTGATGAATCTCCAGCTTGTGCTACTGTATTCAGATGGTTTAAAGAATTGAGCAGCCGTCGCAATTTTCTTCAGGATGAAGAACACACAGGAAAGCCGCCGTCGGCAGTAATCCCGGATAATGTGTCTGCCATACGAAAAATGTTAATGGATGATAATCGCTGTATTTCTCACATTATACAAAAGAAACTTAACATTGGATCTGCAGCCATGCACAAAATTATTAAGGAAGAATTACATATGAAAAAAGTAGTTTGCCGTTGGGTGTCCCATAATCTGAGTACCAAAAAGGGGAGCGTGTCAGAATCAATAAAGAAACTCTTAAATTGCTAAATGATGGTGGCCCCGCATCATTTCTAAAATTGTAACGGGTGATGAAACTTGCGTACCGCTTTTTGAAGTTCCAACACATCAAGAAAGCAATCTATGGGTCTTTGAAGATGATCCCAAGCCGACAATGGTGAAAAGACAACTCGCACTGAAAAAATTGATGCATGCCATTTTCTTCAGCAGTACGGGGTTTGTCAAAGCCATCAAGTTGGAAGGAAAGAAGACAGTAACAGCAAATTGGTATACCACTAAATGTCTTCCACAAATTCTACAATAAGTCAATCTTAGGGGACTAATGCTTCACCATGCATTACAGCCGGATGAACAGTTGAGTTTCTTAAACAAAAACAAATTAAAGTAACGTCTTTTTCATTCAGAAGAAGAGATTGATGTGGCTATAAATACATTTTTTCATCTATTTTAAGCAATGAATAACTTGAGGTATTTAATCTGTTTAAAATTCGTCTACAAAAGTGCTTTGATACTTGAGGAGACTATTTTGAACATACCTAAAATTTTGTAAGAATAACTTTCAAAACCTAGTTGTATCTCAAAAATTTCAGAGTGACCCTCATTCTCCTCCTTTCATTATCAATTGTTAAGTGACTAAAAATACTAACCGTTAAGTCACCATATCAAAAGATGACAATCTATAATTATATCTTTTTAACTTCACTGTATCAACTACTGCTTCAATAAGAACTTTGAACAATATGTGTTAATAAAAACTGTCAGTTGAACACAACAGAAATCAAAATTTTTCATAATGAATTATATCTTTTGAGAACAAAACCACTAATCGAGTATTTCCTGTACAATTAATATAGTTTATTACTAATAAAAGTAATAATTTCGTACTTTGGGGAAAGGGACATGTTTGGAAAGTTTATTTTCCCGAAAGAACTTTGTTTCATTTTGAAGGAAAAATTTCTTTTGTTGAACATA
The DNA here is from genome assembly GCA_032207245.1 of Pardosa pseudoannulata. NCBI lineage: Eukaryota > Metazoa > Arthropoda > Arachnida > Araneae > Lycosidae > Pardosa > Pardosa pseudoannulata. The sequence continues at coordinate 55,593,670 of CM063511.1, read as the reverse complement.
ATTTTATACTGCTAAAGAACGAAAGATATCATTTTCCAGACATTCATTTTACCTAAAACTTTGACAACCAAACAGTAAATAAATGTACGAAAAAAGCACAAAAATATCTTGGATCTCCGATCTTAGAGATAAATGCTCTGCCTAGGGAGGAAATGGCCAATAATGTCTTTTAATATCACATCACTTATTATTATTTGTTTTTAGATACGTCTGTAAATAATTGTTGCTTTAAAGGACATGAAAATATATGAAAGTAAAGATGATTAAAGGAGATAAATTAGTTTTCACCAAGTAGCTTACAGCTTTAAGTCTAAAATTGGTTTAAAAAAAAGCATGAATAAAATACCTTTAACAAGCAGGTTAAAAACGAAAACAAAATGAAAATTTTAAAGAATACCTGTATTTTAGAGATTATTTTGAAAGTGTGTGTATGTATTTTATATATATATATATATATATATATATATATATATATATATATATATATATATATATATTCTGGACCGTTAGCTTTATCTACCCTGACATTGGAGCTTTATAGTGGCAACTCTGGTTCGTTCTTTCAGCACATTGGTGCACTTGATTTCTGACGTCACCACCCGGCTCTTTGGAATAATTTCTTTCTAGCCATTTCTTTTGCCTTACGGGATTCCTGGAGTTCGGACGTGTCGTCTCGCCTGGTCAAGTTGAAAAATTTTATGTTTTTTTTCTAGCTGTGCATTATGGATGTTGTTTTGAACGTTTTGTCCATAATTAACGTGGTTAAGAAGTATCAGGATAGTTTGCGGGGATTATGCAGTTCGTGGGGAGGGCAACGCGTATGTAGGGCAGAAGGTGTAATAGGATCAACTTTTGCTTTGCATTTGTTAAACAGGAGGAAATTTATTGTTGTATGTAATAATCATTACGGGGGGTTAAGGGGGAAACTCCCCTCAAAAATTTTAAATTTATTTTAAAGAATTTTTAATTATTTATTTTCTATGCAAACGCATTATAAAACACATTTTTGGTGGAATCGTATAGTTCTTAGATAGTTAAAATCTGCAAAATATAGGCTGTGTGACTTTTTGTAGAATTTTGTAATAACTTTGGTTTCGTAAATGGTAATCGCCATGTAATGCTGTGTGATTTGGAAAACACTATTTTCTGCCACCATTTTAGTTTGGCAACTTTCAGAAAATGGGGTTTTTCCCAAGATAGCAAAGAAAAAAACATGGCGGCCGGAGGCGGTCTAGATATCGCATATGTTCTCTGATTTTTCATTTTTTAAGCTATAATCATTATCAGGACAATAAACTGATATTGAAATTTTTACAGTATAGATTTTACATCCAAATTGGTGATGCATAACTTAAATTCACCAAGGCAAAAGAGGAACTAAGTAATATGTAAGGTGAAGAAACCGTAAGCATATACAGTAGAAAAAACTTACCCCAGAATTTACTTGCCAACTTGGTGATATTCCAATACACGTACTCTACACAGTAAGTTTTTAGAAATTACAAGCAGGAAGATGAACATAGAGGAGTTAATATCAAGATGCCATTAGGAATGATACAGTTTGGTTGATCTTCAATAATAAATCAAAAAATACAATAAAATAATTTCATCTTCAAATAATTTGCTATTTACGGTAAAAAATTTTCTTTTCCACTCGAAAGCAAATAGTATCTTGCTTTAAGTTTCCGCTTGCGTGCGAAGACCGATACAATTACAGTTTGGGGGAAAAGGAGCTATTTAACTGAGAAAGTGAGAATGATTAAGGTTACAACGGAGGAAATAAAAATAGGCTAACACCAAGAGGTATCACCAAGACATGATTAATGAAAGTAAGTCAAGTTGAGAATCAAAGTAGCAGTATGGCTATAAAAGAAGGACTTAATATATTGGTAATAACAAAGGTACTTACTGGAAAAATTCCTCTGCAGGCTGGTGGGCTGACAGATGGGCAGAGGCCCACTCCAGTGCCCGTTGCCACAGCGAATGGAGTTTTGTCCGACGAACTTGAACATGCCGACTTCCGCACATCGCATCTCAATCACGCTGCCGTGAGGTAAAGCCACCTCGTCCTCCAGACTCAATTCCCGACCTTCGAACGACATGATGACGTCAGGAGGGGCGGGACTCAGAAAGCACTGTCGGAGCATCGGCTGGAATTTCTTACTACCTGAAAAGGATAAATAAACTTAATATTAATTATTTCTAAGCTCAATCAATCGATTTCAACAGTCTTAGATATGTTTAATATGCAGTATCTTATAGAAGCCTGAAACTATACGTAGGGTAAAGTGAGGAAATGCATATGAGATGCATAAGTTCAACTAATACCGAATCAGCTGTTAACACTTTACGATCGTATGTCGGTAAATAGCCATTTAAGCATTTTTCATTGTGCTCGGACAGGTGTTACCACATAGCTACCCAATTTAGCTTACAGCCGAGGAGAAGTATTATACAGCAGTTTCTGTAAGTATATCTTTCTGGACAATAAGACGTTTCCGTCTGCAAAGGGTTAATGGTAGGTTAGTTTCTCTTGCCTTCAGGACCTTCAGGAAGGTAGAGCAACAGGATTGCCTAGCCCTCTAATCCAAAGATCTCTTACCATAAGCAGAGAAATTAACAATGAGCAGAGCATAAAAACAACTAAAAGATGAAAGATGGAGATAGAATGGTGGATTCGTGAGTTCGTAACACAGTAACTAAAGAGTAGAGAGTTTAGAGATAGAAAATACAAAATATTTTTTGGTCAGGGACAGCAGAACAGTAATGAAAAGTAAAAAAAATGACTTAAAGTAAAAAATGTTTAAAAATTAATTAAAATACGAAAATAAAAGTTTAAAAATCAGAAAATGATTTAAATAGCTTCGAAAAATATTAATATAATTAAATAAAGTGTAAATTTCTCTTGCATTACTTACCTGAAAATATATTCAATTCAACAGCAGAGTTTTGTTGGTGTTTTAAAAACTATCGGTTTGATAGAAAAACTGTTTCGAGTGCGACTTAATCACGCATTTACCATTACCATTACGTGATAAGTTCATAATTCTCTTCTAGATGCTTTGCCGTGAATTGAATAAGTGCAAAAAAGAGCAACACCAAACAATTATCTTTTTAAATTTTAAATTTCAAAATCGGAAAAATATATCAGAGCATTTTGGTGAATTAGTGCGGATAGGTATCCAGTTTCTACCCCAATACACAGGTGACAGTGAATAGAACAAAATAACAGAGAAATATTGCCAATTAATGCACTTTTCTTGAAAATGCATTTGTTCCATTTCTCAGAAAATAAGTTAATCAGGAATCAAACCACGATCTCCAGCATGAAAATCGAGCATTTTACCATCGAACCCCCAATACATATGTAAAGCAGTAAAGAAAGGCTATAACAATTGGCCAACTAGACCTCCAGACCTCAACCCTATTGAGCTACGATTGTCAAACAGTTGATTACTATTAGCTCGTGATCAACTGATGAACTAATAAGACGATTACTGATTGATGAATATTTGGTCAATTGTATTCTTATAGCAGCCTCTACTTACTTTTCCAACATTAAAAAACTTGTTGATGACCATAAAAAAAAGGTTCATCATTCTCATTAAAGTTAATAACTCTGATGAAAAATTTATTCTAATTAGTTGAATTTAAATTTTTTCCTTTTGCAAAATTTATTTTCAATTTATTTCTATAACAAAGAGTTTTATTAAAATCAATTTTATATTTACTAGAAATATATGTTTATAAGTAATAAACATTTGTGAGATTTGTATGAAAAAGTTCTCATTTCTGTTCTGGCTTCTTTTGGTAGCTCACAGTAGAAGATTTTACAACTGTACGGATGATCAGAAGCTTCATAAGTTTGGAGGCCACTGCTACATAGTATGTCTGGATGTTGTATGGAGGGCAATAACAACTCGCAACAATCATCCAAGAATCCGACAACCATCCAGTCCCTGAAAAGTAATGTTGCTGACTAAGTAGGATATACTGCTCCAGGAACTCTACTTATTTGTTTTTACAGTATATTCTTAGTGTGAGACCTGTATATCTGTGTAAGAAGAAACCACATTCCCTATTAACACTGACTTCAATCATCTGACTCCAGTGAGAGTTATTCATTATCATGCCTGTGTATTATAACTATGGATTTAAAAAAAATAATATCAACCTGCATTTAAACGATATTTCATTAAAATATGTTCAGTAGTTCTGAAGAAAACCTGCAAGACAGTATCTAAGGCTTCTTTTAATTTTGAACATTAGTGTATTACTGATAACCTTAAATGGTACTTATGTACTATCGTAGCCCTGCCAATGTTCCAGATAACTTGCCAAACTAGCAACCCGAAAGACGCCGAATTATCAACCATAAGCTTCACTTCTCTAAACGTTCATTGATATTGCAAACACAAATGATAGAATGCGAATCTTGGAAATATATAAAGCTAAATGGATGAACAAAAGACAACTGGGAGTATCGCGACATCATCTTGAATCCTACTTATCTGAATTCTTTTTAGAGACAGGATCAAGAAAAAGATTGTTTTGATTCTATTTTAAAATCTATATCTTTACATTTTCCACCCAAACGTAATCGAGATTGTGTCAAATAAAAGCTACGTGTATCTAGATAAAAACTGTTTTATTAGTTTCCTTAAATTTTTTAGAACAATTTATTTATTATTTAGAATTGTATTATTATTTATTGAAGTTGTGGCTCCGATGGCATGAGGCTTTTTGCGTTCTTATGCAATGTCGCCAATATGATTGCGATAGTACGTAAGTGCTCATTAAATTAACAAGCAGATCATTTAGAAATGAAATAAATTATTTTTTAAATCGGCTATTCTATTTTTAAACAATGAAAAACAAAATCGACAGTAAAATTTTTTAAACCTATTTTAATTTTCTTTATTGCAGTTTATTTCTAATTTTGCAATTTCTGAAACAAAGTTATATTTTAGACTATGATTCCTAAAAATTTTAATTTACGAGTAAGTGGATAAAATTTCGAAATTTGTCAGAGCATTTATTGCAGATTTAAAAAAAATTAAGTCATCAATAAAAAGAAATGTGAATCACAAAGTTATTGGAAAGATAGAATAAAGATTACGTAACTTAAAAATATACAAAACTTTACTTAATAGTAAATTCTTTTGGGATTAAAATCCGATTTTTTTTTCTCTAATCAGTTTATTTTTTTCCTACGAAATGTTTTTTTAAAAAATGGTTACATTTCCACTAAGCAAAATTCTTTCAAGATGAATTAAAAATGAAGTATTTTTTTCTAGGATGAATTATAGTACAAACTTAGAAAAAATTTTCAAACAGGAAAGAAATCAGTAATTTTTTTTTCTCTAAAAAGTTCTAATAGGTTTCAAAAAATCTTAAATACCAAAGAGCTTAAAAAGATCTGTTTGCTCAATGTTAGGTAAAAATGTGTCTAAGAATGTAAGGTTTATTAACATTCAATAATGCGTAACATGGTTTTACAACTCTTGGGGAATCAATTAACGATTGTAAGGATTAAGAAAATGAAACTAAAAAAAATTGAAAAAGAAATTTTATTTAATCATGCAGAGTGATTTTTGACACTTTATTGAGCAACTTTAAAAATATTCAAATTCATTTACAGAGGATTTATGCTTAACTGAGCAAGCTTTAAGTTTAATCTTTAAGGGAAAAAATTTTTCATTTAAGGGAGCAAATGACCTTCAAAATGTGAAAATATAAAATATTTTTTGCTTGCTTAAAATTAAGCTAGCCGTAATAAAGTAAAAACTTTTATTTAAATACATTTGTCTTTTGTTGTTCCTACTAGCTTTAAAACTTTACAGTTTAATTTTTTTCTACTTAATTGGTGACTTAAAACGTCCCAGGTGCTTTACTTTTTTCTCAATCTCAATGGATATTTTAGACTTTGTTATAGACCTTAATATGTTTGCCATAAACGGGGTATGAACTTTTAAAACAAAGCATTTCTGAGTTTAGAACTTATTACACGCCAATACGTTATTGTTGTTGATTTATTCCACCCTATCTAGCCGAAGACTAGACCAGGTCCACGATCCCAAAAATCCTCTATATAATAATAGCCTAAGTTATCTGTACGTCTGTCCTCCAATTTATGAAGCGGTTGGACCTGGAATGGAGAGATGCATCCATTCAAATCGAATAAAGTTTATCTTCTCCTAAACTATCGATCCGATTCTAAAATAAATTTGTATAAATATGCTTCATATCACAGCAAAAAATACTGTCGTCTTTAAAACGTTCGAAATCCAACCCTTCCCTCCTTTTCGAGAATTTAATGCCATTATTTCAAGCCCTATTTTCCCCGGTTAAGAACAGGCGATTAAATTTATCCATTTATCACTTAATAAATAGGTAAAAATAACAATTTTTTCTAGCATTGTGACGTCATTCCTTTAAACATCTCATTTAATCATTTCATATTTTAAACTATTTAAATATAGTCTGCATTATTTTCTTATGTTTTATCACTGAACTTAGATATTACGTAAATGATCTTCTTTAATATTTGGCTTAAATAATAGATTAGGTACATAAGTGATAATTTTAAATTTAATCATCGATTATTTTTTGTTGCAATGAAACTTTTACCACCGGTATTAACAATAAATTCTTTTCATATAAGTTTAGGAGTCTATTTCACGGACTAATAAATATCTAACTTTTAATTTATATATATTTGGAAATTAAGAAGTTTGTTCTTTTGTATGTTTGTTTATTATACATAACCACACAGTTTGACTAAATGAATTCAATGTGATTCTAAACTTCATTACAGGATCGGGAGACTCTAGAGGAGTATGACGATAAATAAATTATTGAGAGTGAACCAGATAGTTCTCAGCAAAAATCAAACCATTTTTTACCTGCGTCATTGGGTACTTAACAGTTCTGGAATATTAAAAATTTTACTAATCCCGTCATATGATGGGCTATATGCTAGTCTTCAAATAATCATAAACTAGAAGAGGACTGAGAAATATGTCCTCCCTGTCGAGACTCACACAGTTCATCAAGTGGTCCGGAAAGAAGAGATAGGTGTAATCTTCCCCTACTTTTTAAACAAAAGATTGAGCTTGGAATGGATTTTATATCAATACTTGAGCTGGAAGGTTATGTTTAGATGGCTACTCAAATGTAAAATTACTAGGACTATTACTTAATGACATTTATAATAGAAGCAACTGGCTCAATCTTCCACTAGTCAATAAACTAAATATTAGGAAGAGTGGATTTTATACCAGTGATTGTGCTAACGGTTTATTTTCAGACGGAAACTCAAATTGCAAATTTACAAGGGTTAACCTTATGACCTTTATAATGGAAGCGACTAGATCAATCTTCCCTTAGTCAATAAACTAAAGATTAGGTGGGCAGTGGATTTTATACCAAAGCTTGTGGTGACGGGTTATGTTCAGACGGCCACCCAAATAGCAAAACTACAAGGATTATTATCTTATGGCCCGTATAATGGAAGCGACAGGCTCAATCCAATTTTATACCAGTGCTTGTGCTGACGGGTTATGTTCAGGCGGCCACTCAAATGGCAAAAATTACAAGGATTATTATTTTATGACCTTTAAAGAGGAAGCAACTGGCTCAATTTTCCCCTAGTCAATAAACTAAAGATTAGGCAGGTAGTGGATTTTATACCAGTGATTTTACTGACGGGTTAGGTTCAGACGGCTACTTAAATTGCAAAATTACAAGGATTATTATCTTATGACCTTTATTATGGAAGCAACTGGCTCAATCTTCTCCTACTCAATAAACTAAAGATTAGGCGGGGAGTGGATTTTATACCAGTGATTGTGCTGACGGGTTATGTTCAGACAGCCACTCAAATGGCAAAATTATAAGGACTATTATTTTATGACCTTTATAATGGAAGCAACTGGCTCAATCTTCTACAAGTCAATAAACTAAAGATTAGGCAGGGAATGGGTTTTGTTCTAGTGCTTGTACTGACGGGTTACATTCAGACAGCCGCATAAATAACAAAACTAAAAGAATTATTCCGTAATGAAAACGATATATCTATTTCCTTCTTATCTCATGAAACGGAGTAAATTTATAATTAAAAACGTATCGATCCAACGCATGGCAGATATGAAATAACCAACTCTCATTCCATATGAGCAATCTCCCAAAATTTCTAGTGTCTGCTGGCTATAAATTTTTTCACTTGGATTGACATTTTTAGGAATTTTCAAAACTCTCACATAAAATCACTTTTTAGACAGATACATAGACTGAAATTGTGACAAATAACTTTTACTATATTGTGCTTACATGTGGATGACATCAAATAAATCTCTTATCACGAAGTTTTTCTTTTTTTGTGAATGGCATCATATGATGCTTAAAATGGCAGTTCATCACTTTAGAAAAATCTGTAACATTCAGATGTTTAAATTTCGTATTTGTTTTAATCCCACGAGTCCATTAAAACTTATATTTAAACTATTCAGCAATATATATTTGGTAGAAATGGTACAAGCATTTCATGGGTTAAAAAACATCAATGCATAGTCAATTGCAATGATTTAGCTGTTATTTGGATAAAATGAATAAATTAAACTACGCATCAAAATTTAAGTTTTTCCACACCAACATGTAATTAAATATCCTATTTTCCAGCACTCTTTTTTTATTTTAAAAAACTCAAGACTTTTAGTAGCTATCAATAATTCTATTAATAAGCTGTTCGAAAGTTCTGTTAATTATGTTTTACAGATACCATCGAAATGTTATTAGCGAACTATGGGTAGTTTGCTTCGTTTTGTTCTATTTACTACTCTATCCAACTAATACCCCTTAGGGTCTTCATAATTCGATCTTCTAATCAAGCTCCGATTGTCTTTCACCCGTTATATTTTCGTATGTAGTTTTATTTTTACTTCAACTGCCTTACAAAAGAGAAAAGGAAAATTCAGCCCAATAAAAATGAAATGCTGAGATTCAATGATTAGTTTTCAAACTGAAGATGTGTTTAAAATAATTACCGTTACAACGACAATAATATTAGTTATATGCAATGCCGTTTAATCTTTATGCGGGAGGTTGGTGGAAATCGTACGATCGTCCACCAATTTCAAATTTACTTGTTTGAATTTTTAGTTCCTAAACGCCTTAATAGATGCCGATACTCAACTGACCTCGTTGCATTTCGCTTACAGTTGTTTATACAGTTAAACATCAGATTTCTAAGCTTATTTAATATTTAACTGTCAAGGTTTTATTACAGTTTACATTTTTTAGACTAAATGTTACTCACAGCTTTGATGTGAGAACGAACTTAGGCCTTGTTTTATTTATTGACCAAGCTTGGTTCGATACGTTTTACGAGAGTTCAATATTTTCTTGTTTGGTGACTTGAATTTCCAAATTATGTTTCTGCCCCTTTTTCGTTTGGAAATTTGTTTCCACCCGAAAGTTTTTACAACATTTTGCAGATCTTTGTTTAATATGCCACTCTTGAGAATTCAGCTTCGCTTAAATTCTTTAAACTAAGTCGATACGTTGATACTCACAGCTTTGATATGAGAGCGGACTTAAGCCTCGTTTTATTTATTGACCAAGTTTGGATAGATAAGTTACACGAGCGCTCAAAAAAATTCTCGTTTATCAGTCTTATGCATTGATATTCCAAGTTATCTATTTTCGTAAGGAAATTTGTGTTTTACATCACCAGATGCTTCGTATAACCCAGTAATATTGACCATATCATGCATAATATGATCTTTACTTCTCTCATTTTCCTTGGTTAACCGCTTCTTTTCAAATCTGTATTTTTTAGAAATTTTTTTAGAATTTATTGACATCTTGATGAACAACTCTCTTGTACAAATCTGCTTGCTCTCTTATCTATTTCATGTTCACATTAACCAACTTTATGCAGAAAAGCTATTCCTGCCTTTTTTACAACTTTAGATTGGAGTTTTTTTTTAGTGATTACAATACTTATACAACAACTAGTGACGTAGCTAGAATTTTTTTATTGGGGGAGTGCCCAAATTCTAAATCTAAACTACAGTTAAATTAGGATTAAGATATTCAGAAATATACAAGATTAGACTTCTGAGAACTCTAGAATGCGTTAAATTGGACCAAGTGAGATGCAGTTAGAACTAGAGATAATTCAAATGATGCGCTTCACATTTATTACATAAAAAATTAGTACAAAAATCCTCCTACAGGTGGCACTGTGATACACATGAACACATTTAGTATGTTTTATAAACGCTAAATAATATTAAAACGTAGCATTAAAATTACTCAATGTATCTCAATTCATGTTACAAACAGGTTGTAATCGCAGAACCATATTTTCCACAGCTGACCGGAATGAGTTTGCTGGAATAACAAGAACATGGAGCAGAATTTATTTTACAATTTTACCAGTAGCACTTTTTCTTCAACGTAGGCATGACAAGAAACTAATGCTCGAGTGAACATATAATATGCGTTACAGTGCCACCTTTAGGTGTATTTTTGTATTAAATTTTTTTAAATAATGAATGTCAAGTGCATCACTTGAATTATCTGTACTTCCGATTGTATCGCATTTGGAGAAATAGAACATATTATAAGGTCCTAAGAAGTGGAGAACTTAATTCTTGCTAACCCTATATATTCGGTAGAAATGATCCGGGCATTAATTGGTTAAAAAACTATACATATTCAGTAGAAATGATTTAGTCATTTTGGATCGTCACTGCTTTCGTGCAGCCGACTCGTAGAAAAGCTGTAGCCTTGTAAGCTTTTTCTGACAATCAGGAGTAAAATGTAATAATATTCATTGAAAAGATATTTGTCGAAAAATATTTTATTATAAATGAATAACAGATCAACCTAGGGATCGACATATTATCGAGAGAGAAGAGCCAAATTGTCTATCACAGGGCCGTAACTAGGGGTATTACCATATTACAGTCGACATATGTCACTGGTGACTTCCGCGTCATAATTTTATCAGAGAGGGAAATTTATGACGTCATTATGACGTAGAAGTGACTAGTGACATATGTCGACTCTAATATGGTAGTAGCCTTGGTCCATTAGCGCCCGTGGTAAAAAACTAATCTGGCATCAAATATAGTGATAAAATACATAAACGCTTTACACACATACACACACACACACACACACACACACACACACACATATATATATATATATATATATATATATATATATATATATATATATATATATATATATATTCAAAATGAACTCACAAAATATTTTGTTAATTCTAAAATGTTCCTAAAATATTAATTTTAATTTTTTTTAAATTTTTCACTTAAAAATACTTTTGAACAAGTTGGGGGTATTATTTTGCTGATAAACTGAACAGTTTATTTGAGGGGACTATTTTTTATTCAAATATTGAATTTTCGTAAAAAACTGGCAAATTTCTAAATATAAATTTTGTTTTAATACCTTTAATAAATTCAAAATTTAAAACGAATACCCGGAATTATATTAAGGTATATTAGTGTTTGGTAAATATTTTGTAGGAATCTATAATAGGTTTAGTCTTTAGAAGCATTTTAAAAAATAAGAAAATTTATAAAAAATAATTTTTAACCCTCTAAGCGGTTCGCACGTACAATTCCGCCAAAACAATGATGTCTTCAAAGCGGTTGTCACGTACAATTTTCGACTTCCAAAAACGTTCCGAAAAAGGATGTATTGCACATTTCTGCCAGTGTTTTCCCCCATGGAGTTTTGAGGTAGAAGGGTCAGGTCGATTGTTTAGGAACTGCACCCCTACTCCCTAAGGCACAAAGAAGCTGATAAATTTTCATGGCTTTGTAAATCTCTATTTCGAATATTTCGTTTGCGGTATCAGGTGTATCTCTAATTGAACCTCTTAAATAGCTTGGATGACTTTTGTAAAAAAAATAAATCATTCTCTTAAAGAATAATTTTATTTGCACTTTTAGAATCCATTATTTCTTATGGGATTATCTTGACAAGCTTTATGCTACGAGACTTGACGAGCTTTATGTGTATTAAAAATTAACAATCTATAATGTCTATTTATATATCTATTTATATCCGGAAGTCAAGGGATAATAACGAGGGTGGGTTTCCCATATTCCAATCTAGTGACAAAAGGTGAAGTAAAATATTATAGAACACTTTGGTCATTGACACAATAAAACTTTAGCGTATTTTTTGGAGACTTTTTTCCCCCGGTGTGTTCCACTCGGAGGGTTAAACACACATTGGATTTTATAATAAGAAAGGTTTTTTTCAACTTTTCCTTATTTATACTTGGGACGAATTGTTCTCTTTCGGACCCCATTTTCTTCACGGTGTAGTGCCCCTAAGACTGATGAGACAGTGGCAAATACCACCTTTGCCACGCCTTAATTACGGCTCTGGTCTGTCAAACAATGTATAGGAATAATGTAATGAATGTAACAGAGAGTCATTTATATGTGTTAACTACTAATAGAAGAATCAGAAGTCTGAAGAGCCACAGACGAGTATGAAAGAGCCACATATGCGGCTCTCGAGATGCAAGCTATTAAATTTGCTACATTGAGGAAAAAATCATTGAATTATTGTATGTCTTCGCATAAGTAAATGTAGCATTTTCAATTAAATTGTGTTCATCAAAAGTACTTATTTTGAGAATCTAAAACAAATAAGTACATGTATATTATAACTTCTTATTATATCATCAAATTATACTTAAAAATCACGAAACAAATATTGAGGTTCCATCATTTCATGCTTCTGTTTCACCCTATTTTAAATAATATCTACACTTAATTTCTCATCAGTGAAAAAAATAGTATTTCTACAGGGTTAAAATACTCCCATGGGAAACGAAGCACAAAAAACGGAACAAGCGTAAAAACCTTTCTTTTCTATTGCCACGCCTTAGTTATGGCTCTGGTCTATCAAACAATGTACCGGAATAATGTAATGAATGTACCAGAGAGTCATTTATATGTGTTAACTACTAATAGAAGAATTTGAAGTCTGAAGAGCCACAAAGGAGTGTGAAAAGAACCGCATATGCGGCTCGCGAGATGCAATCTGACGATCCCTGTGTTAGTCTATTAAATTTGCTACATTGAGAAAAAAAATCATTGAATTATTGTATGTGCCTGCATAAGTAAATGCAACATTTTGAATAAAACTTGTGTTTCTCAAAAATGCTTATTTTAGAATATAAAACAAATAAGTACATGTATATTATCTTCTTATTATATCATCAAATAAAACTTAAAAATCACGAAACAAATATTGAGGTTCTATCATTTCATGCTTCTGTTTCACCCTATTTTAAATAATATCTACACTTAATTTCTCATCAGTGAAAAAAATAGTATCTCTACATGGTTAAAATACTCCCATGGGAAACGAAGCACAAAAAACGGAACAAGCGTAAAAACCTTTCTTTTCTATTGCCACGCCTTAGTTATGGCTCTCGTCTATCAAACAATGTACCGGAATAATGTAATGAATGTACCAGAGCCATTTATATGTGTTAACTACTAATAGAAGAATCAGAAGTCTGAAGAGCCACAAAGGAGTGTGAAAAGAACCGCATATGCGGCTCGCGAGATGCAATCTGCCGATCCCTGTGTTAGCCTATTAAATTTGCTACATTAAGAAAAAAATCATTGAATTATTGTATGTCTTTGTATAAGTAAATGCAACATTTTGAATAAAACTTGTGTTTCTCAAAAATGCTTATTTTAGAATATAAAACAAATAAGTACATATATATTATCTTCTTATTATATCATCAAATTATACTTAAAAAATCATGAAACAAATATTGAGGTTCCATCATTTCATTCTTCTGTTTCACCCTATTTTAAATAATATCTACACTTAATTTTTCATCACTGAAAAAAAAAATAGTATTTTTACATGGTTAAAATACTCCCATGGGAAACGAAGCACAAAAAACGAAACAAGCGTAAAAACCTTTCTTTTCCATTGTAATAGTACATTAGACATTCATATGCTCGGTCCCCTAACTATATTAAACGAATCATCTCCTAAAAGAATTACCTTTGATGTGATGCAAACCCGATTTCGCTCCATTAACTGCTTATTTCTTGAACTTGGCTGACTCCCAGTTAGTTGCAAATGCAATTTTCCCCGCCAACCGCCAAACGATGATTTCATTAGAACAAAGTCGACATCATGTAATTATCTCACTTGCCGTTAGCTACATATTTCCGTATCACGAGTCTTTTAAGCTCCGAGAAATCTATTGTAACTATATGGGATTATGCAGGAAAATTTTCACTTCTTAACAGGTTTAATAATTTGCTGTGATGAGAATGAATATTTGATAAAGAATAGACTATAAAATGGAGAAATGCATCGAGGCTTTAAATAATGTTTACTGTACAGTAACGCTTGTTGCCAGTAGGAAAGTTTAAATTTTTATTAGTCGAATTTATTTGCTTATTAATAATTATTCATTAACTTACTAGTTTTCTTAAATACGAATCAAGGAGAGTATTTTAAAGCTTTTAGAACTTGAGACGAAATTTTACGAGAACTAGTTACTCCGTTATTGTGTCGTGATTTATACCGCGTGATACTAAAACACCAATGAATGAACATTTCAAATTCACATAAGTTATTTTTATGTGCATATTGATATTCGCTAATTCACGGATTAAAAGAAAGAGGTATAGGGGATTTTAATGTTGGTTTTACACAGGGAAGCTTTCGCTTGCCGAATTTATTTTGTCTTTATTACTTGCCCATTAAGAATTACTCATTGACTTACAAATTTTTTATATATGAACCACATAGAGTATTTTAAAGCTTTTGAAACTTTGAGGCGCTTTTTTAAGAGAACTTATTTCTCGGCTGTATACTCAGAGCCATTCATACCACGTGATCAGAGCCCGCCTTAGCCTAATTGGGGCCCGGAGCAAAAACTTCTTTGCACTCCTTCCCCTCTGCTTCACACTTCAGTAATAAAGAACCCAACCTTATGGAGGCATTTATTAAATTTTTCACCTCATTGTAGATATATAACAAAAAAATTGACTAGAACCTAAAATAGCTATAAAGTTACATTTCTGCATTTTACTTCATAGATACATACAAATAAAGTATTCTTTATTGTTACAGAACATTGTATAAAATATTAGACTAAATTGTATCATTTGTGTGAATACATATTTGTACTTTTGATCATTTTTTCATATCATGGCACTAAATGTTTTTGTAAAGTATTACACAATATTATGTTAGGCTGTATTATTACTATGTAAGAAAAACTGAGAAGAATAAAATTTAAATTGACCTTGAATGATTATGCTTATTTTTAAATCTACAAAATTTTAACATGTTTATTACTAATTCAGTTTTATTCGATTCCCCCCTCTTCTGATGGGGGGGGTTGGTGGCGGAGCAACTGATACGCATGCCCCTGGCTTAGTCAGGTTCTTCCCGTGATACTAAAGAACCAATTAAGGGAACATTGTTATTTCCCATTTAAGCTATTTAATCCATACTGATACTTGCTGATTCACGTCTTAGAGAAGACAAGTCTTGGGTTTCTAATGCTGGTATTACACAGAGCAACTTTTGTAACCACCGACAGGGCTTCTGTAACTGATATTCTTTCAACTCCAAAACATTACTTTTACCATTATTTCGACAACTCCACAAGAAGTAATATTCCCTATTCTAAGCATCTTATTTTCTTGTACGTGTATCCTTTATAGTACAGGTACGTCTTTTTCAAAAATAATTCCTATTAATTATTATTCTATATTAATTGTTCCCATTGAATACATCATTTTTATCTATCAGCCATGTTGTTTTGAGGATGGAATTAAAGGCCATGACATCAAAGTTTCATAGCCTAATTCTCGTGGATAGAACAGGATAGTTGCGGGAACTTTTCGCTACTTCATCTCTAAAACTGCTATTATCCGCAATTTGTTTTTCTCCTAGAATACATATTGTTGCTAATAGAACAGTTTCTCTGCTTAATACGGGCATTAGGCTGCTAAAAATACAGTTGTAAGAGTTTAAAACTGCTGTAACGGTGTAAAACAATGTAAATATGTTCTGGTTTTGATTTCTATTAACCTAATATTATTACAATCGCTTTTCGGAGCATTTTCTAAATAAGTATTTCGATAAAATAAGTACTTTAAGTATTAAAGAAGAAAATATCTAATGCATTTAATACAACATTTTCAGGAAACGTTTGGCAACGTTATATATTACATGCAAAGAACTCAAGTTCAAATTAGTGTATAAGCACTAATTTAGCATTGAAATGATCAAAAATACATGGCCAATAGAATAAATTAACTTTATAAATAATGTAATATTAAAAACTGTCTAAAAATTTCTATGGTATTCTATGGTAATCTACTTGAAATTTAAAAAAAAAAATTCTATGGTATTTCTTTGAAATTTGTATCTTTCTTTTTTTTTTTTTCTAGTCTTGACAAATAGAAATTCAGCCATATTCTTTTTAATATATGTAAGCTATGCTTTTGTAACATTAAACAAATATTTAAAGGAATTACTCGACTTATAAGCAATCCCCCAATACTTAACTCTGCTGTTAAATTAATGGCTGATTAGCTCTCAAAAATAATCGGATTCTTAAATTAAAAATAAATTAAAAATTCAGTCCGGAACAAGATTAAAAAAATTCTGCATGAATTAATCTAAAAGTTTAATTATTATTCTGTCGAAATATTGATAGGTGAATATTAAATAGCACTTTTTTTGTTGAAAACTGTTTTTGCGATGCAGAATTTAAACTTTTTTAAAACGAAACTATTAACTATTCATATTTTGTTTACAAAACCTTAAAATTTTAGTTAGTGAAGAGATGTCAAATATTATGGTCTTAGCCTAGAATATTTTTTCAAAATAAATCTCGAATTCTAAGCATGTAAAATTAAATTCTAAAAATGATACTTTAATGTATTGCTTAACGTATCGGATAAAATGAAAAAATTATTTGTAAAACAATTTTTTTTTTGTTTTATTCTTAAAGGTTTTATAAATTTGAACCAATAAATGTATATCTTTAATAAATAAACTTTTTATCAAAAGAAATCCCTTTTTTTTACTTTAATATATGTTCTTGTTGAAAGCTTTTTGACTTTGTCTCTCCGCCGAATGTACGAATCTATCAACTTAAAAAGGGCTAAAGAGATTAAAAACATAAAACGTTTTTAAGGAAATAAAATAAAGAAAAATACACGTTCGTACTCGGAATATTTTTTAAAGCGTATGTGATCAAATCTCATTTTTGAGATTTTTTAAAAATTTTCTGTGAGGGTAAAAGTATTTTTTATGTTCGGGTAGAAACGTATGATAAATTCAGCTTTTTCTTTTCTCCAATTCCTAAGATACAAGATTCATTTTGAAGTACTTCCAAGGTTGCGCATTACGCTACTGTGGCGTTTAATGTTCATAAGTGATGTTCAGCTTACGTTCATTTCATAATTTTTTTAACCGTGGCACGCAAAAGAGAGGATTTATGAACGTATTCTCTGCCATGAAGTATAATATAAAATTTAATTCCTCATTTATTTAATTTCTCTAACTCATGATAAACGTATATATAGAGATAATCAAGAATGGAAATAATATAAGCAGGGCCGTAGCCAGAAATTATTTTCGGAAGGGGACATTGTTTTTAGTGAATACTTCAATAAAACTACAGGTTTTTTATGTATGCATACTCCTAATGAGTATCATAATACAATGGGATTTTAAACTATCAAAATAATTAAAAAATGCTATAATGAACAAATTTATAGCCTTGAATGAGTAATGTTGGTTTGGTTTGGAGTGCTACGGTCTACTTTTTGCAACACGAGGGCTAATGAGACCGGGACCTACAGCTTAAAGCCGATTCCGAACGGCTACGAACATCCATGCCACTGTGGGATTCGAACCCACGAACTCCGGTACCGAAGGCCAGCACCCTAACCAATCGGCCATCGTTCGGCTTGAATGAGTAATGTAGTAACTATACAATGAAATAACAGTAAAACTACCATTGAAAATATATAAACTATACATGGTATTAAATTCTAATTTTTAAAACAGAAGTATAACTAAAGAAAAAGGATAATTTTGAAAGAAAATGAAAATGGTCAAATTTATACTTTATATTATAAATTATTCTTTTTTTTTTTTAATTTTCGCCAAAACATTTTCACAGTTTCTTCCGATTGTGCAACAATATTGTGATGAGTTGCCAAAAATGCTAGTCAATCTGTTCTTACATGTCGAATCCAATTTGCTCCTCCTACTCCTTAACTCAGTGTCACTGTTCTAAGCCCATTTCTGTCTATGCACAGCTAGGCAGATGACACACACACGTGGTCCATTTTCTTTCCATAAAACGGTATTTTAGAATTTCGGAGGGGGACCAGTCTCCTAAATCCCTCCCCTTGCCTACGGCCCTGAATAAAAGGTACCATCTTAATAGAAGTATTGCTGCAACTGTATTGCTCTTATTTTAAATAACAGTGCAAATAAAACTAATTATGAAATCTGAACACCAAATTTCTGACTTGAAGCAAGGTTTCCCTTTTCTGTAAAATCGCAGTGTAACTAGATCTCTTCTCAAAGCTGGATTACTCATTACTTCAATTCCTTTGTAAATCTTCAAAAAACAACAAATTCAGGTTAGAATTCCTTTTCCACATAAAAAATACACGGATTTCAAGAGCTATAACGAAAATATTTTAATTGATTAAAGGTCTTATCTTACGTCAACTTAAACCCAAATCAATATGGTTGAAAAGTTTTTGATATCACAGGAGAAATCAACGTGTTTTTCATCTGGAAAATAAATCTTAAATTGAATCTATTCCTTTTTCAAAGTGGACAATTTTAGGTCTGAGTGCTTTTAAGGCAGTACAAAATGGTGAAATTGAAACAAGACTGACTGGATTCTAAACTAATTAAAAATGATAACATGGAAACAAGACTTACTGGCTTCTAAATGAATTCAAAATGATGGCAATGAAACAAGACTTACTGAATTTTAAATAGATTCAAAATGATGACTTTGAAACAAGATTTACTGAATTCTTAATGAATTCAAATTGATAACACTGAGACAAGACTTACTGAATTCTAAATGAATTCAAAATGATGAAATTCACCCACCATAACTAAATTACTAATCCCAGAAAATAATAATTAAAAAAAAATTACAACCTGACCTAGGCGACT
>CM063511.1:55526904-55569404 GCA_032207245.1 Pardosa pseudoannulata | reverse complement strand
TATAAATTTAAAAGTATTAAAAATTTAATATTCGAATTATACACAATTGCAAGGATAACTTTGTTCCGTAATTAGTTTATCAAGAAAGTTCCAGAATAATGATTTCTATCTATTTTAAATCACTAACATTTTTTCATATATTTTTGAAAAGTATTTTTCACCATTTCATTCAAAGCTATTTGATCAAAATATTTGGTAAAACAGAAAATAAATAAATAAAAAAATAAAGAGTTTGAAAAAAATTTTGGGGGCTAACAAAGGTAATGATATTATTTATTAAGTACTAACCACCTCGCACATAGTCTTTGAACAGAGTCTGTTGTACAGAAGTGACATCATGTGGTCCTCTAAAACCAATTTTATTATCTTAATTTCAAATAAAAACTATAGTATGAAAGTGATGTATTTGAATTTATCCTTGCACAACTAACGGGAAAGTACTTCGTTTAATTATAATCGCATTCAGTAAAATTGAAAAAAATTTTGAAAGATTGGGACTATCAAGTAATGATATTGTTTATTAAGTACTAACCACGCATAGTTTTGACAGAGTCTGTGTACAGAATTAGTGACATCACGTGTTCTAAAACCACTTTTATGGGCTATCTTAATTTCAAATAAACTATGACGTATGAAAGTGATGTATTTGACGATTTATCTTGCACTCAACTAACGGGAAAGTACTTCGTTTAATTATAATAGCTTCAGTAAAATTGAAAAAAATTTTGAAAGATTTTTGGGACTAACAAAGGTAATGATATTATTTATAAGTACTAACCATCGCACATAGTCTTTGAAAGAGTCTGTGTACAGAATTAGTGACATCATTGTCCTCTAAAACCATTTTTATGGGCTATCTTAATTTCAAATAAACTATGACGTATGAAAGTGATGTATTTGACGATTTATCCTTGCACTCAACTCGGGAAAGTACTTCGTAATTATAAATTCAGTAAAAATTGAAAAAAATTTGAAAAATTTTTTGGGACTAACAAAGGTAATGATATTATTTATTAAGTACTAACCACCTCGCACATAGTCTTTGAACAGAGTCTGTGTACAGAATTAGTGACATCAGTGGTCCTCTAAAACCACTTTTATGGGCTATTTAATTTCAAATAAACTACGTATGAAGTGATGTATTTGACGATTTATCCTTGCACTCAACTAACGGAAGTACTTCGTTTAATTATAATCGCATTCAGTAAAAATTGAAAAAAATTTTTGAAAAAAATTTTTGGGGCTAACAAAGGTAATGATATTATTTATTAAGTACTAACCACCTCGCACATAGTCTTTGGTCACTATATACAGAACTAGTGACATCATGTGGTCCTCTAAAACCACTTTTATGGGCTATCTTAATTTCAAATAAACTATGACGTATGAAAGTGATGTATTTGACGATTTATCCTTTCACTCAACTAACGGAAAGTACTTCGTTTAATTATAATCGCATTCAGTAAAAATTGAAAAAAATTTTGAAAAAGATTTTTGGGACTAACAAAGGTAATGATATTGTTTATTAAGTACTAACCACCTCGCACATAGTCTTTGAACAGAGTCTGTGTACAGAACTAGTGACATCATGTGGTCCTCTAAAACCACTTTTATGGGCTATCTTAATTTCAAATAAACTATGACGTATGAAAGTGATGTATTTGACGATTTATCCTTTCACTCAACTAACGGGAAAGTACTCGTTTAATTATAATAGCATTCAGTAAAAATTGAAAAAGAGTTTGAAAAAAATTTTTGGGGCTAACAAAGGTAATGATATTATTTATTAAGTACTAACCACCTCGCACATAGTCTTTGGTCACTATATACAGAACTAGTGACATCATGTAGTTCTCTAAAACCACTTTTATGGGCTATCTTAATTTCAAATAAACTATGATGTATGAAAGTGGTGTATTTGACGATTTATCCTTGCACTCAACTAACTAAGTACTTCTTTTAATTATAATCGCAATCAGTAAAAATTGAAAAAAAATTTTGAAAAGATTTTTGGGGCTAACAAAGGTAATGATATTATTTATTAAGTACTAACCACCTCGCACATAGTCTTTGAACAGAGTCTGTGTACAGAACTAGTGACATCATGTGGTCCTCTAAAACCACTTTTATGGGCTATCTTAATTTCAAATAAACTATGACGTATGAAAGTGATGTATTTGACGATTTATCCTTTCACTCAACTAACGGGAAAGTACTTCTTTTAATTATAATCGCATTCAGTTCCCATCATGCTTTTCATAAAAATAAATAAATAAATGAAAGTAGAACCATGACTAGTGTTAAGCCACAAGATGTGAAAGATCAGGCCCATCATGCTTTTCATAAAAATATATAAATAAATAAAAGTAAAACCCTGACAAGTGTTAAGCCACAAGATGTGAAAGATCAGGCCCATCATGCTTTTCATAAAAATATATAAATAAATAAAAGTAAAACCCTGACAAGTGTTAAGCCACAAGATGTGAAAGTTCGCACCCATTATGCTTTTCATAAAAATAAATAAATAAATAAAAGTAGAATCCTGAAAGCGTTAAGCCATAAGATGTGAAAGGTCAGGTCCATCATGCTTTTCATAAATATAAATAAATAAAAGTAGAACCCTGACTAATGTTAAGCCACAAGTTGTGAAAGATCAGAATAAGATCTCTATCACAGGATACAGAGATAGGCTTTAACATCTTTTTCACATGGCAATCGAAAGAAAATCTATGATAAAGTATATTAATACTTTATCATAGGTACTGCAGCATGAAACAGTTGTTAGAAACAATTGTCAATGCGTATATTCATCTCGTGTGATAAGGCCTCAAGGATTCCAACATTTAAAGGCAATTACAAACTTAGCCTACCAACTAACATAAACTTCCATTTAAGCAGTTGATTTTGTACAATGTTCATTACACTACACTTTTAAATAGGATATTTTTTCTTTAATTTACTTATATCTTAATGCAAAATACTTTCAAAATACGTTGTAAACAATTTCATCTCCAGATAAATTACTAAGTTACGAAATATCAAATCTACTTTTTTTTTTACCTGGTAAAATGCAACAATAAAAGTCCTGTACTGTTATCAGTCGTCGACCAGTAACTTGAATATCCGTTATAATTATTTTTTTTCTTTAGCTTACTTACATTTTAATGAAAAATTCTTTCGAATTATGGTGCAAACAATTTCATCTTGAGATAAGTTGCTAGTTACTAATTACGAAATAGCAAATCTATTTTTTTTACGTGATAAAGTGCAACAATAAAATTTCTGTACTGTTATCAGTCGTCGACCAGTAGCATGAATATCCGTTGAATTGTTTTTTTTTTCCTTCAGCCTACATATATCTTAATGCAAAATTCTTTCAAATTATGTTTACACTATTTGATCTTGAGATAAGTTACTAGCTACTAAATTCTGAAAGAGAAAATCAAAAATTTTTAAAAGGTAAAATGTGATAATAAAATTTATGTATTGTCATCAGTCTTCGACCAGTAACATGAACATCCGTTACACTGTCGTATCAAGTGGGAGGTTGGGCGGGAGATGTTTTAATACCGACAATAATGGAGATAGGCCAACGAAAATTCTATCGAAATAATCATATCTACTTGTTTCGTTATATATCCATTACAATAAATCGCTAGGTAGTTCAAACTTTCTTTAACAAGATGTACTCCTTTACATCTTGTTTTCATTGGTGTAATTAAATGTAATAAAAAATAATTATTTTCCAGGTTTCCAATCTAATTATGATTATATTTTGTAAAATATTTCTATACAAATTTTTGCCTAGTACAAAAAATATTTTACAAATACTTAGTAGAATGTTGGTCCTAGAATTTGTTACCCCTGACAGGGGTCCAATTTGCAGGGCCCTAGATCTGCCCTTGTCATTTTAGTGCATTCTTCTAGTGCGTTGTCAAATGAGCTAACCATGTTTCAACCTTCTTTATAAGATTCGAAGTTTAGTAAACCGTGGAAAACGAGGACTAAATAGGCAGGATGCTGCTCTTCAGTACTGGGGTTCGTATCCCAATCTGCCATGGATGTTCGTAGCCGCTCGGAATTGGCTTTAAACAGTCAGTCCCGGTGTTATTAGCCCTTGTGTAGCATATAATCAACCATTTGTTTAGGATTATTTTTAAATGTTTGATGGAGAGAGAGGTGGGTTATGCAGTCAGCCCTTGTGCAGCAAAATAAGAATAAAATAAAATAGTAATAATAATAAAAAGTAGACAGCAACGCGAAATCAAAACAAGCCAAACCTTGTAGAACCCGCGCCCTAGCAGTTGGATTCTTTGAGTCATAGAGAACATGCTGCATTCTTTGTTAAACTTGCAAAGTAAAGAGAAAATATAATATTTATATGCCATTTCTGAAAAAGATTTTTAACACTAAATCTACCAAAAGGTGTCAAATGGACCCATTTTTTATTATTTTTGCTCTTATAAAAAATGTCGGGTAGTTTTAGGGCCATATTCACCACGATTTTAATACTCGGATCTAACCGCGAATCAGCATTTTCGTATTCTTAAACTAGAATTCGCTGCTTTCAGCTCATTTTAATCTTCTGTTTCTGATCTCCCGAATTTGGAGGATTAATTGCCTAATCCACGGATACTACAATTTACGCATGTGCTCTGCGTTGAAAACAAACATGGCGGATATATTTTCAGATATAGATCTCGAAGTTTTACATGCTGGAAAAAACAGAAAGGCGCAAGAAAAGATTTGTGCACCCAGAAAGAACAAATGATTTGGATTGTTTGGATGATGTAGACTTTCGGTCGCGTTAGCGTTTTAATAAAAATACAGCTGAATCATTAATTCGAATGCTAGATGACACGATTTCAGCTCCTTCGAAAAAGAATAATGCTCTATCTTTTGCTGAAAAATTTTTGTTAGTATCAAGGTATTTCGCTACTGGATCTTTCCAGATTTTTCAGAAAAGATTCTGCCTCGGTTTCATCAAAATTCTTCCTTTTATATTCTTCCATTCTTATTTCGTGAGCAAATACCAGTAAAACTACAGATCCTTGACTAAATTTATAATTTCCTCAAACGATATTTATGTCTGGTTGAGTAAATATGTAAATCAACTTAGCATGAGAACTATCCCCGGAGAATCTTGTTTATTGACCCATAAAAACATCGCTTACATATTTGCAATAATTAATCTATAGATCAGGAAATCCACTCATGGTGCATATGACACCAGTTTAAGTCACAGTTAATGGCGTGTGATCGCTGATCTACCGATTCCCTGATCCACTCTTTGATCCTGGATACCCTGATTTTGGTGAATATGGCCCTTAGTGTTAAAGGAAGTAAAGGGAAATAATTTGTAATTTTACTTCTTCCAAATCCGTTGACGATTAGTGCGAAATCCATGGAGCATGAACACCCCTCTAATTAAAAAAAACTTGGACAACTCCTGTGCCATAAATAGCTATTTTTGATTAAAACATGAATAGCACAATCAAAATGACCGATGCGCATACTGTCTGGTCAATACAGCCTGTCTATCTTCACTAACAACACAACATTGTAACAAAAGACCACCTGGAAGGTCCGACTAACGTCTCCAGAACAACGGGTGCTTTGTTTTGCAGCGGACAGAGGAATGCCAGGGTAAATTCCATTAGGTTCCATTTCTGTCCCTTTGCCAAACTCAATATCCACCCATCCCCCTCCTAAAACTCTCTTCTCAAAAGGATATCTCTCTTCGAACTCACCCCTCTAGAAAACTTTTTGATTTAATTATGCGCTTGTTGCGCTCTCCACACCCCACCTTTCATTACTATGGTAATTAAAAGTAAAGAGGAGAGACAAAATGCGCGCCATTGATCCTCCCGCCAAAAGTGGCTCACGTGATCACCCTCTTGTCATTGAATTGAGCGCGGGAACTAGAGCGGACGTGTTCTCGTGCAAATGGCGAAACCTTTTGGAATGCGGTGAAAATGGTGGACAAATAGGGAGGGGAGCAGACAGACGCAGACTGAGAACGTGTTGATTGTTTCGGCGGGTAAATTTCGTTCCCCGCTCTCAAGTCACGAATCCGAGGTAAATTTACCCCATCACCACCACTCGTCTCTGTGCACTCCCCGTTCGGGGAATAAAACCGTTATGAGTGGTTTGGGGAATCGGAAATTAATGGATCATTTATAGAATTGTTTTGACCGTTGAAAGCCAAACATGGTACACATAAAGAGAGCCGAGGTGTGTATTTATTATGTCTTACAAATATATACTAAATTACCATGATTTAGAATTCTCAGCATAAATAAAGCTATTAATTATACATATCCGTATAAAACTATAAGTGGAACCTAATACCGTTAGTACACCCTTATGACTGCATTATAATTTTTTATTCAGACTCATTCATTTACTACTACAGGACAGGGTTTTATAGTTTTAACCATAGGCGGCATTTCATTTGGGAGCACAAAATTTGTATGCATGAAATACCCTTACAGAAAATAAATAAAATGTTCGGGAGGAGGTTGGTGATAACGTTGAGCTGATAATAATGCAAATAATAACTATTTACACAATTTATCATCACCATCATTCATAACGAGTTTGCCCAGGGAGGGTAAAGGCCTTCTGAACCAGTCAATTCCAGGCAAATATGCATCCAGCTGGAGTCCTTCAATTCTTCGTCTTAAGGACAACACTCCTCTTAGACTGCGTCCACAGATTTTGGGGTCTCATCCTTCTTGCATTGTTTGGTCTAGCTAGAGATTTCTTTGGATATGTTACTGTTGTAGATACGAATAACATGTCCTGCCCAATTAAGGCATCATAACTTTGTGAAATGAACAACTGGCCACTTAAACGATCTGAACAATTCAATATTGTACCTTCTACGGGCCAGATATATGGATTTCATGGATTCCCTCCAAAAACACTTATTAATATCTTTCGCTGGATAGCACCCAAAATCCTTTAATCCTTCCTAGTTAGAGTCCATGCCTCTGAAGTGTGACAGAACGACTCAATGTCTTGTACAATTCAATGTTGTATCTTTTACGTCAGATACCAATTTGATGGATTCTCTCCAAAAACAATTCTTAATATCTTTCGTTCGAAATCACCCTTTAAATCTCTTCCTCCTTCCTAGTCATAGTCCAAGTCTCTGAAGTGTAAGTTAAGAAGTATAAGGGTCTTGTAGTAACTTTGTCTTCCTGGATTCAAGGTCAGATCTAAGTAAATGACTTATTCTATAAAAGCCTTATTAGCAGCAACCATTCGTCTCTTAATTTCATGAAATATATCATAGTTTATATCATAGTTGTTGAACACTGATCCTAAATAAATAAATTCTGGGATTGCTTCAAACTTACAATCCTCTGCCGACAGAATACCCTCAGCAGATTAAAAAGTACAAACATTTACATTTTAAACTGTTATACAATTTACTCAAGTTTCAAACACTTACTGTTAAAAATTGATAGAATAGAAAATTTTGTAAAGATAACATTACTATCTAGAGGTCCATTTCTATTGATAAACTTGAAAGTCTTTCTTACTCTATTACACTTTAATAAATTTTTAATATAATTTTTCAACCATCTTAGACGTGAAAAATATCTTTCACAACAGGATGAACTGATTGGTATAATCAAAGTGAGTTCAAATAATAATGCTGCTACAAGAAAAACAGTTTTTGAATTTTTCTCCCTAAAATAATTCAGTGGACTATTAACATTGAAATGATGTACGTTTGCATTTTCCGCCATCGAATGAAACAGTTGCAATTTACGCAATTCCTCTTTCCGGAAGTTATATATTGTGCTTATGGCTGAAGCATTTGCTGTCTCTTCTTTGATATCAGATCCAGATAATACTGAACTAAGGGAAATCAAAGTTGATATATCATTCTCCTTAAATCCTTTCTTGACCGTGAAACAGATCAATATACTGTTAGATTGTAATAGATGTTATATAGAAACTCTGCTTTATGCGTTTCGAGCAATCTGTATTAGAAGGGGAGGGTTACCATTCTTTTCTAAAAACTTTCCTTGAATCCGTGAATCAGAAATATCCGCAGTTAAAAAATATAAAGTTTTGAATCCAGATAAATTTATGATAAGTCTCGACTGATTATACTGAAATACATTTGGAAAGGTGAATCATATTTCCAATAACTTCCCGTCTTCTCTTACATACATAAACTCAGGCAGAAACCCAATACACAGGAAGTTTCAAAAATGACCTGTATATTTGAAAAATCAATAAAAACTAAATATTCCTTGGGACAATATTAAATCTTCAGGCAGACAAACTTTCAAAATGTTTCACAACAGATGGCGCTGCAATCTGAAAAAAATATTAAACTACAATATTTTCCAGATATCCACCAGGCTGAGCAGTAATATGGCGTATTCTCAGAATGAAATTATCAGAAACCCGTGTAAACGTCTCAGGCGGGATGGCTTCACATGCAGAACAAATGTACTGCTCCAGTTATTCAATTGTTTCTGGATAGTGGTCTTTCTAAAGTCCCCACAGAATAATATCGTAGTTTAGATTTTTCCAGACTGCAGTGCCATCTGTTGTGGAATATTGTAACTAACCTTGAAAGTTTGTGTGCCTGAAAATTTACTATTGTCCCAAGCATATTGCAATAAACTGTGTATTTCTATTACTGTCCCTTTCGTTTTTATTGATTTTACAAATATACCGGTCATTTTTGAAACACCCCGTATATTAAATATTATATGTAGCAAAATTATATAATAAAAATTGAACATGCATATAATAAGATTTACATGTCCAGATATTATACAGCAACTTACTAATTGTATAATTTAATAAATTGCAAAATAATCTGCATTTCTACGAGAAAATTGCATCTCTCTCCTTTTATACACACATATTGAGAAAAAAAAAAATTCACGAGCTTTTTCAGGCATTTTTCAGTCTTTGCATTTAACTTAAATAATACTGACCTATCTAAAAAATACTGATTTTCAACTATTTTTCATCTCTGAGGTTTACACTAGTTTCTAACATGCCCCTGTCTACAGCTAAATAACAATTTTTTTTTAATTAGTCTTGCCTTTTAGCCATTTTTTTAAAAATAGTTTTTCAAGAACAAATTCATCAGCTCTTTCTCAAATCATGCTGAATGACTTTTTTTTTTAAATCTATTCAATTTAAATGGTCTTTTAAATTTTAATATTCTAGTAGACAATATATAAATGTATACTACTGACACACTAGTCCAAACATGGGGATCATTTCAGCTTTGAGGTCACATATGCATAACCTTCATAAAAATTGTCTTGTATTAATTTATTTATAAAACACCTAATTTATTACTTTTATTTGAAATGGTGTTGAAATACGTAGTTTATTAGAAACTAAATAAAAATTAATGTCATAACAAATCCTCACCTTTTTCTGAGAATAAAATATTTTATGTTGGAGCTTTTTGTATTAAATAATAAAAAAAATTACTTAACTTTTTTAAAAGATATCTTCTATACTTTTAATTTTTATGTTATGTGTTTATGTTACTTTCTATGTAATGCAATAAATTGATAAAACTATACAAAAACTATAATTTCACAAAAGTTGCATTAATAGGTATATCAACTTATGTGGCCTACTTTATAACCACCTAAATAAACGTTGCCTATAATGGTAAAAAGTTTCTCATCTTCATACTAGTCTATATATTTTCAGAGAAATCACAACAAATCCATTTTAATCCTCCCAATTTTTCACTGACAGATCCCTGTCAGTAAATAATTTTTTCTTATCTATGACTGATGTCTATTTTTTTTAGTAAAATAACAACATCTAACTTTCTTAAAATAAATACTTAACTTTTATTTACTTAAACTTTCTCATAAACAATTTTTAAAATTAATAAAACAAAATAAAGCTTTTAATGCTGATACAAGTAATTTTATTCAATGAAAGACAGCTGTTAAATTAATTAGCAATTAAAGCTCAAAAAAAATAATTTACTAAAAATTAGGATCCTTGTACGACTACTGCAAGAGATTCTTCTTGTGTAAATATATCCAGAGAGGAAGTAGTCATTGGCCAACCTTCATATAGGTTAAAAGAAGAGAAACAAAAATATGGAAGATTAAAAATTGTATTTTTCATATCTTCCAGGAAATATATATCAGGGGTGATCGTATTTTTAAGTAAAAAACCCAGAGCTACAATAAGTTAAATTGTATATAACAAATAATTGCATGTTACTATTAGATTTAATAAATTTCAAGCAGTGATTTTAATTGTTTGTAAATTAAAGCAGTGACTGCTTTATTTAATTGTAAGAGTTAATCTTACCAAACTTCTTTTGGAGAATCTCACTCTAAAATGTTTAAAAAAATTAGCCTTCTAGAATTGGATATTTAAATCTTGAATATCAAATGCATTTTATGATAAATGTTTTTGGGTACGATAAGTGCTAGATTCAACTATTACCTAACACAGAAGTAAAACATTACGCCTTCTCCAACTAAAAAAAAGCACCTACAAGAATCACGAGAATGTGCTATCGCAATGATACACTCAAGCAAATGAATCAACACTTGTTCAAAGGTCAAAGTTTATAGTTCAGCAAATCACTTCAACTCCCATAACTGGAAAAGCTGACTGCAATAGAATACTAGCTCTGCAGTAGAAACACGGAACACAAGCAATAACGAAAGTTTGATGAGAAGACATTTTAATTTATATAATTATTTGCTTCTTTGAATTTAAACTACCATGGTGCAAATTTTCAACTCAGAAGATATTATTTCCAAACCCAGTAGAATAATTAAAAAACCCTGGCATTTCTTTAAAAATTAATATCTTTAAAACTTTCCAGTCTAAACATAAATTGGTTAGTTGGTCAATTTTATTGGAAGAAGTAATTATGATTAATCAAAGTTAATTTTTTTCCTATTTTGGAAAATTGTAATAAAATCTTTATGCACTCATTATGTACAATTATTTTATTGCTAATTTTTTTCAATCCCATTTGATTCTAGAAAACATAAAATTAACTTATATCAAACAATAGCTATCAAATAAGAGCAAAAAGAGATCATCATACTGGATTTTCATATATAAGATTAACCTTTTGCGCTGTTATCAAATTGTGAATTTAAAATATGAACTTTAAATCCTAGACTGCAAAGGGTTAATTTATTTTCATTAGTGTGGTCTTAAAAAAAAAAAAATCCTTTACATAACTACTAGCATAAATATGCAATCCCAACCATACAATAATCAGAAATAGAATCATAACCAAACAATGGAAAACTTCATAGTAGCTAGAACAAAGTATAATTGTGCCACAGAAGGATATTCATATATCTTTTTATCAGTTATGTATATTTCTGCTGAAATTAAAAAGGTTTTTCAATTTTCACAAATTTTAAAATTGAAAAACCCACTGCTATTTTCTGGAAATTTTCAATTTCCTTTTCAGAATACCAAAAATTGTAAAATTCGCAGTCTATCTATAAATCTAAACTGAAAAACTATAAATTTTACAGATAATTTGTAAAAGTTAGCAGGTATATATATATATATATATATATATACAGTGAAACTTCTCCAAGCAGCCACCCTTCTAAATGGCCAACTTTTCATGGCACAGATTTTTTGACTCATAGACTTAATGGTAAAATAACCTGTATTAGCATCCACCCGATCCCCTCTAAATGGCCACCAAGTGGGATTGCCCCTTTCATTTTTTTGGGAAATTCTACTCACTCCATGCTTTAATTTTGAGCAAAAAAACTCAAGGTCAGGTTTCTGGTTGGATTTAAGACAAAGGAATAACTTGAGAAGTCCATTCCTGCAGCCCCCCCCCTTTATAAGAAAGGTTAAATCTGTTATCTCTTTTGTATTCTCCCCACACCCTTCAGATAGGGAATTCCTATTGCACCATCCATAGAAACTGAGGGAGGAACTGGACAATCAAGCGTTGAAGGTATCCTAGGGCCTTTGTTAGAAATTCCAACCTGTAAAGTTATGGAAGAATTGCACCTCTGTCAGCAAAAACATCACTCACACCTGTTTCATTTCATTAGTTGGTCAGTGATCTGAGTTGCAATGATGTCGAAATGCATTTTTCTAAATTTCGAGCAGAGCATTAAAGTTCTGCGTGAATATGAGAATGGCAAATCGGCAAGAAAGTTAGCTGAATAATTTAACTGTGAAAGAACAGAAATCAACAAAATCATTAAAGAAAAGAATTTGGTTTTGAAGGAGTAAAGAAGCATGAAATAAAGTACTATTTTCTCTTTAGATAACTTTTAAATTTCATATAAGGAATATATGTCAGACTTGTTTATATTACGCATTATAGTAATTATCTTATAATAGTAAATAAAACCCTTCAGAGCTTCCAAGCGTATTCTCGTCACGGAGAGGTGGCCACTCAGAGAGGTTTCACTGTACATTAGTCTATAAATTTTATGTTTAAATTTGCATTGAAAATGGAATTTTTAAGGCTGCAATGATAATTTTATATGACAGTTGAGCATGTATATAGATTTACTCAATGTCATTCCTGTAGATAAAAGTATGAGTGTACCAACATATATATTGAGATTGTGAATTGCAACAATAGTACATTTTTGTTTCTGTGTTACAACTTCATTATTCCCTTGTTACAGGAATGAAGTAAAATGTTTAGTATAATTGAAAATTCAAATCTTTTGCATTTTCTGTCTCATACTTCCATGGTTGAAAAAAAAATTGATTTAAAATAATGATTTTTAAGAAAAAAAATCAATTTATTTAATCTCCTTAATTCTTTAAAATTTGTATTAAATTCTCAGTATGTATGTACAAGGTTCAGACTCTTTCCACAGAAAAAAAATTAAGCACTTTTTAAGCACCTAAATTTTCATTGTACTATGATCAACTTACAGCTAAGATTTCATGAAGCTTTTCATGAGCTTTATGACTTGTAAAATGACATTAAATAATATATCGATCAATTTAATAATTTTATTAAACACAATTGTTAATATCTCATACTTTATGCTAACACATCTTTTTTCGCAAACATAAATTTTAGAACAGCAATAGTCCTTATTGATCAAATGCCCCCCACCCCTTCTCTAAACAAATCTGAAATATTTGTAAAGTTAAAGTACTATCTGTAGTGGAAGATCAACAAGTTTCACATCATAGCAACAGTATTTTTACAGCAACAAAGATGTAAAATAAGATAATAAAAAGTACTTCTGTATTATAAACAGGTAAATATAATATTCACACACACATACACACACAGGGAGACAGAGAGAAAAGAAGATGCAGTATCTACACTAAAAAAGCTTGAATTATGACATACTCAAAACAAGATTCAAGAAATTATCAATCCCATTTTAAAAATGTAACTGAAGAACTATTTCCATTCATAATAGAAGATGAGAACCAAAAAATATAGGAAGGGGGAGAATATGTCTAATTTTGAAGTTAATTTTTCTTTTCTTCTATACATTTTTTTTAATTAGTCTAACTCTTCTTTCTTATCTTTAGTTTTGTTGAATGGATTGACGATTAATTACCAAGGGAAATAAAAATTCAGCAACCGATATTTGGGAAAAAAATAAGCACTTTTTGAGCACTCAGAAAAAATTATAAATTTTAAGGCTACAAAAAGAAAACTAAGCACTTTTTAAGGACTTATTAGGGACCTTAAAAATGGATCTACAAAATAAGCACTTTTTAAGGATTTTAAGCACCCGGCTGAACCATGATGTAGTCTTTCCTGATGACGACAGATACAGGTTTTCTATTTGTCCAGTATGTCCAATATAATGGAGTCTTAAATTATTAGGAACTATAAACTTTATATCTTTATTATTTACACAGGTAAATATATCAGTAGCAACAAAACTGTAGTAATGTTACCTACCTAGGATCTACTGTTTAAAGACAATTCCAAATGGCTACAACCATCCATGCCAGTAGCAGGATTCGAACCTATGGACTCCAGTACTCTATCATTTAACCACTGTTCAGTATTTTTTTTTTGGAGGGGGAGGGGCTTTAACTGGACTGAACTTTTTCCATATGAAATTTAATCTTAATATTTAATTATAAATAATTACATAAAATTGTACAAAATTTAAAACCCACACAGAGACATATACATCTAAAAGTCCATGCACAATCTTGTGGAACATGATTATGGAATTGTATAAAGCAATTTGTAAAAAAATTATTAAAATTAAAAAAGTAGAGAAGAGATTTTAAGAATTTGAACTATATTAAAACTAAATATAAGGTATGCAGTTTTAAAAAATTATATTTGAAAATGTAGTTTTATTTCTGTGTTAAAGACAACACAGTTAACTGAATTTTTATTTTCTTTGAAGGGGAAGGGGGTAGTAGATTAGTGTTCCAGAGTAGTAATAAGAATTTTTAAACTATATTCAGGTCATTAAGTGACTGTTCTCTACCCCAGAGGACATGTATCCACATAGTATCTAACTTAAAATACAGTTTTCCTACCAACTTACCACACTTATATAAAGTCATTCTAAACATGATTGGTATGATTTAAATCAGTTTTTTTTAAAATCATTGATTTAAATCTTTTTTTTTTCACTTCTTTTAAAACCTATATACCAGACAGGAGAATTGGGAATCAGTCAGCACAGTAATACCAATAAGTAAATAAGTGTAAATAGATAGCATGTGATTTCCAAGAATTTAGGGGTTGTTATCAGGAAGTATATAGTAGGGGCAATACAATGATTGATTATGAATGTTGGAATTCATTTTATGTAATGGGAGGTAAAGAGAGTATTACAGAACAGAAAATCCAGTTTGTCTACTAAATAACAACAGCCGTGGCTTCATCTGCTGGAATGGAAAGACAGTTTTCTTCTTTTGGTATTGTTCATTCTAGCCTTCAAAACCAATTAGGAGTGAATAAAGCATCAAAGCTAGTGTTTTATTGAAACAATTAAATCCATAATTCGGTGCTTAAAAATATTGAAATAATTGTCATTTGTTTTTTAAATAAATAGTTTGCATTAAAAGAATATTTAATTTGTTCTTTAAATTTACATCTTATTTAGTTTGCACTATCCAATTGCAAAATAATGGAATGTATTTAGATTAGAATTTATATATTTAATTTTAGGTAATCATTGTGTAGAATATACTAGATAGATAAGATGTTACTTCTTATAAGAAACTATTCTGTGTATATTGCAACTAACATAAAAACAATTAAAATTAGTATTCAGAAAAAAATCTACGAAATCCGATTTAAATAAAAAAATTGATTTAAATCAAAAAAAATTTTTTTTTTTTTAATCTTGATTTTTTTTTCCAACTCTGCTGCCAGACAAATTTTTAAAAATTTATTTCAAAGCAAGGAAAGGCAATAGAAAAATTTTTTCATTCCAAAAAATTATTCAAAAGCATATATATTATTTTTCAGCCTTTAACAGTTTATTATGTTTATTAGTGTTTCAGAGATGTAAGGATAGGATTCTAAGGTTACGCAAAAATCAATTTTATATGATATAAATTTAAATAACTTAAAAAGTTTATAATAAATATTTTTATTATTTACACACAGAAATATTTGCATTTGTATATGGAATGTAATCTATAAATGCCCTTTCACATATTTTCCTCCTATTTATATTCAGTCTTAATAATCACAAAACAGATATATAACAATAAATACTGTATAAACAAATGTTTTTATAACTAAAACATCAGTTCATTAAAATTAATGCTACCAAAAATTGCACTGCTGCATTTGAATATGTACGAAAACATGACAAATATATCTCCAGAAATATACTGTAAGATATGTAAAGATTTCAATTTAGTTACTAATATTTCCTATATCGTTGCTATAATATTTAATATATAATTTTTCCCAAACTAAAAATAATACTTTATAGCCTCATAGGGTTGGCATGTTTTTTGCCAAAGGTGGAAAAAAAACAGTAAAAACCATCCTGGCAAAAATACATTTTTGCCACTTTTTGCCAAGTGGCAAAAATGGATAGTTTTATTTACGAGGATGAAACTATTTTAACTTTTACTGATTTTAACTCTAATCTAAAGATACATGTTTTTTTAACATAGAGTATTCAATGTGTTATTCAAACAGTAATCTAAATCTAAAGTTATACTACCTAGAGATAAAAAAAAAAAAGAAGTTAAAATGAAGATTGAATTTGCAAGTTTTTATGTGCAATGTTGTTTTTAATGTACTTATTAGCTTATTTCCCCTACAAACTGTGGGTTTAAATGTTTTTAGTACTTATATATAGGGGAGACCGGGGTAAAATGGACCATCCCCTATTATTTATTTTATTTATTATTTTTAATGTGTAATACTTTGATACATAGATGACAGCACTGCAGTCTTGAAAATGAATGTGTAATTGTGTGTTTAGCTGACAATTTAGCCATTTTATTCTAGAAAGTTGATTTGTGGTAGTCAGAAGTAAATATTTTCATCATAATATATCTTCTTCTCTTCATTTAAGAATTGTGATTTGGAGGATTTAACTTCTCACAATAAAGAGCTAAGATGATGTATTATTATATTTAATGTAGCTAAAACAATTTAATATAAGATTAGTTCTTTTTTTCTGACACTTTTTGTCAGAATTACACATGGGGTAAAATGGACCACCAGAACCTGGGGTAAAATGGACCATGATCCATTATCCAGGCTGTGTTTTCTTTTATTTCTGTAATGCTTTCTAAATTGATTTTATGTGTGATATTTTAAAAAACATGCAGGATTTAAAGTAACAGATATATGGCAATTCAATGAAAATGTCTTTGAGGATATCCAATATCTCTCATCATATGTGACTGATCAACCGTCACCAGATTTTGAATTAACATGTACAGCTGATCGTCAACCAAGCACAGGTAATCAGCAACCAAATACATCACAATCAGTACAAAGTGAAAATCATCAGTTGAAAACAATATAACCTTTTGAATTACGCCCCTTGGCAAAAGCTAGCATGAGCAAGACAACAAAGAAACAAAAGAAGTGTGCATCAAAAATTCTAACTGATACACCAGTGAAAACGATGATTGAAAAAATGTCAAAGAGAAGGAAGAGAAAAAATTAAAACAGAAAAATGCTGCTTTAGTTAAAGATAAGAAGAATTTAGAAAAAATGTTAGTCTTACTAAGCAGAAAAATGATAAAACTGTGAATTTTAAAGCAAATAAAGAAAATTTATGTGGATCAGAAAGTTTGAGTGATTCGGAAAATATGTCTGTTTATAATGATACACAACACAGTGATAAAGAAAGCAATTCACAGCATGATGCTAATTCTGATAATAAATTAAAAGTTGGCAAGTATGGTTAAATTTTTGACAAAAAAAGAAAGTGGTTCATTTGGTTGGTTTAATAACAGGAAAAAATGATGAAGATTATGCTCTTGTGAAATTTATAAGGTGCAAAAACCTAAACAAAATGTGTTCATTTTCCCTGACAATGTTAATGAATTGCTCGGAAATATTCAAGATATTATGCTGAGTCTACCAGATCCTACTGCTTCACAAGAAAATAGCAGACTTTCAGTAACACACAAATCTTTTGGTGTATCATTCATTAACTTCAATATTCGCTAATATTATGCTTTATGTGTACAGATTGAAGCTATAGAAAATAAATATAATACATTTTATGTTTTGTACTATTAAATAATGTACTACATTTAAGTTATCTGTAGAAATTTTTTGCGGTCCATTTTACCCCGTGCCATGGACCATTTTACCCCGGGGTCGGGGTAAAATGGTCCACTTTGTCACTTGCTATTAAAAAAATTATAATAAAAAAAGTAATTATAATAATTGGTTTTGACTGAGTGTAATATAAAGCCTAATATATAGGCAATGTGCATATTTATTTTCAGATTCAAAAAATCATTAGTTTGAGAGCAAATACTCAAAATTCACAAAAGTGGACAATTTTACCCCGGTTTCCCCTATATATCTTATATATGTATATATACACATTACAATTAGACATTACTATATTAAATTGATAAATAAAGAAAATATTTTTTTATCCCATGCCTCCCTCATATAAATTTATTTACAAAAATAGAATATTGTATTTTCATTGCTAACATCAATGAAAATTATTTTAAACTGCTTAAATTGTCAAATTAATACTAATGAAATACCTAATATTCTGATTTACGTCTCAATTGTATTATGTACAAAATCATTTATTATTTCGTTATTTATTATTATTTTGTACATTTTTAAAATCCAGCCAATTTTTCTAGATTTTGCCATTTTTTTCCACTGTCCTGGCAAAAATACCATTTTGCCGGCAAAATAACCAACCCTATAGCACAAAAATTAAATTTTTCTTACAAAAATTAAAAGACTCAAATTTTCAATTAATGAATTTTAATAAATAATCTAAAATTCTATTTCATATCATATATAACTAAATATCCTGAAAATTATAACTTTGTTAGGAATATTTAATTTCCTCTAATAATGAAACTTTAGAAAAAATTTCAACTGAGAATAAAACTAAACTTATAAAATGATACAAATATTTTTAAAAAATTGTATGACCGAAATCTATAATTTTGAATAAAATAATTGTCAACAAAGAATGTATTAATAAATGTTTAACATTTGTTTCCTGCATGGAAGTATTGTAAATTACATAAAAGAAAAACTTTAATGGTAAAAACTATAATTTTATCAAGAAAACACTATTATGTTATTACACAGAAACACATTTACACAGATTTTAATATATTAACTTTTGATCTATTTTAAGTAAAAAGAAAAAATAAAGATGCATAAAAATTATAAAATGTTTGTATTTTAAAATGATATAATGGGATAACCAGAGCTCTAGATATTTGATATCCAGTAAAAAGAAAAAAAAACATTTTTCATACCTAATTATTATCATTAATAGCAATTCACTTTTTATTAATTCAAATTAAATAAAAAAAGCTACTGTTTGTCACTTCAGATTCGAAATATATGTTTGTATTTTAAAATGATATAACGGGATAACCAGAGCTCTAGATATTTGAAATCCAGTAAAAAAAAAAAAACCTCTTTCATACCTAATTATTATCATTAATAGCAATTCACTTTTTATTAATTCAAATTAAATAAAAAAGCTACTGTTTGTCATTTGAGATTCGAAATATATGTTTGTATTTTAAAATGATATAACAGGATAACCAGAGCTCTAGATACTTGATATCGAGTAAAAAGAAAAAAAAAACCTCTTTTATACCTAATTATTATCATTAATAGCAATTCACTTTTTATTACTTCAAATTAAATACAAAAAGCAACTGTTAATCACTTAAAATTCGAACTATATTGTTACCAGACTTTACAAAATTAAATTTAAATTAGTTTCATGCTACAACTCACAAATATATAATATAAATAGTATTAAAAGAGAAAAAGTAGACACTGATACTCACAGTAATGAAGAGTGAAACTAATATAAACTCCTTACACTTCTAATTCTAATTAGTAATAACACAATGTAAAATAATAATTAACAGAAATTAACAGAATAAAACCATTTTAATTTCCAGAAAAAAAATAGTTTTTTCCAAATATCTTCATGGATTTACAAAATCTTTTTACAGTGGATCATATGTACAAACTGTTATCAATAACGTCTATACCTATTTCTTCCACGGCCACCTCCGGCTGCTGCATCTTCTGCAGCTTTCTTTTGTTTCCAAGCCCTATATCTACTAGCCATTTCACATAGTTCTTGAGGAACATATTGATTAGCTTCTTCTAAAATCTTTATTAAACCCTCAGCATGCATCCAATCCTTTCTTGTGAACACAGATATAGCTCTCCCTGTTCTTCCAGCTCTACCAGTACGTCCGACACGATGAACATATTCTTCAATATTATGAGGAAAATATAAATTAAGTATAAGAGTAATATCCTTAATATCTAACCCACGGGATGCTACATCAGTAGCAATAAGAATCTTCACTGTACCAGTTTTTAAATCATCGAGAGCTTGCTCTCTATCGTACTGTTCTCTATCTCCGTGTATAGACTGGACCTGTATGCCACCTAGAATCAAGTCACTCGAAATATCATCAGCTATACTCTTTCTCTCCACAAACACAATTGCTTTATCATCAGGCTCCATACTTTGTATAAATTCATACAGCAGCTGCCGTCTTTCATCATAATCATCATTACCGAAAATAATTTCTTGCGTAACAGTATGTACCGCAGCAAGGTCTAAAGCTCCAACATTGACTTTCATAGGCATTGTCATATAACGCTCAGCTAGTTCTTGAATTTCATTTGTCCACGTTGCACTAGTCATAATAGTCTGTCTGTCTGGACGAATGTCAATCACTACTTTACGAATCTGAGGTTCAAATCCTAAATCTAACATGCGATCGGCTTCATCCAAAACGAGGTAAGTCACTCCAGAAACATCAATAACATTATTCATGACTAAATCATTCAGACGTCCAGGAGTTGCAATAACGATATCAACTCCTCTCACGTTTTTAATCTGATCTCTGCGGTTACCTCCACCATATATACATATACTTTTAATTCCATGATAAGTATATTTCTTTGCCTCGATTTCAATTTGTTGAGCTAATTCTCGAGTAGGTGCAAAAATCAGTACACAAGGTCCCACACGCTCTTCTCTTGGAGTAACCTGACCCATGAGATGTATGAGAGCTGGAAACAAAAATGCAATGGTTTTTCCGGTACCTGTTTGGGCTATACCAATCATGTCATAACCCTTTAATAATATAGGCCATGCCTGACACTGTATAGGCGATGGTGTAGTAAAACCCTGTTTGTTAAGCTCTACTAATAATTCAGGATAATGTTGAAAAGCTTGCTTGAATGAAGTAACTGGATTTGGAATGTCACGCTTGTCTTTTGGGTCTACTTTCATCACAGATATTGAATTATTCTCAGATCGAAAAATACTCACTTCTCTCTTGGACATAGCAGCTACGGCAGGGTCTTCTTTGTAAAAGTCTTTTACAATCGGTGGGAGGGAAGCTAAATACTTTTCTTTTGCTTTATCACTTTCTAAATGTAGCCTATCCCAATCAATGCAAATTGAATCAGTATTAACTGTAGGCTTCACTACAGGTTTGGAGACTGGTCTACTATCTTCATTTATAAGATCTTCTATCATCGTTTTTGCTTTGTCTCTAGCTTCTGAAGATCCAATTAAACGTATAGTAGTATCAGCAGATCCAGTATCATTTTTTAATACTTTTATATTTGCTCCACTATCACATTCTAATTCTCTGATTTTGGAACCACCACGACCAATAACTCTTCCGACAAAGCTGTTATCAATAAACATTTCAGACATTTCTTCTTGCCTATTTTGAGCTTGTTTGTTTCTATTATCAAATCTCCGGCCTCTGCCTTGGCCCCTCCATTCCCGATTTTCATTTTCCTGAAATCTACTTCGATTTGATGAATACTGCGAATCTGAGTTCGAATTGCCATAATTTGCACGTGCAGAACTTCGGTATGAATCTTCTTGAAATCTGTTTTCATCTCTCCACGAACATCCAGTGTTAGTTGTATGATTCGAGCTTGCTTGAGGCTGCACTACATCAAGCTTTTCGTCCCATTGGCAATCATCCCAAGGATCCTCAGCCATAATTATAAGATAATAGAGTTAAAATCTTGATAATAAGTTTGTGATATGAAGCTATATAAGTTGCACTGCAAATATTCCTAATGCAAGCTTTACCGGTTGTCACTGAACCGGGAGAGATACTAGACCTTACGGAGCACAACTGCATCTAATCTCAACTACCAATGAGATTTTAGCTAGGTTCTCCCCGAACAACCAATAGGGAAGCACCGTTTTGAGCCATTCGTTGTTAGGGAAGCAATTCAGCTAAACATTTACCCTCGCTGATCAGTTCGCAGTCGCTATATCTAATACATCTGCAGATTTCACTGCGATCGGAGTTGCGAGTGGTTTTAACAGTAGTTACATGACCGCTAATCACTGTTTATTTTGGTCGTTTTCGTATTAAAATTTTTAGTTGGTTACTGTTTTTTAGTAGTAATGAAAGTAGTAAAGAATTTTTGAATTTTTTTTAATCAAAAATGATCAGTGTTTGATTGATAATATAGTAAAATTATATAAATAAACAAATTTTAATCGCTTTTACATGTTTACTTGATTAGATATATTCTATGCCCATATTAGATTTCTTCAAAATTTTAATGATAATCAGTGCTGAATTCAAGAACCTTTAAAACTTATGTTCATGAGATGTAATGCAACAAAGAAATTATTCTACTTTTGATCAACATTAAAATGTTACAAATTATATTCTTTGGGTAATTATTTTAATGCAGTCCATTTTTAATAGAACCTGATCCATTGTTAATTGAATTAAGCTATCATGTACTGTAGTAGATAGAAGAATAAATAAACTGAATGATTAGGCCCTGCTCTAGCTTACCGGAGTATATAGGCTTAAATCCCACTACGGGCATGGATGCTCGTAGTTGTGAATCAGCTTTAAGCAGTAGGTAACAACCTTTATGTAGCAGAAAAGTAGACCATAGTATAATAGACCGTAAATATTAATGAGAATCTTATAAATTACATACTATTGATTTAAATTCCAGCATATTTATTTTATGATGTTGTATTTTCAAATGCATTAGAAATAATACATAATCATTTTCAAATATTATTACTTAAAAAATATCATTTTACAGACAATTACCTAAGAAATTTGGTTATGCTGTAGTGATCACAGAAAATATTTTTCCCAACTTAATTAGATTAACAGAACTGTTGGCTTCGTTTTTCACAAAACATTTTTCCTCGTTTTCACAAATGGGATTAGAGTTATACACATTTGTATTTCTAAATTAAATACTAATTCATTTAATTATTTGAAACTAAGGTTTGATAACAAGTTACTTTTGAAGTGGTTTATACATTCAAAGCAATACTTTAGCATTGTGTCTCAAAATAAGTGTATCATTTTATAACCAAATATTTATATTTTAGGACTTTATTTGTAGCACAAATGGAATGATTCCTCTACTTAATGTACTTTAATTAAAACACTTTCCAGCTTCCTAAACTTTTCTCTGAGGGCAGTGCAAGCTCGTGGCTTATTTTAATGGAAATTAACAAAAAAAATTACGAAAATTAAAAATGCAAATACGAGTTAACTAACAAGTTAAATAAAGTACATTTGCGTATTCACAAGTTAGAGGAAAACAATAGAGCAATTTCATACAACGTCACTAACTACTTTAATACCCTTCCCATTCATATTTATTTGTAAGACAGCCAATAAGCAAACAAAAAGCTGCCTTTCCGTTAGAAATATAAGCAAGAATCGTGTTAAGTTGAAATGTACCCGGCTGCATGAAATCGCCTTATACAAATAAAAGTTAAGTTCTCGCTGGTTGAAATAAAGTGTAAATTTCTTAGTGAGGAATATAATAAAAACACAATATTGCTTACAGTATATCCTTGAGTCACGGCCGTAGCCAGAAATTATTTTCGGAGGGGGACCAAGGGAGAAAGACAACTTTATTGTGAATTGTATTTCAATTGATGAAAGGGAAAACACTGTATTTCCGGCCAGTGTTCCAGCAAAACTTTTATGGTATAAGCGTTTTTTTTTTTTTTTTTTTTTTT
Source organism: Pardosa pseudoannulata (assembly GCA_032207245.1). NCBI lineage: Eukaryota > Metazoa > Arthropoda > Arachnida > Araneae > Lycosidae > Pardosa > Pardosa pseudoannulata. The sequence goes on along the minus strand of CM063511.1, from coordinate 55,545,702 downwards.
TTTTTTTTTTTTTTTAAAGAGAAACCTGTCCATGTTCATGAACAGCTAGACAGATAGCACACACACATAAACGGGTGACATTGTTTATCTACAAAATGACCTTTCAAAATTTCGGAGGGGGGACCAGTCCCCCAAATCCCCCCCTGCCTACGGCCTTCAGTTGTGCATTCATTACAAAATAGCCAAATATAATATTTCTAAATTAAATTTACTCGTTTGTCTTTTTATTTCTTAAGGTAAAGAAATTAATAACGTTTTCATCGAATTAAGAATATCAATTTCTTTGTTTTACTCTAAAAAACCTCTATATACTACATTAAACTTTTGTAATTAGCACCTTATGGGAGATTATGAAAACACAAATAAAATCATATTTATCAAATCATATTAATCATATTTATCAAAATCAAATTTATATGAGAACTATTTATTGATTAATCATATTTACCAAAAGGGATATAACATTAACATAACCATAATTAATTATGAAAGATTTAAAATTTTGCCTCTTCCGAAATTTAAAAATTTAGAGCATAATTTTAAGGGACACATTACCTGTAGCATTTAGAATTTTTATTGTCTTTGACTTATCATATTTTTCTTATTTACTATCCTAAATACATAGGATTTTCAGCATTTGTTCTTTATACTTATTTAACTAGTTTTAATGTATTTACTTTGTTTCTCAATAATAAGAACTGTTTTTATAAATAAAAAAATGAATGCTTCCTTCATAAATTTTTAAATTTTTCTGATGCATTGTGAGCAGACTTACATAAAGTCTTTCATTAATAATTATTGTATTTTGTAAGTAATAACTGTTAGGTATAATTCTCTACCTATTTACATTTTTTAAAAGTATCAGAAATTTTATTTCAGTAGATTGATGTTTCGAAAAAGCTAAAAGGTTGTTTAAAAATTACCTTTTCCAATCCTATAAATGCCAAACAAAATAAAAAACAATGAGGTAGTGTCTCATTGTAGGTCTAAAATGTATTTACTGTGGAAATTTGAAATCAATAGTTGTACTAGTTTTTATTTAGAATGAGTGCAAATTAGAAAAACACCATTTTGCCTAAAAGGCAGTTAAAATTTAAACTTCATATATTTTTTATAGTTTCCTTAGGTACTGTATTAAAACAGTTTAAGATTGTTCAGATACATATAGTATACCTACTTTTTTTAAAAAAATATTTCTGCTTATGTAACTAGGTTGAACTTGTTCTTTCTCTGCATCCTTTAACGTCGACACCTAGTGGCGTACACACATATATATTAGAAACATTTTTGATTTAAAATTTATTAGATAAAAATTGAGTTGTCTTACACGATGTTTTTAAAATGATCCTCGTGCACGGCATACTGACCAATTTCTTTTATATTTCCATTTTATCTTTATAATTTATATAGGAAAAAAATTGGGTTTTGGATTTTCACTTACGTTAAGTGCTATTTTATATGACAACTACTTAAAATTGTGCAATTTTTTAGCAATTGTTTTTGCCATTTTAAGGTATTAAATGCCCTGTAACTTGAGAAAACATTTTAAGATTTTCGAAAGCATACCCTTTAACAAAAGACCAAATCTTTTGGCGGACAAACCTATCCAAAACAATGCAGGCCTAGTTTTGGAGTAGAACAAATAGGCAGAACACTGGTGTAAATTCCATTAGGTTCTCACCCTCTGTCTTTCCACGAACTCATTTTATCCCGCAGCTCTCATCTCAAAGGAAGTCCCCTTTTCGAACCTTCCCCACTCCTTCTCAAAACTTTTTGATTTAATTATACGCGTGTTATGTTCTCCACACCCCACCTTATAATATTACCTTAATTAAAGGTAAAGGAGAGAGACAACAGATCCAGCATAAATTGCGTGCATTGACCCTTTCGCCAAAAGTGGCTCTCCTGGTAGTTCTCCTCTGATACGAATGACGCTCGGGGACTGGAGCGAACGTGTTCCCGTGCAAATGGCGAAACCTTTTGGAATACGGTGAAAATGGTAGACAGCTGAGGTAGAGAGTCGCAAACTGAGAACGTGTTGATTGTTTCGGCGGGTAAATTTTGTTCCCCGCTCTCGAGTCACGAATCCGGGGTAAATTCAACCCCCCTCTTCTGCTCTTCCCCGTACGGGGAATTAAGTCATTATGAGTGGTTTCGGGAATCGGAAATTAATGGATCATTTATAGAATTGTTTGATTGCTATAATCTAAACATGTCATGCAAAATGAGAACCAATAAGCGCTTGTGCATGTATACAATTGCATATCTTACAAATGTTTATTAATTTACTGTGATTTGGAATTCTCGATCGATATAAAGCAGTTTGTTAAGTATATATGTGTGTGTAAAGTTGCTATTGATAATGGAATCACATTTATATCCTTCGTAAAAAGCTATAGTTTATGAAAATAAAAATCCACATAAGTTTCAATTTTAGTTTGGTTTCAAGAAACATGTGCTGGTTAATCAGGGACATGTTCAAATCATTGAATCCCCTATATAATAATAGCCTAAGTTATCTGTACGTCTGTCTTCGATTTTATGAAGCGCTTGGACCTGGAATGGATAGAGGCATCCATGGTTAGCAAAATTCAAAGAGAGTAAAGTTTAACTTCTCCTAAACTATAGATCCGATTCTAAAATAAAATGGTATAAATAGGCTTCATATCACAGCAAAAAATACTGCCTTATTTAAAACGTTCGAAATCCACCCCTTCCCCTCTTTTCGAGCTTTTAATGCCATTATTTTAAGTCATATTTTCCCCGGTTAGTAGCAAGCGATTAAATTTATCAATTTATCCCACAGCAAATAGGTAAAAATAACATTTTTCTTTCATTATGACGTCATTCCATCTCATTGAATCATTTCTATTTTAAATTATTTAAATTATGCCTTATTTTCATACGTTTTATCATTGAACTTAGATATGACGTAAATAATTTTCTTTTATATTTGGCTTAAATAATAAGGCAATTTGTCGCAACGTCACGAACTACGATAATGCCCTTCCCACCCATTCATTTTCATGTTTACAACAGCCAATAGACAAACGATAAACTGCCCCTCCGTTTGAACCTAAAGCCAGAATTGTCAGAATTTGAGAATTTGACCTACTGCGTGAAATCGCCTTATAGATTAGGTACATATGTGATAATTTTAAATTGAATCATCGATTACTTTTTGTTGCAAGATAAATCTCAGCCAAAAAAACAAACCATTTTTTTTTACCTGCCTCATATGGTACTTCACAATTTTGGAAAATTAAAAATTTTACTAATCCCGTCATATGACGGGCTGTATGCTACTAAATAAATAAAATTGAAAGCGATAGAAGATTCTTATGCGTGTGCTATCAGAATAGGCATCTCAAGGTCATAAATGTCCTCCCTATTTACTAAGGCGCCAATTGTCCTCCTTTAGGGAGCACAGTCCTCATTTTGATAGTTATGTCCGTCCTCAAAAAATGTTCTTCAAAATGTGCTTCTTTTTGTTATGCAATACTAGATGTCCTTCCTTTTCGATGTATAAAAGTTGATTTATAAATATCTATACATTTAATAACAAAATTTCTCATATGAAAGAAAAGCTTATTTAATTTTATGTAAGCAGTAACTTTGCAGAGTCTACAATCGGGAAGATAACATAATATATAACAGAAAAATATATAACAGATGCTATTCTCGATTATTATCGATAATGTATTCAGTATCATCATCATTTCTTTAAATGTCCAGAGGCATACAAGGCCTTCTTCAATTTAGCTCACCCCCTGTCTTCTGCAGTTCTTTTTTCCTCAACCCAGCTTGACCATCCCACCTCGTCTTTCTCTTTCACCATCATTCGACGTAATGCTAGTCAAGGATGACCACGTTGTCAACTGCCCTGAGGTGCCCAGTTTAGGGCGACACTGGGTATTTTTTCGTTCATAGTCCATTCGTAAGACATAGTCAGTAAAATGTCATCTTCTTAATTTGATGTCTTGTTAAGTTTGATGTTTGTTAAGTTATTTCTATGTAGCAGCTCTATATTTGTTTTTTATGTGGCCAAAACACTTTCCTGATTATCCATAAACACTTATTTTAAAAGGCATTCAGTTTTCTTGTTTAGGCTACGGTTAACTTCTAGGTTTCAGATCCATATAAAAGTACTGTAAAGTATCCGGGTCCTTCAATGCTGGTAGCGTCTGGGTGTTGAAGTAGTAGGAGACACGATGTACAGTAACAATAACAAACGATTTATCCTGGAATAAATGAAATTACTTACAGAGCTTCCAAAGGAAAAACCATAGGGCTCAGGATGAGCCGGGAACGGTAACTTGAAGGTCCCTGGTTCGTGGTGAACCTAAAAATAAATTGGCGGTCATATACCCTCCAGATAAGCGATTACACTGGGCGTACAACCTCGACTCCATGGAGTCTATTAAAGAACTGGAGATAGGCTGTCGAAAAAAGAGCAGGTTCCCGTTCCTTCTCGACGAACTTTTCTCTTTCTGTCTTTTTTCTCTCTGCGAATCTCGCGCTGCCTGACGTTACCCCTCATCTGTTCTGACTGGCTTTCTTCTTCATGTGACGCCGTAATGCTAGACTCTGATTCGTCTTTTCATTGTCCCCTCTCAGTCTCAGTCCACGGTGTTTCATCTTCTAATTTCCTTGGACATCTCAAGGCGTCTGTAACGAATTTTCTTTTTTTGTTAGTGTCCATTTCCCAGACTGGCTGCCGTCTAGTCTGGATCTCAACACAACCTCTTTTGTGACTCTAATGGAGGGCCGTGACGTCACAGTACTGATTTAACTAACGATTTAAAAAGGTTTAATTTAACTCTTAATTTTATATTACCAGAATTCTAAATTTTACATAAACTCCTGAAACAATTATGGGCATTTGAGATTCTGTCATAGTGTCATCGACAGTGTATTATTTGATAAAAAGTAAAGATTCTGATGAATTAGTAGTTTTATTGACTTCTTATTCAGCTGAAACATGACAACAATTATTTAATTTACTTATGTCCTCCCTTATTATCATGATGTCCTCATTTCCATAAGAAAAGTTTTAGTCACGTTACTATGTATAACCATGGTAACAAAAAATGACTTTCCTTTTTTTAACACTGTTATTTTTTTCATGTGTCTCACTACCGTAAACGTGAGATCTAAAAAAATTTTATTTGTTCAATCATATTATATCACGAAAAGAAAAACTAAACAAATATATTCCATTTCACGGACAAATAAACATCTAGAGTTTAATTTATATATCTTTGAAAATTAAGAAGTTTGTTCGTTTGTGTGTTTGTTTTTTATACATAAACACACGATTTGCAATCGATTAGCTAAATTTCGGACATCATTCATATATACCGCCAAATAATCACTGTCAATATTAAAACCTCTGCTCTCCATCATATCACGTAATATAACAGGATAAACTAAAGTTGGCAACTAACATGCGGTCAGTAAAGATAAACAGATTATTGAGCCTGTACCAGATAATTCCTATCCATAAAAGAAATAATTTTTTTACCTGCCTTATAGAGCACTTTACCATTTTAGAAAATTAAAAATTTTGCTGATCCCGTCATATCACGGGCTATATGCTAGTGCAGGGATGGGCAAACTATTTTATACGGCCGGCGGATATTTGTTAGTCCAAGGCAAATTAAAAGAAATCTATATTTATATATTATATTTCTCTTATATAATGTTTATATAATATAATCTCTTAAATATTATCTCCTTTTCTACTTTGCTTAAATATTATATCCCAAATTTATTATCTCACTCCCAGAAGATCAGCGGTATATTTGCTTCTTATATGTGAACAAGTGTTATCAACTTTGAACCTTAGAAACAATAATTTCAGAAGTAGACTGACAAATGAACATTTAGCATCGTTCCTTAAAATCAGTACATCTCACTTCAAACCTCAGTATAAGGAACTTTCAAAAATGAAATCGCAATTTCATTCATCTCATTAACGTACTTAAACCGTTAGGTACTTGTATATTGTTTTTAAAATTTTAGAAAAATTTATCTTGGCCCTCGAAACTTACTTTCTTTCGATTTTTGGCAAGCGGCCGAAAAAGTTTGTCCATCCCTGTGCTAGTGTATGCATAAATATCCAAAAAAACAAGTGATCTGCACAAACCTAAGGTTTTTATAACCATGATATAACTGACTGCATTTAAATAACTATCCCCTGCATTAATTTCCTTATTTCAAGCATATTGATTGGATGAGTTTATTAAACATTTAATATCCCTATAAATATTTTACGAAATGTTTTAATGACTCCGCACCAAGTTTTAAATCCACTTCAAAGATTAATTATTTAAAATTAGGGAGAATATACAAAAGGGGGTTCCAATTAAAACCCACTGCTTATTCCAATTACAATAAAAGAAACGAATTAATTATCGCTGCCGACGAGCAAGGGGATAGCTGTTGCATAAAGCTACGTCTGCAATTTTATCCTCGAAGTTGAACTCTAAACTATCATTGATGAATTTTTAAATTAGTTAATGCATCGCCTTTCCTAGGAGGCATTTTAAAGGACTTCTATAAAAATAGATAGCCTTGTTTAGAAATTTCATCGTTAAAAATATATGAAATATACAATCAGGTTAAGGAAATTTTTATTATTAATATGAAAATATTATTCCGAAGCGTCCGATTGAATATTAATGAATTTTCTGTTCTTTTTTCCAATTAGTGTAATTGTAATTAATGTTGGCTTTAAACGAGGTATAGGTAGGAATTTTTTTTTTTTTTTAAATAGGTTGAGATTTAATGTAGAAACTGTTTTCTTTATCACGAAAGATTAGACTTTGAAAGTGGTACTGTGCCAAGAATCTATGATAGGAAAAGACTACTAAAATTTATCTTTGTATACGGATGTTTGTTTATTTTTTAGTCACCTTTGTTTAAAAAAATGACCATAGTTTATTAAAATATTTTTCAATATAGAGTATAAAATAAAATATGGGAGTTGCAGAGAGGCTTGTCTCTTGATGGCGTGTGTAGCATCGAGTTACACCCATACCCACCCATACCCACACACTCCTCCACCTACACCCACACACCTCCACACACACATATATATGCTTGTGTGTAATGGAAAATAATACTAAATCTGTAAACTAGTGTAGAAATTTTGTGTATAACCCCCAACATGGTCCCTTCAGGAATATACTGTCAAGATCTTCCTGTAATTTGATTTATAAGTTTATGACTCAAGCCATGAAAAATTCTCAGGGATTTTAAAATTTGTAGTAAAGGGCAAAACCCCAGTGTCCAGTGTTGCCAACCTTCAAAGGCGAAATTATGGATTCTAGGTCCTAAAATTATGGCATTGGCTTATAAATTATCGTACATTTTTGTAATAGTTAAAAATAGTGTTAATAGATGGCGCTTGTATGATATATTTTTCTGGTTATACATTTCTCTCTCCCCCCTTATATGTATGTATATATATATATGTATATATATATGTATATGTATATATATATGTATATATATATATATATATATATATACTTTTTAATAACGTTATAATTCATTATTTACTGTGGTTTTTTTTTTAAATATGAAATATTCAGTAATAAAGCCGATTATTATTTAATAATTGGTTTAATTACTAAAAATACCATATTTTGGTGGAAACTACAATAGAACAAGTAAAATGCAAAATTATTTCTAATTATCTATAATTATGTAATCATTAAAGAAATATCTCCAGTATAATTATGAATATTCAGTAATTTTGCATTTAACAATTGTATGTTTTAGACTGATTTAAATAATTTGAAATAACTAACAGATAAAAACACTGGACATAACAATTTTTAAAATTCTTTATTTTATATTCGTTTCAAATAATATCAAACATTAGTACCTAGGTCATATTCAATTTCACAAATATACATTTTTTTTTTATTATTGACACTTTCCTTTATTACACAGTACATATGGGCTTTTTTCAACCTCTGTGTTAGGATTATTTACTTTCATTTAATGAAGAAGCCCCTCAAAACATGATCCTTAAGCTGCTCTAAAATCTACAACAATAATTATTTGATGGGAAAAAGTGATAAAAGTTAAATTACCCTTTCTTTAAATTCTCCAATAGTCTAATGCTTTATCGTATAAATCAGGAAATTATTGTACAGTTTTTCAGAATTATGTCACATAATTTTGAAATTATTTTTCATCGTACACCGTCCTAAGTTATCGTACATATACGATAATTATCGTATGGTTGGCAACACTGCCAGTGTCGCTTTGATTTCCTTTCTTTTAACCTCTAATCTAAACTAACCACTAGGGCTAAAGTTCACGCCCCAGAAAAGGGTTCTAACTAATGAAAACTTCATAGTACCCTAGCGGCGAATTCAGGAACTTCTGAACAGAAAGGGGATGCACGTTATCGGCGACAAATTTTTCGGACATTTCCCTTCGCAGATTTTTACAGAGATATTTTCTTGTATTCCCTTAGACCTTTCGGAGATTCTTTATTAGATTTTTTATGCTAGTTGTGATTTTTATGCTTAGTTTAAACCGTCCCTATAATGAAGTAGGTACCCTTCCAACCTACGTTCTGGCAATATATACCTTTCGAGACTAAAAACGGTGTCTTGTTTTGCATATCAACTGGCTATGAGTACGAACCACTCTCCGACACTCCCTGTTACGACACATACACACATATATAGATATGTACACACACACACACACACAAATATATATCGTAGTAGCTTAGCACCTAGCTTTCGGTCTGGGAAATTAATGGTTTCCCAAATAAAATTTCATAGTCATTTAAAAGTTATATAAGATTTAGAAATATTATCCCATGAAATAAAAATCACTTTGAATATAATACAAAAGGAATAGTACGTTTTCCTTTTAAATACACGCAGCCTGTGTACACTTAAAAGTAAAACGTGTGCGTTTTACCGCTGAACCATAGCTATCCAAACAAAATACTACTGAAATACGAAAACAACAGTTTCCATCAGCGTTGTAATGAATTATATTCTTTTTTTCATGGAATTTTAGACTTCTTTAACCCTTTAATGCCTGGCGTATCATTTTAGATACTGCTAAAAAATAGCTTGTAGAGTTTTTATGTTTTCTCAGAACAAATTTTCCTTTTGAGAGTAGGTAATGGGCAAATTTATAAACAATCTACGAAATTTTCAAGTAATTTATATTATTTGTATTTTTTTTTCATTTAGATCTAGATTTTATGATTTTTCGATCAGCGCTCATAAATTTACTTTTTCGGCAGGTACAGACTGAGATCATGACAAATTTGCTTTTTCCATTACACTACAGCATTTTGCAGAGATTATTTTACCTGCAATATCAAATAAATCTTTTTTCAGGAAGTTTTTCCTTTTTTTTATAAATGTCACTCTATGTTTAAAACAATAACTGATCACTAACATTACATGCTCTATTATTCAAAATTGTTTGATCTTCAAATTTATTTCGTTCTGCACAGTCCATATTAATTTAGATTTAAGATAGGCCCCGAAATGTAATTGGCAGAAATGACTTGGGCATTAAAGGGTTAAGATGTAACTAAACATGAAGTTCTTGGCTTTCACCGATACACAAATAGTATTTTATATAAAATGGATATATTAGTTCAGAAGGATTTCGTCTTATCCCAGACAAACACTGTAATACTAGACTCAAGACTCGAGTTGGTGTTACATGGGCCCCTGGGTTTTTTTTCGGCGGCCGAAGACGGACACCCCGAGAGGGGGTGTGAACAAGTTTCACAGAGGAGGGGGGCGAGAGATGCGATCCAGCTGCGGAGAAGGACATTTTCCGTGGAGGCGAAAACTTGACCGGGGGGGGATGCCACCCCGGCCCTCAGGAAGAGGAGTGAATAGGAGATGTCCGGTCGGAGCGACGGGGGACGGACATTCTTCTGAACGGAGCGGAGACCGGAGGGAGGTATTTTCCCGCTCGGCACTACTTATTTTTTGTCCTCGGTCTTATTTAAGCCTGTGTTTTTAAGTATGATTTGAGGTGTATATATGTTTTGACAAATCTTAATAATAAATGTTTAATCAAGAGTTTTGTCGCTGCTGTGCTTCATCGTCGGCAATATAGACTTTAAGCAAACCCAAGATACCTGCTCCAGTAAAAATAGGCGGGCAGGTATAGAACTTGGCTTGCAGACTTCCGAAAGTGCAGCCGGAGACGCGCGAGGCGTGTTACAAACACAAAACATCACTCCTCTTTATATAATAGTATATATGTAATATATGTAATATATATGTATATGTAAATGTAATGTATATGTACATGCAATATATATGTATATATATTTATAATATCAAAGTGAACAATGCTTATGTATATATGTATGTTACATCGAGGAATAAGCAGTGATCACCAACGGATAATTTTCACCAACGAAACCATTTCATTAGTAATCAACTGTCATTTTAAACATCTTAAGATGTCATTTATAAAAAAACCCTTGTGATTAGAGATGTATTTGGTATTACATGTTAATGCAGTATTGTAAAGTGGAGTTTTTTTTAACATGTAAAAGCATTTATCAGGATTTCAGTGAATTTATCTGCCGAAAATGTAGATGTATGTAATAGGGACTAAAAATCATAAAATGTCTCAAATGACAAAATTCCTTCCTTCCTCAGTGGCATGACAGCCCAGGATGGGCCTTAGTCTTCTCTAGAATTCCATACCAGGCAGTCCTATCTTTGGCTCTGGATTTCCAATTTGAAATTTTCAAGGATCTTATGTCTTTATCAATGCAGTCTAACCATCTAAGTTTTGGTCTTCCTCTCCTTCGGGTTCCTATTGATAAAAACTTTTTTGTGGATCTATTGTCATTAAGTCGAACTAGGTGTCCGGCCCATTTTAATCTTTGTAAGCTAATAAAATTAATTATATCTGGGTTTTTATATGTTCTGTATAATTCAGTATTTATTTTTCTTCTCCATAAACCATTTACATTAATTCCACCAAAAATACTTCTCAATATTTTTCTCTCAAAAACTGCTAGGGTTTCCTTGTCTCTTTTTGTCAATGCCCAAGTTTCAGTTGAGTAAGTCAAAACAGGTCTTATTAGGCATTTATAGAATATTATTTTAGTCACTCTTTTAATGTACTTAGACTTTAAATATTTCTTTAATCCAAAAAAAAAAAAAAAAACATCGATTAGCACCAGTACAGTCATTAGCACCAGAGAAATAAATGCTTGTTTTAGTGCATCTAATGTCCGGGCTATAACATCAATATCATCTGCATATGCAAGCAATTGTACAGATTTGTTGAAAATGGTTCCTCTAGAATTTAAATTTGCATCTCTAACTATTTTATCCAGTGCAAGGTTAAAGAGAAGACAGGCCAGGGCATCCCCTTGTCTTAGACCATTCATGATAGTAATAGGTTCTGATAAGCTGTTTTGTACCTTAATTCTTACATTGGTCTGTGTTAAAGTCAAAGCTACCAGATTAACAAGCTTTTCAGGAATGTTAAATTCTTTCATAGCATTCAGAAGTCTATTCCGATTTATTGAATCATATGCTGTTTTAAAATCAGTAAATAAATGGTGAGTGTCAACTCCAAACTCCTGGGTCTTCTCCAATATTTGTCTTATATTAAAGATTTGTTCAGTTGTTGATCTGTCTCTACAAAAACCAGACTGGTAATCTCCAATTATGTTCTCTGTATAGCCAACCAATCTGTTGTAAAGAATATTAGAAAACACTTTGATGTGCAAAGCAAACTTATTCCTCTAAAATGACAAAATTACAAATAACAAATACTTAAAATTGGATAGTTTGTAGGACTGATACATATCTTTGCTGAAAAAGATCAGATTATTCATAGAAAACATAAAATTTCTAGGAACTTTTTTAATCTATTCCTAAAAAGAACCTGGAATCAGTGGGTTCAAATCGCACTGCTGTTCATAGAATGTTCGTAGCCGTTCGGATTTCCGAAGAATGGCCGAATGGATAGAGTGCTGCTCTTCTGAACTGGAGTTCGTGGGCTCGAATCCCACTGAAGGCATGGATGTGTGTAGCCATTCAGAATCGGCTTTCAGCAGTAGATCCCTGTCTCATTAGCCCTCGTGTTGTAAAACAGTAGACCGTGGCGCTCCAAAACAAACTAGCCGTTCGGAAACGTAGCCGTTTAACTTTTAGCACTCCTATGTCGAGTGTGACTCGACATCCACTTTTATCACAGGAGCTTCATTGTCGAGTCTCACTCTCTTTTTTCAAATCTAATCCAATAGTTGCTCAAATAGAAAGATACCTGGAGGTAAAAGGCAACCATTTTTTGTGTGTGAAAAGGACAATAGTGTAAATAAAACTGGCACTTCATTAAACTTGTCTCTTTACTTATTTAATTTGTACTATTTTTTAGTTTATTTCAAATGCAGCAAATGAAGCAGTAGGTCCCGGTCTCATTAGCCCTCGTGAAGCAAAAAAGTAGACCGTAGTTTTCCAAACCAATCAACCAACCAACAATAAAAAAGGCACTAGGCATTAATGTGTTAAATAGAGTGACTTTGGTGGTAAGCGCATGTAGAATAATTATTGTAGAATTACTATTGTAGAATAATTATAGTTGTTGTAGAATTATTTATGTTGTTGGATAATTCATTTTTCCCTTAGTCCGCAATAACCTTTCATCGGTTCTTTGGTGGAACTATATGGCGGCAGACACAACTCACTATCTTCATATGGAATGCTCCAGAACTTTTTAACAGAGGAAAATGCAAATTCACGAAAATAAAATAGTCCTATTAATTGAATAGCTGAAAGGAGATTTTATTATTGACTATTCCTTGCTGACTTTGTCAGAAAAATACACGTCCCTCGACATGACACAAAAATCAAAAAGGAGCCAAAATGATTTAAAAAATATTTTTTCTTCTTAAATGATGCGGGTGATCTCTCCCCCAATTTCGGCCAAAATGATGCCCATTCAACACCGCGAATGGCGAGGTCAGTGGAAAAATCCCGCCAGCGGGAACCCAAGACGATCGCCAAATGTAGCATGAGTAGGAAGAACAGCCTAGGAATCTTAAGGCGCCAAGCAATGCTCAAGCTGGACAAAAGGTGAAAGATGGGGAGAGCAAAACGGCAACCCACGGATGGTCAGCGCGGGAAGATTCAAGGTGACTTGAACATGGACAAGCCCCATTCCATAAAATAAGGGGTCAGGAAGCCGGCAATTCCTGGCATTCCCTTTTACATAGAATGTGGCTATACCACAGCGCATTTATCACAACTTAAGTAAAAGTTAAATATATTACTCAGTTGTTGTTGCTTATGCCACTTGTTCAAACAAAGCACGATTGAACAGGAAGCTACTCGTATAAAGGCAAATGGGTGAGCCTTTCGTATTGACTAATACATCAATGGTGAAAGTACGACCTATGCTCAAGGGGGTACTCGTAATTTTGAAGCAGGTGCCAAGCAGAAGACCCATAGGCTTGGCCTGCAACCCCCATAGGTATTGATTGAGAACTTGGAGGACATTGTGATTACGAACTTATTTTAAGTGCCCTAATCACCTTTAACGAACACGGCGGATCTTAGGCCGTCTAGGGCTCCGAACCCGCAACCCTCCAGTTAAGAGAGCGATGCCTTTGCCGACTGAGCTACAGCGGCTCAAGTAGACCTTAGCTCTCCAAACCAATCAACCAACCAACAATAAAAAGGGCACTAGGCATTAATGTGTTAATATAGTGACTTTGGTGGTAAGCGCATTTATCACAACTTAAGTAAAAGTTAAATATATTACTCAGTTGTTGTTGCTTATGCCACTTGTTCAAACAAAGCACGATTGAACCGGAGGCTACTCGTATAAAGGCAAATGGATGCACCTTTCGTATTGACTAGTACTTCAAGGGTGAAAGTACGACTAATGCTCAAGTGGGACCTCTTAATTATAAGCAGAAGACCTATAGGCTTGGCCTGCTACCACCAGAGGTATTGATTGAGAACTTGGAGGACATTGTGACCACGAACCTATTTTACTTGCCCCAGTCACCTTTAACGAACAAGGTGGATCTTAGACCACTTCGGGATCCGAACCCGCAATCTTCCAGTTAAGAGAGAGATGCCTTTGCCGACTGAGCTACCGCGGCTCAAGTAGACCTTAGCTCTCCAAACCAACCAACAATAAAAAGGGCACTAGGCATTAATGTGTTAAATAAAGTGACTTTGGTGGTAAGTGTATTTATCAGAGCTTAAGCAAAGGTTAAATATATTACTCAGTTGTTGTTGCGTATGTCCCTTGTTTAAACAAAGCACGATTGGACTGGAGGCTACTCGTATAAAGGCAAATGGGTGAGCCTTTCGTTTAGACTAGGACCTCAAGGGTGAAAGTACGACTTATGCTCAAGTGGGACCTCTTAATTATAAGCAGAAGACCTATAAGCTTGGCCTGCTATAACCAGAGATATTGTTTGAGAACTTGGAAGACATTGTGACGAAGAACATATTTTACTTGCCCCAGTCACCTTTAACGAACAAGGTGGATCTTAGGCCTGTTCGGGCTCCGAACCCGCAACCTTCCAGTTATGAGAGCGATGCCTTTGACGACTGAGATACCGCTGCTCAAGTAGACCTTAGCTCTCAAACCAATCAACAATAAAAAGGGCACTAGGTATTAATGTGTTAAATAAAGTGACTTTGGTGGTAAGTGTATTTATCAGAGCTTAAGCAAAGGTTAAATATATTACTCAGTTGTTGTTGCTTATGCCACTTGGACAAACCAAGCATGATTGAGCAAGAGACTACTCGTATTAAGGCACAGTGGTGATCCTTTCGGTTTGACGAGGACCTAAAGGGTGAAAGTACGACTTATGCTCAAGTGGGACCTCTTAATTATAAGCAGAAGATATATAGGCTTGACCTGCCACACCGAGAGATATTGTTTGAGAACTTGGAGGATATTGTGACCACGAACCTATTTTACATGCCCCAGTCACCTTTAACGAACAAGGTGGATCTTAGGCCTCTTTGGGCTCCTAACCCGCAACCCTCCAGTTACTAGAGCGATGCCTTTGCCGACTGAGCTACCGCGGCTCAAGTAGACCTTAGCTCTCCAAACCAATCAACCAACCAACAATAAAAAGGGCACTAGGCATTAATGTGTTAAATAAAGTGACTTTGGTGGTAAGTGTATTTATCAGAGCTTAAGCAAAGGTTAAATATATTACTCAGTTGTTGTTGTCTTATGCCATTTGGTCAAAACAAGCACGATTGAGTTGGAAGCTACTCGTATTAAGGCAAAGGGGTGAGCCTTTCGTTTTGACGAGCACTTTAAGGGTGAAAGTACGACTTATGCTCAAGTGGGACCTCGTAATTATAAGCAGAAGACCTATAAGCTTGGCCTGCCATCCCCAGAGATATTGTTTGAGAACTTGGAGGACATTGTGACCACGAACCTATTTTACTTGCCCCGGTCACCTTTAACGAACAAGGTGGATCTTAGACCACTTCGGGATCCGAACCCGCAATCTTCCAGTTAAGAGAGCGATGCCTTTGCCGACTGAGCTACCGCGGCTCAAGTAGACCTTAGCTTTCCAAACCAACCAACAATAAAAAGGGCACTAGGCATTAATGTGTTAAATAAAGTGACTTTGGTGGTAAGTGTATTTATCAGAGCTTAAGCAAAGGTTAAATATATTACTCAGTTGTTGTTGCGTATGTCCCTTGTTTAAACAAAGCACAATTGAGCCGGATACTCTCGTATTAAGGCAAAGGGGTGAGCCTTTCGTTTTGACGAGGACCTTAAGGGTGAAAGTACGACTTATGCTCAAGTGGGACCTCTTAATTATAAGCAGAAGACCTATAGGCTTGGCCTGCTAAACCAGAGATATTGTTTGAGAACTTGGAGGACATTGGGACCTCGAACCTATTTTACATGCCTCAGTCACCTTTAACGAACAAGGTGGATCTTAGGCCGGCTAGGGCTCCGAACCCGCAACCTTCCAGTTAAGAGAGTGATGCCTTTGAGACTGAGATACCGCTGCTCAAGTAGACCTTAGCTCTCAAACCAATCAACTAAAACAATAAAAACACTAGTATTAATGTGTTAAATAAAGTGACTTTGGTGGTAAGTGTATTTATCAGAGCTTAAGCAAAGGTTAAATATATTACTCAGTTGTTGTTGTGTATGTCCCTTGTTCAAACAAAGCATGACTGAGCTGGAGGCTATTCGTATTAAGGCAAATGGGTACGCCTTTCGTTTAGAATAGTACCTCAAGGGTAAAAGCACGACTAATGCTCAAGTGGGTCCTCGTAATTTAGATGCAGGGTCTAAGCAGAAGACCCTTAGGCTTGGCCTATCACCCCCAGAGGTATTGGTTGAGAACTTAAAGAACAATGTGACCACGAGCCTATTTTACGTGCCCCAGTCATCTTTAACGGACATGGTGGACCTTAGGCCCGCTCGGGTTCCGAACCCGCGCAACCTTCCAGTTACGAGAGCATTGCCTTTGCCGACAGAGCTATCACAGCTCAAGTAGACCATAGCTCTCCAAACCAATCAACCAACCAACAATAAAAAGGGGACTAAGCTTTAATGGGTTAAATATAGTGACTTCAGTGTTAAGTGTATTTATCACGACCTTAGTAAATGTTAAATATATTACTAAGTACTTCATATTACTGTTATTAATAGTTAATCTATTCACAATTATATTTTTCAAAGTTCCGCGTCAATAGTTTTTTCCGCATTCACCGTTTTTTTTCTCCATCCACGTGAAAAGCTTTCACTCGACTGCTTATATACACATAGCTACACATTCGCACATACAAAGCCATGAATTGATACTGCATTACAGAGAGTCAAAGCCCCGTATTCATTAATGTACGTCGTACCGCTTCAAACGCTCCTGACGTGCGGATTGGTTGAGTCACACCTGCAACATGTCCACCGCCATTAGCCATCGTCCAATTTGGCAGATATACTATCTAGAATAATTAGTGCACACATGTTATAATTGCATTCCATTACACCCTGCCACGTTCGCATGGGAGAGGGTTATGGATGAGAGATTTCCTTAGGACTGTCTTTGTGTTTAAATATAGTGTAGAAGATCGTACGTAAAATTTTCTATTATTAATTTTGCTTGAGCTTTCCATTTTACCACTTGTTGGAATATGTAATCTGCAACAATTACAAAAATGTGGGAAGACTCGATATACAAGGCGCGTTTTTAACCCCTTGTCTGTGACGCCCGATCTCAGTTCGGGCTACGAAAATGAGCCAATTTTGGAAAGCCCGACCTGAGTTCGGGCAAAAGAAAAAAAAACGGTATTTCAATCGGTTAAATCTGAAATCGGTTCTTTCAGTGTTTAATATATAATTTGCCATTTTCCCAATAGATAGATGTACTTTCATGAGAAATGTTCGACAGTTTCGCACCATTTGTCGTTATTTCTTGGATACTGTAAAGGATTTGTAAAATTCAAAGGAATCTGAGGGACACGGAATTCATGACAGTTGATATAGATAACAATATTGTTGTATTCGTTTATTATATTTATCCAGAAAATTATGTCATTTGATTTATTTTGCTGCAATCTGAGCAAAAATGACTGAGATCCATTAACATTTTCCATGTATGTGAAAACAATAAAAATAGTACTTATTTCGTTTAAATTTTTTTTTCAAAAATAATCTATTTCTAACATTTTGATGGTAATACTGAACAAAATTAAAGAGAAAAAAAATTACATTTTTGACATGTTTTCTCAAATATATTCCACAGGAAAGAGTTTAAAGTAAGTTTTTTAATTCCGGAGTTGTAGATTTGGGGAATTTTTTTCGAGGCTGCAAATTGAGTACCCAGAGTAGATCAGTGGTAAATAATTATAAAATCAATTGTGTTAACCCATCCACCAACCAACCTCCCCACCTTTTTTCCTTTCAAAACAGTCACCCTTTTCGTAAATTCCAGACGGAACTTACCAAATACAAGGTTTGGTTTGGTTGGTTAGCACTACGGTCTACTTTTTGCTAACTAATGAGACCGGGACCTACTGCTTAAAGCCGATTCCTAACGGCTACGAACATCCATGCCTCAGTGGGACTCGAACCCACGAACTCCGGTTCCGAAGGTCAGCACCCTAACCATTCGGCCATCGTTCGGCTGCGTACCATACAAATTGCCTGTTTAAAAGTTGTCAGGCTACTTTTAAGTTATTTTCCCTGCAAGGTAAAGGAGTTCCGTTACGCAAAATAAGTTTCTTTCATTTATTATCGCTTTGTAATATTTTTTCCCCTCAAAAGTGTGTTATGAGTGCAAACGAAATCGACAGATCTGTTTTCAACAGGAATTCGCTGTAACCTCGAAATCCGTTCACTGCATACATCTGCAATTCCTCTTTCAACCATACTTTAATTCATGCACCTTTTATTATAAAAAACTATAGTATATAATTATACAGTGGATTCCACTTAATGTGATTAGTTTGGGACACTGGGATTTTGAGAACAAAAACCGATTGATAACAATAAACGATATGAAAAATTAGACCAATTCCCCCCCTTTAATTCCTACGTACTAAATTTCAAAACAAAATGAAACAATAAAGGATATTCAAAATTAGATCAATTCTTCCCCCCTTTAATTCCTACGTGCTAAATTTCAAAACAAAATGAAACAATAAAGGATATTCAAAATTAGATCAATTTCTCCCCCCTTTAATTCCTTCGTACTAAATTTCAAAACAAAATGAAACAATAAAGGATATTCAAAATTAGATCAATTCCTCCCCCCTTTAA
>CM063511.1:55519404-55521904 GCA_032207245.1 Pardosa pseudoannulata | reverse complement strand
TGATTTTTCAAATACACCGGCCAGTTTTGAAACACCATGTATCTGTTTATTTATCACCCAATCTATCTGTCTGTCTGTATATTTATTGATCTACACATACACAGACATATAATATTTTATACGTATGCATGTATTTATAGTATATCTTCCTATCTATTTAGCAACCTATTTATTAGTCTATCTATTAAAAAAATAAACTCCCCCATATTTTTTTAAACAGAAATATTAATTTAAGTTATGATAATTAATAAAAAACAACATTTTCTAACAAATATATATATACAAAATTTTAATCATGTTTGTCTATTTTTAGAGGAACCATTTTAAATGTCTTCTTGGAAAAGCGATCAACAAAATTAATTCCGAAGTTGAATTTCGGAATTAATTTTGTGCATTGTAATTGACAACAATTTAGCGAGAAGATTTAAGAGTAAGACTGCACCAATGCCTTGATTAAAGATCTGGCGTCATCTGCAAGGATAATTGATTCGTTTTTTTATTGTAATTGAAATACGATCTTTAATTGAAAGTTCTTTTTATGCATTCCCCTTAATTTAAAATAGATAATAATAGGAACTGATCTTTAAAACGCGATACAGAGCTATTAAGTATATTGAGAACATTCGTTGTGTCGTGAAAGGTTAAATAGAGGTGATCCAATAAAAACAGTTCATGATTCAGTTCAGTTCATGACTTCTTTTTTCGGTGAAAAATGAACGGATTTTGCGTGTGTTTAGTGAAAAAGTTCCAACTGATTAAAGGTCTTATAACAAGTCACACTGAAGCAAAATAAATCTTAAAAAGTTTAAAGTCATTACACGAGCTATTCGACAATCCTCATTAGACAAAGAAATCGTAAACTGAATCCGTTGTTATTCCAACACGTACAAGTTGATGTGTGATGAGGATTTGTTAATGCGAGAAACTATTAAAGAAATCGTAAACTGAATCCGTTGCTTTTCCCACACGTACAGGTTGATGTGTGATGAGGATTTGTTTATGTGAGAAACTATTAAAGAAATCGTAAACTGAATCCGTTGCTTTTCCCACACGTACAGGTTGATGTGTGATGAGGATTTGATTATTTGAGAAACTATTAAATAAATCGTAAACTGAATCCGTTGCTTTTCCCACACGTACAGGTTGATGTGTGATGAGGATTTGTTTATGCGAGAAACTATTAAAGAAATCTTAAACTGAATCTGTTCCTTTTCTCACACGTACAGGTTGATGTGTGATGAGGATTTTTTTATGCGAGAAACTAAGGAAATCGTAAACTGAATCCGTTGCTTTTCCCACAAGTGCAGGTTGATGTGTGATGAGAATTTGTTTACGGGAGAAACTATTAAAGAAATCGTAAACTGAATCCACTGCTTTTCCCACTCATACAAGTTGATGTGAGATGAGGATTTGTTTATGCGAGAAACTATTAAAGAAATCGTAAACTGAATTCGTTGCTTTTTCCACAAGTACAAGTTGATGTGTGATGAGGATTTGTTAAGGAGAGAAACTATTAAAGAGATCGTAAACTGAATCCGTTGCCTTTCCACACGTACAGGTTGATGTGTGATGGAGATTTGATTATGCTAGAAACTATTAAAGAAATTT
This sequence comes from Pardosa pseudoannulata, assembly GCA_032207245.1. Taxonomy (NCBI): domain Eukaryota; kingdom Metazoa; phylum Arthropoda; class Arachnida; order Araneae; family Lycosidae; genus Pardosa; species Pardosa pseudoannulata. The sequence goes on along the minus strand of CM063511.1, from coordinate 55,520,296 downwards.
CAATTTCTTGAACATAAAGAACATATGCCGTTGTAAAATATAAATCGCATATAGCTGAATTATTTTATATATCTATCTATCTATGAATCTATCTGTCTATTTATCATCTCTCCGTCTATCTATCGATCTACACACATATACTTTATACGTATGCATGTATTTATAGTATATCTTCCTATCTATCTAGCTATCTATTTACCTATATATCTCTATATATAAAATTCTTTGTTTGTAATGTATTGCTGATTTGAGCAAGAATTATTTTTAGTGTTATGCTAAGTCACCAATAAGAAGAAGAATAAGAATAAGAAAACCAAAGAATTTTGCCAAAGGTTGCTTTTTAAGGATAGAATCGTCAGAAATTTATTTTAGAGTGCAATAATAATTAAGTTCTTTAGTTTTAGAATTAAATATCATTACATGTATACACACATATACATAAATATATATCCATATATATATATATCCATATATACATTTATACACAGATATTATGCATATTATGCATTTATACATACATATATATATATATATATATATATATATATATATATATATATATATATATATATATATATAGTTTCCGCGCACCTGGAAAGTCATGGAAAATCATGGATTTAGAAAATGGATTAATTTTGTCATGGAAAGTCATGATTTTCTAAGTAAAATGAGTAAAAGTCATGGAAAGTCATGGATCCACTGAGCTACCATTTAAGAAAAATCAAGAAATGCCTCTGCAAACGAATTTCCTTTCTGAACGGAAGCGGCTGCATACTTCTCCATTTTGTCTATAGCGCTGGACTCTCATTCATCTATTTTTTGTACACTGAGACACGTGACATATTACGGCGCCTTAACTGCGTGGTGAGACAGTTGCTGACCAGGGGGTGTT
>CM063511.1:55339072-55519304 GCA_032207245.1 Pardosa pseudoannulata | reverse complement strand
AATGGACTTAGCTTTTGTAACTGTAGCCATTTTTAATTACCATGATTATAAAAAATGTTAACAAATTTCCAACATCCTTTTAATTACGACAACATATTCTTGCGTGATTCAAAGAAAATATACGCAAACACCATTCCTATTATTTTTTAGACTATTTTTCAAAACAGGAAAAAAACCCGTTGAAACCAGACACCCAATAAAGTAGTAAACTGAAAATACCACGTTTTCAAGTTTTCTGTAATTAAATTTTTATATGTTGCAAGAGTTGCTTTCAGAAAACCTGTTTTTTGTCCATGTACATATAATTAAATGCTTAATTTTAAAAAAATACTAAACAGTATTTAAGTTTTTTGCAAAAATATTAAGAGTTTATAATAATAGCCCCTAAATAATAATAACCTGGAACGGATACAGCATCCATATTGGATTTTTTATGACTTAGGGTTAGCAAAATTCAAAGCAAGTTCGAAATCCACCCCATCCCCCCTTTTCCAGAGTTTAACGCTATTATTTCAAATCTTATTCTCCCTCTTATTCTATACTAAATTCATTCTTGATATGAATTTAGTATAGAATAAGAGGGAGCAGCGAGGGCGGAACGTAATATTTAAACTCGACTGTGTTTACTCGACGCTCATATACTTTAATTAGTTCCATCACGATGTATAAGCCTAGCACGTTCGGTAGAGGGCTGCCCTTTTCATCATCGTATTTCTCGAGTTGACGGTTCTGTCCCTGACACGGCCAAACTTTTCTAAATGTCTAATTAATTTAATATTTTCTGCTTTTTTTTTTAAATTCTTATTCCTAAAGTTTTATTATTTTCAAAATTGTTTTATTATTTTCAAAATAAATGTTTACTATTTTTTCAACTTTATTACTTAAACTTTCTTCTCGTAATGTAATAATAGCTTATGTTATCTGTCTGTCTGTCCTCGAATTTATGAAGCGGTTGGACCTGCTATGGATATAGCATCCGTATTGGAAATTTCATGAGTTAGGGTTAGCAAAATTCAAAGCGAGTAAAGTTTATATTTTCCTAAACTATAGATCCAATTCTAAAATAAATTGGTATGAATAAGCGTCGTATCACAGCTAAAAATACTGTCCTATTTAAATCGTTCGAAATCCACCTCGTCCCCCTTTTCGAGCGTTTAATGCCATTGTAACAAGCCCTATTTTAGGAGCAGGCTATTAAATTTATCAATTTATCGCATAATAAATAGGTAAAAATAACAATTTTTCTAGCATTATGACATCATTCCTTTAACTATCTCATTTAATCATTTCTTATTTTAAATTATTTAAATATCGTCCGAAATATTTTCATACGTTTTATCCTTAAACTTAGATATTACCTAAATAATTTTCTTTTATATTTGACTTCAATAATAGATTAGGTACATATGATAATTTAATGGATAATTTTAATCGATTATTTTTGTAGAAAGATAATTCTTAGCCAAGAAACAAGCCATTTTTTTTACCTGCCTCATAGGGTACCTTTACAATTCTGGAAAATTAAAACTTTTACTGATCCCGTCATATGACGGGCTATATGCTAGTTATTTAAGAAAAGCGTGTGTTGGAATTTTCGCTTTTAAAACATCAAATTGAATATAAAAAAACTTTGCGTAGTTTTTGGACTGACAATATGTTGTTCAATCTCTAGGTCCTTTCATTTTACATTTTTAAACAGCTCACGGAATGGTACAACAAACTATAAAATCAGCAAATAATGACTGGATTTATATGGGGTATTACTAAGAGAAGTATTCAAAAATTGATCAAAAAATTGTCATGTTTAGGGTTCAAAAACCCAAAATTTGGGTTTGTCCTTCCTTTTAATGGCAAGAGTTTTAGTTTGAAACCGTATTAACTACTATGAGAGGCTATAGACCAGCGGCGTACACGAGGGGGTGTTTAGGGGTTTAAACACCCCCCTTGAACTTATACAAAATGGCAAAAATAAAAATTTTAGTAGAATTTATGCGGGCTGTTATTTTATAGAATTATGACACCCCCTTGAAAAAATTCTGCCTACGCCACTGCTACAAACACCGGGTGCTACTTTTCCAGTGTTCTCTGATAACCAGCCTGGTTGCTGAAATGTTGCAGGTTTCATACCAAATTTTTGTTTACCCATCAATGTAGGAAAACAAGTTGCTCTACTCTTTTTGATAATGACCTCTCCACTGATTTATTCTTCACTCTTTGTTGGTTGGTCCCAACCCCTTTGGCCATCAGTGCTCTGAGGCATCAGAATTAGAAATGAAACATACGCTTATCTCGAAGACTGATAGTAAATTTCCATGAACGTTTTACGAATATAACGTTAGACAGCAATGAAAAATTTTCCCCATGTAGTAAGCAATAAACAGGAAAACGACGGGGGTATTGTTTAATCACAGGTGATCCCAGTACAGTCATCTGTACATCGTCAAAAGCATAACTGTAGGACATCAGCAATCACGCTACAAAAGGGTAAAGTTTTCTCAGATGGCTGACTATTCCGAAGCTTTCGCTATTGGAATCCAAATGTTTAAAGACAGCTCTGAACATCCATACTAGTAGTGGAATTAGAACCGACAAATTACGGTACGGAAGAGCCTATCTTTTCTTGTCAATTTAATAAAACGAAAGATTGTATCTTAATTTTCGAGTTCAAAGTTCGTATCGGCGCTAAAATTCGCAAATATTGATAGGGCTCATTTCATCAAATATGTCCAATACTCGACGTTAGATTTTTTTGGTCAAAAAAATAAAGTTTCTCAAATTTCACTAAAAATATATTTCTAGTACTGTTTCTAGGCAATTTCATAGAGCGAAAAATTTTGTCTCATTTCCAAGTTTAAAGCCCTATCCATTAGGCCATGGTTTAGTGGAAGTGCAAGAATGTCACAAAACACTAAATCAAACCCTACGACAGGTTTGTGTAGTTCGTGAAAGTATTACTAGACCATTTTGTCCCCCACATAACATGCTACTTTGCCTTACATACACTTCTACAATTATTAAATGAAAGTTGTACTATGACATCCAAATCAATTTTTATCCACAGATTATATTCAAAAGAGGAAGTGCAGAACTAAGTGTTCCAAGAGTTCAAAATAAAATGTTTCAGCATTTTATGAACATTTACATTGAAATATATCGATGCATAGTGCCGATTCCATTCATTAGGGGAGGTGCACAACTAAGTGCTGTAACTGCCAAAAATACAAAACGTCAACTTTTTAATTCTAGGTTATTATTTCTGTATAATTACGCATACACAAACATCTCTACGAAACTAATGAAAATGATCTCAGGGACGGTCAAAATGAATACTTAAAACTTTAAACTTATAGGATAATACTAAGAAAGGCAAAAACATGGGTAGTTGCAGGGTTTGTTTTCCGTATTCTAACATAATATGGACCGGACGATCGCATTATGAGGTTGCTTTCTGTTTCCAGAATTTACGGGTTTTAATCCCGCTACTCACATAAGTGTTCATATATTGAAAATAGCTTAAAGCAATGGCTCTATATTGCATTCCTATATATACAGCCGGTTAACCAGTTTATACGGTTAACCGTAGTACACCAACAAACCTATTATAACAAGCAGAAGTATACAATTTGAATCAGAGGAATTTAAAAATAAAGATTTTCAAAAAATTATTGGACATTAGTAAAGATGGTGCTTAAAGAGATTCTTGGAGTTCTGATTTTTATTACTTCGATTTGCCATACAATTATTAATAAACACTTCTTCGGAGACCAGTTACCATTGAATATTAGATTGAGAGTGCTACCATATTGCAGTCGAGATATGTAACAGATGATTTACATCATAATGATGTCAGAAGTCTGTAGCAATGAGATTTTAATACCATAAATTCTCCTCTCTGGCGACATCCGATGTCATAACGACTTCTGACGTCGTTATAACGTACAAATCGCCTGTGACGTTTATCGACTGCAATATGAAAACACCTTGAATGCACATAATTCTCAAAATGGTTTGGTTTGGTTTGGAGCGCTACGGTCCACTGTTTTGCACACGAGGGCTAATAATTCTCAAAATGAGATGGCATTTTAACTCTGTAAGGAAAGGAGCATGTACACGCCAAAATAACTTTTTCCTTGCACCACTTTTTCACCTCTTTGTAAGAAGTAAAAGAATAATCACGAGAAACTTCAGTGTTCAGATTTCTACAAAAATACTCAATTTGACAGTGGCTGCTTCTGTTCTGGCATATTTAAGTGTTTCGTCGTAACTTGAGATGAACGTAACGTGAGGAAACTAAGTTTAAAACTATAAATATTACTTTTGACGAACCCTGAGTACATTTGGACTACTTTCACCGTGTTGTCTGTTCGTATGTATCTCAAATATTTCAACTTTTTTTTTTTATTTAGGTGATATAATACATAGTTGTGCACTTCCCATTTTGACTGCAATCAGAACTAGTAAAAAATGATGTAACGAATTTAAATGCCTTCGGTCTATAACAAAAAGAAACATCTGTACTTCCATACAGTTAAAACAATACGTTCAATAATTTCCTTTATAAACAGGCAGATTAAAACAAATAAAACTATTTGGAGACTTATTTTATAATTAAAATATAACGTAGAATTTTTATTATATTATTACATCCTGGTACACATTAAAGGAATCACTAATTGTGAATATTTTTCGTTTATAATGAAGGATCTCTCCTAAACTCCACCGCGCAAAAGTCCGCATGGGGCCAGAGCCTACGATGCCAATCTCAGTTTTTTAGACCAAGGACCCTGGAGTGCAGTGCATATATCCCAGTTAGACCGCTTTCCCACTTACCAACACGACAGCGAAAAATCTAAAGGCCCACTCCACACTATGGTCCACTGCAAGCTATTACCACCGTCCGGAGGGGGCATGGGTTATCGTGGTCAATGATGGCAGACTATAGAATAGCCTTGGCGGACGATGGCTTTGGAAGCGGTTTTTATCCAAAGATCAAAGGCAGACAAATGCGCAACTAAAGTGAGCAGTAGACGAATCCACACGCTTGGCTCATTTAGTGGCCCAACGTGTAGATACAGCCCGTGAACCATCGTTCAAGATTACTATCAGGAAGTGGTGAACAATTGGCCATAGTGTGGAAGCTACGTAAAACGACTGCCATTGCCAGACATCGGCACACGTAAAATGCACTAATGTGAGCTAGCTGCTTTCCCACCAACCGATTCAACGACAATTTTGTCTTCATCGTACGGCCGATATCGTTTATCAAACAGTTTTGTCGTTTAGCACGCGATATTCCTTTCGAATCGGTTCGACATTTTGAGAGCTCTCGCTACACACGTTGTTTATTTTGTATTAATAATTAATATTTTTGTACTACAGTTGTTATAGTTGCTGCTTAAATTTATTGATAAATTTAAAAATAAAGTCATGTAATATGCTTAGATTTCTTACGCATTAAATTTACACATTCTGCTCAGATTTTAATGTTATATTGTTTTTACTTACATTCACAGTAATATTAGATTAAAATTTTAAAGATCCTGAAATACATTATCGTAGATTTGCTGTTATTACTATTTAAGTTTCAGATATGTTACATTAAATTCTTAGCTGCAATAATAATAAGTTTATCATATACTCTTCCTTTGAAATTACTGGGTGTATTAAATTTTGATTTGAGATCGTTTACAAATTTCAAGTGGTAAAGTAACCAAAGGAAAAAAAGATCTGATTAAATGTGATAATTAAAACTGAATAGAATTGAAAAGAAAAACGAACAGGACAAAAACGACTATATGAAATTAGAAAAGAGCAATTAAAATTGAAAACATTTTTATTCTTATTTATTTTATGAATTTAATTTTCATTAAAAGAGATTAAAGGATTTCATCAGATTTAAGACAGTGACTGAAAAAGTAAATAATTTTTTTTTAAATGGAACAGTAATAAAAAGAAATGGCACCAGAAATGGAACTCGGGACGGTAAAAGCAAAACTTGCTATCTCTACGCCCAAACGGCTCGCAAGTTCAGTATTAAATTGGATTTATCACAAAAAAAGGTGGAACCAAAGCTTCACTAGTATACTGACGATTCAAAAAAAAAGATAAGAGGAATTGAAAATTTAGATGGGAAAGTTGAGAAGGAAAGTAATCTATTTGAAGTTTTGATATGCATTTGTTTACTTCCATACAATATAACAAAATCTAGATTTCTATAACTTTGACATGTCTAGTACATAGTATAAGCACCTAATGTTTTGAAAATTTGTGTAATGAAACAGCGTTAATATTTACTTGTCTAACGATAATTATTGAACCGAGTCTAAAAGTTACTACTTTAGTCATAACATTTGTGCGAGCTTACCACCATGTTTAAATGAAAGGATTTAAAAATTTCACCGTGTCCGGTAACGATATTGTTTAAGTGTAAAACGATTTACTAGACGACACGATACCGTTTTGTCGCTGCATTATTTACCTGACGATATAGACGTTGTCGTGTCGATAAGTGGAAAAACGCTCTTAGGCGTTCAACCTCACGCGGGACCCCTAGTGTTTAGCTCCCAAACATACTTTGTCTTCCATTTGTCTACCCATTGAAGGGATGAAAAGCTGAGTCCCTATTGCCTAATCTGGGGGTCGAATCTCGGACCTGTGTCTTGAGATAGCTACCCTAACGCCATTAGGCTTCAATGAAATATCTACGTATAAACAAATCCCAATATATCGGATACTTAAGCTATCGGACAGTGTTAAAGGGCGTATTTCAGCTCTACTCAGAAAAAAACCATGACCTAGAGCACGGGGTCTTAACGAGGGAATTCCCATTCCTCGGGACCAGTGGAAATATACTGAATGGCAGTGATTTGGTTTGCAGAGCTGAAGTCTAATTAGCTCACGCTTTTTAATGAGACTGGGACCTGTTGCTTAAAGCCGATTCTGCTACGAACATACATGCCAGGAGCGAGATTCGTGTCCGGTACCGAAGAACAGCTTAGATTCAAGGTCAAGGTAGATGGTTTGTACGGAGTACCTGGCAGTGATAAGCACTACTTCAACCTCCGAACGAATAAAGATCAAAAACATAATTTAATGAATCAAGAAAACGAGTTAGCCAAACGGGTATTTAGTAAGCTTACAGAAGCTTTCTGAAAAATGAAAGTAAAAAGATGTAAGGTGAAAAAATCCTTCACATAACAATGCATATGTGAAAAACAACGTGTTGTGCGATTAAAATTAACCACACTGTACCTAGCTTACATTCAACCATCGTTCGGCGAGTGGATATTAACATGGTGTGGTGGTGGTGGTCGATAGTATGAAGATGATTCAGCATTTAAACTCAATTGTAAAACTACCAAATATTTTTTTTAATCTTTATCCATTCAGAATTTCACAAGGTTTTTTTTCTTTTCGAAAAAATTCCCTTTAATAATCCCAAAAATTTTGAAGAGTTACAGTGAAGGAAATTTTTTTTCGGGAGTGAGCGGGAGGACGAGTAAGTTAGTAAGTAGCTGAATGCAGTTACTAAATACACGGATCCCATTTCTTGTAATTAAATTTTTAATTATAATTTAATCTTGGTTACTTGATCTCATTATTTTTGTATGATCCGTGGTTTTTTACGTCGGTATGTAAATAATTTTAGAGTTTGCGAAATCAAGGAGTATAAAAGGGGGCACTTTACGTGTACCATTTCCCTGTTGTTTTTGCTTTTGATATTGCCTGGTCATGCCTGTTGCTCGTCGTGTTTTTGTTCCAATATAGTTTCTGCCATCAGGAAAATTGCATAATGCCACACTTGCCAGAATGTTGAATTTGAAGCTTTAGTTTAGTATTATCTGCGAATTGTTTTGAATGTTTTGTTTAACTTTTTTATTTACGTTGTTTATGAGAAAGGAAAAATTAAACTGATGTTTTTTAACTTGCTGATCGTTCCTTTCAAACAAATGCACATATCGATAGACTGTGTGTGTGTGCGTGCGACTTAGTTAAACGTAGCGTTTAGTGTAATTGGGGAAAGATATTTTCGCGCTCATAACCAGCGAAAATATCTTTCACCAATTACACTGAAAATTATCCCCCATTTGATTCGGCTGACCTTGCTGATCAAATGGATCACCTAGTTGTTAGTCGTGACTATTAGACCTAAGTCAAATGTTTTGGAACTTCAAATTTGAGTTAAAATTCATAGTACTCAACTGACCGTCATTACAAGGTACCTGCTCTGCAACAAATGATAGAATAATACAATTTGTAATGTTATCCCTAGAGTGAGAATCACGGGATTTTGCTCAGCGATTTTTGTTAGGCACAAGGGATCCTAGATCATTAAATTTATTTTCAAAAACAAACAGTTTAGCAGTTTAATCATTGCAGAAGCGAAACTATTTTTCCCGGGGCAACTGAAAGTGGACAGTGAACAGAAAATTAGCATTTATTCCAGCGGTAGTTTTGAGAGGTGGGTAAAAATAGTTTAAGTATGAGAACACCCCTTCATCATTTTAAGACACGTAAATTAGGTATCAAAATGTGAAAATGGGGAAATAGAAGAATGTTAGATGATAATTTTAAAAAAAGGTAATTTCCATTTATATAGTTTATTAGAAACTAAACTTTTGTATCAATTTGAAGAATCTGTAAACGTAAAACCGATAATTGTTTACTGAACAATTTAAAAATCCAGGAACTTTTATCCGGGAAAAATATCAAACATAAAAAAGTTGAATTTATCTTGCTATAAAGACTCTTATTTATTATGATTGAGGTTAAAAAAAAAATACAATTAGCTTTTATTGATATCAAATTAAGTTTTTAATTTGCAAATTTCAGATGTTAGTTTGCGAGTGGATTTTTTTTTATTCCAGTTGTATATTTTTATTTTATGTTTTTTAAAAAAATTTTCATAACCTTTGATCTAGATTTAGGAACATTTTGATTCTAAACTGAACAGAACATTTTATTTTAAATTGAATCAAAAATAGGTAATTAAGACTTCAGATCGAGAGATACTATGCGCTTTTAAAAATACCAACCCTATTAGGTTTTGGTTTTGGAGTGCTACGGTCTACTTTTTGCAACACGAGGCTAATGAGACCGGGACCTACTGCTTAGAGCCGATTCCGAACGGCTACAAACACATGCCATAGTGGGATTCGAACCCACGAAATTTTGGTTCCCACGGCCAGCACCCTAACCATTCGGCCATCGTTCGGCCCAACCCTATTAGGAGTTGCACTCACGGAACTTTATTAAATGATAACGTAGCAGCATCAGGAATAGAAAAAAGTTATTCAAGAACAAGAAATTAAAAATTATAGTTCCTATAAGTTTTCAAGTTAAAATGTAGTTCCGAGACTATCAAATTAAACATTTATAATATACTAGCTGTGCCCGGACACTCGTTGCTGTGGCTCAGTGTAGTTAAACGGAAATGGAAGAAAAATAGCACGTCTTTAACCCCTTCACGTGCACGCTCGACATTAACTCGAGCACACTAAATTTGCCAAACTGTGCACACTCGAGATAATTCGAGCGGCGTTGTACTTTTGTAGACATTGCGCTGTGTGTTGTGCTAAAAGAGATAGCAAAGGAAAAAGGAAAATAAAGAGCCGTTACATGTCTAATAGTTGTAATGTGGGCTGGGTGCTGCACCTTGTTTCGAAATATATCACACAAAAGAAAGTTGATTAATTTTATAAATACTAGTATTGTTATTTATGTTTTATAGTATAAATTAGTATTTTTACTAATAATAATGTTTATTCTGAGAAAGGGGAATTCGAAAAGATAGATAAAAAAAAAATAGATGTGCTTGTTATATTACAATATTCGACTATTTCCTGCAAAGTTATCAAAATCCAAAATTGCAATAAAAATTGATTTTTGTAATTTCTTGGCAAAACAACGTTCTAAATTGTGTTTTTTACATTAAAAATTAATTTGTTTTTTGGACGGCCTTCTTAAAAAAAAACTGCATTAAGGAGTTAATATGTTTTTAACCCTTTTAAGGACAGTAGTTTTGCAACGAAACCACCTGTTAATACTTTTTTCTCTGTTTTAAACACATATTAATTTTTTCGTTTTCTTTGTTTTTGACATTTTAAACTTAAATAGATATTATCACTACAATTAATTTATTTCTCTTTGAAATATACCTTTTAAAGTTTGATTTACATGTAAGAATCAAGATTTCTGTTTTCTTCATGATCTCACATGAAAATATTTACTCAAAATAATACTTATAAATTGTTTAGCTATTTATTAGTTACATTATTTTAAGGGCAATTATTTATTGCTCTCCTAATCTAATTAAAGTTTTTAAGAAAGAAATATTTGCCCGCTGTACAAGGAGAGCGTTTCACAGTTAAATCACTCCCTAAATCTCGCTCCCCCCCCAAAAAAAAATGTAAAAATATTTTTTTTTCATATATTTCAAGTTTACAAGGTTCATAGATAAAATTTATAACCTAATTGTATTAAATACCAAAGAATTTATAATCGTGATCTTCAAAGGGTTAATAACACTCTCTGGTGGGATTCGATGCTAGGAACTTTACCACCTAGTGAAACACATAGTAGCCAATCGAATTGCTGGGAGACACAGAGATTTTAAACTTTATATATAAACGGTAAGGATAAAAATATGCCTGGGCTCTCTAGTACAACGTTATGCCGAAATTTCAAGCCAATAGGTGCAATATTTTCAGAGATTTGGGGTTACTAACAAACATTTACATTTGTATTTATATAGATAACATAACCAGCTTAATGCATATTTAGATTACATTAAAACCTGGATTTAAAAAGCATAGTGTTTTATCAAGATAAACATTTGCATCAACAAATCAGACCTAGTATTTGTAGTTTATAGTATACATGCAAGAGTCAAAAACGATGTTTTATACATAAATATTCTAAGTCCGAAATATTCTCCACACGAGATTTTAAACTTTAAATGTAAACGATGTGGATATAAACATACCCGGATTGTAGTACAACGTTATACCAAAATTTCATGCCAATCGATGTAATATTTTAAGAGATTTTTGTTACGAACAAACATTTACTTTTTTTTTAAATTTATATAGATGATTTCTATGATAATATAGCCGAATGATGGCCGGATGGTTAGGGTGCTGCCTTTCGGTACCAGAGTTCATGGGTTCGAATCCCACTGTGGCATGTATGTTCGTAGCCGTTCGGCGTCGGCTTTAAATTGTAGGTCCCGGTCTCATTAGCCCTCTTGTTGCAAGAAGTAAACCGTAGCACTCCAAACCAAACCTATGATAATGCAATTATTTTGTTTAAATGCACTGTGTTACTGAAGACAGTGACATAGAATAATTACAATACATTTGACGTTTATGCATAAAAAGCCAAAAATAGTTTTAAATCCGTCCTAACGTGCTTAACCCCATGACATACAATTAAAACGCAATTTGATGTGTCCGAAAAATACTATTTAGTTTGGCTTTATTTAAACAATTTTGTTAACATTTTCTTTGGAAATTTGTTATGTAACATTTAATAAGGTATATATGATACTACTGGACAATATAATTAATAGTATAAAATTAGATTTTCTGTTAAGGTATCCGTCTACGTTCGGAGAACTTTGTTCTTTAAACGTAGAAACTAACTCATGTTTTTACGTTTTTAGATTTATTTTTATAGTATCAGAGAATTGCACTTAAAAAAATTATTCCTGGAGAAGTTTTTACAAAATTTCTAATAAATGAAGAAAATTTAGTAAACAAAAAAAATCTGGTTTTTTCAAAAGGTTTAATTTTTAAATAAATTATTTCAATATTTTATAATGAAACACATTTCTTATACACTGAACTAGTGAATCACTTAAAATCTTTAATTTACATTTGGTAAAAAAATTGTGGTCCTTCAAAATCATACACATTGAATTTTTAACGACTTTTCATTACCTTTATAACTAACTATGAGTAGTATTAAAAATTATCCAAATTTAAAGCTTTTAGGTCATTCACTAGTAAATAGCATCAAAAGCATTCATAATAATTTTCAACAAAATATTTTAAGAACTTTTTGAGAAATCACATTTCAAGTTTCAACATTTTATTAAAAATACCATTCTGAGAAAAACGGATTTGAAGTTTATGAAAGCAACTTTAACTGTTAAAAAATCAAAATACATGTTTAAAATTCCCCACACTTTCTTACTTCAAAACTTTCTAATTGCTAAGTTTCTAATTATTAAAAATACTAGAAAACTGTTTAACCTAATCTTTATGAAAATTTAAAAAGTTTTGTACTAAAAATGCTCTTGAAAAGGCTTTAAATTTACAACTTCCGGTTCCGAAGTCGCTACTTCAGTTTTGTTTTGACAGCTGTCACTTATGTTTAAACAGCTGTAACTTTTCTTTAAAATGCCGTAGAGACAAAACAAAAACAGTTTAGAAGCCTAACAGTTGAAGTTTTATAACAGAGAAATAAAAAAAAAATTATGATTTTTGGCGAAAAATGACGTTTTCAGCGTAGACGGATACCTTAAGTATGAAACATTACAAAGCATTGTCTATCAGGTAGTGGAACTGACATTTTTTACACTCCGAAGTTGTTTGCAACTTTTTTTTTTTTTAAAGGATAAATATCATGGACATTCTAATCAAAGAACAACGAAGCACGAGTTAAATGATTTAATATTTTACTGCATATCTAACGTCTTTGAGACATCAAAGTGTGTTGGCACATGAAATGACTGACGTCTCCCAAACGTCGCGATATGACAAGGGGTGAATATTGATTTCAAGCGCTGGATAGAAGCGTACTAATAGTCAAAGTATCATAAAAGGGTATCTTAATTTATCAAATTTATATAATATAAATGTCGATCCAAAGTGAAAACTAGTGCAAGTTTGAATACTGGTATCAAATTTTTCTTTAACTTTCCTCAACGGTCCGATTTGTCTACTTTCAAGTACCTAGTAACGTAATTAGCTGTTTGAGTTTTCTAGGGTACCTTGGCCGAAGGCCTTATCCCCTGTAGCAAGTTAAGAATTCATTATCAAGAGTCCAGTCTAAGTTAAAACACAATATATACAAAAATGCAGGTCTTTAAGATGGGATGAAAAATAGTGCTAGGCCCTTAACAAGTTAAATAATTAAGATGAATAATAAATAATAATAAAAGGAAGTTTAAGGATAGCAAATAATTTTGTTATTAAGAAAATACTGTACAAGACAGTAAAGATAAAAGTGAATGATGAAGTAAGATGAAATTTAAATTTCAGTTAAGTTAGAAAAAATACATATGAATAAAAGTGATAAGTTAAAAATTAAGTTCAGCTTAAAATTGGTGGCGAGAAGTAATATTCTAGTAACGTAATAATCTATATTAGCATAAATGCTTCAAGGTCTTGGGGATTTTATAGGTAAACCAAGGATCTAAACTGAATTTTATAAATGTACAGCAAAATTATTTGTACAGGCTTTGGATGGAGAAATACGGGTCATTATTTGCAGCACGAGGGTTAAATAAAATTGAACTCGCAGCTAAATTGTTTCGAACTGACAATAAGATGGCTACAAATAATTTATAGCCGTAGTCTTTTACCTCATATACAACTAATTACCGTTTAAAGTCAATCCGTACCTGTTAAATCATCATTAAAGTAAATGGATTAAATGTGTTTAAATTTGCTTTAAATATAAGCTTTTAGTTTTCTTATACTTACACTTTCTCACACAAGCCACTATTCGGTCCCTTCGGAATAAAATACTCTTCTAAAGGAATTCTAAACTCTAATTCTATACTCTTCTTAAGAAAACCTGATCTAAAAGAAAAGTTAAGCTTAAATCCCACTTGTGAAAAAAAAGTTAAAATCTACATTTAATATCCAAAATAAAAAAAAAATTAACATGTGGATGATTGTGTAATAACATTTGATACAATTCGTATGAACCCGAGTATGATAATCTGGCCAAAGACGGTGACCACTATATCAATTCATAACACAGGGCGGTTATCCACCAGAAGACCTAATCAAAGACTGGCAGGAACAACTGCATGTTTGGTAATTAACCCTATAGTAAATTAACCCCTTGAAATACAAATAAAAAGCAATTTGATGCATTTGAAAATACTATTTAGTTCTGGTTCAACAGAACAATTCTGTGCAAGAGGGAAAACGAACGTTTTATTTTGAAATATGCACTGCTATATAACATTTAAGACCGGTCTCACAAAATCGTTCAACGGTTAACTGCGATTAACCTATGACGTCAACAATGGTGAAACGCAATTCTTAGTTTAAACAGAGATTAATAACGGTTAGTCGTTAAACAGCTTTGGTGAGACTGGCCCTTAATGAGGTTTATATATGGATACTAATCGTCAATAGTATAAAATTTGTAATTCTATAAAGTATAAAACATTTCAGATCATTTTCGATTAGGTAGAACTGACTTTTTTTTACACTTCTAAGTTGATCCGCTTCCTACATTATTTTTAAGAACAGGAACTTTTAATATTCTAATCAAAACAGAATAGAAGCACGAGTTAATTTAATATTATGCTGCATGTCTGTCGGAAATAGCTATTGACGTCAAAGTCTACTTTGGCATATGAAATGACCGGCGTCTCCCAGACGTCATTGCATGTCATGCGGTTATAAATACCTTGGCATTCGGAATAAAATAAGCGTTGAAACGTCCATAGAATACCATTTAATTTGACTCAATAGTGAACTTTTTCTAACAAGCTCAGAAACAGGGCTTTTTATTTTTGAGTTTGCATTGTTATATAACATGTTATATGTTGATAGTGTTAGTGTACAATAATTTATTACGTAATACAATAAAATATACTGCCCGGTGTTCGTCGAAAAGTTCCTGACGTCTCGGAGAGGTCAAAGTCTACCATGGCACATCAAATACACGACGCCTCGGTATGTCAAGGAGTTAACGCATATTAACCCTTTTTAAAAGTGCAGCTACGTAAAGATCTTAGAGGCAACACGCACAAATGTGACCTTAACAAGGTGGTGACTTTGCGAAGGCAGAAAGTGTAACTGAATTCATGATCTCCGAGGGATGTCCATTTTAATTACATCAAACTGACAAATTGATGAGCGACTCATTAAGATGCAGAGTACAGGAGTCACGTAAGGCCAAAAGGTCAGAACTGTGGCCACCTGCAACTTAAAGGCGTTCCCATGGGAAATTAGTGTAAGACCTTTCAATACGTCTGTGGAAGGATCCTAAATGATCGTTGAGAGCAAATAACCCTCCATAGATGAGATTTAAAGAACTTGGAATATGACGGTCTTTCGTCATCGGTGACCATCTGTCATTTTAAACACACCATTAGATGTACTTCATAAAATAATCTCCGTAATAACATGTGTTTATATCACATGTAAATATACTTACAATAGATTTATAATAAGTATATTTACTGTAAGTACTACTACTTCACTGTACTATTCTGTACTATTTAAAATAAGTATATCGGTTCTTTTTTATAGCACTTATAATAGATTTATCTATTCGCCATGATTTCATTCTATGTATCGGCAGACCCAGTAAATTTATGTTCGCAGTTGGAAAATTGGAAGATTTCGCAGCAGTAATATTCAAAATAATAAATAAAATTGGTAATTTTTTATAAAATGGATTTTCTTCTCCAGTGATATCCAATGTAAATCTTACGACAAAAAATCAGCAAACTATTTTTACTGCTTCTATAAAAGTGACGCTGGTAATAGGGTCCGAGTGGGTTAAATTTTTTTTTTAAAACATTAAGTGAAAGATTTCTAATTTGCTGACAAATAAGATTCAATATAACTTTTTCTACTTTATTCATGGAGGTGACGACCTAACTGCCTTTCTTTTCTCAAGAATAGAGATAATGCCTATTCAAAGTCTCTGCGATTGATGCCTGAACTGATGCCGAAGCAGTCCCTAGTTGCCCGTAGATGTGCGGTCCCGTTTCCCTCAGCTTCGTCCAATATGTCACACGACTGGAGTCACCACCTCTCATATTTAGATAAATTAATCGCTAAATGCTGTTAAATGATTCAGTTGTTTAAAGGCTGCTACCTTAATACCATCCTGACTGTATAAACGTACAGCTATAGGTAGCTCAGTGATATGAGTATGTGTAGTAAACTAAACGTACATTGCAACAATAACTTTTTCTGTTTAATTCTCAGCGTATAAACAAATACGCATTCAAAATTCCTTCCTGTAAGCCTATATCATTTATAAAAAAAACCTTCGCTATAACGCTTTATGTGGTGTTACATACTAACCCAGTACTGTAAAGTGAAGCTTTATAATAAAGCTATTTCTCATTATTTCAGTCGGGGTTCCTGCGGTAAGAGTAAATTTGTGAGCAAACTTAGAAAAATCATGAAGTTTTAACTCAAATTGTAAATTTTTAAACAAATATTCGAAAATCTGGTAGATTACTTGTAGGGCTGCCCTCTAAATTTGCAAAAAAATAAACCGCGTTCCGGAAAAACGTAAAATTTGTACATACCGATGCTTTTTTTAGCCGTTCTTACAAAGGTATGGTGGCTATAAATGTGTTAACGCCATCATTCCCCTTTGGTTACTTCTTAATAACTAATCATCACCACATGCACTTAGCAAAGATTTTTATATTACTTCTAATCACTTTTAAAGTACCAATCAACTTAATTTTATAATTCACCAGTCATTAGAAATTTCAGACTGACAACATAAGCTTATTAGATCGTAACTTACCTAGAATTCTATTCACCCATTTTACTCATTTTCACCATTACGGTGGGCTCCTGAAACCTAGGTCTCAATTCCCCCCCCCTTTTTTTTCTTCGAATTGCTTACCCCCGTTAAATTCTTTTATCCCAGCAGCTTTCTCGTTTCGGAGGTTAAATCCAAAGATTGCACATTGGTCTTCTACCATTCTCTGCCTGGATCCCTAATCTCTTAGAGCTGACAGCTACTACTTACTCTTGTACTTTATAGCTCTTTTTTTAATAGATAATAGCCTATATCAGTCTGTCCTCGAATTTATGAAGCGGTTGGACCTGAAATGGATCAACACCTCCTAAAGAGAGAAGGCCTGAGCACAGTTTACCAGAAAATGTGATGACGTAGTGTCATTAGCCTGACAACATTCTGTTACTCTCACCAGAAACTTCCAAGTTATCACTTTTCCAATTATTTCCGCCGCCAAATGCAAAATCAACATATATGTAAAGAATGTGCGTATTGGCAACGTTGGCGGAATTAGTTTCCTGAGTGGGGGATATGAGAGTTCCTTTATGCTTGCTCTGAGTATGCGAATTCAATTCTCGTATATTTCGGTTAATTTTTTTGTAATAATGCCGTATAAATGTATTCTTATTTGTAAAAGTAATTATGACTCCGAAGGTAACAAAAAATCAGTTTTTTCGTTTCGAAGAAAAGAAATTTTGGGACAAAAGTGGATTATTTCGATTCCTAGAAAAACCTGACTGAACAAGAATTGTCATGTCAGTAAACTAATGTTATTTACAATTTTTAAGCATAAGATATAAGATTAAACCCCTACTTAAAAAGTTTTACAGTAAGTTGAAGTTTTTTTACAGTTACTCTAGATTATAGACAGTACTTTTGTTTTGACTAACGTATATGAAGAAATTTGACGAATAAATAAGAATATTCTTTGTTTTTTTTCACATATATATTAAAAATGTAGTTTGTTTTAAATAAATAATACTAGCAAATTTTACAATGCAATATTACAATTTTTTAAAAATTAACTACTTAATTAAAATTATGCTAAAAACATGTTAAATATCTTATTTTTTTTCTAAATTGAGAAAAAGAAACAGTTCAAAATATAATGTAGTATAAACTTTTATATCATTAAAACGTCATTTAGAATTAGATATTTTGATAATAAATTGAATAATGTTTGATATTTGAAAAATATTCCTATCTGTATAGTCGTTTGAATGTTTTGTATTTTCATTTGTAAAGCAACTAAAAGAACACACACACGCACGCACGCACACACACAAATATATATATATAAATAAATATATATATATATATATAAATATTTATTTATATAAATATTAAATATATATTACATTTTATGCTGTCTTATGTTATTATAAAAATTTCCTGATACGAAATTCCAACACTACTCCTAATCGTTTCGGTTATTCACCCACAAAGCTTACATACGTTATAATGAAATTTTCCGTTATATAGAATTCAGATTACAATCAAAGCAGGAGGTGCATAGCTAATCGTCGCAATAGTCCTATAGCTAATAGTTTCAATTTACGCGAGATACGTAAGTATAGATGCCAAGATTTTAAACTAGCCGTAACTAGTTGAAGAATGCTTAAGATAATTTAAAACTTTAGGAGTATTGCTAACTCTCATATCTACTAGCGAAATTAGTTGATCTATTTTTCAAAATTTTTCTGCTGGCTATCCCTCGACTTTAACTAGACCAGCCATGCCCAACCCGCGACCCATGGGCCGCATGCGGACCATTTAAAAACTTTCTGCAGCCCAATTGAAGTTTTCAACTGTCTATATAGTTTTAGTCAATTTGACTATATATAGTTGAAACATACAATTTTAGTTGTTTGTAACAAAGCTTCAGCTTTATGAAAATCAATTACGGTCAAATAATTCGATTCATTTCCCATTATTAAATGACTACAAAAGTGACCATAAAACTTCAAATATTCTACTGAAATCTCAAAATTACTTAAAAAATTCAATACTCTATTCTCATACATGCAAAAATTTGAGGAAATCTAAAATATTTTTATCTCCATTTAATGTAGAGGTTGAATCAGCGCCTCCAAATTTACAAATGGAGCTAATAGAACTGCAATCAAACATTGAGCTAAAATGCCTCTAGGAAGGGAATAAGATTGAGTATTATCAAAAATATATCGCCGAAGATAAATTTCCAAATTTAAGACGATTGGCAATGTGTATTATATCAGTATTTTGAACTACTAATCGCCGTGAATCTTTTTCCAAATTAAACCTGGTAAAAACAAAGTGTCGCAGCAGGTTGCTTAATGAAAACAGGATCAATCAGCTACGATGTGCGTCGACTACATTATCCGTTGATATTAACAAAATCTCTAGTAAAATACAAAAACATATTTCACATTAATTTTAAAATAATGCATGTGGTAGTGCTTGTGAATAAACTACAATATATATTTACAGTATAAATAAAATATTTTAACCCTCATGATTAGGGAGGAAGGTAAGGTGTTGGGGTGATTATAAATACAGTATAATGTTTATTGTAGTTATGATATATGTATAACACAACTTTTATGTACAGTCGCAGCTAGCACTGCAAAAATGCATATTTTGAATATTGCATTATAATAAAATATTTTGAATTAGTTTTATTTTTATATGTGCGAACTACCTTAGTTCAGTAAATTGTTTTTTGTCTCACCAACCAATTTGGGTTGGGCACCCCTGAACTAGACCAATACGTCTCAATATAGTGCGTGTGCCATATCGATGAGGCACATAGTTTTTCAGGTAGGTATTTTGGGAGTGACAAAATGGTTCTGGGATGAGACTGAGGTTAAATACTCAAACTCAACTGGCTTTGTAAAAAAAAAAAAAAAAACCATTATTACCATTTCAATCCTCATAATTCGTGAAATGTGGCTTTAGTGCTGTAAATAATTTGCTACTGCAGAAAAGAAATTCACTAGATATCACCAAACGAAGGGATTTTAGGCTGATTTGGTTTGGAGTGCTGCGGTCTATTGTCTTGCTATACGACGGCTTTACGAAATATCCATCTAAGTCCTTCTTTGGAATCGAACCCGATCCCATTTGGAAGCGTAACATAACCGCATTACAGACAAATCAGTTTAAGATGACTAGATCAATCCCCTCTCCCCCCCAAAAAAAAAAAAAAAAGTTTACAATTTTAGCAAGGGTTTTGGTTTGGTTTGGAGTGCTACGGTCTACTCTTTTGCAACACGAGGGCTAATGATACTGGGACGTACTGCTTAACCTCTTAATGCAGTTTTTTTAAGCCGGACAAAAAAAAAGTTTTTAAATGCAAAAAACTCGATTTAAAACGTTGTCTTGCCAAAAAAATTTTTAATAAAAATTTTATTGCAATTTCGGATTTTGATAACATCGCAGAAAACGGTCGAATATTGCAATATTACACGCACATCGACTTTTTTTTTATCTGTCTTTTCGAATTCCCATTTCAGAATAAACATTATCAGTAAAACACTTATACTTTCAAAACATAAATAACAAAAATACTAGTATTTATAAAATTAATCAAAATTTTCTTTTGTGTGATATATTTCGAAACAAGGTGCAGCACATAGCCCAACAATGCAACTATTACACATGTAACGACTCTTTTGCTCCCTCTCTTTTAGCACAACACACAGCGCAATATCTACAAAAGTACAAAGCCGCTAGAATTATCTCGAGTGTGCACACTTTGGCCAGTTTAGCGCGCTCAAATTAACTCAAGGTGTACGTTAAGGTATCCGTCTACGTTCGGAGAACTTTTTTCTTTAAACGTAGAAACTAGTTCATGCTTTTACATTTTTAGATTTACTTTTTTATATTATAGAAAATTGAACTTAAAAAATTTATTCCTGGAGAAATTTTTATAAAATTTCACATAAATGAAGAAAATTTAGTAAAAAAAAAAAAAAATCTGTTTTTTTTCCAAAAAATAACTTTTTAATGAATTATTTCAATATTTTTTTTGATGCCACACATTTCTTATACGCTGGACTAGTGAATCACCTAAAATATGCTTAATTTACATTTGGTAAAAAATTTTGGTCCTTCAAAACCATACACATTGAATTTTTAACGAATTTTCATTACCTTTATTTCTAACTGAGTAACATCATTAAAAATTATCCAAATTTTAAGCTTTTAGGTCACTCACTAATAAATACTATCAAAAACATTCATAATTTTCAATAAAATATTTTAAGAACTGAGAAATCCCATTTCAACTTTCAACATTTTATTAAAAATACCGTTCTGGGAAAAATGCATTTTAAGTTTATGAAAGCAAATGTAACTTAAAAATTATGATTTTTTGCAAAAAATGACGTTTTTAACGTAGATGGATACCTTAAGGGGTTAAAGCGCATTCCGAACGGCCACGAACGTCAATGCCCTCAGCGGGATTCGAACCCGCAAACTACGGTACCGAGCAGCAGAGCTTACCATTCGGTCATAGTTCGGCTTGGATTTGAGACGAAAGATAACTAAATTTGTGCCTAATGTAAAATCTTATCAATCGCAAGAATACCGCTATTGTTTTAAAGTGCATGTTATTTCCCGTAAGATTTATTCCTTTAGCCTACATTCGATACCTGCCTTCAGTTTATTATATTAAAAAAAATTGTTTATTACTTCATAATTTATCTGCTTATCATATTTAAAATTCATTTTTTTTACATTTTTAAATTTATATTAACAGAACCTGTAATGTAGCGTAGCTGATGAAGGCAATATCGGTGTAAGTGTAGCCTTGTTGGGTTCAATTCCTGGAAATTCCAGTTATTAAATATGTTCACCAAGTGGGGGCGTCAAATATTTAAGAGACTCAGTGGAACATGGTCCAAAAAAGGGTTGAGAAGCACTGAACTAGACTGAAGGACATTTAACTAGACAGCCAGTACTATTAAAAATTGTCTTGGACATAAACCCCTTTGTTTTCTCTCTCATTAACACTAGAACCGAGGGATGGGTGATTTTGAACCAAAAACTTGGTTAGTTTTCTCAAGAAGTTACTAACAAAATCGAATAATTTTTTATTTTTCCTAATTTTATACCATAAAAAAATTTATTAAAATGTGTGTGAGAGAAAATTAGAATATATATACATATATATTCCAACTCTTAGGTACATAAATGAAATTTAAAAATACTCTAACTATAGTTACAATATGTATGCAATATATTAGACAATTCTTTGAATATATGTTCAAAACCTGCAACGTTGGACTGTGTGTCGATCCTTATTTTGAACGATACTTCACAGAATTTTTAATTGAAATTTTATTATATACCGATTACTATTGCTTCAATTCCTTCTTTTTTAAATTTGGTATGTATAGTATTTGTAATTGTATTTTCGTGTGCATTGTATTTGACCTCTTGTGCATAGTTATAATTCTAGTATTTCGCATGTTTCATTAATTTCTATTCATGAAATATTTATATTAATACATATTAAGTAACCGACTCTCATATACATAATTTGTAAAATTGAAGTCACATTAAAATGCTAATTTTATAGGATTTTTTTTTTTTTTTTTTTAAACTAGGTCCAACTCCTTAAAATGCGCGGACCGGTAGCGGCGCTGCGTTTCAGAGCTTTCGATCCCGTCACTTACGTAAATGATGGATGTCTGTGCTACACGCGTGAATCGCAGATGAACCGACACATTTTTGCGCAAGGGGGTGGGGGACTCACTTTCATTTGACTGGCCCTCGCATTTTTCTAACTATATATACTTTTCGATATTATATCTTATTTTTTATCACTTAGTATGATAATTTAATGTCTAAAAATTAATCTCTCCGAATAAATAAAGTGTTTGGAATCACGGACTCTTATCAATCGGGTTAGACCCAGACCGCTGTTTTAAGTAGACCAAAACTCCCGCGGTTCTGACGTAGGAAAGTTTCGCCCTCTTTTTCCTAGGCCCGGGATATTTCCAGGCTTGGGTGTTCAAAAGCAGCGCTCCAAAAATACTAAATCTATATCTTATGCCCGGAGTCATGTTTATTTCTCCAACTATACACTCGACGGCAATACCAGACTCTTTGTAGTGTGTTAGATCAAACTGTTTTGAACTCTTATCTTATTTACAAAAAGCAATATCAGATTCCATTGCAAAAAAAGGGCGGCTAAGCTTAAGATGGTAGTTTACATAATAACCCCAACCGTTAGATTTACAGGCATTTTATTAAACAGATACCTCTCACTAATAAGAAATCACAACCACCAAGAGAATGTAAAGGTTGTTCCAAAACAGATGAAAACAATAAGTGAGGCAGGAAGAAAACTATGTACTACTGACGAGATAATTATTGTTGGACTTCGCATCTCACGCTTTAAGATTTATCGCTCAAAAAACTACTAATATTTATAATAAACTTAAGTTAAAATTCTTTCAATATTTAAAACATTTTTAATTCTTTCTATTTGATGGAAAACATACATTAAGTCATAATAACCTTGATTAACTTTTCATAAAAAATTTTTAAGATTATATTTATGAACGCAAAAGTTAAAAATGAAGACCTTACACACAGCTTTATGTAGTCTTCTTGAATAAAAAATGGGCACTCTTATGACCGTTTCTCCAAAATAATGCGATTAAGGAGTAAAACATTACTTATGTAATTAATGTTTCGTTTGTTTCCCTTCTAACAATTCATTAAAATTCTCAATGCTCATATTCTACTTCATGATCCGTGTGGTGTACATATGTAAACACTGCTCGAGATATTAAAGAATTTTAACCCGAAAATAAAAATCATTATGACCTTAGTCAACGTGGTAAGGTACCAGGCATATTGGATTCTTCTTTTATCATTTTACCCTTGTGGAAAATTGCTTTACTTCTGAGCAGATTTCTTTATACAGATTTTATAACCTGATAGTTACAAAATCTTCAGGGTAAAATGAACAATCTTTATGAAAATGCGTACTAGTAAATATTTGAAATCAAAAAGGAAGCCTTAAAACATTTTTTCTAGTTTTGTTTTGATTCTAGAGTTTAGTAAAGCATTATCGAGGAGAATTTTTTTCTCTATCACCGTAAAAATTTGTTTAAAGACACCTTTAAATGCAACAAGTAGAACAATTTATACTTCAGTTTAAGGTATCCGTCTACAATTGGAGAATTTTCCTTTAAACGTAGAAACTAAGTCATGTTTTTACATTTTTAGATTTTTTATACTATCATAGATAATCGCACTCAAAAAAATTATTACTGGAGAAGTTTTTATAAAATTTCAAATAAAGAAAGAAAATTTAGGATAAAAAGCTGGTTTTTCAAAAAGTCTAATTTTTTAATAAATTAAATTATTTCAATATTTTTGATGCAACACATTTCTTATACACTGGACTAGTGAATCACTTAAAATCTTTGCTTAAATTACATTTGGTGAAAAGTTTTGGTCCTTCAAAATTATACACATTGAATTTTTAACGAATTTTCATTACCTTTATATCTAACTATGAGTGTAACATCAAAAACTATCAAAATTTAAAGCTTTTAGGTCATTTATTAGTAAATACTATCAAAAGCATTCATAATAATTTTCAACAAAATAAGAACTTTTAGAAAAATCACATTTTAAGTTTCAACATTTTATTAAAAATACCGTTCAGAGAAAAACGCATTTGAAGTTTATGAAAGCAACTGTTAAATTAAAGTAGATGTTTAAAATTCCCCACACGTTTTTGCTTCAAACTTTCTAATTGCCAAGTTGCTAATCATTAAAAAAAGTGTTTAAATTAATCTTCATGAAAAATTAAAAAGTTTTGTCAAAAAAGGCTCTTTTAAAGGCTTTAAATTCACAACTTCCGGTTCCGGAGACGCTATTTCCGTTTTATTTTGACAGCTGTCACTGATGTTTAAACAGTGGTAACTTTTCATTAAAATGCCGTAGAGACAAAACAAACAGATTTAGAAGCCTAAAAGTTGAAATTTTACAATAGAGAAATAAATTACGATTTTTGGCGAAAAATGACGTTTTCAACGTAGACGGATACCTTAATAGACCTAGAGATGTCCAATATGGCCAGTACCCAATCATAACGTCTATTTAGCATAAAAGGGCTTTAACAACAAGTTTGGTCTATAAAAAAGTTTAAATATTCTAAACCTTAATGAAGAAATATTTCAACTTATTCTACATGAAATTTTATTTATACAAACGTGGTAAAAGTAGAGGTGTAAGCCGAATTCACATCAATCAAATAGTAATTTTAATAATGAACCAATAATAAAGCTCATTAGTACTTCAAAATTAGAGCATCTATAAAATGACTTAGATCACAACCCCTTGACATACGATGACGTCTGCGAGATGTCAGCCCTCTCATGTGCCAAAGTAAAATTCGAAGTTTCCAACAGAGGTCGTGCATATTAAATCAACTAGCATATAGCCCGTCATATGACGGGATCAGTAAAATTTTTAATTTTCCAGAATTGTAAACTACCCTATGAGGCAGGTAATAAAATGGTTTGATTTTGGCTAAGAATTATCTTACAACAAAAATAATCTATTAAAATTATCACTTATATACCTAATCTATTATTTAAGCCAAATATAAAAGAAAATTATTTACGTCATATCTAAGTTTAGGGATAAAACGTATGGAAATCATGCAGAAGATATTTAAATAATCTAAAAGAAATGATTAAATGAGAAAAAAATGACGTCATTATGCAAGAAAAAATTGTTATTTTTACCTATTATGTGATAAATTGATAAATTTAATAGCCTGCTCCTAAAATAGGGCTTGATATAATGGCATTAAATACTCGAAAAGGGGGACGAGGTGAATTTCGAACGTTTTAAAAATGACAGTATTTTTCGCTGTGATACGACGCTTATTCATACCAATTTATTTTAGAATCGGATCTACAGTTTAGGAAAAAATAAACTTTAGTCGCTTTGAATTTTGCTAACCCTAACTCATCAAAAATCCAATATAGATGATATATCCATACCACATCCAACCGCTTCATAAATTCGAGGACAGATAGATAACTTAGGCTATTATTACATTACGAGAAGAAAGTTTAAGTCATAAGAAGGTGAAAAAATAATAAACATTTATTTTAAAAGTAAAACAATTTTGAAAAACAACTTCAGGAATAAATTTAAAAGAAAAAGAAAATATTAAATTAGACATTTAGAAAAATTTGGCTGAGTCGGGGACAGAACCGTCAACCCAAGAAAGTACGATGATCAAATGATCAGACCTACCGAACGAGCTAGGCCTACACCCAATGAAGGAACTAATTAGAATATATGAAGGTCCAGTAAACACAATCCAGTTTAAATATTACGCTCCGCCCTCGCTGATCCCTCTTATTCTATACTGAATTCATATCAAGAATGAATTTAGTATAGAATAAGAGGGAGAATAAGACTTGAAATAATAGCATTAAACGCTCGAAAAGGGGGATTTCGAACTCGCTTTGAATTTTGCTAACCCTAACTCATAAAATATCCAATATGGATGCCTGTATCCATTCCAGGTACAACCGCTTCAGGAATTCGCGGACAGACAACTTAGGCTATTATATAGGGGATTTTTATGCTGCTAATTATTGTACGTTAACATCCTATATAAACCTCCTTAAATGTTAGAGCAATGACAATTTCAAAATAACCCGTTCTCTTTCACAACTTGCGCAAAAATTGTTCAGTAGAGCAGTTTTATTTTTCTTGTGTAAGCTATTAGTATGTCAGATATTTTTAAAACGGCAGTCTACATTGCCATTGGCAGTCAATCTCTTTATATAACTAATATGATAAGTATTGCTTATAACAAGTTCATTTCCGTTCTAGCGTTCCAGACTTGTTTTTTTATTTTTTTTATCTTGTTAATCTTTAAATTTTTAAGCCATATTTCAGCCACGGTAGCTCAGTCGGCAAAGACAACGCTCTCGTAACACATTGTATGCGGGACAAGTACTATAATAGTATGTTTCCTGACGATTGATACTTGAGCGCTGTCACGTACTAGTACGGGTTTTGCCGTGTACTTCTTCATAGAGGGAAATGCTTTGAACGATATCACACTGTAAAACATTAGTTTTATAATTGCTCTTTTAATTTTTTTATAATATAAAAATGTTTATAACATAATTCGAAAAAATTAAAACGATATACAACTATTTCTATTTGATTTTCCATATTTCCGATACTATTATAAATTTATCCACTAAAAAATATATTTTTAGCGTACAAAAATCTTATGGTTGTTTGCATAGTTCTATTTATATATTTGTTTATATATTTCAATATAAAATACAAAATAATTGGTTGAAAAATGAAATAATTTTCGATCTGTTGAGATTTAACTCAACTAAATTTACGAGCCAAACTACCACTCCCGGTACAATTCCGCTGCGAAATATACCGGTACCGTCGAGAGACTAACTGGAGTTACTGGAGGGTTGCGGGCTTGGAGCCCGAGACTGTCTAAGATCTTCCGTGTCCGTTAAAGGTGACTGGGGCACCTAAAATAGGTTCATGGTCACCATGGGCGTATTTGGGGGGGAGGACAAGGGGGGCAGTTGCGCCCCCAGAATTTTTAGAGGAGGGGCAAACTTATAGTTTTGCCCCTCCAAATTTTTAAGGTTTTATTCATATATTAAATTGTTGATTCGACATTTTAATGAATGTTAATCTATTTTTATTAATGTGCTTAAGACTTATTCCAACTACGGTTATCGTCCTTTTCTAGGACATTTTTAAAGCCAGTATAAATATTCTAAATTGTAGTTTTGCCCCACCAAATATTTTGGATTTTATTCCTACATTAAATTTCTGACATTTTAATAAATGTTGAAGTTATTCCATTTTTATTAGTGTGTTTAAGACTTATTACAGTTATCGTCCATTTCTGGAACATTTTTAAAGCAAGTGTGGGTACTTGACTAGTAGTTTTGCCCCTCAGATTTTTAGAGTTTTATTCATGTATTAAATTGTTGATCAGATATTTTAATGAATGTTGAAGTTATTCCGTTTTTATTAGTGTGCTTAAGACATTCTAATTACGGTTATTGTCCGTTTCTGAGACATTTTTAAAACAATTATAGGTATTCGAACTTTAGTTTTGCCCCTCCAAATGCTTTGGGTTTTATTCACTCGTTGAATTTGACATTTTAATGAATGTTGCAGTTATCCTGTTTTTATTAGTGAGCTTAAGATTTATTCTAATTCAGGTTAACCTCCTTTCCTGGGACATTTTTAAAGCAAGTATAAGAATTCAAACTTTTACCTCTGCCGATTTTCAGGGTTTTACTAATTTATTAAAGGAAGTATAGGTACTCGAATAACTGTATGGTTCTCTATTCTTTCAAGACCTCTTGAGGAATAAATATATGCTACCGAAAAAGGAATCAAGAAGAAACCAACAGATTTCTTATTTAAAAGCCGTAGTTAAGGGGACCGGTGCCCCCCTCCCCCCTAAATTCTAAAATTATATAAGACGGGATCGTGGAAAGAAAATGGACCCTCTGCTTGGCTATAGACAACAGTTTTCTTAGAAAGAGACTGTTTTGGTCTGAAATGTCTTGCGGGGCTACAGGCTTTCTCCACCTCGTGTGGAGAAGATACGGAGTGTGCTAATTTCCGCAATCTTTGACATTCATTTTGACCTTGACTGATAAGCAATTGAAGGGTCGAAATGGGTTCGAGAAATGTCTGTATATTTGTGAAGGGTATTCACTACGGGAAACTAAACACTTCGGGTGATAAAATGCCCAGAAAGTCCGGATAGGAAGATAAATGGACACGATATGGGGTGCGCATGGGATTCAGTCATTAGGAGCAAAACTGATTAAAGAGGAGCCATTTCCCCTAAAAAATCTCGTCTTGAATCGAACTTTTTATCCTTGGATGGAGAGGGAAATGCACATCTGGTCGGCATAAGTTTGTGTAACCTGAGGCTCTACTATTCCTGGAATCGTTTGCAAGACTAGGCTAGACATTTTACTAATCCATTAAATAAACATGTTAAACAGAAAAGGCATGATTTAAGTCTCAAGTAAGGAGAATTCGTACAAATATTACACCCTACCTTCTAGGGGGGGATTCCTCTTGTAGCTGTATTTCATTATCGGACAAACGAACGATTTATACAATAAAATTTTAAGTGACAGATTTAACAAGAGGACTAGGTCAAGGCAGTCCATCATTCGTTTAGGTGATAGAGTAGTTGTGCTTTAAAAAATAGATATTGCCAGCCTTCGACAATTTCAGATTTTCAAATTAGATACGTGTGATACGTTTAGATATGTTTGATTAGAGCATACAAACTTCCGCTGAAATAGCAAACATCAAGCAAACTGGTAAGTATTTTTTTAATTTTTTTATGTTTAGCTTTAATGCTTGTGTATCTATATAGGCGTACAAGTAATATATTTTGGAAAAAACGGGAATTAAACCGTCATCAAAAGTTTTTAAAAACTACTTCAATCAGCGAGATCCTTAAAAATTGGGTTCTTGAAATCTTTAATTTTAAACTAGGCCCCATAAGAAAACCTTTAAAAAATTTATAGATTCCTTAAATTTTCATGCCAAAAAGGGAATCCTTTTGTTTTAGATTCCATTCTTTGTATTATTTAATTTCTATTATTTAATTTAATCGCATAAGTAATCAACTTTTATAAGTTTTGTGCTAAAAATGATTTATATCAGTGAAAGAAAAAATATCTATTGCAATAGTCTGTAGTTTTTGGATAATATTTATTATAAATTTCGATTAACAAAATTCTTATCGTTGAATTAATATTCAGGTAATATTTAAATATGTATATAAAAAATTTGAAAGTTGATGCAAGAAATGATTTTGTTCAGTGAAAAAAGTTTGAGCATGTTGATATAGTCAGTAGTTTCTGAATAATAATTATAATATTTAATTAACGAAAAATTTTCAAAATATACATTCATAATGAAGTTTTTTTTTCCTGGTTTATAAAAAATAAAATTTTAGTGCAAAATATCTGTTTGGAGGTTATGTTTTAAATACTAAAATGCGGTTAATACTTTAACACTTTCAGAATTTTAACTGAAAGCATTTTCATGGTATGTATACCATTATTTTTTATTGATATGTTAAATTTTGTCTATTAATTTTTTCATATATATCTTTATAATTTATGCTTGTTGGATGTCATTAAAATTTTATTATAATGGTGGATATTACGAAAATTTATATTTAAATATCAACTCTCAGTTATGAAACTTAGTATACGTATAAATTGAAGTATTGGTAAATTAATCAGAGTTTTCTTAATTTAAAATACGATGTGTTTAAAAATCAATGTTTTTTACGAATATTTTTTAATATTTAAAATGCTCCTCGTCTTAGAGCCCTAATTTATTAAAGATGTTTTAAAAAATGCTTAACGAATACTTCTATTTTGTTTTTAAAAAAATCAGGGTTATCCACTTTAAATTTTGAATTTATTACAGTTATTAAAACTAAATTTAAATTTAGATATACGTCATGAAAATTCAACGTGAAATTAAAAAATATTCCTCTTAAATTAAATATTCCATTTATCTCCAAAATAATATCTCCTAGGTGTTCAAAAATATTTATAATTAAAAAAGGTAAAATTAGAAAAAAATAATGTACAAGAAACATTTTAAAAAATAACGAAAGATTGCAAAATATTGATTTTTTTTAACACCTAATTTAAGAAATCTTTAAAATGTAATTTTGATAGGTTTGGCATTAATGTCAATTCAATATTTAAATGTAACTGAAAATAAACCCTGATAAAGTTAGTTTCCCCCCCCCCCCGACTGAGACCAAGATTTCAAAGTACACCATTCGTTTGATCACTGATCAGATGTGATCAACATATTTCATCGTTTGATCAAATAAAAAAAAATAATTTAAAAATCTCCAAGGGCGGGGGAATAACTTTATGGATTTTTTTAAGTGATCTTGTAAACATGAATAATATATCATTCGGATAAGAGTCATTAGATCAGATTAGACCATTTTTGGGGTTTAATCAACACTGAAAATGCCCCAAACCACCCCCAAAGGTGTCCCAAAATCAAAACTTCCCCCCATTCACATGTTGGAATTTGGGGACAATTTTAGTGTCATTCGAAAGATCATTAGACCAACTGAAACAACCATTTTGGGGTTTGATCAGTACCAGAAGAGGCTCAAAACAATAAATTTATCCCCTCTCCCAAATAGGGACAATTATTCCGATAATCGGGCTCTTATGTCAGAATTTAGGGACAATTTTAATGTCATTCGAATGAGCATCGTTAGATCAAATACGATAAATACCAGAGTGTCCTCAAAGGTGTAGACAAAAATT
Organism: Pardosa pseudoannulata; assembly: GCA_032207245.1. Lineage (NCBI taxonomy): Eukaryota > Metazoa > Arthropoda > Arachnida > Araneae > Lycosidae > Pardosa > Pardosa pseudoannulata. The sequence goes on along the minus strand of CM063511.1, from coordinate 55,488,192 downwards.
AGCCCAATGCTGCTTTTCGGTGCCGGAGTTCGTGGGTTCAAATCCCGCTGAGGGTAAGGATGTTCGTAGCCGTTCAGAATTGGCTTTAAGCAGTAGGTCCCGGTTTCATTAGCTCTCGGGAGCAAAACAGTAGACCGTAGGGCTCCAAATTCAAACCAACCAAACCCCAAATGTTCACCGAAATTTTAAAGTTCATTCCCTGTTATAATTTCGAATAATCCCAATTATTAGTTTTATAATATGCAAGAACTTCAGAATATACTGAAATCTTAATATTAGTGTTCCATTGGTGTTACATTTTAATGATAACGTTTGTTTGAAGAGGAGAAAAATAAAGAACGTAAAGAAGACAAACTATTGAGATAAATATGTAGTATTATGCATTCAAGAAAATAAATTATGTCTACATCTTTGGAAAAAATTAATGTGTTTTAATTGGAAAAACTAACTTAATCCAATTTTACTTAGTTGAATGTTTTTTACTTAGTTGATTTATCAGGTATTTACCGCAGAATCTGACCTCCCTCCGATTGCAACAGATCTATTTGTAAGCTTGATAAGAACATTTTTCGGAAGAATGAACAAAAGAAACCATGTTTTGTAATTTGCATCGATTTTACAGATTTTGCCATTATAACTAAATAAACAATGAAGAAATAGTTTAAAAAGTTAAAATATTATCGTTTTAGGATTATCGAATATTCATTACTGTAAACTTGATTGTGGGCTTTTCACAAAAAAATTTATTTTAAGCTCAAAATGAACCCAAAAGTTAAAAATGACGGCATATATTACACATAGCTTTACGTAATCTTTAATAAAAAAATGGGACCGTTTCCACAAATTTATGCGATTAAGGAATAAAACATCACTAATGTTTCGTTTGTTTTCCTTCCAATAATTTATTTAAATCCTCAGTGGTCATATTCTAGTTTATGATCCATGTGGTGTACATACTTCGGCTTGGATTTGAGAAGGAAGCTAACTAAATTTGTGCCTAATATAAAATCGTATCAAACTCAAGAATCTCGCTATTAAAGTGCATGTTATTTCTCTTAAGATTTATTCGTTAGCCTACATTCAATACCTGCCTTCAGTTAACTATACTTGAAAAAAATTTCTGGAGTTTTTTTTATTTCCTCAGAATTTTAATTTAACTGTTTATCATATTTAAAACTCAAATATTTTTACATTTTTTTGAAAATTTATATTAACAGAACCCGTAGTGTAGCGTAGCTGATCAAGGCAATACCGGTGTAAGTGTAGCCTTGTTGAGTTAAATTCCTGGAAACTCCAGTTATTAAATATCAGTAGCGTGCAGTCCATATGTGCAGTATTTGCCAGGGTGTGCAGTGCACACCCTGGCAAAATTATGAGGGACAGTAATTTTCTGCACCTATGTCTACCTATCTTTATATGGTAGGTAATAAATATTATTTATAATATATTCAAATATGTTGATTTGCTTGCTTGTATTCCCGCAGTGCGTGCGGTACTAGGTGCTGCACAACGTAGCGCGCAAACGAACATAGGAAGTTCTGATGTGTACGCACTGCGCACTAAATTGGCAATCACGCTTTATATGTATGGGCTACTGGAGAAGAGCATACATAATATGGCACTGAGGCAAGTTCAGCTATTTTTCCTGCACTTGGCATTCAGAATCATCCGAAGGTACTGTTTAAGCGTTGTATTAGAGCGGGGACTTTTTTTTTGTTTTGTTTTTTAACTGATTAACTGGCCATACGATTTTGCAGACGGTTATTTTAATTTTATTTATACAAAATGTATCAAACATTTAGCGGTGTAAACCGAATTCACATCAGAGTAATTTTAATAATGATCCAATATTAGTACTTCAAAATTAGAGCATCTATAAAATGATTTACAGCATACCCTTGACATATGACGTCTGGAAGACGTCAGTCCTCTTACGTGACAAAGTAGAATTTGACGTTTCCAACAGAGGTCGTGCAGCATTATATTAAATCAATTTTATACTGTTAATTATTATACATTAGCATCCTATACAAACCTCCTTAAATGTTACAGACCAATGACAATTTTCAAAATAACCCGTTTTCTTTCTCAACTTGCGCTAAATTGTTCAGAAGATCAGTTTTATTTTTCTTGTTTAAGCTGTTAATGTGTCGTTTTTTAAAGGACAGCCTAGATTGCCATTTGCAGTCAATCTCTTGATATAAATAATTAGATAAGTATTGCTTATAACAAGTTCATTTCCGTTCTAGCGTTCCAGACTTGTTTTTTATCTTTTGTCTTGTTAATCTCTAAATTTTTTGAACCATATTTCAGCCACGGTAGCTCAGTCGGCAAAGGCAATGCTCTCGTAACACATTCTATGTGGGACACGTACTAGTACGTTTTCTGACGATTGATACTTGAGCGCAGGTCGCGTACGGGTTTTGACGTGTTCCCATTCATAGAGGAAAATGGTTTGAAAATTACCACACTGTAAAACATTAGTTTTATGATTGCTCTTTTCATTTATTTTATAACATAAAAATGTTTATATATCACAATTAGAAAAAATTAAAACTATATACAACTACTTCTATTTTATTTTTCCTAATTACGATACTTTTATAAATTTATCCACTAAAAAAAAATATATTTTCTTACAATAATATTACGGTTATTTACATATTTCTATATATTTGTTTATATATTTCAATATAAAATACGAAAAGTTGGATAAAAATGAAATAATTTCCGATCTATTGATATTTAACAGAATAAATTTACGCACAAAATGCCAGCTCCCAGTACAGTTCCGCTGCGAAATGTACCCGCACACAATGTGTTAACTGGAGGGTTGCGGGCTCTGAGCCCAAGACTGTCTAAGATCTTCCGTGTTTTCTTTAAAGGTGGCTGAGGCACGTAAAATATGTTCATGGTCCAAATTCTCAATACCACTGAGGGTGGTAGACCAAGCCTATGGGCTTTCTGCTTGGTATCTGCTTTTAAATTACGAGGACCTACTTAAGCAAGAAGTCGTACTTTCACCCTTGAGGTGCTCGTCAAAACGAAAGGCGCACCCCTTTGCCTGAAGGTATCCGTCTACGTTAAAAACGTCATCTTTTGACAAAAAACATAATTCTTTTTTATTTCTCTATTGTAAAATTTCAACTTTTAGGCTTCTAAATCTGTTTTGTTCCGTCTCTACGGCATGTTAAAGAAAAGTTACAGCTATTTAAATAACAGTGACAGCTTTCAAAACAAAACGGAAGTAGCGACTTCGGAACCGGAAGTTGCTCTTTAAAAGCCTTTAAATTTACAGTTTTAAGACAAAACTTTAATTTTCATGAAGATTACTTTAAACATTTTTGTAGTATTTTTAATAATTAGTAACTTGGCAATTAGAAAGTTTTGAAGCAAGAAAATGTGGGGAATTTTAAACGTTATTTTAAGTTTTAACAGTTAAAGTTGCTTTCATAAACTTCAAATGCGTTTTGCTCAGAACGGTATTTTTAATAAAATGTTGAAACTTTAAATGCGATTTCTCAAAAAGATCTTAAAATATTTTATTTAAAATTATTATGAATGATTTTGATAGTATTTACCAATAAATGACCTAAAAGCTTTAAATTTGGATAATTTTCAATGATTTTTCACTCATAGTTAGATATAAAGGTAATGAAAATTCGTTAAAAATTCAATGTCTGATTTTAAAGGATCAAAATTATTTACCAAATGTAAATTAAGCAAAGATTTTAGGTGATTCATTAGTCCAGTGTATAAGAAATGTGGTGCATCAAAAAATATTAAAATAATTTATTAAAAATTAGACCTTTTGAAAAAACCCGATTTTTTACTAAATTTTCTTCAGTTATTAGAAATTTTATGAAAACTTCAGGAATAAATTTTTTAAGGGCAATTCTCTATGATAATATAAATAAATCTAAAAATGTAAAAACAAACTAGTTTCTACTTTTAAAGAAAAAATTTCTCCGAACGTAGACGGATACCTTAATACAAGTAGCCTCCGGCTCAATCGTTCTTAGTTTGAGTAAGTGGCATAAGCAACAACAAGAGAACTAAATAGTTTTCGAACACAATTACTTTGATGTCAAGGGATTAATATGAAGAAATCTACTCATAAATGTACTTTGTACAAAATTGATACAGTTCTACTTCGCCTTTTTTTTTTTTAAACTAACCGAAACTAAGCAAAAATAAAAAGAAATAATTTCATGATCTCATTTTTATAGGAAAAATACTAACTCTAAAATGGGTCTTTAAAAATACTCAATTATAAATTTAAATTTACTTACCTAAAGTGGAACAAACTTCAGGAGCTTCAAATTTTGTGCGACAATACCGGAAGGATGAATGTACCAGATCTTTCCTCTTGTAAATCTCCAAGATAACATTCGACATAGAAAATAGAAATAAAGTATTGAGTATCAAATAAAAGTTATTTTAAATATCTATTTTAATAGAAGTATTTAATATCTATACTTTTAAATTGAATGGAAGAATACTTTCAGGGGGCAACTGAGAATACTAAACTAGGCTTAAATAAATTTTTACAGAATTTTATTAGTATATCCGACAGTACTAAGACATTTAAAAAATAGAAATTTCTATTAAAAAACATTGAAAATAAAATCCATCTGAGTCACGATGTGAACAGTTATTTCCCCAATTCATTAAGCCGAACGATGGCCGAATGGTTAGGGTGCTGGCCTTCGGAACCGGAGTTCGTGGGTTCGAATCCCATTTTGGCATGGATGTTCGTAGCCGTTCGGAATCGGCTTTAAGCTGTAGGTCCCAGTCTCATTAGCCCTCGTGTTGCAAAAAGTAGACGGTAGCGCTCCAAAACAAAAATAAATTAATCAATCTTTTAAATTAGTTTTATTATTTACTTTTTAATTTTTTTTCTGTTTTCATTTAAAATTTATTTTTTAATAAACTTGCTGATTATCTTTTATTTTATTTAAATTTGTCTTATTTTTGTTTTTAAATGTTTTCTTTGTATGATCTCATTTTTACTGAGTATAAAAAATTTTTTAAAATGTGTTGTTATTTGTTTTTTCGTTTGTTGGAGTTGTTTGAGGAATTACGACTAAGTTACAACCAAAACCCAAAAAACTAAACCAAAATTCATTAAATGCCTACATCTATAGTACCTTTGCTTTAAATACTTAATCGGAGTATAATTTAAGCTTTTTTTTTTTTTTTTCATTTACATGTATGTTCGTTTAAAATTACACTTTGATTATACCTGTTTTATTAAATTTAAAATGCATTTAAAAATCAATTTTAATAGGCTGATTAATACTAATTTCTCCCTCTCATTTTACCGTACTTAACGTAAAATAACATCATGTACTGATGTAATACTTACATTTAAATATGTTAAGGAATTTCCATGTGTATGTGCGCATGTTTTCTGATGTTTCATATCTTAAAAATTCTTGTTTGTAACTTATCAGATTTGTTTACAAATTAAAACTATTAAACTAATATTACACTCTTCCAGGCATGGTGACGTTGCGGTAAAAGTAATGTAGACAAATACTACCGTAGGACAAAAAAAACATGAACACAATTTTAAATATGGCACGCAACTGTATTCTATAAATAAAGGCAGAATATTAATTCAACATGAAAGAACAGGAAGGAAAAAATTTAAAAAAACAAAAAACAAACTCCAGTTAAAAAGTGATAAACCCTACATAAATGCTATAGTAAATTCATTTTCAATTATTCATTTAGCTGAATTTTCAGGGAAAACTAGTTGCACTGTATGCATTAAGACAACTGACTTGAAGTTAAATGTTGGTGCACTTAACATGAATAAAACTATTTAGAATAACGTCTAGCATTGAATCAGTCTTCTAGTAATACAGGGAGACAAAATTTAAAAAATGAACAATTTCAGCAATGAAAAAAATTAAATATACTAGAAAATTAAATAGAGGAAACTAAAATTTTGAATTTATATATATAGAATTGTTTTATATTGCCTGAAAGACCAGAAGCACTGTAGCAAAGTCAATAAAACTGCCCTAACATTTCATGTATATAACTTTAGATGAGAGCACATATTTAGTTAATGTGGTATAGCAAGTATTTTCATTAATACAGAGTGACAAAAAGGGACAATTAATCAAATTTAAGATATTTAACTACACCGGCACAAGTGCCATAGAATATTAAGACGTTTCGAGCATAAACTTGCTTAAATTTACGGTAAGACCAGTTGCAATGCACGAATGTCCATACGACTGCCCTAACATTTAGTGTTGGTGCACTCATGAGTACACATTTTTTGAATAATTTGACATTGCAACTGTCTTCTAGTAACACAGGGAAATAAAAAATGACAGTTACTGCAGTAGAAAAAATAAACACATGCACAAATTTGTTACAGAAATAAATATTGTATTTGTAGATCCACTTCAATTTGCCATAAAGACCACTTCCATGGACGAATGTCAATACAACTGCCCCAAAATTTAATGTGGGTGTTCTCATGTGTACATATAATTTTAGAATAATCTCGTATTGCATATGTCCTCTAGAAATACAGGGCGATATTACTGCAGTGTAAAATATTTAAATACACCGGCACAAGTACTATAAGAAATTAAGCCATTTCGAGCATAGATTTGCTTGAATTTGCCGGGAAGACCAGATGCAATGCATGAATGTCAATACGACAGCCCTATCATTTAATGTGGGTGCACTGACTATGAGTACACATTTTTAGAATAATCTGGCATTGCAACTTGCTTCTAATAATACAGGGTGACAAAAAAATGAGTTACTGCAGTGTAAAATATTTATATAAACCGGCACAAGTACTATAGGAAATTCCGCCATTTCGAGCATAGATTTGCTTGAATTTGCAACTCTTCTAATAATTCAGGGTGACAAAAAATGACATTACTGCAGTGTAAAATATTTATATACACCGGCACTAGAGCTATTGGAAATTAAGCCATTTCGAGCATAGATTTGCTTGAATTTGCCGGGAAGACCAGATGCAATGCATGAATGTCAATACGACAGCCCTATCATTTAATGTGGGTGCACTGACAATGAGTACACATGTTTTTAGAATAATCTGGCATTGCAACTCTCTTCTTATAATACTGAGTGACAAAAAATTACATTACTGCAGTGTAAAATATTTATATACACCGGCAGAAGTACTATAGGAAATTAAGCCATTTCGAGCATAGATTTGCTTGAATTTGCCGGGAAGACCAGATGCAATGCATCAATGTCAATACGACAGCCCTATCATTTAATGTGGGTGCACCAACTATGAGTACATATATTTTTAGAATAATCTGGCATTGCAACTCGCTTCTAATAACACAGGGTGACAAAAAATGACATTACTGCAGTGTAAAATATTTATATATACCGGCAGAAGTACTATAGGAAATTAAGCCATTTCGAGCATAGATTTGCTTGAATTTGCCGGGAAGACCAGATGCAATGCATGAATGTCAATACGACAGCCCTATCATTTAATGTGGGTGCACTGACTATGAGTACACATATTTTTAGAATAATCTGGCATTGCAACTCGCTTCTAATAACACAGGGTGACAAAAAAGGACAGTTACTGCAGTGTAAAATATTTATATATACCGGCAGAAGTACTATAGGAAATTAAGCCATTTCGAGCATAGATTTGCTTGAATTTGCCGGGAAGACCAGATGCAATGCATCAATGTCAATACGACAGCCCTATCATTTAATGTGGGTGCACTGACTATGAGTACACATATTTTTAGAATAATCTGGCATTGCAACTCGCTTCTAATAACACAGGGTGACAAAAAAGGACAGTTACTGCAGTGTAAAATATATATACCGGCAGAAGTACTATAGGAAATTAAGCCATTTCGAGCATAGATTTGCTTAAATTTTCCGGGAAGACCAGATGCAATGCATCAATGTCAATACGACAGCCCTATCATTTAATGTGGGTGCACTGACTATGAGTACACATATTTTTAGAATAATCTGGCATTGCAACTCTTCTAATAATACAGGGTGACAAAAAATGACATTACTGCAGTGTAAAATATTTATATAAACCGGCACAAGTACTATAGGAAATTCCGCCATTTCGAGCATAGATTTGCTTGAATTTGCCGGGAAGACCAGTTGCAATGCATGGGAGTAAATACGACACCTCTAACATTTAATGTGGGTGCACTGACTATGAGTACACATATTTTTAGAATAATCTGGCATTGCAACTGTCTTCTAATAACACAGGGTGACAAAAAAGGACAGTTACTGCAGTGTAAAATATATATATATACACCGGCAGAAGTACTATTGGAAATTAAGCCATTTCGAGCATAGATTTGCTTAAATTTGCCGGGAAGACCAGATGCAATGCATGAATGTCAATACGACAGCCCTATCATTTAATGTGGGTGCACTGACTATGAGTACACATATTTTTAGAATAATCTGGCATTGCAACTCTCTTCTAATAATACAGTTTGACAAAAAATGACATTACTGCAGTGTAAAATATTTAAATACACCGGCACTAGAGCTATTGGAAACTAAGCCATTTCGAGCATAGATTTGCTTGAATTTGCAGGGAAGACCAGATGCAATGCATCAATGTCAATACGACTGCCCTATCATTTAATGTGGGTGCACTGACTAAGAGTACACATATATTTAGAATAATCTGGCATTGCAACTTGCTTCTAATAATACAGGGTGACAAAAAAATGAGTTACTGCAGTGTAAAATATTTATATAAACCGGCACAAGTACTATAGGAAATTCCGCCATTTCGAGCATAGATTTGCTTGAATTTGCCGGGAAGACCAGATGCAATGCATGAATGTCAATACGACAGCCCTATCATTTAATGTGGGTGCACCAACTATGAGTACACATATTTTTAGAATAATCTGGCATTGCAACTCGCTTCTAATAACACAGGGTGACAAAAAAGGACAGTTACTGCAGTGTAAAATATATATACCGGCAGAAGTACTATAGGAAATTAAGCCATTTCGAGCATAGATTTGCTTGAATTTGCCGGGAAGACCAGATGCAATGCATCAATGTCAATACGACAGCCCTATCATTTAATGTGGGTGCACTGACTATGAGTACACATATGTTTAGAATAATCTGGCATTGCAACTCGCTTCTAATAACAGGGTGACAAAAAAGGACAGTTACTGCAGTGTAAAATATTTATATATACCGGCAGAAGTACTATAGGAAATTAAGCCATTTCGAGCATAGATTTGCTTGAATTTGCCGGGAAGACCAGATGCAATGCATGAATGTCAATACGACAGCCCTATCATTTAATGTGGGTGCACTGACTATGAGTACACATATTTTTAGAATAATCTGGCATTGCAACTCTCTTCTAATACAGGGTGACAAAAAATGACAGTTACTGCAGTGTAAAATATTTAAATATACCGGCACAAGTACTATAGGAAATTAAGCCATTTCGAGCATAGATTTGCTTGAATTTGCCGGGAAGACCAGATGCAATGCATGAATGTCAATACGACAGCCCTATCATTTAATGTGGGTGCACTGACTATGAGTACACATATTTTTAGAATAATCTGGCATTGCAACTCGCTTCTAATAACACAGGGTGACAAAAAAGGACAGTTACTGCAGTGTAAAATATTTATATATACCGGCAGAAGTACTATAGGAAATTAAGCCATTTCGAGCATAGATTTGCTTGAATTTGCCGGGAAGACCAGATGCAATGCATCAATGTCAATACGACAGCCCTATCATTTAATGTGGGTGCACTGACTATGAGTACACATATTTTTAGAATAATCTGGCATTGCAACTCGCTTCTAATAACACAGGGTGACAAAAAATGACATTACTGCAGTGTAAAATATTTATATATACCGGCAGAAGTACTATAGGAAATTAAGCCATTTCGAGCATAGATTTGCTAGAATTGTCCGGGAAGACCAGTTGCACTGCAATAATGTCCATACGACTGCCCTATCATTTAATGTGGGTGCATTGACTAAGAGCACACATTTTTTTAGAATAATCTGGCATTGCAAATGTCTTCAAAAAATACAGGGTGACAAAAAAATATTCTCTGCAGTGTAAAGATATTTAAATATACCGGCACAAGTAGTATAAGAAATTAAGCCATTTCGAGCATAGATTTGCTTAAATTTGCCGGGAAGGTAAGTTGCAATGCATGAATGTCAATACGACAGCCCTAACATTTAATGTGGGTGCACTGACTATGAGTACACATATTTTTAGAATAATCTGGCATTGCAACTCTTCTAATAACACAGGGTGACAAAAAAGGACAGTTACTGCAGTGTAAAATATATATACCGGCAGAAGTACTATAGGAAATTAAGCCATTTCGAGCATAGATTTGCTTGAATTTGCCGGGAAGACCAGATGCAATGCATCAATGTCAATACGACAGCCCTATCATTTAATGTGGGTGCACTGACTATGAGTACACATATTTTTAGAATAATCTGGCATTGCAACTTGCTTCTAATAATACAGGGTGACAAAAAAATGGACAGTTACTGCAGTGTAAAATATTTATATATACCGGCAGAAGTACTATAGGAAATTAAGCCATTTCGAGCATAGATTTGCTTGAATTTGCCGGGAAGACCAGATGCAATGCATCAATGTCAATACGACAGCCCTATCATTTAATGTGGGTGCACTGACAATGTACACTTATATTTAGAATAATCTGGCAATGCAACTGTCTTCTAGTAATACAGGGTGACAAAAAATGACAGTTACTGCAGTGTAAAATATTTAAATATACCGGCACAAGTACTATAGGAAATTAAGCCATTTCGAGCATAGATTTGCTTGAATTTGCCGGGAAGACCAGATGCAATGCATCAATGTCAATACGACAGCCCTAACATTTAATGTGGGTGCACTGACTATGACTACACATATTTTTAGAATAATCTGGCATTGCAACTCGCTTCTAATAACACAGGGTGACAAAAAAGGACAGTTACTGCAGTGTAAAATATTTATATATACCGGCAGAAGTACTATAGGAAATTAAGCCATTTCGAGCATAGATTTGCTTGAATTTGCCGGGAAGACCAGATGCAATGCATCAATGTCAATACGACAGCCCTAACATTTAATGTGGGTGCACTGACTATGAGTACACATATTTTTAGAATAATCTGGCATTGCAACTCGCTTCTAATAACACAGGGTGACAAAAAAGGACAGTTACTGCAGTGTAAAATATTTATATATACCGGCAGAAGTACTATAGGAAATTAAGCCATTTCGAGCATAGATTTGCTTGAATTTGCCGGGAAGACCAGATGCAATGCATCAATGTCAATACGACAGCCCTATCATTTAATGTGGGTGCACTGACTACGAGTACACATATTTTTAGAATAATCTGGCATTGCAACTCTCTTCTAATACAGGGTAACAAAAATGATATTTACTGCAGTGTAAAATATTTAAATATACCGGCACAAGTACTGTCGAAAATTACATTTCGAGCATAGATTTGCTTGAATTTGCCGGGAAGACCAGATGCAATGCATCAATGTCAATACGACAGTCCTATCATTTAATGTGGGTGCACTGACTATGAGTACATATATTTTTAGAATAATCTGGCATTGCAACTCGCTTCTAATAACACAGGGTGACAAAAAAAGGACAGTTACTGCAGTGTAAAATTTATATATACCGGCAGAAGTACTATAGGAAATTAAGCCATTTCGAGCATAGATTTGCTTGAATTTGCCGGGAAGACCAGATGCAATGCATCAATGTCAATACGACAGCCCTATCATTTAATGTGGGTGCACCAACTATGAGTACATATATTTTTAGAATAATCTGGCATTGCAACTCGCTTCTAATAACACAGGGTGACAAAAAAGGACAGTTACTGCAGTGTAAAATATATATACCGGCAGAAGTACTATAGGAAATTAAGCCATTTCGAGCATAGATTTGCTTGAATTTGCCGGGAAGACCAGATGCAATGCATCAATGTCAATACGACAGCCCTATCATTTAATGTGGGTGCACTGACTACGAGTACACATATTTTTAGAATAATCTGGCATTGCAACTCTCTTCTAATACAGGGTAACAAAAAATGACATTACAGCAGTGTAAAATATTTAAATATACCGGCACAAGTACTATAGGAAATTAAGCCATTTCGAGCATAGATTTGCTTAAATTTGCCGGGAAGACCAGATGCAATGCATGAATGTCAATACGACAGCCCTATCATTTAATGTGGGTGCACTGACTATGAGTACACATATTTTTAGAATAATCTGGCATTGCAACTCTTCTAATAATACAGGGTGATAAAAAAAATGACATTACTGCAGTGTAAAATATTTATAGACACCGGCACTAGAAGTACTATAGGAAATTAAGCCATTTCGAGCATAGATTTGCTTGAATTTGCCGGGAAGACCAGATGCAATGCATCAATGTCAATACGACAGCCCTATCATTTAATGTGGGTGCACTGACTATGAGTACACATATTTTTAGAATAATCTGGCATTGCAACTGTCTTCTAATAACACAGGGTGACAAAAAATGACATTACTGCAGTGTAAAATATTTATAATATACACCGGCACAAGTACTATAAGAAATTAAGCCATTTCGAGCATAGATTTGCTTGAATTTGCCGGGAAGACCAGATGCAATGCATGAATGTCAATACGACAGCCCTATCATTTAATGTGGGTGCACTGACTATGAGTACACATATTTTTAGAATAATCTGGCATTGCAACTCTCTTCTAATAATACAGTTTGACAAAAAATGACATTACTGCAGTGTAAAATATTTAAATACACCGGCACTAGAGCTATTGGAAACTAAGCCATTTCGAGCATAGATTTGCTTGAATTTGCAGGGAAGACCAGATGCAATGCATCAATGTCAATACGACTGCCCTATCATTTAATGTGGGTGCACTGACTAAGAGTACACATATATTTAGAATAATCTGGCATTGCAACTCTTATAATACAGGGTGACACAAAATGACATTACTGCAGTGTAAAATATTTATATACACCGGCACTAGAGCTATTGGAAATTAAGCCATTTCGAGCATAGATTTGCTTGAATTTGCCGGGAAGACCAGATGCAATGCATCAATGTCAATACGACAGCCCTATCATTTAATGTGGGTGCACTGACAATGAGTACACATGTTTTTAGAATAATCTGGCATTGCAACTCTCTTCTTATAATACTGAGTGACAAAAAATTACATTACTGCAGTGTAAAATATTTATATACACCGGCACTAGAGCTATTGGAAATTAATCCATTTCGAGCATAGATTTGCTTGAATTTGCCGGGAAGACCAGATGCAGTACACCAATGTCAATATGACTGCCCTATCATTTAATGTGGGTGCACTGACTATGAGTACACATGTTTTTAGAATAATCTGGCATTGCAACTATCTTCTAATAATACAGGGTGACAAAAAATTAAAATTACTGCAATATAATAAAATCATGCACAAATTTGCTACAGAAAAAACATTTTGACTGTAGAACCATTTGAATTTGCCATAAAGATCAGTTGCAATGCAGGAATGTCGGTACGACTTCCCTACTACTTAATGTGGATGCACTCATGAGTACACATTCTTTTAGAATAATTTAGCATTGCAACTGTCTTCTAATAATACAGGTAACAAAAAGTGACATTTACTGCAGTATAAAGTATTTAAAGTCACTTGCTTAACTGCTACAGAAAATTCACTTAAATTTTCCGGGAAAACAAGTTGCACAACAGAAATGTTATTTCGAGTGCTTTTACATTTAATGTATATGCACTGAATAGGAGTATATATTTTTTAAAATCCTAAAATTGCTACAGTCTTCTGGTATTACAGTGCAATTTAAAATACGACATTTACAGGCGTGCAAAAAAATATTAATTTACATCAACCAAATTTCTAGAGGGAATGGTGACATTTCGAGTACGGATATACTTTAATTTGCTGCGAAGACCAGTTGCACTGTATGATAGTGAATACAACTGCTTTCACATTTAGTATGAGTTGACTAAGTACACAATTTTTAGATTTTCTTTTACTGCGACTGTTTTAGTAATGCAGAATAAGACAAAGGAAAACGGCAACGCGGAGATGTCAGAAATTTAAAATAAACCGAAAATTTTTTTTAAATATTGACATTCAAACTGTAGATTCGCTTGAATTTATATAGTATACCTGTGTCTGCCCTTAAATAAGAACAAGACTGCTCAACATTTAGTTTAATTTTACTAGACATTAACACATTAACGGGTATATTTCGCAGGGAATTGTACCGAGAGCGGGCGTTTTGAGAGTAAATTTATTCAGTTAAATCTCAATAGATCAAGAATTATTTAATTTTTATCCAACTTTTTGTATTTTATATTGAAATATATAAACAAATATATAAGTAGAAATATATAAATATCCATAATATTTTTGTAAACAAAAAATAAATTTTCTAGTGGATAAATGTATAATAGTATCGTAAATATGAAAAATCAAATAGAAATAGTATATAGTTTTAACTTTTACGAATTATGTTTTTATATACAAACGTTTTTACATTATAAAAATTGAAAGACAAGAACATACGGCTTCGTTTTCCTGTATATACCGTTATTTTTGTACCCACAAACCATGTTGTTACACTAACCCGTACTAGTACGTGACCCACGTTTAAGATCAATCGTCAGAAAACGTACTAGAACGTGTCCCGCATTGTTAATCAGATGCTTTTAGAATATTTCTGCAATTTTCGTCTAATACAACTAGGTATTAAAGCATTCGAAGGCGCAATTATTACGAACGTATGGAATCAAATATTTGTATTATTTTTTTAGCTGTGTTTTAAAGTATAGATTTCTTTGAGTACATAAGGCTAATAGACGTATAGAAAGTTTTTTGTTTTACATAATTTATGTTTAAATCTTTTTAACACTATTTTTAAATTCATTTTGATTGTGTAACAGAAATTTTCTGCCATAAATATGAAAATACAATTAATATAATTTGAACGTTATATATTTAATCCAACAGAAATGCAAAATAAAATTTCAGTAGGAAATTTAATATTTTAAAACTTTAATTTCATTTAGTGTAATATGGGTTTGTATCAACAGGGGATGGCATGCATCGTGAATATGAACGTTTTTAATCAAATAAAAGTTGCTTTTTGTACATTGTCATTGCTGCAATAACTTTCAGAGATAGATTGTGTGGCATTTTCAAACCTTCTGAATTCTACAACTTGCATATAATGGTATATTTACAACAATGTGGGAAAAAATATCGCACATATTTTTTTTCTTTAACTGTAGCAAAACTGAGCTTTTTCAATAGTATTGCATTAAATATTTATAAAAACAATTTGTCTCTAAGCTCAATTTTGTTTACTCAAACCCTATGTTTTAAGATGTAGTAATTTATTCCATTTTTAAATACTCTCCCCATAATCTTTAATTGAGATAAATCTTATTTTGGGGGTAATAATTTAAATGTTTGTAGCACAAAGGCACCGCTTTGTATGTTCTCTGAATTCCGTGATATATTTTTATAAACGGTTATTTAATGTTTAAAAGAATAAATCTATTTAAGAAATAAAGGTGTAAAACACCTTTATTACCAGACGAATGTTGGTCAAGATATATTCACATCGAGGGAATTTGATTACATGCAATTTCTCAGTGAAAAATGCCATTTTAAAAATATTTTCAATAATTAGTCAACTTTAGAATCTTTTTTGGACATTATCAAATACTCTGGAAAGATAGCTGACTAAATGTGAATGTTTGGTTTAATTTCGAGCGCTATGGTTTACTCTTTGCAACACGAGTCTGGAACATACTTTGTCAAATCCGATGTACTAGCATCCATGCCAGCAGTAACATACGAATCTATGACTCTGAACTTGTCTTAAAATTAATACTTTTTTTGTCTAATAAAGAACACTTGCATTTTTTTCAGCATTCACTATTTTATTACGAGTACAGAACATAGGCTGTCAATATTACACGGGTACGGAAAATATCCATCTAAGACCTTTGGAGTCGAGCCCGATCCCATTTGGAAGCGTAACATAACCGCATTACAGACAAATCAGTTTCAGATGACTAGATCAATCCCCTCCCCCCCAAAAAAAGTTTACAATTTTAGCAAGGGTTTCGGTTTGGTTTGGAGTGCTACGGTCTACTCTTTTGTAACACGAAGGCTAATGAGACCGGGACGTACTGCTTAACCCCGTAATGTGCAGTTTTTTTTTCTTTTTTTTTTTTTTTAAAGGCCGGCCAAAAAAAAAATCATTTTTAAATGTAAAAAACACAATTTAGAAAGTTGTCGTCCAGGAAAATTACAAAAAAAAAAAAAAAAAAAAAATTTATTGCAAGTTTGGATTTTGATAACATTACAGAAAATAGTCTAATATTGTAATATTACACGAACATCGACTATTTTTATCTTTCTTTTCGAATTCTCATCTCAGAATAAACAGCTTAACCCTTTCGTGGGTCGTGGGAAGATTACTTCCCACCTACATGATATCACAAAATACACCTGTGGGAAGCGCAAAACCCATTATAATACATTGGTCTTGTTATTGAAACGATGGGAAGGCTGATTCCCGCTTCGGTTTTGCGCTGTCATCAATTGTTCGATCGACTGAATAAAATTAGCAGCTCTGCTTTTGAAAGTTTGGAAACGCGGAGTGAGAAATAAATGGCCTACGAAAGGGTTAAAGCCGATTCCGAACGGCTACGAACATCCATGCCATGATGGGATTCGAACTCACGAACCGAAGGCCAGCACCCTAACCAATTGGCCATTGTTCGGCCAATTTTAGCAAGGGAATTTTAGGGAAATATTTGGAATTTTAAATTCTCACAAAGAATATGTATAAAAATAAAATGATTCTCTTACCTTGAATTTCCAAAAAGAAATGTTCTAGAATGAAAGAGATCCCCTTTGTCCCTGAAAAAAATTATATTTTTAATTTCGGCCTCTGTTAATATTGTGGCGGGTGCCACAATATTAACATAAAAGCAAAAGTCTGCATCAAATTTTATTAATTTTAAGTAGGTTGTATAAAACACTACAGTTTTTAAAATATTTTAGTCATTTTTGTAGATGTTTCTCAGTATTACATACACATTATATTTCATTAAAGAACGTAATAAAGTAAGGTTCCAAATTTATTTATAAGAATTTCATAAACAGTATTGAAACTATCAGGTAAGATTTAGATAAAAATGAACTCGGAAAATCCAACTTACAAATAAGTTACCGGACACAACAAAATGAAGAAGAAAATGTTTTGTACCCTTCATAACAAGGAAGTATAAATTTCAATGAAATTACATTACATTTCAAAATATTTCACTTTATAGCTCAAGTTTAACAATTTAAGGTAGGTATAAATACAAAATACCCACTTGTCTTATTCTACCATTTTTAAGATACCTTATCCTCGTACAATATAAAAATATTAAAAACCAGCTTTTAAATTTTGAAGATTGAACGTGGTGCTCTATCCTGAAAACTTTTACTTTTTACGTGAGTTATTCAATAACTATCGATTTAACATCTCATTACTATCCCTTGATAAGTGGCTAAAATATAAATACGCGAATATTGCATGTGCAAAAATAAAAGTTAAAATTTTATTCTGTTAATAGAAACTGAATAAAAATAAATTAAGAAAAGACTAATACACAAGTTCAAAATGAATAGAACACACATCCTTCAAGATTAGGCTCGATGAGCTCAGAAAGCTCCGCGGGCCACATTGGAAGTACATCTTATGTCGTTGGGCCACACAGTATGTTCTATGTATGTGTACACCAATGGCGTACTCAGAATTTTTTTCAAGGGGAGGTTATACTTTTCGAGGGAGTTCATAACTCTGAAAAATAGCCAGCATAATTTCTACTAAAATTTTTATTTTTGCCATTTTGTCTGAACTTAAGGGGAGAGTTTAAACCCCTAACCCCCCCCCTTGCGTACGCCCCTGGTGTACACGCATATTAGATGTGAAACTTAATTCATTAAAATTTTTTATAATTCATAAATTAGAAATGGAGCAGTTAGTCTGCAAATGTGCATAACAGTTGCAATAATCGGTCAATCAATCTAAATATGTATTTAATATAAGTACATTACTTGATTCAATTAGAAGTTTTTTGAATTCAGCCACGGACCACAAAATTTTACTACTGGGAAGCTTAAACCACACCTGATAAAAGTAATAAAATTTTGAGCCATTACAGTCCATAAAATTATTTATGGACTTATCGCTTATTATGTATGTAAGAGATACATGAAATTTATCAATGCTACATGTTACTAACACATAAATTTACTATTAATTTCATAGATACTAGTGAATCTAATTTTAAGCTGAATTTCGCCCTATTTAAATAAATATCATTAGCAGTTGAATAACACTATATTTAAAGATAAAGATGCCTTGACTATCATATTTAAAATATTCAACATTTGTTTTTATTTATGAGCATAAATGCTGCATAAAACTACAAGATAAAATACCTAGATTTAGATACAAAACATCTGCTTAAACATTGAAACACCCCTCCAAATTCACTAAATATTCCTACTGCATCACATATTAACTATTTTCAGTTTTCACTGTATGCTTCGTTTATATTATATTAAAAACCCGGATATATTAATGCCCCCTTGCTTTATCAGTTTACTTAAACAATTAGAGTATATGATATTTTAACAGCTTTGTTTCTCATCTGCTTCGTGTTATTAAACGCTTTACTTGACAAAATCTTGTGAATTTAAAAAACACATAGCCAGCTTTCAACAGCACAAAAATTCAAACTGCACAAAATTTCAGTTAAATATAAAAGTAATACGCATAAAACATTACGAAGTCTCTAAGAAAATAAATCATAATAGGAAATATTGAGAAAAAAAATAAAGTTCATCCAAAAAGAAAAGGTGTTATTGAAATAAAATAATCAGTTAACTGGAAATTTCGTTTCATTAACAAACGTACGACTCAATTACCTTTTTCAGGATTATAAAAATTTAGTCGAATTACGTTATTTTAAAGGCCTATTGCTCTCTTGAAGTAGTTCATAAAACTATGTACTATCAGATATTAAAACTTACTTTCTGTTCACATAATTTCACATAACACCAGACCTGCTAGTAGATTTGTTTCGGTATGACCCTATATAGTTTTAAAAAATACTTAAAACACGCGTAAAAAAAAAAATTCGAGTTATTTTGAAATATAAAAGGGGTGTAGGCAATACAACTATTCAATAAAAACATTACCGTTGTATCCGTTGTTGAGAACTGCATCCTCTGACTTAGAACCGTATTCAGTCAATAATACAAGAAAAAATATTCATTAAAAAATTATAGGAATTTTTTAATAAACATAGTATATTAGTCTATTTTACTTGTTTTCTTACTGCACAAAAAAATCGTTAAATTATGTATTTGTTCTAGCATAGGTAACTTCCATTTTACATGATTCTGGCAGAATTATGCGCCCTTTAAGTCTCCAGTTAAGTTTACCACCTATGTTCGAAGTTTTCCCGCATACCCGCCACGAATGTGTTGATATAACACTGTTAAACTTACCAAGCTCGGAAAAATAGAAGTCTGCATAAACTAATGTAACACATAAGAATATTTAAAAGAAGTAGAGTATGCTTACCTTAAGAGTTCCATTTTAAAGTTACTTACAGGTGGATGTAAGATTTGAGGAAAAGACTTAACAAAGCAAAAATGTCTATCACGTTTTTTCTGTTTCAATAGCTAATTAGCTATTCAAACAAAAGAGTGTGATGTCATATTGTTAGAGCCAATCGCATTGCATGCCCTTTTAAGTGCGTATCAAAATTATAAACATCTGCCTAAATGCGCAGTATTTTAAAATGGGAATATCGATGTAATAGCTAAAGAAAAAAAATTCTTCCATTTTATTTCTTCAATATTTAAAGAAGATTTTACAAACTGAGATATATGAATATAAATTAATTATTTGTAACATACTCATACATAAATATGCAGTCAAAGTAAAACTCGTACATTTCCCTCAAAAGGGTAAATCTGCATAAATGTCAGACTTTTATTAAAATCTAGAAATTGTTTTAATAACATGTTATTTATAACTACACAAAACTTGTGGATAGTAATGTAAATTCATCATTGATAATAATTAGGTTTGGGCTCATCATTGTTGGTTAAAAATAGTCAGTAATTGTCTACAATTAAGGGCCGGTCTTACCAAAGTCTTTTAACGGCTAACCACTATTAACCCATGGTTCCAACTAATGGTGAGACGCAATTCTCAGTTTAAACAGAGATTAATCGCTATTAGCCGTTAAACAACTTTGATGAGACCGGCCCTTAATGTTTGGTGTTTAATCTGTGGTTATTTCACAGTTTGTCTTGACTAAAGTGAAACGGCAGCTAAGGGACATTTAAAATGAGTTTACTACTATCGAAAATAAGTTCGTACTTCGAAATATTTGTCACGCGAGACTAGTGTGGACAAACTTGAAAGTGAAAGAGAGAAATAGACCAGGATCTACTGTTTGCAGTCGATTCTGAAGAGCTTCGAGCATCCATACCAGAAGTGGGATTTGAACACTTGAACTCTTGTACCAAAAAGCAGCGCCCTTCCCATTCAACCATCTTTTAGCCGGATATGTGTTTGGAAATCACAAGCCGAAAGTCCTGAGTCTAACCGAGCTCAATATTTTATTTAATAGCTCGCTACTAACTTTCCAAAACTAACCTCACTTAAGTAGGATGATGCAAATTGAATCAAAATATTCTTCTTTTTTAACTCTGCTTAATTCTTTTTTAAATCCTTTTTAGATCTTTTTAAATGCTTTCTTTTTAAAATCGAAATGAAGGAAACAAGTATATCATATTTAAATATAGAATTGTTTAACTGAACAATCCTTGTGAATGTTAAAAATCTTCCAGAATTCTTTTTAAATGCCTTTATTATTTCTTTGAATCTGGTAAACCCCTAAAATTTTTCATGACCCCACCAGGGTTGTGACTCCCCCAGTTCGTGCTCTATTGTTCTAATCAGATAAAGATGAAAAATATGTATTTCATATTCTTTGTATGTGTGCATGTAGGGCTGTTTTGCATTCCAAAACGACTGGGCAAATCATGATGAAATTTTGCAGGGTGATTCAGGTAAACCTGTGGAAGGTTTTAGCAGCCTAAATTGATCAGGGATTATGGAAAAGAGAGAAATAAAAAGTTTTATTAAATCTATATTTTGAGGTCATTTGAAATATTTTTATATTCGTAACTTGCTAAAATGATTAATACTTTTAAGCAAGTTAATTCATTTTATAGTGCTTAAAACGAATTTTAAAATAAGTTTTGCTTCTTTTTGTTTGGGTTCGTCAACTTTTTTGTTACACGAGGGGGCTAATGAGACCGGGAAGGTTAGCGTCCTAACCATTCGGCAATCATTCGTTTCTTTTTCAGAGAATCCATTTTAGCTATTTCATTTTATCGATTGCTATTTGGATAATTTTTTTTTCGGTTCCTTTCGACTTCTGTTTGACTGATAATATATTCCGTTTCTAGGATAGTAAACGTTGGGAAAATGAAAAATATTTAAAGTGTTTTTCATGTCAAATCCTTGAAATTATTACTTGCCCCTTTGTTATATTGAATTATCTCAAAAACATTTGCAATCTTCCATTACCTGAATGCAAAGATATTTCAATTTTAAACCTTTAGTTTATATTTCTAAATTTTAGGAAAGAAAATAAATATAAATGTGACATTCGGTTTCTGAAAGTGCTTTGCTTTGTATAAGAAGATATGTATATTTATTGCTGGTATGTTATATAATATAAAAACTAATTAAAAGTTTAAAACAACGATAACCTTTATTTTGCAAAATAGTAGTACACTGAAATTTTTCGGGATTAAAATACTTTACAAAGAAATAAGAGTATTCAAAATTTTATCCAGTTGTTCTCTTTCGCTTATGCTAAAGAATAAAACAAAGGGAAGGTGGGTATGGTAATCCTCTATAAGAATACATAAGTATTTTTGCATTAATTTTGAGGCTTAAGTACAAAGGGTGAATCCATTCTCCCCAATTTCTGGATAAGCTGAGATGCAGCTTAAAAGAAATGCAGATAAACCATACCAATCTAATCTGGAATGTGAAATAATAATGCAGCTGAATTTCATGTCAGTCAGGCATTTTTGTCTTGTTACAACACGAAGAGAACAAAAATCTGCTACTATTATCATTAGGCCGTCCTCGCGCTGGCATTAGTCCTAGTATAGCAAAACAGTAGACCGTAGTTCTCCAAACCAAACCTCGCGCTGGCGATACTTTAAAACTGAACTGTTCCTTTTTTTTTTTTATCACTGATGTGTTACTGTGGTTTTATTGAATGTTCACACAGTAGCAACTGCTTAAGCTTTTTAGATCGAATCAACACCCTCGCGTTTTTTAAAAAATGTGTTTATGACGATAGCAGTAGAATGTATTTCTATTGCCACTTCTCTATAGAAAGTATTGTAATCACGATGAATTTCAGAACTCAAATTTCAAAGAACATATTTATTTTGATCATAGCTTGCTGAATTTTTACCAGGGTTACTTCTGTATAAATAGTAAGAAACAGTAGAACTGACGAAATTACTCAAGTCTGAAAATGTAAAAACTGCGTAAATATGTAAAATGGCGTCGTTTAATACCGTTGTGGGAGCAGCTGGGTGTAGTTATCGGAAATCGGTGCAGGTTGGCCCAATTGGTGCAGTCGCAACATCTCTGCAAATCGTTGTACCAGGACGTAGAGTCCATTCAAGTGTAGCCTTCGTTGCACAGTAGTACTAGAAATTGTCTAACCAATAGACGTTGCAACCATGTCAAACATGTAGAGGTCGCTCTTCAATTTGTCGTGGTTACAACAGCAATGTATCGATCTTTGGAAAACTGTTTGGCTGGTTAGGAATTACTTCCATACATGTAAAATTACAGAATGCTGAACACTGATCAGAACAGGTACATCTGAGATTTGATTACCCTGTTTCAATGTGTCTAAGAATAGGCCAGCACTTAGAATCTTCCATTCATCTTCTGAAACAGGGTTCAAACTCACTTAGCAAGACAGAGGGTGGGGGGAGTACCTACTGGAACTGACATCATAGCAGTCTAGATTTCTTTATAACATTCTGCAACATTTCTGCGCGATGCAAATCCAATTCTTAAGATAACTTTTGGAATTGAATTTCCAAAATTTTCCCGTTCATTTATATATTGTAAACCTGCATATTATAATAAAAAAGTAAAATTCAATTGACAGGGTAGAGAAGTCCCAAATGACACATCATAGTAATACAGATTTAGTTATTACAATTCTGTATTAATTTTATTCTAAATATTTTTTGAGTAGGTAATACATTGACTGATGCAGTGTTACCAGTAAACTTTCTGAATAGACTTATTACATTTTCAAATTTAACTTTTTATATATATTATAATGTTAAATTATAAAACAAAAAAAATTGCTGTGAAGTTGGTAAGCCATTTATATTACATTACAGTAAAGATTGCATGAAAGCACATCCTATATTTGCAATAAACAGATAAAATAAAAAATTGTACTTTATTATCAAAAAGCTTTGATATTAATACTATTATAAAAATGTGTGATAACTATATGAGGGAGAGGATAAGGCAATCAAAAGCACTTTCTCATAACTTCATAGTAAAAAATAGTTTTAAAGCACTGTATAAATCTTGTGAAAGTCCTAACATATTAGAATACTTGCATCCAATTCCATGACAAATTGAACCATCTCTATTTCAGATTGGCTTTGTGAAAATTAACATTTTCTATGTGTTTAACTTTTGGCAGTGCCTGTATATAATACCAAATCTTACCTTTTACGGAATGCACTGTATCTATACTGTTATCAAAACAAGCAAATGAACTTGTCTAAAATAAGGTGCTTAAGTTAATTGTAATTTCATCTTTAGATTTTGAATCTGGAGTATGAAATATTTCTTTCTATAAACAAACAGAACCCAGTGTTCTGCAAAATACCCTTGAATCCATTTTAGGAAAACAGTCATTTGCATACAAACATATGAACCTAGCTTTTATAAAAGCAAGAGCATAACGTCTAAATATGAAATTAATACAGCCGTAGAGGAGATAGTATGTTTCAATATGCATAAAAACAAAAGTCATTCAGAGAGCGACATTTTATTCTTCTGCAGTACACATTCCAAATCCTTTATTGATTTCATACAACAAACAGACAAAATATAAATACTTTTATCACAGAATATATTGCTTTAAAAAAAAATCTAGTTTAAAGTATTGAAACATTTGATATAATTAAGACAAACTATTTGATTCTTTCAACTGTCTTAGTTAAGACACAAATTCAGAAATTAAATTCCTGTATAAATATTCTATTTTAACTAAGGAAAACCAGTGTTTTCTTGTACAAATTTGGATTTATAAGTTGAACTAAATATGTCAAAATTAGTGATAGTTTTTAACACTCACAATTATTTTTAGACAATCTAAAATAATAAATTTTGCTGTGGAACCAAAATATAATACAGCAAAAATACAAATACACAATGCTTCTGTTTAATTATAAACCTGCTTAAATTTGATTTAAAAAACTATTAAATAAAAAACTTAAAAATACTATTATGCTGAAGTATATTTATGCTTTCTACAATTATATGATAAACCTTTCTTAAATTAGAATTTTTATACATTGAGAATATTTTTGAATTTTTTAATAGACACAATTTTTTATGATGTCAATCAACTAAGAATACAAAACATATATAAATGCACTTATAAACTTCTATAAAGATACACAATTTAAGTTTTTGGTGTTGAATATTTTTTCAAACACTTTACAGACCTCTGATTCAGCTCAGTTAAAAATATAAGGTAATACAAATAAGATAAAAAATTTTAACGAGTATTTCACGTAATAATTAAACATTGCTTCATAAATAAAAAATTGAGATTGTACAGTAGATTTCATATTTGGCTAAGTTAAAATCAGTTTTAAAAAATCCTGAAACTAATTAATTTTTCTTACAGAATGCTTAAATAATCCAAGTCTGTTGCCAATTCTATTTTGACTATTATACTACTACAACAGACTTAATAGATGAAAGGGAAACAAAATTCAGGATAAATGATTGTGTGTAACTTTATATACATATATTATAAATATAATGCGAGTGTATTTATTCACACATGTATGAAAAATATTTAGTTTCATTTCAATGGAAAATGAACTAAAAATAAGAGATTCTGACATTATATGAACCTACTGCTAACACATCATATTAAAATAATTGGCATATGCACTTCAAATAACTAACTGAACTAAATCTTACAAGCTTTGTAGAATCTTCAATTATAAAGGCTCAATTTATATATCTTTACTCCAGGAAAAATTTTAAAGCAGTTTTGAATATAAGCTTCTGTTTTCAGCAGTGTTGTACTTAAGATGCAAAACGGAAAAAATAGCTGCAGTTCATAACATTTAATTACCAAAAATTGCACCATCTTTATATTATTTTTATTGTTCGTACTAATCATTTTGTAAGTAGGAGATACTCTAGAAGATAATATACTGCTGTTTTTACTTAAAACTACACTAAGAAATACCTGAGAACTTTTAAATATGCTACAATGTTATAAACAGGTGTATCATAAAATAACTTGAGATCAATAGAAAAGTGCAATAAACATAAAATGGATACAAAAGATTGAGTACAATTTAAATCAGGGGTGATTGTGCCTCTAAGTAAAATATCCCTGAAATTTATATCATTCATAATCAAAAACTCGGAACTAAAAAAAGTTATTTATATGTAACAAATGAATGCATGTTACTGATATTACATTTAATCTTTTGAAGGTCACGATTAAAATTTCTTTCAGATTTAAGGGCATTGGGTTACAAACATTGTCTGTGAACCTTATAAATAGGAAACATATGAAAACAAATTTAACATTCCTTTGGTAGGTGGGAATTTTTTGATGGGAGGGTAATTTTGAAAACTTCCCCTTGTACAGCATGAAAACAGGTTTCTTAAAATTAATTATATTGGAAGAACAATGTATAATTATCATAAAAAGGATGTAATAAATAGATTACACAATTTTTCATTGTTATTTTGGGTAGGTTTTTATTTAAAGTCATAAGGAGAAAAATCAAATTCCAGATTTTTCATGTAAAGCAATTTTAAACTAATATATTTCAAAGAGAAAAATAAACTATGCAAAATTGTATTATCTATTGCTACATCAAAGAGTTGATAACATGGAAAATCGAAAAAAAAATCCTTCGCATGTTTTTAAAAAGAAGAGAAAAAAGTATTAACAGGTGGTTCTTCTATGAAACTACTGCCCGTTAAAGGGTTGGAGTATTATTAGTAAATTTCAAGCAGTGATTTTAATTTCTAGTAAATTAAAGCAGCAACTGCTTTACTTTTTAACAATAAAAATGAAAAACTTATCGTCTTTTAGAGAATATCATTCTCAGATGTTAAACAAATTAGCCTTCTTAGAACTGGATTTTTAAATCTTGATTATCAAATACATTTTATTCAGGATAAATCTGTTTTCTCTGGTACAATAAGCACTAGATTAAATTATAAACAGACATAGAAGTAAAATATTATCCACACAAGAGTCCAAGAAAGTGTCCTCACAATGTTGCACTTATGCAAATCAAATCCATTAATACCCATTCAAACGTCAAAGCTTATAGTTTAGCAAATCACCTCTTCTCCTCTAGCCCCCACGATGACCAAAAATGCTGACTGTAGTAGAATACTCGCTCTGCAGTTCAAACACAATAACAAAAGTTTGACCAGAGATTATTTTAATTTTTTTTTAAATTTTTTTGCTTCATTGAATTTTAGCACACATGAGGGGATTTTTTAACTCAGAAGACAATTTTTCCAAACCCGGAAGGATAATTGAAAAAACATGGAATTTCAGGGTACTCCCAGAGCACAATCACCCCTATTAAATAGCCATCATTTTACATAAGTGTACTGATACTTTTATAAAGAATACTGATATTATAAGAGTTTTCAGGAAGCACTCAGTCTTAAAAGTGTATTACCACATTTATTCATATTTAACATGGACCCCAAAACCCCACTACCCTATACTTAGAAGGAAAAAAAAAAGTGAAAATATTTATCTCATATACAACTTGCATGAAAGTGATTTTTCACATTGTAAACTGACTGATATTGGTACAAAATGAACTAACTCTCAAACACTGTTTGAAAATAATTCTTGAACCAATTGCATTTTTAAAATCTTTATTCTAAGGACTAACAATCCTGAAATTTGAGTATTTTTTATTTTAATGCAGCAAACTTTAAAATTAAACTTTCAATAATACTAAAAGAATTAGTTATTCTAATTAAAGACACATAATATAGAGGTTATAATACAAGGAGAGGAATTTGTAATGATCTAGTTAAATTTTTTAAAAAACTTTAAACAAAAGTTTTGTAGGTTTTCCTTCCAGAATCTAGCTTTTTTTTTCTAGAAATAAAGAGTTAGACATGCTTGATAAAAGTAGAATATCTTAATGTTAAGTAATTACATGACTTTCCTGAAAACTAGTGCCATTGAATTAGAAACATTACAGTTGAAAGATTCAGTGAAAGCACTGTTGCTCTGTATCATTATAACTTTAAATTTTAACAATAGCTTAAAAACCCACCAAAAAAACTGGAATTCTGAGGAAAACACAACAAAGCACTGTATAAGTTACCGGTGTATCTCTTTTCCACTTGCAGTGAGTATAATAGCTACAAATTTGCACTCAGATAGTCTAAATTGGCATATATATGAATGATGTAACTAAAAGGAATAAAATGTTTTTCGTAAACTTGAATTAGGGTGAAAAGTATCTAAGTAATTTGGCATACATAATGAAAATGATATATATATATATATATATATATATATATATATATATATATATATATATATATATATATACAGAGAAAGAGATAAACTGCATTACCTTAAAATGGAAACAGAAAATGAGCTTTGTTTAAAAGAAAATATTTCCAATGCTTTTAGAAGTAAAATTATGATTTTTATTTCTTAATTTCAAAGTTCAATGTTAGCAAGGTTATCACTCTCTTGGTGACTGAAAAATATTTCCACAGAATTTGTGAAATTTTGCAAAATTACTCAATTTTTGTTACGGCATAATAGATGAAAGCTCTACATAAAGCTATTTTTAGAAGAACCCTATTTTTTGTTATGTAATGTGCATTATTGGGGAATGTAGGCTCACCTTGTCAGTTAGCTTATGTTGTTACTTTATATATAACCTTGTTGTGTGGTGTTTATTAAAGTGTTTGTCCATGAAAAGATGACTGACGACTTTTTTCTTTACAAATGAACAAGCACCAGTTGACCACTTACACACTCAAGTAGAAAAAATGCATATTGTAAACACCTACTCTACTTAGTAGACTAACTGTGTCTAAATATTTTCTAGTTTATTTATACTAAGAATATGAGCAGAACAACAACCAACAAGTAATCTTTGTCTAATACTGTTTTTTATTGATTAGAATATCTCAATTTTAGTAGAATTTTGAAAAGCAACCTAACATTTCCCAGAATCATAAAATGCACTGATAATTCCCTGATTTTTTCAGTTTTTCTGATGTGTGGCCACCCTGTGAGCAGTAAATATTTCACGGATATTATGCATCTAGAATTTCTGACTAGGATAAAAAAGCATGTTACATATACATAAATATGGTAACTTTCAAATTTTCTTCTTTCAGTGAAATATATAATGGCAAATTATAAATATAAGTATGAAGTATTTTTCAAAAAATAAAAATAGTTTAAATAGTCAAAAGCTTAAATTGAATGCTTTGATACAAAAACAAAAAGAAAATTATAATACATTGATTTGTTATTTAAAAACCAATTATTATTACCAATCTATAAAAGCTTATTTTAATGCATGAAAAACATTTCCTTTTAATGTATGAAATTAAAAATATTTCCAATATGAAACATTTAGTTTATAAAATAAATCAAAATAAGTTAAAATTTTATAGTAAAGGATTATGGTGCTGAAATAATGAACTTTTGGAATGTTTGGGTAATTAAAAAAAAGAGAGAAAGAGATGTAATTAGGCAACTGAAAATCTATATTTAAAGTTTAAAAAAAATGGGAAAATTAAAAAACATTCTTTATGAACAATTGTTCTAATTGCATATACACTTAATAGTATACTATTTTTAAAGTTAATAGCATTCACCAGAAAACAAAGATATAAAAATCATTAATACTCAAAAATGATACTTGAAACATTTCAAGCAGAGTTAACATTCCAAATTAGGAAAAAAAAATCATTCATTATATTTGCAATGCTTTATTACAATATACCAGCATTACACGTGTAAGAGAGTTGATATCAGTACCTTTACTGAAAGATTTTGAAGGAAATTTTATAACTTGAGCAAATTAAGGAAAACCTTTGAAATGTTTTCAAAGGATCCAAAAGAAAAGGGTTATAGTAAAAAAAAATTCTCAATAACAAAATTTATTTTATTTATAGTTTAATCCTAAACTAAATACTTTATTAGAAGCATGATTTCAATGCATAAAAAATGTGAAATAATTTATTAGCAGTTCCCTATAGAATATTTTTTAACTTATCACATTTCATACATGAAGTCCATAAAATGTCAACAAATTATACATCTTGTCAACTATCAACTAGCAGCTTCTACTTCTTCAACATTAGGACTGCTTGATTCTTCATCAGAGCTATCAGCTTCAATATTTGGAAAATTGCAGCCCCTATTCATATAATTCTGTAATTTACCACTGGATGCCAAAATTAAACCAAGATAGGGTGGAGATGGTTTTAGAGGTCTTGATATATATTCAGGATGAAACTGAACAGCTACAAAGTATGGGTGGTCTGTCACTGTTAAGAAAAAAAATGGCAGAAATTAATGAAAAATACATTTCATTTTTAATACATAACAAAAGACAAAACATGTACAAAATAATATAACTCCTAACAATCTTCCTTAAATAGTTTTTTTTTTTTATTATTATGCCTGTCTGAATTTTTTCAAGCATATGACGCCTTGCAGTCCAATACAGACAAGAAATTGCCACATTAGATAGGAGAGTTGAAAAGGAACCCAAAGAAATAACCTCCTGTAGGGCAGGACAAGAAGAAAGGTGATCTCCATGCATTGGGGCTGAAGCACAAAGAACACAGTTTGGTGAATCAGCAAGACCAACTTTGTACAAATGGACCTGACGAAAATCATGTCCAGTCTCAAGGCAGAAACAGACCACAACCAATAGCTCTGGGCAAGGTGCCACATATTTGCCTATCCAAAAAAGAAGACCATTTTTTTTCCGGAAGCAATATCCCAATAATGGCATAGTCAAGCCTTATGAACATGTTCATGGATGGCCCACTTAACATTTCTTAGAGGGGCACAAGTTATGGGTTGGTGCAGGAACAGCCCTCTTTAGCAAGCGTGTCTGCATGCTCATTCCCAGGCACATCACAGTGGCTAGGGATCCATTGCAGAATTACCTCCTTCTCTGATTCAATCAAGGAACTAATTCGCTTTTTATTCCTTAAATAGTGCAAAGTTATCAAAAATAACTTGTTTTACAAATACTTTGAACCGTCAGCATTCCCACAAAATCCAAAACTGATATAAGGTCAATTACAATATTTTAGCTGATATAAAATATAGTAAATATTACACTACATATTTTTAACCATTTCAATAGACACTTCCTGTGTAATGAGCTTCTCTTGTAAAAAACTAGCTTAGGTAGGTAGTTAAATTGATTGTGACAAAAAGCAGTAAGGAGTAGATCAATAATGGGATAAAGTTTATAGTTTAATTATCATAGTTGAATCATAGCTGTTAGAGTTTTAAATCTAATAATAAATATCTGATACATGGGGGAAATATATAAGTAAGCACTAAATTGTTAAAAAATTTCAAAACACAATAATTTGGAGAGTGTAATTAGCAATTACACATTTACTAGCTTTCTAAGAATTTTACCGTCAACAAATATTGATTCAGTAAGTGATTAAATCAAATGCTTAATAATGAAATCATTTCCTTTGCTCCTTCCATTCCTGCACAAATGTTGATAACACAAAGTTCCTGCCTTTCATTCACTGTTTCAAACCTTGTAAGTGTCACAACTTCATGGTGGCCACAAAATCCAGGTTTGGTTTGGTTTGGAGCACTACGGTCTACTGTTTTGCACACGAGGGCTAATGAGACCGGGACCTACTGCTTAAAGCCGATTCCGAATGGCTACGAACATCCATGCCATAGTGGGATTCGAACCCACGAACTCCAATACCGACGATCAGAGCCCTAACCAATCGGCCAGCGTTCGGCCACAAAATCCATCATGGAGGGAGGGGGGGGAACACCCTGATATTTACCTGATTTTATTCCTAAACTCCCTCTGACACACAATTTTTCTTTAGACTGCACTAAATTTTTATCTACAGGGTCCTTTAGAGGTGGGGTTTATAATTCTTTAAATTCATATCAGTAAGGAGTATAATTTTAGGTACATGCTGGCATAATTATTTTTAATCTGAATATATGTGATGATTTCACAAGTCACATTCTTTATAGTACACATTCATGTACCCATCTGTGACCATTTAGCCCTCCAAACTTGTACTGGCAGCGATTAAAAGATACCAAGTACTGGGCAGCCCCACATGGTAAACTACCATCAGTGTCCAACATGTCACAGATACCACAAGCAAGTGAACACAACAACAAGACCAAACTCAGAGGATTCTTTAGGAAACATATGTTGTGATGTTTGCTAAAAGGGTTAAAAGGAAAAAAATCTAGGGAATAATAAACTAATACAATGAATATTCATAATTTATAGCAATTGAAGTAAAAATGACTACAGAAGACTATAGTAGTTGAAAGACCAAGTCTCATTTCCATATGCAGCGAGTATATTATAGTTGTGATTGCTAACCAAAATATCTAAATTTATGTATATATGAAGGATGAAACTAAAATTGATGAAACATTTTTCTTAAATTTGAATTGAGATGATGAAATATATTAATAATTCAACATACATAATGAATAATTTTAAAAATGACATTTTAAAATAAAAATAGAAATTGATCTTACCCTAAAAGAAAATGACAACATTCTTTAATGCTGTTTAATAAAATATAAAACTACTTTTTTATTTAAAAATATATATTTTGAAAATTTTTGTTAATTAAATTTGGTGAGACTGAAGCTAGAATTGTAAACAATTTTATCTTTAAAAAAATTACCAGAGCCCGTGAAATTTTGAAAAAATTGCCAATTTTTACAGAACTTTGAAAAACAGCCTGATACGTTACAGAATCATAAAGTAACCTTTGAAGTTCTTGATTTTCCAGTTCTGCTTAATGTGCAGCCACCCTATTCTTATAGATTATTGTTATAATTTTTTTTAATAGGAGATTTATAGATTACAACAGAAGAAATTCTAAACATATATAGGTGATAATTTTATAGCTTGGTGTTAAAAGTTGATTTGAAGACACAGTGGACTTGCTTCAACAAAAATGGTGCCCTGAGCGAGATTTTAAGGCTTAGACCACAAAATATTAAAATAGGAAAAGAAATATATTAATATTTACCAGGCAGCTCAAGAATTTCTAGCCTTTCACTTGTTTCATCTTCTCCAACAAACATTAAACCAGCTTTCTCCATTTCAGGTACTAAAGCTTTATTAACTTCATATCGATGACGGTGGCGTTCTTCAATAACAGCTGTTTTACCATACAAATTCCCTAATGCAATTAAAAATCCACATTAGCTCAGAACAGATAAGCACTTTTTTAGAGACAAATGAGTTGGAAAATTTATCAAATTGAAATATTTAACTTACATAATATGGACTCAGTTGTTTTGAACATAGTCTTTTTCTTCCCTAATCTCATAGTTCCACCCATCTTTCCAGTATGGTGCTCGGGCATTTCTATGACCTAAACATTGAGACAATTTATTATAACATCTCTTTAATCTTTTATATCAAGGGTAGCAAAATTGGGACCTGCTGATTACATATGCCTTAGTAAAATTTTATGGCCTCCAGTAGAATCCCCAAAATTTATAACTGAAATAAGCATTGCATTTATCTTAGTATACATAATGTTATTAACATTTTGGAGATGGGTGGTGGACATTTTGACCAAGCCATGCCAGGTCTGTAAGTAGGGTGTGGCACAGGTGGCATTTGCCATGGGAGCATCAATCTTAGGGGCGCCGCACCATGAGAAAAATTGGGTCCGAAAGAAGTCAATTCACCCCCAAGTAAAAATGAGGAAGAGTTGAAAAAAAATTTTTTTTTAAATTATAGAATCAGATTTTATATTTAAAATGTAATGTGTTTAAAAATTACAGTTTTGTGAACTTTTTTATTCTTTTAAAATGCTCCTAGAGACTAAACTTGTTATAGATTCTTACAAAATATTCACCAAACTCTTCTAACAGGCCTTTATATAAATTCGGGTATTCATTTTAAATTTTGAAATTATTAAAGTTATTAAAACTAAATTTAAATTCAGAAAATCATCAATTTTTTTATGAAAATTCAAAGTACAAATTAAAAAATATTCCCCTCAAATAAACAAAATAATACCTGAGAGCTTGAAAATATTTTTAAGTATTAATAAAATATAGAAAAAAAATTAAAAGTTAATATACTAAGAACATTGTAAGAATTAACAAAATATTTTGAGTTCATTCTAAATATATGATATAGAAAAAAAAACATTTATATATTTTCTCACTATATTAGGGGGGTAGGGGAGCAGATCAGTTTTTGGCCACAGGTGCTAAAGAACCTAGTTATGGCCCAGGTAGGGGCTGTCCTGTTTTCATAGGTTTATTTCAACATTCCCCTCTGAAAATACAGTTTATTTTATTCCTACTGCTTATTGCTGCATAAAGTGCTAACATCATAGAAATTGCTTATAAGGAAAAGCAAGGAATCGAACACTCCCTTCGTTATCTTCACAAGTACATAGAAACATCCCATCCTAAAAGAGTTAAATTGATTTACTGATTATCAGGGTAGTTAAAAGAAAAAAGAAAAAAAAAGATTTTAGGGGGTACCAGATATTTTCCCCCTCTCTTTTCTAATCACATATATGCATATTTGTAAATTAAAGTTAAAACCCTCAAGAATGATTACTATTGTATCATTAATTACTATTTCATAAAGATAAGCATTTAATTTCTTTTGTTAGATGTTTAAAATATAACTAGTATGCTGAACATTGCCTGTCATCTCACCTTTTTTCAAGAAAGTGTTTATTTTACAGTATTACCTTTAATTGCTATTACAAGGTCTTCCAAACATTGTGATTTTCATCCTTAAGCTTTTCTACTCATCAACATTGTAAATGACCCTTCCCTTTTCCTGAACCTTCTGGCAGTATGCTTATTAAATTTCAACAAGTTATTTTGACTCTAGTAAACTGTCACAGAAAGTATAGGATTTTTTTAGTCTTTTAGAACATGCTGTACTTTGATTTACTTTCAAAATAAACAGAGGGGAAATAATTTATTATTTTATTTCTCCAGATATCTAGAGATGGTTAATGTGACATTCTCACAATTCCAGGGGTTCTAATGGAGCACAAACACACCTGTGTACGCTTTTATACATTTATGCACATACATGTTTTTTTTTTAATTACATATGAATCCAAAGAAAATTAGTTGACACAAGTAGGCATTAAGTTAAGCAGTATATATACACATGTACCAAACAAGCCAAAAGTCTATTAAAACTTTAAAACTGTATAAAAACAGAAAAAAATAGGATGAATATATGCAGTTTGCATGAAAGGGGTCAAAAGTAAGGAAGATTTTGTTTATAAGCATAAAAAAGTTATTTAAAAAACATCACTGCTAGAGGCAGCTGATGACTCAAAACACAATGAACAAGACAGTAGTGTTTTGCCTTCCTTTATTTATGCAATAACAAGTGTTCATGATTACCACCAGTACATTCTACAGCATTACTTAAATTGATTTATAACATCCGTTACAGCAGTATGCAACATGTTAGAATGAATAGCAGAAACTTCCCTTGAGATAGAATCTTTAAGTTTGGACAGTGTTGAAGGGGATGGGTGGTATGCGAGTGATTTCAAATATTCTCATCACCAGAAATTGGCCAGAGCGAGATCAAGTAATCATGGAGGGCATGTGATCTTATAACTGTGACTGATCACTCCTTCTTGACAAAAGGTTTGTAACAGAAATTGTTTCATTGGATTGGCAGAGTTATTGTTTACCCCTTTCATACAAACTGCACATCTTTATCATTATTCCTTCCATTTTTATATATTTTTAAAGTTTTAACAGACTTTTGGCTCACTCAGAGTATGCATGTGTATATCTATCTATGTATATATGTATATATATATATATATATATATATATTACACATACATACATATATATATACATATGCATATATATACATATATACATATATATATACACACATTTATATATACATAGACGTATATTAGTTTAGTAGTATATATTTATAATATATATATATATATATATATATATATATATATGACGGCAACTGACCATTTTCAAAATTTCTGATTTTTAACCTTTAAAAAACAAAATTCAACAAGTACAAAGATCTAAAAGAGATCACTTACAACATATACTCTATCATCCTCTACAAGTTCTTTAGTATTTTCTATGCTATCACTTTTCTCATCTTTGGCAGTTTCATATGAATGAGCTTTTTCCCAGCCTAAACAATTACGAGCAAATTCCACAACAGCTAACTGGAAACCTAAACATATACCTTTCAAAGAAAAAGTTTTAAAAATTAAAACAGAAACAAATCATCCCCATACAACAAAATTATTTAGTTTATTGTCAACATTTCTATATTCCAATAAGACTTTTTTTTTTTTTTAAATGCTTTTTCTGAAAAACTGGGTTACAAAAATCACCATTTTTATTTTAGTTCTCATACTTTAAATTATTTGACATATGAATAGTTGCTATTATACATCAAATGAAAAAAACTTACCTAAGAAGGGTTTTTTATTTTTTCGTGCCCACTCAATAGCAGCAATCTTCCCTTCAAGACCTTTGAACCCAAAACCACCAGGAACAATTATACCGCTTAAAAAAGAGAATAAACAAAGATATATATATATAAACAATATTCTAATTTCTAAACACATGACCTAAACCGTGTCTAAAAACATTCCATATTCACCAACATTTTTTAATATTGGTTAAATTTTTAGAAACTACTTTAAAAACATCAGTCAAGAATTAGAAGGTATCTTGGGAAATAAAAATGGAACAATTTAACTATAGATCAACAGTGAACTGAATAGTATATACATAAAAAAATATTTATAATATAAACAATAGCAGGCAAATACAAATTTAACAAGCAATTATCCATAATTTATTTTAATTATACAAGATAGATTGTGTAGTGAAATATATATAAATACATATATATATATATATATATAATTAAAAATATTATACACTTGTGTTATACTTTTAGACTTAGTTAAGAGATAAAGTATCCTGCAAAAATAGTTAAATCCACTCTTTTAGTACTATCGCATAATACAGTAATGAACTTGTATTTTCAAAAATGACTAAAGATAATCCATAGCATTGGATGGTATACTATTTTACAATAAAACATATCCAGTTTTGTGAAAATATGAAATACATATGCAATACAATTGTACCGAGGTACTTTCCCACGGTGATCTGCACGTGCATGCACAGCTGTGGGAGGATTTTCCTAGAGGAATTTAGGACTCCAATTGTTCACGTCAAGTTTAGGGACCCCTGCAGAGAAGGTATAGATCACGGAATGGCAGCGTAATGGTCAAGCTCGTACAGAGATGTAACAGTAAATTATGGGAGCAGGGGCTAAAATGTAATGTCATAAAAGGGACTACTTTAATGAGCCCACCTGTACTCCCGAAGGGCATTCAGTTATGGAAAAATTTCCCGAAAGCAAGAGATTGGAGAGGAAGAAAACAGGGCTGTTGGAACCGAGGTGAGAGTTTGGAAATGAAGTTAAGGAGAGGAGTGGTAGTCGGGATTCGAGAGAAGTGGGACAAGAATCCACCAGCACCGACTTGTCCCGTGCGCCCGAACACCCAGACCGACTCACCGCATGAGAAAAGCCCCTGCCTGCTCCCCTGTGCATTTAATATAGGTAAAGATAAAATAATATTTACAGTCACTTAACTTAGGCCTCTTTTAATAATTTAACAGTGTGATAGAATTGTAATAATTATAGTGTAAATATAAGACATGAATAATTGATGATTATGATATATGATAACCAAGGATCTATTTGTAAATGAGTGTACAGAATAAATGTCTGAATCTCAATATAAAGTATTATATTCTTTCTGTATTTCCCCCTTGTAATGAACACTGGTGTATAAGTACATTGCAACAACAATATATAAAAAAGAAAAAAGTATTTGAAATTTTAACCTCAAACAAGCATGACACTTTTTTTAATAATTAATATACATTGCAGTTTATCAATATCTTGCTTAATTTTCAAAATATACTCTTCAAAAATTTTTCAATAAGTTGCCCTACAGTATAGGCTACAAAATTATAATATAAAATTATCTTTTGCACAAGCACAATAAAGGAGTAATTCCTTTAAAAGCTTATCTAGTAAATTTAAACAGTAATGTTAGTTTCGACAAATATACATCTTTTCTGTGAGTTCCATAAGATGCTGAAAAAAATTCTGAGTTTTTATAAAAAGCTTGTCAAAAATATTTGAATGTTTTAAAAAAGGAAACAATTATAACATTTTTAATCAAAATGCTGAGTTTTCACAAATTACAGAAAAGCTTACTTCTAATCAAGAAACAATTTTAGACCATACTCAAAACTTGGAATGGCCTATAAAAATTTTAGATATGTACCTCTTTAGCTAAATAAGAAAATTTTACTTTATCAAGTCATAATATGCACACTTCAGCTTGCTCAGAACAAAAATAAACATTTTATGGACCAGATGACAAGTAGTACTAAAAAGTGAATTATGTATAAAAATATCCTTAGTAAAAAAAAGTCCCTTGTAAGCCTAAACAACCTCCTCTCTCCATTTCCACCACAAGCCTTCATGAGACTGAATATGAGAATATTGTGCATATGATGGGACATCCAAGAATCAAACATTATAAACCTAACAACAAAGAGCTCATTTTGTAGAGACACAGTCAGATGTATCTCGCTGCTTTAAACAAAACAGTTGGAGTAAAGACATATGGAATGTTCAGTAGGAAGCACATCATACTCATCACAAAAATTCCACATTATACACTGCTTTGGTAACTCATCAAAATTCATAGTGCTAGGCTGAGGAATTATGCCACATTTCCTATACTCACAATACATAACAATCTGTAATTGCTACTTGTTTCTCTTGCAACAAAATTTTAATTTAAAAAAAAAAAATCAAATGGAAGGAGAAATCAGCCAAACAATACTTACATTCTTTGCTTCTAAGAACAGGGCATTTCTCAAAACTGTTATTTACAAATTACCATAAAAATAGCAATATAAGGTATGCATATGGCAACACTCCATATAAGTAAAAGAAATTACATTGCTCAATTTCCCTTTCAAAAAAGACTATTTTCCTAATATATTATGTATATGTTATATGCATAAGTATGTATACATATAATTTTTATCTTGCTAAACTGCTTAAATAATCACTAACCCTAATAAATATTTTGCAATTAATTTTTTGAAAATTATTCCTTCAGTTAAACTTTATAAAAAATAAATCAACTTACTCAGATTTACATAAATTTTTCCAGGCTTCATGAAAACGAATTGCATCCTGATCTTTGGTGCTTTTTTCTAAGTCGGCTGCAGCAATAAACTAGGAAAAATAAATACTAAGTTTTAGAGCATAACTCAACACTAAATAATTATAATTAGTACAATTAGTGTAACAATCAGTAAATATATCACATATAACCTTAAATTTTATTAATTTTTCAATCGATGAGTAATTGAATCATTGCCAACTGGTCAGGAACTTCTGAAGTAGTTCTCAAACAGTGATGCAAATCAATAAATCTGCATATTTTTTTCCAGATTACTGTATACATTGAGAATACTGATAATTCAACTATTTTAAGTTTTTAAAAATGATTTAAACTAATCTAACATGAGTTCGGTGGCAGAAAATCACAATTAGGTAACAATTATACACAGTATTAAATAGTACACAAAGGTAAACAAAAATTAATAAAATTAATCTGTTTAATGCAGTAGAATTTTTTTTTATTTTTTTTCTTTTAGAAAAGTACAATGTAATAAAGAAATAGTAATATCTATAAAACAAAAATTCTAAATTTTTTTGAAGAATAGAATTTTTTAGTTTCTGAGAAAATAAAAAAATAAATTGAGCTAAAAAAAAAAAAAATCAAAAAAATCTAAATTTAAAATTGCAGCAATGAAAAAAAAATTTTTTTTACCCTACTGAGAATTAATTTACTACAATCTTAATTGTACATTAAATTAAAAAAAAAAAAAAAAGTTCTCAAAAATAATTCTAATGCAAAATTTATTTTCCTCTTATTCTAGTTATCCCTTCCTGTAAAGTGCTAATGTAAATACAAATAAAACTATCCAAAATTTCTAATGCAGTACATATTTTTTGAGAAGTTTTTAAATTCTGTAATATTAAAAAATTAAAATGCACACTATTTTTAGTTTCTTAGATATATTAAACTGTTTATAAAAGGAATTTTTAGTTATAATATCAAATTTTTATAAAAAAAAGTTTTTTTTCTGATAAGGGAATTATTTTTAATGGTGATTTTTGTAGAACAGCTTTCGATGAAAAAAAATTAACATTCTGTTCCAAAAAAAACTTTAAAAAAAAAAAAAAAAAGAAAAAAAAAAAAAAAAAAAAAAAGAGGAATTTTTATGTCAGTAACCCTGAAGTTGCCCAGAAAAGGTTAGCAATGCTGTAATCATTAAATTACAGTCATCTTAATGAAAATTAAATTAAAAAAAAAAAAAAAAGGTGACTGCAAAAGTTTTCTAATAAAATGGAAAAATCTATTATATCAGACAATCATTTTACTAGGAACACTCTTAGAAGAAAACCTTTTTACTACCCTTCTTTCTTTTACAATCTATTTTATGAATGGTAGTAACTGCAACGAATTCATAGGCTACTGAAACAGAGGATATATTTTTT
This sequence comes from Pardosa pseudoannulata, assembly GCA_032207245.1. Taxonomy (NCBI): domain Eukaryota; kingdom Metazoa; phylum Arthropoda; class Arachnida; order Araneae; family Lycosidae; genus Pardosa; species Pardosa pseudoannulata. The sequence continues at coordinate 55,447,714 of CM063511.1, read as the reverse complement.
TTCATTACTGATTAGTTACATTAAGATCGGGAAGTCTTTTTCCAGTTAGCAGGATGTAAATTTTCAATTGAAGTAGCAGATGGCTTTGAGCATTCTTGCACAAAATGTCTTCTGCAAATATTCAATGATATAATTAAATCTAATAATACCAGAGGCTTTGCATTTCACATGATTGACACACCTGATTTACAGCATCATAAAATGAGGCATATAAGACTTTACTTACAGGAATGAAACCTGAGTAAAAATTCTAGATGAAGCAAAAAACTCAAAATCAAATTATTAGTGAGTCATTCATGCTAAGATTCATTTTTAGTCACATGCTAGTCTGTAATCAAGCCAATGGTAGCAATGTTTTGATTAATGATTTTTAAACAGGGTTGTATCGGTTTTAATTATGGGGGTTTAAATCAGTTGTTTTAACCATCCTGGTCAATATCAATTTTGACCACTGAAATTAACTTTTCAATATATTTAATACAAATCGGACATAGTTTATTAGCATATGATAAAGGCAAGTTACATCGGTAACAAAATTATGGTGATTGCAGTTAAAATCATTATAAATTAATAACAATTTTAATTGTAAAATGTCATGTTATTTATAATTTTTAAATTTATGGTTTTAACAACAACTTATGTTTTTAACTTCAACTCATGTTTTATTTTTTAACTGTAACTTATATATTATGTATTTTACTGCAACTGGATTACATTTTTACAATTGTATGTGCATGGGTCATTTTTAAAATTCAAACATTCTTATTAAACTGTATAAGCATGTTAAATCTCAAACTTGTTAGTGTAATATTTTGTTTAACTGCACTACTATTTTTATTCCTTATTAAAAGTAACTTCTAACTACAAAAGATATTATATGTTAAAATTAAGACCATTTAAAACTATTTTTAATAGTTCTGACTACTTCTGACAATTTTTGACCACTTTTGGACAATTAAAATCACTTTTATCCAGTGTCCTGGTCAAAATTACAACCCTGTTTTTATAAGATTACTGTTCATGAATATCAGCAATTTTCTTAGCATAATTATATCATTTGCTCAACTATTAGTGGAATAATTTTTTTTAATTACTGATGTAACTATAGCGATCTATGAAATCAAATATTCAATGTAATCTGTACACATCAAAGTTGATATTAAGAGAATTGTGCCATTTAAAACCATAATTTTTTTTTTAAATGCAGGGACACTTGCCCTTATAGCATTCACAACTACAAAAACATAGATATTTGTTGGCTATTCTATTATGGTACCATCATCTAGCAGCCAACGTGACACCCTACAACATAAGTAAAATTGGTCCTCATAATTTAGATGCAGCAACCAAGCAGAAGAACCCCCCCCCCCCAAGCTTGCCTGACACCACAAGATGTATCATTTAGGAACTTGGAGTACATTGAGACCACAAACCTATTTTATGTGTTCCAGTAGACATTAGTAAACACAACGACTCTTTGGATGGCTCGAATTTCTAATGCGCAACCCTCCAGTTACAAGATTTATACCTTTGCCAACTGAGATGCTGTATTATAACTTATGATATTTGAAACACAATAATATACTCCCAATGTATGCTTAGGATTATTTATTAAAAAGCTCTCAATTTAAAGCTAATATAGCTATAAAATCACAGCCTGAGATGTTTATTAATGTGTAATAGTGGTGTGGAAGGGAGGAAATAAATTATTTAGAGCACAAGGGTGTACAATATTTAGGTACAAGCTTGTTCATACCTAAAATCATATTACAAAAACATAGAAACAAAAGTCTATGTTAACATGACTTCTTTAATCTCACTCATGAACTATTATCAAAACAGTAAATTGAATTAGCCAAATTTTTAGGTATCTTGTTTATTCCTTTTTTTAATTAACCCATTCAGGACTGCCTGAAAGAGAAAGAAATGCTACCCAAGGCCTGCGAGATTTTTTCTTGTTAAGCCTACTGAAATTTAAACACATTATTAGTAAAATTATATGATGTTTCCAAACAATTTCATAAATATAAGTCTAAGGATATCAGGTTTTTTATATCTGTTTGCCATTCATTTGGATTTAAATTGCACTTACTATTAATTATATCATTGAATATTTCAATCTCCCATGAATAGGCAGATATCCTTTATATTAGAAAAATTACTTTCCTCTTTTTCACTAACTCGTTTGCATTCATCATTAAAAAATCTTATTCTCACTATAATATTTAACGCTATTCACCATGATGGTTAAAACAAAACTAACCCAAAATATACAAAACACATCTAGCAAAGTTCAAACTGCAAATGACAATTCAACTTCCACCTCTGACCATAATAAAAATTCCATTCTTAACCATCATGTCAAAATCTAACACACAGGGCTTAATAAATCACAATCCTTGGAAAAGACTAAAATATGTACTGTTATGTGCTTGCTCAAATTTCCTGATTCAGAAGAAATAAAAACTCAACTGAAAGCGTATATTGAATCTCAACAATCTGTGAACATTATTTAAAAATATAATGTAGTATATAAACATATATAATAATATATTCAGGCTTGCAACTGCTGAGGTACTTTCAAAAAGGTGAGAAAAGTGACAAATAATACAGAATAAGTGACCATAAAGTGACTAAACATCGAAACAAAAAAGCAATTTTTTTCTCCTCTTGATTACAGATGCTATTATAAACATTTTTCTATTTATTTATTTTAACTCTCAAATGATCAAACGATTCATGCAAGACATGATTTTAGCGTCAAATACAAAAAGGTTAAAAATTTTATTTAACACAACACAACATTGCTTTTTATTCAAGAAAATCTATAAATTAAATTTGAATACATACAATAAATTAATTTTATAATCACAATTTTCTGTATATATTAATGAGTTTTTGAAATATGTACATAGCTAGATTAGAGTATCTAAACTAAAACTGTGAAGAAAAAGAGAAATGTGTGCTTTGACATAAATTACTTTAATGTATTAAATGTACATTTCAGTACAAATGTAGATTTCAGGAACTTCTTTACGACTTTTTAAAATCACTAAATTCTGGAAACCATATGACTAATTACATTTTAATAAGAAAAATAAGATTAGAGCATCCCATTTTTGGTCTTTTATTAAAATATTTTGTAATTAATTCAGATTTTATTTTTTCAACAACAGACTTTTGCTGTGATACAAAATGAAAAAAGTGACTGTTTACTTAAAAAAGTGACTAAAAGTGATCAATTGTAAAAAAAGTGACTAAGGTGAGAAAAGTGACGGAATTGCAAGCCTGTATAATAATAAGTATAATAATTATCTAGTGTCATTAAAATAAATAAAATGTTCAGATTTCTGATCACACATATGTTCGTGAGCCCTCAATGGAGAATTGCATGATCACATGTAATCACATTCCTGAAACTGAACAGGTTAACTTGCACAAATGATATATTTTGCATAAAAATGCTATAAGAAATAATCCCCTATATAATAATAGCCTAAGTTGTCTGTCCTCGAATTTTTGAAGCAGTTGTACCTGGAATGGGTACAGGCATCCATATTGTATTTTTCATGAGTTAGGGTTAGCAAAATTGAAAGCGAGTTCGAAATCCATCCATTCCCCCTTTTCAAGCATTTAATGCTATTATTTCAAGCCTTATCCTTCCTCTTATTCTGTACGAAATTCATTCTTGATAGGATGACAAAGACGGAGAGTAATATTTAAATTTCTGGACTGTTTCTACTTGAACCTTCATATACTCTAATTAGTTGCTAACAACGTGCAGGCGTTGTACGTTTGGTAGGATGTCTGCCCCCTTGATCGCCGTACTTCTCGGGTTAACGGTTCTATCCCCGAAGCATCCAATTTTTTAAATGTCTAATAAATTTAATATTTTCTGCTTTTTCTTTTAAATTCTTATTCCGAAAGTTGTTTTATTATTTTTAAAATAAATTTTTACTACTTTTCAACTTTTTATAATTATTATTTTTATTTTATTAAATTCACATATTGCTTTACGGATGTCCCTGGCCACATAAATATTTCATGTTGTGTATTCTTAAACTTTCTTCTCGTAATGTAATAATAGCCTAAGGTATCTGTCCTCTAAGTTTGAAGCTTTTGGACCTGGAATGGATAGAGCATCCATATTGGATTTTTGATGAGTTAGGGTTAGCAAAATTCAAAGTGAGTAAAGTTTATCTTTTCCTAAACTATAGATCCGATTCTGAAGTAAACTGGTATGAATAAGCTTCGTATCACAGCTAAAAATATTGTCCTCTTTAAAATGTTCGAAAATCCACCCCGTCTTCTTGTCGAGTGGTTAATGCCATTATATCAAGCCCTATTTTAACAGCAAGCGATTAAATTTATCAATTTATCACATAATAAATAGGTAAAAATAACAATTTTTTTTCTAGTATTAGGACTTTATTCTTTTAATCATTTCTTATTTAAAATTATTTAAATGTGTTCTGCATTATTTCCATACGTTTTATCACTGAACTTGGATATTACATAAATAATTTTCTTTTTTATTTGATTTAAATAATAGATTAAGTACATATGATAATTTTAATCAATTATTTTTGTTGAAAGGTAATTCTCAGCCAAAAAAACAAACAATTTTTTTTTTTACCTTCCTCATAAGGTTCCTTTACAATTCTGGAAAATAAAAAATTTTACTGATCCTGTCATATGACAGGCAATATGCTAGTTTTTAATAAGATCCAATTAACGAAACTTTTATAAATTATTATTACCTTTAAATTAAGTTTTAAATTACACTGCATTGTTGCATGCTGCAAAGCTTTAGTCACAGAAGCATAAGCATCTTCTAACCCTGTATACTTGCCGACTAAAGCAATTTTGACTTCCTTCACAAGGTGATCTATCTTCTTAGATAAATTTCTCCATTCTCTTGAACAACGTCGAAAATCATCTGAACCGCTTCCCTTACTTTGGAGATTTAGACGATTATGAAAAAATTTTACAATCCCCTGTTCTTCCATAAATATAGGCACATGGTACACAGACTTGACATCATGTAAACATATAACCTACATAAAAATGATATTTCAGTTAATGAATAATTATGTAGATATGTTAGTAGATAAATTTTTTAGAAGTTAAAAACTAAATACAATATTAATTTCTTATATACTGAAAATCAAGCTGAAATGACAAAAATTCTTATTAATTTAAATTCAAAACAAACATAAATATATTGCTTAGGGTTGGTCATTTTGCCGACAAAAATGGTATTTTTGCCAGGACAGTGGCAAAAACTGGAAAAAGCCTGGTAAAAACCAGCAAAAATGGCAAAATCTAGAAAAATAGGCTGAATTTTAAAAATGTACAAAATAATTAACAATTAATAAATAACAAAACAATAAATAATCTTGTACATAATACAATTGAGACTTAAATCAGAATATCAATTAGGTATTTCATTAGTATTAATTTCACAATTTAAAATAATTTTCATTGATGTTAGCAATGAAAATACAATATTCCATTTTTGTAAATAAATTTATATAATGGAGGCATGGGATAAAAAATGTTTTCTTTATTTATCAATTTAATATAGTAATGTTGTCTTTAATTGTAATGTGTATATATACATATATAAGATATATATATATATATATATATATATATATATATATATATATATATATATATATATATATATAAGTACTAAAAACATTGAAACCTACAGTCTGTAGGGGAAATAAGCTAATAATTACATTAAAAACAACATTGCATATAAATACTTGCAAAATCAATCTTCATTTTATCTTTTTTTTTTTATCTCTAGGTAGTATAACTTTAGATTTAGATTACTGTTTCAATAACGCATTGAATATTCTAGGTTAAAAAACATTATATTATGTATTTTTAGATTAGAGTTAAAATTAGTAAAAGTAAAAATAGTTACATCCCCGTAAATAAAACATATCCATTTTTGCCACTTGGCAAAAAGTGGCAAAAATGTATTTTTGCCAGAACAGTTTTTACCAGTTTTTTCCACCTTTGGCAAAAATGTGCCAACCCTAATATTACTACAGTACATAGTACATAAATATAGTTCATTATAAATTGATTATACTTTTATAATATAAATTTTATATTTCTTAATTTACTACCATGGATCTATTTAGGCGATACCAGGGTCTATTCACAAAGCATTTTATCATAAAAACTGACCCTTCTCTTTTTTTTTTTTTTAAATGATTTCTTTATAAAATTCTTCCTGTGGAAAATGAATTTTTCGCATATCTGTACTATCTTAAAATTTAAACTTTAATAAAGTTTGAATAAATGTAGTTTATATATAAATCTGTATACATTTATAAATACATAAATATACATATAATTTTTTTTAAATAAGCTTAAAACAAATTTCAGATTTGAAAATTGTAAATTTTCACAAAAACAGAACTTATTTTCTCAAATTCACAAAACAAAACCCTTTTTTAAAGAACAACCAGATTTAATAATCTAATTTCAATTTCATAAAAGTTTCAAAATTATAATTTTTCACAACTTCATAAAAACAGAACTGTCTAGAAAGTATGAATAGACCCCCTAATTACAAAATGCTTGCTTCATGAATACAATTACATAACTAATACCTCTACACTTAAAAGAAAACTTTCTTAGACTTTATAATCATTTTTAGTTGAAAAGGTTTTAGAAATTTAAATAAAATTTTAAACTTAAAAATTAAAATTAGATAAATTATTTCATAAATTTCTATCTAACAGGAGGCATGCATTAATTTTTGAGCAATATTCAAAATCTCTTCAGAAGAAAAATCAGATATGTTTTTATGGCTTAATAAAATAAGAGAGAAAAATACTTGTTCTGGAGGAACATGACAAAAATTTGAAATTTTTTCTTTTACACTTTCATTAATAGGCAGCTCACTCCTGCACACAATCTGAAAAAACAATTGATGATTGTATCAGTAAATAAAAACAATTTAAATTTACAATTTCACAAGAGCAAAAAGTACTTACTATATCAGGAGAAAGACCTAGACCTCGTAATTCTCTGACACTTGCTTGGGTTGGTTTGGTTTTGTGCTCACCAGTAGATTTAGGCTAAGAAAGTAAAATATCATAATTCATCATAAATTGAATTTCACTTTAACTGTCATTAAAACTAGTTAGGTAATATAAATATAACACAATCATAAGTAGTCAACTAAAACAGAGTTATAGCAGTAATTCAAAACACATTTAAATAAACAACTAAAATAGCCTAATATATTCTAAGATCCATGTTTCACATATTGAAAAATAATAGTGCTTTCTACTGATTTGGTGTTTCGCTAAATTGTATTTAGTCTCATCCACTAAATATATTCTATAATACTCAATCTTCCACAAATATTTGCCAAAGGATGGTCAAACGGGTAAAGTACTGCTCTTCAGTAGAGGAGTTCATGGATTTGAATCCCACTGCTGTCATGGATGTTCACAGCCAGTTGAAAATGAATTTAAACAGTAGGTCCCAGTTAAACTAACCCTCATGAAGCTAAACAGTAGACTGTAGTATTCTAAACCAACCAATCAATGCAAAAATATTTATAATAATGTATTTTACTATGGAATTGATGTTTGAATAATTTGTATATCTTACCTAGTTTAGAAAAAAAATACCAAATTTTGGAGTAGTTGTTAGAACTATATCAATAAAATAGCATAGCTTATAAAACGAATGCATTTACTCGCAAATGTATCCATATCATTTTGTAAACTTAAAATTCCAATTAAAATCATAGCAATTTTTTTAACTACAATTCTATCTTTTTTTATATCATCAGATTTCAAAGTTTGAAAACTTATTTTATTAATATACATCAACTGTTATTGGTGTCATTTATTAAAATATTGTTTTGCAATAGTAACTTTGATCCAATGAAGATTTTTGACCATTTGACGTTTATCATAGTTGTGTTTTAAAAGTATGACAAATAGTTTTACAAATTAATAAGTTAATTATAATCTTTCTTTTCACAGAAAATTTTTAATAAATAAAATTTTTATCCATTCATTATAAAAAATAAAATATATTAGCTATTATTTTTCAATCAAATTTGATTCCACAAAAACACAAAATTAAACTCAATTTCAAACTGAATATATATTCAGGAAAATCAATTAAATGTTAAAATTACCAAACTATGACTTAAGCTTTAATTCATTCTGAAGAAATTGAAATTTTTTTATAATATTGCAAATTTTTAGAAATATTCTTAAGGTATTCAGAACATGTTTGTTGGAGTGAGGATTGAGAATCAGATAGAAACAGAGAGTGAGATCATGAAACAATACCATATTCAGGAGTCACTCATGCAATGCTTTTAGCACAAATATATTTTTATACATCTTTTTATCAGTTATGCAAATTTGTGCTGAAATTTAATAATCAATTTTTACAAATTGCAGAAGTGAAAAAATTACTGTCTTTTCAAAATTTTCAATTTTAGTTTCAGTCTCCAAAATTTTTTCCTAAATCTGCAAAATTAAATAAACCAAAAACCATAAATTTTACTAATAATCCCTAAAAGTCATCAAGTGTGATACAGACATATAAAGATTTCAAAGAATTCAAGGTTGTAGTCACTTGAATTTAAGTATTCATCTATTTGATTAACCCTTTGTACATAACAATCAAACTGTTGAATACAAAGGGTTAATAGAATAAACAAGTTTAATTTGTAAAATAGAATTTAAAATGACATGAATTTATATCAGCAGCCACCAGGAACAGAACTTGAAATAATGTGAATTCTGGCAAGTGGTCAAAAATGTGTTAAGTATGTAAAATGCTATTTCTTGCAATTAATTTTTTTTTCTTTTTTTTAAATTTCCATGCTTCCTGCTTTTTACTGTAGGTGTTATTACGGGGAAAATTTCAAGTTTATGGTCTCAAGCACTACTACTAAGATCCTAACATAACACAATAAAACTTCATATTTCAAACTAAATACAAATACCAATTTCATAATTCATATTATCAAAACATGGAACTGGTTTGAATGAAAGTATAAACTAGTCATTAATTAAAATAACTTTTCATTTTATTCAATTCAAAAACCAAATCCCTACTTAAAATTTTCTACTTATGTGCATTATGATTTTCATTGTTTTATACAATTAATTTACAACTTAAATGAATTAAGCTAGTTCTTTATCTTAAATTTTATATACTCACCAAATTCAGATTTGAAATTTGCATAATTGGCATTAACACCTACGTGAAATTTGCAAAATATCAATGATTAATTCAGAAAATTGTCTTACTTAGGAACTGAAAGGACAAATAGGTGAATGAATTGTAAAATCAGAAAATAAAATTTCAGTGAGTTTTACTTTATAATTTTGCTATTTCTTTTTCAATATACTGAGCAAATTTCTGCTTAATAAAAAAATAATACTAGTAAGTTGTCTGTCAGATATGTATGCAATATTATCTACTTTTACATTTCAATAGATCTAAAAGCTAAGAATTCTCTGTACATAGTATGTATAATCAGGGGTGATTGTGACTCCAAGTAAAAAACCCTGAAATTTATATAATTTGTAATCTAAAACCCTGAACTAATAAAAGTTAATTATATATAACAAATAACTGTATGTTACTAATATTAGATTTAATAAATTGTTAATAAATTTCAAGCAGTGATTTTAATTGTTAATAAATTAAAGCAGTGACTGCTTTAATTTTAACAATTAACACGAAAGACTTACCAAACTTTTCATAAACCTCACTCTTAGATGTATAAATTAGTCTTCTTAGAATTGAATTTTTAAATCTTGCATAGCAAATAGTTTATCTATGATAAAACTGTTTTCTGATACAATAAATGCTAGATTAAACTATTACTAGACACAGAAGTAAAATATTTGAGGAAAAGGAAGAAAAGGGGGAACAAAAAGGAAAGTAAAGAACTATTAAAAATTATTATTTTCATTATATATTGCAAAAACAAGTACCTAAATATGAAATATACAAGAAACTAAATAATTCTTATTAATATAAACAAGTACTCAAGTCTCTTAACCAAGAAATGTTTAAAACACATTCAAATCAGAAGTTTTTTCAATATCTTAATTTTAAAAAAAATAATAATAAATAGCCCTAATAATTGAAAAGTGCATTTTAGATAGTAAATTTTTAAAAAGTATCTCTGAAAATAAACTTTTAATTTATGACTGCAGAATTTAATTTGTAAAGTTAAAATAATTTTCGTTGGATAAATATTTAATTTAGATTATTAATAATTTTGTTTGAATAAATGTTTAAAAGATCAGGATTTAAATAACAATCCTATTTAAGACTTTTTTCTAAGTGGACAATTAAATATTTAAAAAAAATTTTATGTAATAAAATTTCTGGGTGATTATTGATAGGGCACACTTCCTTTCACTATCTGAACTAGTGGGTTCAAAGAAAACATTGGAACTTACTACTTAACGCTAATTCTGAATGGCTGCAAAAAACTATGTCAGTAGCAGAATTTGAATTTATGGCATCATTTTACTGATTCAGCTAGCATCCTATTGTAGCTGTTCGATTTGGTTTGGAGCTTTACAGTGTACTTCTCATTACAATAGTGCTAATGAGGCATTGATGTTAGCAGTGCGATTCAAGCCAGCAAACTTCAGTACTAAAGAGCAGAACTGGCAGAATTAATACTAGCCTTTGTCTGACATTTGAAGAGGTTGAAGAAAAAAACAGACTATTGCCCTTAACCGAAGCTAAAACTCAAAATTAAAACAAATATTGTACCACAATATCAAATTTTTAAACTTTACTTTCTCAACTCACTACATTTCTCCTAAAACAAAAATTAGGCAATTCCATGCCATATATTCAGAAAACTTCCTCTTCTAACGGATTGTCTCACCTTTCTTTTGACCACTCAAATATACCATTAATACTCCCCCATCCCCTACGTACACACACTAGTTGCAAGAATATGTCCTTACAAAGTTATGTCAGACAATCAACACCCTACCAAGGTCAAAAATCACAGTTCAGGGAATCACCTCTTTTCTTCTACCCCCCAACATGACCAGATATGCTGACTGAAGTAAAATACTTGTTTTCTGCAACTGAAACACAAAACAAGCAATAACGAAAGTATACCAAAAGGCCTTTTTAATTATAATTTTTTTTCTTTTATGCATTTAAACTACTACAATGGAAAATTTTAATAAAATAATTCAATAATTAAAAAACTTGATAATTAATTCAATAATTAAAAAACCTGAATTCCGGGGTACACCTAAGAGTACAATCACCCCTATATAGCATAGATTTTACTTTTCATTTTCGTAAGTTGAATAATAAAGTACTTAATAAGTGATTATCTCTTAAAAAGTTATTTAAATCCTGCTTATTAAACAAGGATGAATCAAAACAGTTTTAATTTATAACTTTAAATATCATAACAAATATATGTTGATTTAAATGCCCTGGTAATTATTTACATGCAATTACAGGAGACTTAAAATGTCAACTTAAAAAATTTTGCAAATATATTCATATGAACCAATTTTTTTTATTTCTATTCAAGAAATTTACGAGTATCTGTCAAAAAAATACCATAAGGACTATATCTGTTCAATTTTGTTTTAGTTAAAAAAAATATATTCTTAAGGAAATGTGTGCGAACTATCAATACTGTCAGTATTAAATTTACAGTATTTCTGCAAAATATTCTTCATTAGTAATTAGAGATTAATATCATCTTTTATACTTTTAAGAGCAAAAGAATAAAATTAATTCTTCAATAATAAGATTCGCATTTCAACACAACCAAGTTCACCTTACAATGCTAGTTATCAGATGCTAATTATTGTGTGTGTAAGATTTGCTTCTTACACACACAAATACACATATATAATATACATATATATATATATATATATATATATATATATATATATATATATATATATATATATATATATATGTGTGTGTGTGTGTGTGTGTGTGTATGTGTGTGAGAGAGAATGACATATGGTTCACAATGTAACATGTTTGAAGATGAATAGCATTGGTTTAATAATAAAGGTTGTCATGTATTATTATTAGTTTAGTACTGTTATCTGTTTCATCTTACAATATATATTTTTATATATGCAGTTATCTACCTATCTCATTTGTAGTGTCCTGTTTTAGTCAAGCTTGGCCATCTATACTCATACAATATATTTCTGAATATCAGCCAAGTGAACAATTTTCCTTCAAAAATTTACTCAAAGTTCAAAACCTGTATATAAACCAAAGTGAAAAAACAATTTCTAGAACATTCAAATATCTAGCCAGGAAGCCAAAAATACTGCCAAGTAGGTAAATTGGGAAAAATATTTTCCAATAAAGTTGTTTTAAATTAAAACGTTAGACCAATGCTTCTTAAACCTTTTTTGCTGCAGCATCCAATTTAAATACCGGAAGATGTTAAGATAACAGAACTATTCATTATGACTTCAGTTGATTTATGTAGTAAGTAAAGAAATTACAAGAGAAGCTTGAAAAGTAATAGAAAGACAAAATTTTAAGTATAGCAAATACTTGAGAAGCTGGAAAATTGTATAGAATTCCTTACTGCCTTAAAGACAGAAAAATAATTTTAAGAAAACAAAAATGCTACATATTTTTTATACTGCCCACAAAGTGAGCTGATAGGCGTAATGAGTAAAATTATTCCCCACTTTCTTTTCCTTAAACAATGCAAACCTCAAACATGAATTATACATTTCCAAATTAAACTTTTTATTTTAATTAATTTTTCATCATTTTTTATTTGAGCACATCAAGTTCAAAATGGTCATTTCAAACATAAGTAACAAAAAGTGGAAACTTAAAACTATATGGATCATACATACCTGAGGAACTAAACTAACATGAACACAACAAAAATTTTCCCTCTTAACTCGAAACTGAAACTGGCGAAATGCTTCAACAAACGGCATGCCTTCAATGTCTCCAATAGTGCCACCTAACTAAAAATCAAACAAAATATTAAAGTAATGAAAAATAGTAGAACTGTTATGATTAATTTTAGTTACTAAGTTGTATTTTACGACAATAAATGATAGATACTAATCACAAGTCCAATGGAAAAAGTTTTGCATATTATAAACAGTATAAAAATAATAAAATATAAAAGGTATCTATATGCTCTCTTAATATGCTTTGTTTTACTACATATTCAATATTATTCACACTTGTTTAGTACTTACTTAGATTATTTAATAAAATTCTTAGCAATACTCCATATGTAATTCTCAGACCTCTCCTGTCCACCTTTATAATAATGTGAATATTTACTTTCTTAACCTATTTTCATTTATGACTTTTTGAAGATCTATGACATGATCTAGTTCTCAGCTAGACCAAGAGGAATAAATCACAACACAGCACACACTAATTGCTAACTTTGAGTGCCAAATTTTTAATTTCAGCTTCTATGGTCATCTCATTGTAGCCAACCCCTCCACTCTTACCAAAAGAGCACCAAAGAAAGGTTGTCTCAATAAACTCTATAATTTTAATTTCACATTTTACTGTTTTCTTTCATGCCTTAACCCTTTAGAGGACAGTGGTTTCACAGCGAAACCTCTTGTTAAACATTTTTTTTCTTTAATTTTTGTAGAAATATGAATGTTGTTTTTTCGATTTTTTTTTATGTTTTTGACATTTAAAACCTACAATAGATGAAGTACTGTATTTAATTTCTTTTTTCTTTTTTATGAATTTAATCTATTTTTCTTTTTGTATTTATACTTGGTGTACCTGAAAGTATTAATTCGATTTTTTTTTATTATGACCCCACACAAAAACAACTTTTCAAACAACAATTATAAATTATTAAACTATTTATTTATTATAGTTTTTTAAGAAGACTTATTTATTGTTCTTCCAATATAATTGAAATTTTAAAAAGTATTGTGTTATGCTGTACAAGAGGATGGGTTGGTCAGTTAACCACCCTCAATCCCTCCTATGGTATACTCTAAGGCAAACCCTTCTAAAAATTGGAAAAAAATTTTTTTTGCATTTATAAGGTTTATACAGGGTATCTGCCAAAATCAAATTTTTCAAATCCATGACCTTTCATGACTTTCCCTGATTTAACAGATCATTTTCCATGACTTTAAAAAGCTTTCATTAAAGTACATATGAATAAAACTTCTGATGTACATACAAATAAAATATATGCTTTCAGAGAAATTACAGGAATATTATCATAAAAAAAACTATAAATTTATTTTAAGTGTTAATAAACTCATATACATTAAAATAAATTGTTGTATCTACATATATAAGTTTAATCACATAACAATTTTTCCATCAAAATGTTTCCAATTTGAATTCAGGGTACTTTAGTATTATCTAGGTGACCATGAATAATAGCCAAATATAACCCTATAATGTTTATATACAATATTCCTAGAGATAAACTTACATTTTGTGCAAAAATCTTAACTAATTTTTATTAAAAAATAATTATTATATTAATAAAATTTTAATCTACAATTTAAGACAAAACCAGAATAATATACATTTACCCACCTATTAAGCTTTCTTGCTTTGAGTTTCCTTGGTGAACAAATTTTACTTGGCAATAGGGTCAATAAGATAATACATAAATACCAAACTCAGTAACTTCAGCGAAATGACAAAAATAGAATTAAACAATTCAATGCATTTTTTTAAATTGATAGTTTAGTGGATTTATGACTTTCCATGACTTTTACTCATTTTACTTGAAAAATCAATACTTTTCATGACAAAATTAATTGTCTAAATCCATGATTTTCCAGGTGGGCAGAAACCATGTTTATAGATAATATTTATAAAGTAATTTCATTAAATTCCAAAGAATTTGTGTAGGTGACCTTTAAAGGGTTAAGAATTGCATCATTTCTAACATTAACAGAAAACAAAAGTGACAGACTGCAGAATGAATGGGGTTGTATTTAGAATGCAAATGAAAAGTATTGGAGCTTGATTCATTGAATCTACATAGCAACTGTTTTAGAATGCTGAAAGTCACTTTTATGGTAAATTTTAGGACCACATCACAGACAAAATATATTTGTTTTATTTATTATAAAACACAGAGTGTACCTTATATATGGTAAGTATATACATGCATAATATATATAATTTTTTACTACAAATTTGTTAAGTTAAACTTATGATTATATTAATTAAATATTTAGTGGGGGTTTTTTGTGATGTTAAATGTTTTTAGAAATTTAGGTATAGCAACATCTATTCTTATATAACTCCTGTACTTAACTTAGTTTCAATTCTTACACATCAAAACAAAATTAATCTTAACACTCATTTGCTGGCTCACTAGCACCCTATTATTACCATAAGACTAAATGTTACATATTTTGGCAACAGAACACCAAAGACAGCTTGTCTCAATAAACTCAATATTTTTAATTACAAATTTTTCTGTTTTCTTTCACATCTTAACAACTATATAATTTCTAGCATGGATACCATTTCAACTTTGTAGTGTGTCAAAACAGCTATTACATTATATACACATACATATAAGCAGTTTAAATAAACATGCATAATAAATACATTTGTGCAGTTAAGCTTGAGAGGGAAAAAGAGAATGGGTGAACAAAGGCATTTAATGGTACTGTTATGTAGACTTTGAGAGTGCAGCTATGTTTTACATAAGGTTTGTGAAACTGATTTGCTCGCCACACTCACACGTTGTGGGTATGCCCAAGTATTTTTTCACGACTATAGGAGGCGTGTGATGTGGCCTGTGAAAAAGATTGCACTTCACCAAGTTTCAAGAATTGTGATTGGTCGTCAGGAGGCGATTCAGGACCATGCCTGGAGTCCCGGTCAATCTGGACAAAGCCAGGAAAGGACGCATTGTGCACAAGACAATGGAACAACAGACGCATCAGCACAGGATAATGGATAAAGTATAGGGTTGCTGGAGTAGTTCAGAAGGAAGGAAAAGAATGCAGCGTGCGCTTAAGACTTTGGCAATTTTTTTTTCAGATGTAGCACGTAGAGTGCTTCTTTTACTTTTTTTTTATATATTTCCTTATTTTTTGTTCTATATTTGAATACTGTAATATAGATCAGTGGCATTTCACTATAATTAATATTAACGACAATATAAAGCAAACTTGGGTTATTAATGGATTTGAAGTAACAACAGCAATGTACTACACTACAGCAGAGACTTAGGGAAAGTATGCTGTAAAAATCATGAATCCTTTTTTTAGCACTAAAGTGCAATTTTATAATTACTTTATACTTTTCTGAATGACACTGAAAATCTTATAGTAATTGGAAGAAATACTTAAGAGTGATACTCGAAAATCAATATTCATAAGTAGCAAACCATTTATATTGATAAGATCACTCAAAATGTTAGACATAAACTAAGCTCTTAATGTATAATCAGAAACAGAGAAATGGACAGTAGTTAGAGATTAACTATCATAAAAAAAGCTATTTAACTTTATAACAGAAGAAAGTTATCCGAAAAAATGTTAATAATTTTTTCATAAGGTCCACAATGATCTCAACTTACTTCGATTATACAAATCTCTGGTTCAATGCCATTGTTAGAGACTGGTTTTAATGAAACTCTTTCAACCCATTCTTGAATAGCATCTGTTATATGAGGTACAACCTAAAATAAAATGCCAAAATGAAAAATATATATATATTTATAAAATATAATGGATCAAACAATAACTTTAATAGTTAAAATTATGAAGCTACTGTAAATCTTAACAGTTCACTTGTAAAAGTAGCAGGGTTGTTAAAAATCTTGATCCTTAATAAAAATTCATAGCAATCAAATTTTTTATTTAAATCAGGTTTTTTAATTTAAATTGTATTGTTTTGATCTTTTTAATTTTTTTACAAATTGTATGCAAAGAATTTGGACCACATGACCAGTGTTCAGCATCTGTGTGCCTTTCATGATATCAGCAAAATTGCCCCCATGGACCCCTTGCACCTGACGTTCCTTGGGGAAATAGGAGCGGGCCGGCAAAGGCGGGCTAAGGTTTTTGCAGGGCCTCAGAAAAGGAAGATGTACTCTTTTCGGAAGGGCTCAATATACACATATATATATAGAGAGAGAGACATACATACATACGCATAATGTTTATTGCCTGATTTCCCGTTTAAGAAGTTTTAATGAGTTAGGCCCATGGGAAAACTTCTTAAGGGAGTTTCACTGCAATTGCTTATATGACTAATTACAAATTTTTATTAAATTCGCAATAAAAAGTTGAAAATAATCATCTTAGACCCATACATGAAAACAAATTGCAAAAGCATAACTTCATAATTTATAAAAGTTATATAAAAAATACAAACCTGAACAGTTTTTCCAAGAAATTTCCCTTCTCTTTCTTTATCAATCACATCTTGATATATTTTACCAGTAGTTATATTATTATCCCTATGCAGTTTAATATCCATAAATCTTTCATAGTTACCTAAATCTAGATCAACTTCTCCTCCATCATCAAGAACAAAAACTTCCCCTGAAAAAATATTCTTCATTATGAGCTATCAACAGACATTGATTCTAAAATAACTATAATAAACAGTTAACTTAATTAGTACTGCACATGAAAATACATATATTCAGGGGTCTGTCCAAGCTTTTCAAACTAGATCATGGTATTGTGGAAAAAATACTATTCTATATGTATAAAAATGAATTTGTGTCTGTCTGTACTTGATACTCAAAAACCATGCATCCAATCGGAGTGAAAATTTGGGAAATTATTAGGTATATCCCTAGAAAAGTTTTTGAAATCTGTTCCTTCCCCCTTTTTTGAGCATTTCATGTCATTATTTTCCCCAGTTTCCTTATTCATATCTTTTTATCCCATCTTTTTCAAAAAATTTTTTATTATAATTTTATTTTTTTTGATTTTTTATCATTTATTAATTTATTTTAATTATAACTAATATTTTTTTATTTTTATATAAATATCATTTTTTAATATTATATATTTATTTTTTATTCAAAAATATTTTATATTTTTGTTACTTCTATTTATAAATGAAAATTAACTTTTTAATTTCTTTATGTAAAAAAAAATATTTCTGAACTCATATTAACATAATTGTAATTTTTTTTAAAAAATAAAATTTCTTTATCAATAAAAATATGTTATAAAAAAATTTTTTTATATTATATTTTTTTAAACCTATTCATTTTTATTTTTATATAAACAATTTTAGTACATTTATTTACCAAATTATATATATTCTTTTTTTTTGAGCAAATTATATAATGAAACAATTTAAAATTTAATTTTGTTAATTTTTATTTACAATAAAATTTTGAGCATAATATTAACACAAATCAAATTTAATCGCTGGCATAAATTATATTTTATATATATTTTTTAATTTATTGATGTTTCTAAAAACTATTTTCATAAATTAACTAATTTTCATATTAATAATCAAAATATTTCAAAATGTATATAATATACAAATTTTATCTTAATTCGTACATCTATACAGTAATAAAAGAAATATAATTTTAAAAAATGTTATAAATTTTAATATAAAAACAAATTACAAATATAATATTAAACAATATAAATTTTTTTTTTATTTATGTATTAAGCATGAGAAGAAAAAAACAAATAAATTTCATTCACATGAGAACTATTTTAAAAATTAAAATACAATACTTATTAAAATTATAATTAAGATAAAAACACATATCACTATAAAAAATAAACTTGAGAAAACTGTGAAAAAAAATAATGTGTTTTTATTCAAAAAAAAACAAAATTTACAAATACAATACGTAGCAAATTATGAGGCCTTTTTATATATCATGGGTGCCGGAAATTTTCCAAGTGCATGGCACTGCACATGGACTAAACAATATCACTGTTTCTTAAATTTATTATTATAATTTTTAAAGAAAAAAAAAAAAAAGTCTGATACAATGCTTAAAAAAACCGTACCTTCGAGATTCTTAATGCCAAGTAAAAATCATGCACTTTGTTGTAATGATCTTTCTGAGCCATAAACCAATACTTTCAATTTAAGCAGCAAACGTACACATTAACCTTTGATTCATCCGGATGCTCATGGGTGCCGACAAAACATCTATACCAAGTGCAGAGGATTTCACTGCACGCTGGCACATAGAGCATGTTTCTTGTTCGTCAGTGAATTAAATTAAATTTATTATGTAATCATTAAAAAAAAAAAAAAAAAAAAGTCCTGCTCATACAATTTAATAAACCGTACCTTCGGATGATTCTTTGCCAGTGCAGGTAGTGCACTTGCCCTGCACATAGTAACCGCATGCTAGTATATATACAGATAAAGCGAATTTTTCAGTATTTTGGCCAATCACACATTACATGCATAATCGTTTGATACATTACAAATTAGGGATGTATAGCATAAAATACAAGCAAGCAAATCAACATACATAATATTTGAATATATTACAAATAATATTTATTATATGCCATATAAAGATAGGTAGACATAGGTACAGAAAATTATCGTCCCTCATAATTTTGCCAGGGTGTGCAGTGCACACCCTGCACATATGGACCGCATGCCACTGGTATATATACATATATATATATATAGGCGAAATTTTTCAGTATTTGGCCAAATCACTATACATTACATGCATAATAGCAAATTTGATACATTACAAATTAGGGATTTAAAATAAAATAAATCTCCTAATCAGAACATGCTATGTGAACAAAAAATATATGAACTTGCATTAATATACAAACATACAAAAACAAAACATGCATGTAATTACTGATTTAATAAATATCAATAATTTTCAAAACATTACTGTGTTTCTAAATAAAAAAGTAAACCCAAGACACTAAATTCACCTTTGCTTAAATAACACATACACAAGAAAATTTTATTTGTTTATCTTGCTATACAATTCCTATTACATTATACACAAGTCACTTAAAAAATAGAGACAGTATATAGTTACCATGCTCATAAGGTGAAAATGTTCCAGCATCAATGTTTATATATGGATCAATTTTAATTGCAGTTACTTCAAAACCATTGCTTTTCAGAATTTTTCCAATGCTACTTGCAATAACTCCTTTTCCAATGCCACTTATAACACCACCAGTTACAAGAATGTATTTCATTGCTTGTGGCTGTACAATTTTCTGCTGTAGAAGGTTATTTTATGAAAAAAGAAATTAAAATTAATATTCTATTAGACTATTTTATTTAAAAAAATAATAAGCATACAGATTCCAAATATTGTAATATAAATTAAAATGCAATTTTACCTAATAATATTAGTAGAAATTATTTAATAAATTTATAGGTTTAATAAATTCAATATTTTTTAATACTTTTATATATAATCTATTAATATAAATTTAATATATCATTCAATAATTAATACTTTTAATATAATCTACAAATTAAAACTATATAAAGGCTAAATTTTCAGCAAAGTTTACTGTTAAATTTTAATTACAATCAGACAAATTTTTGATGACAGAAACAAAGCAGTTTATAGGTAAAAAAATTTATGAAACTGAAAAGAATCAATCAATAACATTTTTTCTGACATTTACAGTGAAAACTTGTTTGCTTCATGCTATAGTGACTATTATACATATTTATACCCTAACAATCTTAATTTTAATACAATGTTGAATCAAAAATAATCCAGATTGTATGCATCCAGCAGTGTCTTGAGGGATCAAAAAATGAAAAACCACATATATCAAGAAGGATTTAATATTGAAAAAAAAAAAAAAAACAATATTACGCTAAGTTTTCGACAGATTAATTAAATTTTATAATAAGAATTAGATGTTAAAAATATTTTATAATAAACATATGAAGGCTGTTTCCCAGTTTGGGGGGCCCCTGGAACCCAGTTCGGTGGGGACGCCAAGCGTGGGAGATATCGCCAAATTCTAGAACTCTATTTTCTGGCAAACTTTGCTCTTCTTTTCGGACTCTTTCACCACCCCCTAAAAAAGGTGGGGGTGTCAATCGGCACTTGACACGTGATTTGAATATCTGACTCTTATTGGTTCCTGTAACTAACAATACTCCAAGACTGCTGAATTTGGATTTTCTAGCATCAATTTCAAGTCTTTGTTCATTTTGGCTGTGCTTTGGAGGTTTGGTAAATAGATTATGGATTTAAATTTTACTTTTAAAAAACTTAAAGCAGATTTTCTTTAATTATCAGAATTACTTATTTAGAGAAACTTTATATATATACATATATATATATATATTTTTTTTAACTAATACTACAAGAATGATGCACTGTCTATACATACAGCCACATTTGACAAAAACAGAAGGGTTTTTTTTTTCAGTATTTAACTTATATTATATTATATTAAGACTATGACTTTTATCATTAAGCATTTCTACCCCTCAAAATTGCAAGGGACCCCTCTTGTACCTTTCTTTAGTGTGCTATCAAAATAGTTTGCCAATTTTCAACCTATTACTTTAAGATTCAGGGCCTAGCAGACCACATAGCAGTGGTTTAGAGATTATTTGAGAATCATATAGAATGGTGCTGTATTCTTTAATTCACTTTTTAAGTAAACAGAATGAAGTAAGGGTTAAATAATTCATAATTTTAATTCTCTGGAAAACCACTAAGGGTTAAAGTGAAATCCCTAAGCACAACCACCTCTGCAAATCTAGCCCACATATTGTGCATTTTTAAAGCCTTTATATATGTACAATTGAAGGTTAAAAAAAATAAATAAAAAGTTGAGACTACTTAAAAATTAAGTGCCCCTTGGCAAATTTGGCAAAAATATTGACGATATTTACTAAAACACAAAGGTAGTTCATCTAAACTTTGTATTTCTTGCTTTTTCTGGCTACTTTAATGAATGCACAGTACACCATCGTAATAGAATTATATACTCTTACTTAATTAAAGAAAACGACTTTGAAACCAGACATTTATATTTATAGGCAATTAATCCCGCAACAGCTCCAAACTATTAAAAATCAGCCATAGTGAACCATTAATGTCTTGTTATATCTATTTTTTTTAAGCATTGTGCATTTTTAATATATAAGAAACGAGTTACACAAGGAGAGTTGGATACAAATATCATATAAATTATAATATAGATACAGAATTTTGGTCATGGTGAGATCAGGAGAAAATGTCCGGTGGCCATACTTAAACCATTATCGCCAAGTTGGCGGGGGGGGGGGGACCCAGTTCTTTAGTCAAGCCAAAAAGTTGGTAAGTTTTAGTTACAGATATCCAAATGACTACTTTATATATGAATAAGCTAAACGAGAAATTTGCCTTCAGATTGAAAGTTATGACTTTAATCTCGAATCAATGTAACGCAGTTTAGAGGATATAGATGGTGAACTGAGAAAATTTAAATTCATAATCAAATTTCATGTGGCATTCACAAAATATCAGAATTCTTTTCAGATAAAGCAATTAGTACACTACCAGACATTTAATTAAGTCTCTACATCGAATTAGTTATCTCCATGCTATTTACCTTCGGATACAACCTTGGTGCACGAAGATCTCTAAAATTTATCTTAAATGGATGAGAGACGCACAATCTTCTAAATAACATCACATTGAAACACTTTTTCAAAACAATTATACGGGCATAGGAAATTGTTGGAATTCCCCTGATTCTTCTATAAGAAGATAAAACAATCATACAAAAAAAGTAAATATATAACTTCAGAAAAATAAAAATAATAAAGACCACTAGGATGAAAAATTAAATGCGTATTGATCTAAATATAACACATTAATCTAAATATAACAGACGAAAATAGTATAAAATTAAAACTTTTAAACAAAAACCACATCGCTTAAAGGCTTTAATTTGATCACTAAAAACTATTACCTTTTATAAAATTATCAGATTTAGCCCTCGATCACGAACGTAATAAGGCAAAATTAACTTGCTAGCATCAACACATGCGTAAATGTCGCGGGAAGAGAAATAAGAATGTTGCCATTTATTAAATGCAATTTTAATGAAATAAATATTAAGAAATAAATAAATGTAATTAATGAATGTAAAGTAAAGAATATACTTATTTTAATAAATTAAATATATGAGTAAATATTATTCAATTCAAATGAAAGATTAGACTGCTACAACAGGCTTATGAAAAATAAATTCCCGCTATTCCTTATGTAAATTTTAGATTTTCGTAAAAAAAAAGACTTTATAACTGATGTGAGGGTCTTTTTTTTTTAAAGCTTCCTTTTTTTCTTTTGAAATTGTTAGTTTTTAAATATAATTATAATAATGCGTGCATGCTTATTTAGTTTCGAAGTGCCCAATCAAGAAGCAGACGCTTCAGTGATTGTTTATGTACCATTATCTCTCAGAAAAGCGGTGTAACAAGAATAAGATGTGAAAAAATAAATATTTTATAAATCATTGTTTCATAATATTGAAATAAAATACAAAATTATTGTTCGGTCGTAAGCTTCAAAGTAATATTTGTATGAAGGTCAGCTATGGCTTTAGATATAGATGTTGAAGTAATTCCAAATACTTTTTTTGAGCTTTTACTTAAATGCCCACTTGATCAACTTCAAAAGGTAATATATTTATATTTGTTCACCGGTTGTTTTTTTATTAGGTCAAAATTGAACCAAATATTTGAATATTATTACAATATTTATTTAATCTGTGGTTTAATATGTTTTTATTTCAGATTTCTTATATTAAAAAAATTATTTTGCTACTTTAAAAGCACAATTTAATTAAATTTGGTATTTATGTATGTGTTTTTTTGCTTAGCTTATTCATCACCTTGTTGATGTATTTTGTGGACAGCAGACTTCTTTATTTAATAGTTACTCTGACATTTATAAGATATTTGATTGGTGCAGATTAAAAGATCAGAGTGAAATATTCTTCAAGGAATATTATTTTCAAGATGATGATGTGGTAAGTGAAAGTTTTGTTGATAAAGTATTTATTTGAGTTTGTGTTTTACATGATCACCTAAAATAATTTCTGTCAGTACTTTTACTTGTAACATCTACTCTTTGTTTAATGAATCACCTAATATCAGCATCTCTAAGTTTTTTTTTTTTTTTCTAGTATATTTTTTCTCATTACTTGTTTTTTAACTACTACCTTTACATCCCTTTAATGCTAAAATTTGCCTGCAAAAATATCAGTCAAGATTTTTTTTTTCATCATTTAGTTTTGATGGCATGTTCTACTAAGTTCAGTTGCCCTTTTCAATTCTTATTTTCAAATAATTTGTAAAGTTCATACTGTTTATGGAATGCATATGTAATATTTGTCATTATGTGTACTTTTTATGTGTTTGTTTATAATTTATGTATGATTTCTTAAATCCTTTATTAAAGTAGTATTAATTAATATCTTCATGAATATATTCATAAACACAATGAAAGGAATTCCTTCCATTAAGTGGCCAGTCAAAGCAGTATAATTTTCTATTGTGTAGTATTCTTTTTATTTGCACATTTTTATCTATGAAATCTTCTGTATTAGTGTATGTATGTATGTATGCATGTTATATATTCCTAAATGGTTTGACCAATCTTGAAATAAATTGAAGTAAACTGCGGGAAGGTTCAGGCAAGTCAAATCATTTGAAAGTTATCATATGGGTCAAAGGTATTAAACTCAGAATGCTTGTGACCAACAATGATTACTTTTGCAGTAGATACAATAGGATAATATATAGCTTAATTTTTAATATAAATTTCATAACATTCAGGCAAGATACCATAATATTTATTAATGGGATTTTTTTTCCTTGGGGAAAACATTTAATGCAGTAATCTCATCTCTTGACAGAAATATAATGATGACTTTCCATTGGAATAATATGATTGTATCCACAATCACCTACACATATTTCTCTTTTCATGTATATAATCTGTGTAAAAGGCATATTTTACTATCACCTGTTATGTGGTTTCTTATGTTTTCAATGGTATAATAGCTCAGATACCAAATACAATGTCACATTTTCCTGAAACATTTTTAGTTTTAAGTTATGATTTTTGAAGTAGAAGAAAATATCTTACAACTTTGACTGATCATCATCATAGTTGGCCCGACAGCCCGTTGTGGGCCTTCGCCTTCTTAAGAAGTTTTTCCCATCCTGCTCTGTTTTGTGCCTGGGATCTCCAGCATCTAATCTTTATGAGACCAAAGGACTGCATTAAAAACTTTTAAAGCAGCCCTATCTGCGTCCATTCGCAATAGATGTCCAGCCCATCTCATTCTATTCAGCCTGATAAATTTGATGACGTCATCCTCTTTGTAAAGCTTGTACAGTTCAAAGTTAAATCTTCTCTGCCAGGCTCCCCTGTCAAAAACACTGCCAAAAATGGTCCGCAACACTCTCCTTTCAAAGAGTGCAAGCATTTTTTCTTCTTTTGACGTAAGTGACCAAGTCTCAGAGGCATAAGTTAGCACTGGTCTTATGAGAGTTTTGTACAACAGGATTTTCGTTCTTCTTTTAATTAAATGGCTCCTCAATTGACTTCTTAGTCCACACAGACATTGGTTGGCCGCATCAATTCTCTTCCTGATCTCGGGGCTGATGTCATTTTGGCACTTAACCACAGAACCCAAATAAGTAAATTTCTCAACTCGTTCAAATTTATGTCCCTCGACTTCAAAAGTAGAGCCAATATTATTCTTTCCACAATACATGTATTTTGTCTTTCCCTCATTTATCTTTAGCTTTACCTTTTCTGCAGCTTTTTCTAATGCAATGAAGGATTCCCTCAGGGTGCTTGCAGATCTGGCAATAATATCAATGTCATCAGCATAAGCCAGGATCTGTACAGATTTGTTGAATATTGTTGAACTTTGACTGATCCCTATATATAATTTCTGTACTACTGAATACAACTGATAAGTTTCCCTCAAACAATATAATGTAATTCTTTTTCTTTCCACTTACTTTTTCAAATACATCATTTATTTGTCATTACCAGCAGCCAAATATTTGTTTCTTGCTAAGATAACCTTCTGCATTACATCTTTTATTCTAATTTTTTCTTGCTTATTTTCTGAGAAAGCGAACTATAAATACATGTGAACACTGAATTATTTCAAAGATATTTGTTTTTGTTTATGACTGTATAAAACTGTATTAACTAATCACACAACCTCCTAATTTTGTATTGGAGATTCTTATGCACAAAATATTAACTTAATATAATTTTGTAGATTGCTGAAAAGTGGGAAGCACTACCAACTGAATATACTGAGGCTATTACAGATGTGTTGGATGTGCGTGAAAGTGATTTGAAGTCTGAACTAACTGAGAGAACTCATAGAGTATCACCAGCATATCTGAAAAATTTTGATTGGAAAGTAAAGGTAAATAATCATATAATAGCTAAATTATTTAGATTGCTTTTAAATAAAATAGATAATGTTTTCATTGATAAATGAAATCATATGAAAAGGTTTCTTACTTAATAGTTTACATTTAGTATAGATAATATAAACAAGAAAAGAGCTACTTGAACTCAAATTAATATGCCTAAAGAAAATTAGGTTAAGTGTAAAACCGTGACATATTTTTGATAATATTTTTATTTATTTCATTCAATATACTAGAGGCTACAATTTGATTCTTAGTTTTATAACATCCTGGATTAAATCATGCATCTGTCATTGGAAAGAAAGATATATGTGGTATTGCAATAAATTCTTGACACACACACACACACACACACACACACACATATATATATATATATATATATATATATATATATATATATATATATATATACAGTGGACTCTGCTTAATGTGATCAGTTTGGGACACCGGGATTCTGATAACAATAAATGATATGCAAAATTAGGTAAATTTACCCCTCTTTTAATTCAGAGGTACCAAATTTAAAAACAAATTGAAAAAACACACCTTATATTTATGTACTGTATATTATCCTTTAAAACATAAGAATTATATACATAATTAAAAAAATTGATCAGTTGTTAATTGTCTACAATTTTTTTCTAAGAAGCTCATTTATAAATTGTTTGTAATCATAATCAATTTGTCATAACGATTTAAAATTTTGATCTTTTGTTTTAATGGTAAATCATTTCACTTTGTGGCTTCCATATTGACAAGCTGCATGTAAGGGAGCAAGGTATAAAATTTGAATACGTTCCTTCTCAGTTTCGATAAGAATGTGTTGCTGAATTGCTTATCTGACAACCATTGACCACCAGCAAGGTTGTGCGTATTTCTGAAAAATTCCAGGAACGTGCAATTTCCCACTCCTTTGTTCATTCCCCATTTCCCTAGGTAGAAGAGAATTCTCGGAAATTCAAACAACAGCGAAGGGAAAGAAAAGAATGAGTTCCTTCTGAATACATTGTGAATATTCCTTTGCCAGTTAAAATGAGGTTTGAAAACTGATATCATTAACCGATGTAGCAATCACATAAAGCAATAATTTTTAACATACAAATGAATAGAGAAAATCAGGACCAAGTAATTTCAATAACAATAAGCAATAGATAATATTAACCACGATCAATTTTAAGTGGAGTCTACAGTATATATATATATATATATATATATATATATATATATATATATATATATAGTGATTGTAATGGCCCAAGAGGTGCCTTTATCATTCTGTAAGGAATGTGAAAGAAGATCTCCCCCTCTCATTCTGACTGACTGGCTGTGAACAGCTCTGCCCAAACTTCAGACTAATCTGCAACTCACTCTTGTCAGAGCCATAGCTAGGATTTAGTTAGGGGGGGTTGGGATTCAAACTGGACTGGGTTTCTTGATATATATCACCCTTTTAAAACTAAAAATAATGTAGTAAAAACTTATGCTAAATTTAATTTATAGATAAATAGATATATCCATGCACAGTTTTGTGTATATTGTATAATATATTTCACTAAAATTATAAAATAATTTAGAGAAAAAATATTGAAATTAAAAATGTTGATAGAAATTTTTATTTATAAATTAAGTTTTGATTAAGTATGCAGCTTTAAAAAAAATTATAATTGAAAATAATTTTTATTACAAGGTTAAAATGTAATAGAATTAACTCCAAAATTTTGGAGGGGGTAGCTACGACCCTAACTCTAATATTAGACAGAAAAAAAAAGGTTTAGTTTCATTGAGTTTGGATCAATACGGTCTACTCTTTTGTAATACAAAGGCTAATGTGACTGTGACCTGCTGCTTAAAGCCAATTCTGAATGGCTATGAACATCCATGCCAGAAGTGAGATTTGAACCCACAAACTCCAATCTTGAAGAGCAGTACCTTACCTATTTGGTAGAGAGAACAAAGGAAAATTGTTTATGAAGATGACCTGCAACAGGTGTTGAACTACAAGCAATACTTCTAATATGGAAGTAAGATATTTCTAAATGTTACACCTGCAAAATCGTGAATGCTTGAAATTCTAGGTTGATAGTTATCGTTTGGAGTGCTATGGTCTACTGTTTTGCTACACAAGAACTAATGATATTGGGACCTACTGTTTATAGTCATTTCTGAATGGCTATGAAAATCCATGGTGGCAGTACAATTTGAACCTACAAACTGCAGTATCAGCAGTACCGTACTCATTCAGCTTCAGGATTTTCAGAATTAAACCAAATAGCAGGGGAGACCACACCTATAGTCTACCCCCCCTCTCATTTCTGAAAGATATCATAATGTAATAACACAGTTTTGCAAAAAGAAGACACTGCCTGTTATGAAAGTTTGCAGATTCCCTAACTTAATAATAATTTCAAATAGTGATTATTGCTGCAGAGAGAGCAGATTAAATGGCCCAACCAAAAAATACACTCCTAATCTCTCAAGAAGTATATTTTTTGGTCGATCAGCGAGATTACAATAGGTTTAATTGAACTTACTCCAGTGAATTTATTTTATGGTGTACCCTATGAAGCATCCTGTTTATGCAGAGCACCTACTCTAGAACAACTTAGAGATTTATCTATGTGATTAAAAGACATCTTGCCACCTTGCATCGATAAGCATCCTACTTATATTTTTAAGAGCATTCTGCTCTCCATAATCTTAGTTCAATCACTTTTTTAAAAAATTCTCTTGTCTTTGCAAAACTTTTTATTTATTATCATTTCCTGTGCAGCCAGTTCAGCCATACTCCTTCATATCTAAATGTTTGAGTGTTATAAAAATAGTGTAAATAAATTTTTAATTAACCTAGATTAAGTTTGTATGAGAGCTCATTTAATTTTCTACTAGCTAATTAATTTCTCTCAATATGTCACAATGTATACACACACATACATTTGTTTTTATGATAATTTAGCTTATATATATAGTATTTAATTTTTGTATGCCTACCAAAGCCTGTATTAGTTTATTAACATATATATACCTAAATTGCAATTTACTATGATTCTAGACATCATCAAAGTGTAAGATATATTTTATATCGCTAGAGAGGCATATAAAATGCCAAAGTAATTATTATAATTTTTCAATAATAATCTTATTACTTTGCAGATGACACTGGGAAGTGATAAAATGTCTCAGATATTTGAGCCCAAACTAATACTTGACCTTGATATTTCTGGTGATAAGGATAAATCATTTGTACTTGATTTATCAAAAGATGAAGTAAAAACACTTCTTGATGCGATGGAAAAAGCTAAGCCTGTAAGTTTCGAATGAAGCTTTTTTTTTTTTATTTCAATTCAAACATATTGATCCTTCAGCACCTTTGTATAATTCTTATATTTTGATATTCAAGCCAAGTGAAGTTTATGTTTTAAGTTAGTGTTTGTTGAAAAGTATTATCTGCAAGTACAGTGTTAAAGGATGTAATTTTTCTTTTATCATACAGCAATGGTCAGTAAAAGTCAGTATTTGATAAAAAAAAATTAGTTTTTTACATATGCTCATATCTTATTTGAACATTTTAATTTTGTTTTATTGTTTAATTATTTCATAAGAATTTAATTATTATTGCTTTTTATTAATTATTTTTTAAAAAGATGTTTGTGTCAAGGAAGATGTTTTGTGACATACAGATCTGATTTTGATGTAGTTTGTATTATTTATTTATTATTATGCTATATAAATCTTAATTTTCTATGTTTCTGTTCAAAAGCTTCATCAGCCAGATAAATAACTTATACAAAGCAGGTACAGAAGACAAAATATTTTTTAAGGTATTTGTGTACGTTGAAAACATTTTTTTATTTCTCTATTGTAAAATTTCAACTTTTAGGCTTCTAAATCTGTTTTTGGTTTGTCTTTACGGCATTTTAAAGAAAAGTTACAGCTATTTAAACATCAGTGACAGCTGTCAAAACAAAACGGAAGTAGCAACTTCGGTACCGGAAGTTGTGAATTTAAAGCCTTCAAAAAGCATTTTTTTTTTTTTTTGGACAAAACTTTTTCAATTTTCATGAAGATTAGTTTAAACAT
This sequence comes from Pardosa pseudoannulata, assembly GCA_032207245.1. Classification (NCBI taxonomy): domain Eukaryota; kingdom Metazoa; phylum Arthropoda; class Arachnida; order Araneae; family Lycosidae; genus Pardosa; species Pardosa pseudoannulata. Next base: position 55,417,183 of record CM063511.1, on the reverse strand, counting down.
TTTTCTAGTATTTTTAATAATTAGCAACTTGGTAATTGGAAAGTTTTGAAGCAAGAAAGTGTGGGGAATTTTAAACATGTATTTTCATTTTTTAATAGTTAAAGTTGCTTTCATAAACTTCAAATGCATTTTTCTCAGAATGGTATGTTGAAACTTAAAATGTGATTTCTCAAAAAGTTCTTAAAATATTTTGTTGAAAATTATTATGAATGCTTTTGATAGTATTTACTAATAAATGACCTAAAAGCTTTAAATTTGGATAATTTTTAATGATGTTACAGTCATAGTTAGATATAAAGGTAATGAAAATTCGTTAAAAATGCAATGTCTATGATTTTGAAAGACCAAAATTTTTTACCAAATGTAAATTAAGCAAAGATTTTAGGTGATTCTCTAGTCCAATGTATAAGAAATGTGTTGCATAAAAAAAAAAATAAAAAATTAGACCTTTTGAAAAAAACCCAATTTTTCTACTAAATTTTCTTCATTTATTAGAAATTTTATAAAAACTTCTCCAGGAATAAATTTTTTAAGGGCAATTCTCTATGATAATGTAAAAACATGAACTAGTTTCTACATTTCAAGAAAAAAGTTCTCCGAACGTAGATGGATACCTTAACCACCAGTTGGTTAATAACCTAACCACTAGTAGAGGATCTATTACAGACTAGAAACAAGATTATGAGAAAGGAGTGAAGGAAGACTAAAAGAAACCAGAATCATTTCAGAGTTCTAGTGGAAAAAAGAATGCTTTATCAAAATTAAAATCATTTATTCACACACACACATTGTACATGCAAAGGTAGAGTTAAGAGAATACTCATTTTTGCAGCCAGATAAACAACTTATGCAAAGCAGGTACTGATGGCAAAATATTTTTTAAGAAATTCATCTACGTTGAAAACGTCATTCTTTTGCCTAAAATCATAATTTTTTTTTTTCTATTGTAAAATTTCAACTTTTAGGCTTCTAAATCTGTTTTTGTTTTGTCTCTACGTCATTTTAAAGAAAAGTTACAGCTTTTGTTTAAACATAATGGAAGTAGCAACTTTGAAACCGGAAGTTGTGAATTTAAAGCTTTTTAAAAAGCATTTTTTTATCAAAACTTTTTTCATTTTCAGGAAGATTAGTTTAAACATTTTTCTAGTATTTTTAATAATTAGAAACTTGGCAATTAGAAAGTTTTGAAGCAAGAAAGTGTGGGGAATTTTAAACATGTATTTTAATTTCTTAATAGTTAAAATTGCTTTCATAAACTTCAAATGTGTTTTTCAGAACTGTATTTTTAATAAAATATTGAAACTTGAAATGTGATTTCTCAAAAAGTTCTTAAAATATTTTGTTGAAAATTATTATGAATGCTTTAGATAGTATTTACTAGTGAATGACCTGAAGGCTTTAAATTTGGATAATTTTTATTGATGTTAACACTCATAGTTAGATATAAAGGTAATGAAAATTCGTTAAAAATGCAATGTCTATGATTTTGAAGGACCAAAATTTTTTACCAAATGTAAATTAAGAAAAGATTTTAGGTGATTCACTAGTCCAATGTATAAGAAATATGTTGCAGAAAAAAATAAAAAATTAGACCTTTTATAAAAAAACCAATTTTTCTACAAAATTTTCTTCATTTATTAGAAATTTTATTAAATCTTCTCCAGGAATAAATTTTTTAAGGGCAATTCTCTATGGTAATGTGAAAACATGAACTAGTTTCTACGTTTAAAGAAAAAAGTTCTCCAAATGTAGACGGATACCTTAACCATTAGTAGAGGACCTATTACAGACTAGAAACAAGATCATGAGAAAGGAGTGAAGGAAAACTAAAAGAAAACAGAATCATTTCACAGTTCTACTGCTGAAAAGGATGCTTTATCAAAATTAAAATCATTTATACACACACACACACATTGTACATGCAGAGTTAGAGTCAAAAGAACACTCATTTTTACAGCCAGATAACTTATACAAAGCAGGTACTGATGACAAAATATTTTTTAAGGTATTTGTCTAAGCTGAAAACGTCATTTTTTTTTTTTTTTGCCAAAAATCATAACTTTTTTTCTGTTGTAAAATTTCAACTTTTAGGCTTCTAAATCTGTTTTTGTTTTGTCTCTATGGCATTTTAAAGAAAAGTTACAGCTGTCAAAACAAAACAGAAGTAGCAACTTCAGAACCGGAAGTTGTGAATTTAAAGCCTTTAAATTTTCAAGAAGATTAGTTTAAACATTTTTCTAGTAATTTTAATAATCAGCAACTTGGCAATTAGAAAGTTTTTGAAGCAAAAAAGTGTGGGGATTTTTAAACATTTATTTTAATTTTTTAATAGTTAAAGTTGCTTTTATAAACTTCAAATGCGTTTTTCTCAACAGCATTTTTAATAAAATGTTGAAACTTGAAATGTGATTTCTCAAAAAGTTCTAAAAATATTTTGTTGAAAATTATTATGAATGCTTTTGATAGTATTTATTAATAAATGACCTAAAGGATTTAAATTTGGATAATTTTTATTGATGTTACACTCAGTTATAAAGGTAATAAAAATTCGTTAAAAATTCAATGTCTATGATTTTGAAGGACCAAAATTTTTCACCAAATGTAAATTAAGCAAAGATTTTAGGTGATTCACTAGTCCAGTGTACAAGAAATTTGTTGCATAAAAAAATTGAAATAATTTAATTTATTAAAAAATTTGACCTTTTGAAAAAAATCCATTTTTTTTACTAAATTTTCTTCATTCATTAGAACTTTTATAAAAACTTCTCCAGGAATAAATTTTTTATGGGAAATTCTCTATGATAATGTAAAGACATGGACTAGTTTCTACGTTTAAAGAAAAAAGTTCTCCGAACGTAGATGGATACCTTAACCACCAGTTGGTTAATAACCTAACCTCTAGTAGAGGACCTGTTACAGACTAGAAACAAGATCATGAAAATGAAGGAAGACAAAGAAAACAGAATCATTTCAGAGTTCTACTGGAGAAAAGGATGCTTTATCAAAATTAAAATCATTTATACACACACACATTGTACAGGCAGAGGTAGATTTAAGAGAACACTCATTTTTGCAGTCAGATAAACCACTTATACAAAGCAGGTATTGATGACAATGTTTTTTAAATGTGAAATGTTCTAAATGTATTTTATACCTTGTAAAGAACTCCCAATTAGTGTTATAAATAACTTATGTGATAAAGTTTGTCCATGAATAAATATCTATATGCAATTCGTGCATTTTCCGTTTGTCCCCTTGAAAAACAGTGGATCAAGGCACTATTTTACTTTGTCAGCATAATTTTATATTTATAATCTGATACATTTATCACCTATTCATGATAGTCACTAATTTTCACTTTCTTTTATAGACTGTTTATAAATTTATGCAAGAGGATTGAAGATGTTTCCTTGTCAAAAGAACTTTAATTTTATGGTAAATATTCTGTTTGTAATTCTGTGTTTAAAAAAAGAAAAGTCCAATAAATTCCATTTATATAACAAAATATTTATTTTTCTTCTGTTTCAAACAGAACATTCTAAAAGTACATCATAATGAAAAACAAAAATAAAATACTAAATAGGAATGAACATATCTAGAAAGACTGAATATATGACATTTTGCAACACATTTTGCCATTTCATTTTCATTTCAGTTATTGAACTCTGTGGTAAATCTACATGTTATCAAACTAACAATTTAAAATAACTATATAACAGTCTGAGTGTACAACAGATTCTATAATTTATTAGAGACAGTATGCTAATGCCTTTCATGATGTACTACTAACCTTTAGATTACTAAAAGAGGGGGACCAATCCTAAAAGTACAAAAATATTAAGATTTTATAAATCAATGTTTGCCATCAGAATTTCTGAGCACTCAATTCTTTGACAAAGAAAGCACCCCCACTTTTCAAAAATTGTGCATTATAAGGTAATAAGCATTGGTCCACCATTCAAGTCATTTGTTATTAATTTACAAAACATAGGAAGCAACAAAATAGGTCATACAATAGAACAATTGTGCTACAATTTGTGCAGAATATAAAAGTAAATATATATTAGTGAAAAACCAATTTATTAATAGCAATTACAACCTGGTCTAATTTTCCACAAATTTCTTCTGTATTAAGTTAGGACAATGATAGGCATTAACATTAATCTAATTTTTCTTTTTTAAATATATATATGCATATTTACAATTATTTACACTTCTGCTGGAATTAATAAATGCAATTTCATAACAGAAATATAGAACTACTTTTTAATTTCATTAACAAGCATAAATTTTAACAATACATATATGCCTTACTTTTGCTATGATCACAATATATGATGATTGTATCATGACAAAAAGAAGTTTTAAAAATATGGAAATACTAATTGAATGTTAAGAGACTTTACATTCTCAAGCACAAATTCATAAACAAAGTTCTTTTCAAAAAAGTTTTACAATACTTCAAAAATGAGAGAAAATATTGGAAAAAAAATATATGAAAAGAAGGTTTACAAACACTAAAACTTTACACATAATCAAATGCTAGTGTAATCAGATATAAGGTATCATGGGTTAATGTAAGGATAAGGTATGGACGGTTAAGTGCTAAGGCTATGAACAATATGCTCAACCAGTGATTGTCAAACCGTTAAATACTCATGTTAAGACAATTCATTTGACTCCTACAAAATCTACAAGTAATTACTAATTACCATAAAAAGCAGAAAAATAATTATTAAAAATACACAGAATTAAAGAGAATACATTAGTGAGTTAAATTTTTTGGATGGGTGCGATAGATGTTAAGTCTAAAAAATGAATCAAGTCTAAAGAATTTCCCCTCTGTAAATAAGGAGGCCATAGTTTTTTTCAAAATTGTAATCAGTGATTTATTCAAGAAACTGTTCACCTAAATATTACTTTTTTTTCTCATAATAATCTTTCACAGAAAGTACAAAATCTTATTTTATATAAATTGGGTGAAGCGTGCAGAGTCCCTCACATTTATATCCATGGGGGTGGAAAACGTTTCAGTACATGTAATACAAAAACCAAAATTAAAAATTCCTTTACAAAAATACTAAGCCTTGTTTGAAAACCACTGGCAGAATAAATGCATTAATATTACTGGCAGCAAGTAGGATTCCATGTAGGACAAGGTAGGCATAATACAGCTTTTAGTAAAAGATGCTTCAGGTTTATTGTGAAAAATTTATAAATATTGAAATCTGTATATAAAACAATCCATTGTAAATAAAAATTAAATAGTTCAGTGGGGAAAAAATTACTATTTAAAAACGTATTTTAAGTATTAAATTAGTATAAAAAGAGCAGGTACATTATTTTTTTCTATCATTATCTAATGTAAAATATATATTTACAATTTCAGAAATGTTGCCACATTCAGTAGCAAGATATACAAATATCTTAAATAATCCCATAACTTGTAAAATCTGTATACCATTTATAGAACATGGGTGAAGGTTTATGATAAAGTATAATTAATAAACCACTTGTAGAATGTACACAAAAACTAAGTCAAAGCTTTTATTTTTTTCCCCAGCTATATATAGTATAGATTTATACCACAATAGCATAAAATGCCATGACTAACTTTCAAAATTGACTGCAAAATCTCATCGAATCGTATTGAGCTTCTACTCAAAATCTATTTGTCATTCCTCTTTAAAATATATGTATAAATAATATAAACTTCAGCAAATATTTAGTGCAGGTCCAAATTTTACAGCTAATTAATTCCACAAAATGTTTGATTATTTGTATACAAATTTATCATTATTACCACAAATGTTATTACTTAAGCATACAAAAACACATGTCTTTTCTTTCTTAAAAATATTGATGCCACTTTTCAAAGTATAATCAAGAAAAAGTACAGGAAAAATATAAAGAAATTTAGTATTTTGCCAATAAGGTTTCAAACCATGAGAAAGACCAGTTTAAATTTACCATATTTGTAACAAACATGCTTTCAAATTGTATCATGACATGAAACTTAGAGGTATCAGATATCTGGATTAGCACGTTTTTAATGCTATACCAATTTACAACAGCTATGAAGCTGCTATGATCCAAACATACATGCACCAAAAGACTAAGTGTCTATTCCATCAAAAACCTTAAAATATCCTATGAGCCATACAGCACCTTATGAAATTGAAAAATTCAAACAATTATCCAAAAGAATATGAAAAAAAAAAAAAAATTTTCCAAAATTTTCCAACTCCCTAAATGTGTATATTTATTGAGAAATGGGAGATTTTTATTTATATATTCACACACAATTCAAAATATATGTTATTTAACTTCATTAGATATACTAATATATGCACATAACCATTTAATCTAAATGTATTAAAAATGCTAAGCGATTTCAGTTATATTTTTAAATGAATTGTTCTATTCAGTAATTAAATATACCCTAATTTCAAGCATATAATCCGCGGATTATATGTTAAAAAAGTTTAAATTTCCTTCTAATGCGTATTATATGCCGCTGCGTATTATCTGATGATAAAAATTATTTTTATAATAAATTTTACAAATATCTTTCATAAAGAATAATAGCTGGCTGCACCTGCTCATATATACACAGAAGTTTTTTTTTTTTTTTTTTTTTTTTAAATGAGAATTAAAAATTCTTTTCAGCCAAGGATAACGGTTTGGATAAAAATACCTGATTAAATTAATATATCCTATTTTGTATACTTATTTCTATCAAGAAATAACACTTGTATAATCTAAAATAACAGCATTTTGCTGCATTCATTTTCTTCCACTTTTAGCTTGCCAGATGGCGCCATAACTGCAGTATAAAATTTTAAGACAGATCGCAAATAACCATATTAAATTAAAATGAAAAGATGCATTTTTAGAATTCTAAATTTTAATATCTTTTTTATTTAAATATGGGTTTGAATAATTTATCTGTAGCATCGTTTCTGTACTAATTAATGTAAATATTTTGACTATATTTTTACTGGGGTTAAATATAAAATATTTTAAGTCTATCCAAATTTTCACTTTATTAGATTACTTTTTTTAATTTAAAGAAAATGTTATCATTAAGTAAAGAGTTTAAGTTTTTTAACACTAAAAGATATACTTTTTTCCATATACATTGAAAAATGATCACATGAGATTAAAATGGAAATTTAATCTGCAAATTATATGATATTTTTCTCTGAAAATATCGCGAAATTCGTATCGCGAAAATTAGGGTACATTTTGTATGGATGATTTTAAATTGAATAGCAATACTTAACAAACTTAACTTAAAATTAACAATATAATTTTAAACTTTAAACACACATTTTAAAATTAAAAAACAGCTTTCTACAGAGATGTTCAAACTGTGAATATCTATAAATTTCTTGGGAAGCTATTAGCAACTACATATGTTTCAACCTAATACATAGAAAGTAAAAAAATTACACTAATGACTTCTAAAACAATCAATTAATTCTCAGACAAGGTGTCTACTAAAAAGTCCATTTCTTGATATTTTGGGGTTCACTTTCAAAGAATTTCCTGGAAATATATCTTTAAAACATCATATATATATTTATGTATATTACAATAACTATACAATTTTTATTCCGATTTTTAAAAAAGTATGAAAAAATTCAAACTATTCACAGATGAAAAATAAAAATAAATTACAATAAGTAATATTCTTACGATGCTTTACCTTTTTAAAAATATATCAATTCATATATTCTTTTACACTTCTTTCTTTTAAATATTAAATACAGTTTACCTTGTTTACACCTTAAAAAATGATCGATAGAACTGTAACAGAGAAGTTTAAAAATCATTACATGCGACTTTGACACACTTGCTATTTTCCATATTTTCTTAAGACTTTCTTAATAAGTAGACACCATGTTAGAATATAATTTTTTCTTTTTTCTTTTACAGAAAATCAAATTAAAATAATTCCTTTAAATAAATACCATGATTAAAAGGATTTTTTTTTTTTACATTAACCTTCCAGCAAGTGTACAAGTATAAATTTTATTTAAAAAAAGTTATATTTCTTACAAAATTGTCAGATACAACACAAACTATCCAAAGCAATTTTTGTTCATCTGTTCCTTAATTTTAAATGTTAAACAGGTTTATAATCTATTTTTACCAAAATTTATAATTTTATTTATAACTAAACATTAGGTTTTTTTTTACATATTTTCTAATCAAAATTAGTATAAAGTGAGAAATTAGACCAATGATTTGACATCAATAATAAAATTAATGATATTACTAACAATATGTATAACTGCTTTTTTAACTTGCCTTTTAATACTGCTATGGAGAAAATATTACATTTGTAACATTATAAAGAAAACTGTTATTGTAAAAAATACGACATGTGCTTGTACATGCAAACCCATTAAAGCACACCTGCTGAAAGGTTAACCGGTCTTCATTAATACTTCCAAAATGTATAATCAATTACTACAGGAGGAAAAAGGAACAGGCAATAACAGTTGAAGAAAAATTCTACTGCAAATAACATAAGTAAAAATATCCAATTCAAATCTATGATTTATATAATGCATTGCCTTCATACAGTTTTCAATTATAATTAAGATAACCCTACAGGTTGTGCATAAATTTAGCTTCAATCATTTCAAAATCTTTTATAAATTAAAAAAAATAATTACATAAAATTTTTATAGTTTTGAAATAAATTCTCATAACTATTGAATTTCTATGTAATGTACAAAAAGAATTTTAAGAATGCCAACCTGGCATAAGTAAGGAAGATATCCTCATAATTGCATATTTATATATTTGTGGAAAATTACTTGAATTTTACCATAATCTGCCTCATATAATGATTTCAGAAGAATAGAACATGGGAAAATATATGAAATATTTTTATTTTTAGGATGTTTACTAACTTTCCATATATGTCTTCCATATTAACTCAAAATATTTATATAGAGATCATATAATTATATTTAAGCCTCGGAAAAACTAAATTTTATACATACGGTATTTAGCAGAAAAAATTCAAACTTAGCAAAATATTATAGTACAAGTATAGTAAAATCAGGGGAGAAGAAATTTTAAGGAATTTTGCATAATGATATATTTTTATGGTTAAATGAATCTATATCATTTATAATTGCTGGAAAGTTAATTTGCATAACTAAATGTGAGAGTAGTAAAGTAAATTCAGAACACATAACCAAATCAATAATTACTGCTTTAAATTAACTCTGAGTAATTCAAGCAGATAACTTTGAAAATTATTGGTTTTACAGCTAAAAATCTTAGTTCATAATTGAACTTTTGAAAATAAAAAATTACTAGTAACTTAAGGTTTTGTCCACTTTAATTTTTTTAATATAAAAATTTAAAAAGATATAGAAACAAACAAAAAAAAACAGGAATAAATGCTCAAATTAAATAAAAATCTTATAGTAGGCTTATAATTATCTACTATAAATTAGTTATTCTCAGACAAAATTGGGAAGAGCAATACTGTAGCAAAAACCAAATACCGACACTCACCACCAAATAAAATTCTACTTGAAATTTCTACTTGAAAACTGCATTTTTAAAAGTTGTAAACAGCCTATATATTACTTATTGGAAATAAAATATTGAAACGAATAAATTTGTTTTCCTATCAAATAAATTTTAAAAAAATAAAAAAAAAATATTCATAACAATTGTTGAGTACTGATATGATATAACTCCATCTAATTATTAGTTTTTCAAATATATCTATTTACAAAAAAATCTAAAGTATATTAACTCCTTGTACCATTGTGTTATAGATCAGAAAAATACACGAAAAGCCCCTACATACATGTCAACTTGGGGGGGGGGGTGTAAAATACAGCATGAGTAATATTTTCTCCAATTCTTTACCTCAATTCATAAATAAAAGCTTTCACTGCAAAATATATTAGCTCAATAAAAACATTTTAAGACTTTATAGATGAATACAAATACATTTTGATTGAATTAACTATTTCGCTCTTGAACACTTTCAGACTTCACAATTTTCACACGATAAAAATTTTATTATTAAATAGAAAACAAAAATAGCTTTAAAAATTTTAGAACAAAAGTCTAAGACTGCTTAAATTTTCAGTTCATCCTTCATTCTGAGTGATAAAAAAATATTTATAATTAAAGCAATACTAAACTTAGTAGAAAATTCATTACTAGTGTGTTACTCTAATGTGCAAGTAACAGATGCAGTAGTAACATCCCCCCAAATACTTCAGCAAATTTTGGATAAAAATCGGCTCAAAATATATCTTTAGAAAAATTACAGATAAATTGTAAAGAAAATATAGAATATAGCAAACACTCAAAATTGCATAAAAAGGCAGTTAAAGCAAAATGCATAAAGAATGTGTGAATGTAATTTTTTCACATACTACACAAAAGTTGGCAGGTATGTCAATGTTATATCTTCAATTGCCACAACTATCTATTAGGTAATTTTGTTGATCGTTACTATCCAACAACACTGTAAACAATTTTTATTTTCTGTAGAATCCCCAATACAAAGTTAATATTTCCTACCTAAGTTTCATTTCGTTTATTACTTAATCAGTTCCACATGATTATTTCTGAATTATAGACTTTGGATTAGTTAAAGTTAAAAAAAAAAAGAAAGATCTAGAAGTAGTTCCACAAAAATTGGTACAAATTCAATATGGAAAGTACTTTTATGCAAGAAAATTTACAATATTTATAAGAAATATGTTAATTTTTTGTTTTAGACACATTGACATTTTTCTTTAAAAAAAAAAATTACTTCAAATAATGCACTTTAGCAGTTAAGTAAATATTTTCAAATCAGATTTTTTGAGATACAAAGGGTTAACACAAACAGATTATAATATGATTTAACAATCTTACTAGCATCAGTGGATTTTTCTATAATGAACAGCAAAACAACTTGTAACGACAAATCTAATCTAGGTACACAGAAAAATCACACTTAACTGTAAACAACCAACATTAAAACTGTAAAATATCAAAATATCTTCTTCAAAATTTGCCAAATAATCAGAAAAAATAAGTACTGAAGTAAATTAAAAACAAAATCTAATAGCAAAAATATTCAAAATAAAGACTATATTTATAACTTTTGCATATATCATATTAGCAAAATGGTAACATTATATAAAAGCATTTTTTTATTATTATTATTATTCTTTGAAAGCAATATTATTCCCAATGAGCAAACATGGTTTCACAAATAAAACCTTCAACCTGACTTCCACAATAAAGTCAATACATAACTACATTCATTACATTCATAATTACTAAGAGGATAATGGTCCTGTTTTTTCAAATTTAACCTACTATGTATCTAAACATGGACGGTCATAGCAAAAAATGGTACAGATCTTTCAATATGATTTATAATGAGATGGCAGTGAAATTTAAAATTGTATTCTGGTAACATTTACATAGGATCTAATTTTTGAGATTGAATAGGAATTTCCCAATATCAAAATAAGTTAAGCTATTTTAAAAATATTAAAGAAAACTATTATAAAAATTAATTTAAAATCTGGCTTGATTAAAAAAAATTAAAATGAGCAGATGCCTTTTACTTAATTTCTAAAATAAAGTCAGCTCTGGAAACAATTATTCTACACCCTTAAAAACAAGCACAACTTATACTGCTATTGTATAATTTCAGCAATAAAAGTAATATGAGCAATTAATGAGCAAAGTAATTAGTCGCACAACTTCAACAGAAAATTCTCCCAATGGGCAAACTTTCTTAGCACCATATTTGCTAATCCATCAATACAACAAGAAAATAAGCAATAAACTTAACAAGTTTTAAAAATAACCCATATTTTCAGCATAAAAAGGTAAAGCAGTTCCAAAAATTAAACTTGGACTTATTGTTAAAAGAAAATTCTTTAAATATATAGTATTCAGTATTCTGATACCATATACTTAAATTTTTACAGCAAAATTACATGTAAATGATTTTGATTTCAGGATCTAGATTAGGTGTTGGCAACTTATGACTTACAAGTCATTGAGTGACCCTCTTAAGTTCTGAAAATAGTGTAATTAGTAAAAATAAACATGCATTATTGAGTTTAAGTAAAAAAAGGAGCAGCATAATTGCTAAAAATTCAGATGCTTTTAATGGTTTTAAGAGGATTAACTATATGTCTGACTTGATTGAATTGATGTCACAAATTCAACATCAGGAAAAGCCATGGATATTGAAGAGAAATTTTATTAACTATGTTTATTCAATTACTTCTGTTTTTACAAAACATAGAATTATAATTTTGAATTTTTATCTATTTTATGTTTCATGTGCTATATATGCATTACATTAACTTATGTTGATTTAATGGCTATTTTAAAATGAAAACACCACTGGCCAAAAAAGTTTTAAATTGACACTAGTCCCATCTATTTTTTCAATGCTAGTTCTGATGTATCAGTGATGCCAGTGATAATAGCTACCTCAAAATAGACTAATATTTTCATTATGTTTTCTAAAGTTATCACAATGAAATTCCTAACCTATATACTAATTTAAAAAAAAAAATCTTAAAGAGAGACTACCTCAAGAACTGGAAATCAGGGGAGAAATTGGCAAACTTAACTATTTGTGCCACAGTCTGAAAGATCAATTTCTTTAGTAAAAAAAAAGTAAAATTCTAAAAAAATACAAGAATGACTTGTGTACTGAATAAAAGAACATTCAAGGTCAAGAAGTATTACTATTTTAAGTTGAGAAGTGATGAATTAGTGTCATGTAAGAAAAAAAGGAGTGAGGAATTAACCAAATCACAAGTATTCCTGGGTTAATACTTTAATTTTGATAGATTTTATTAGAAAAGTTCATAAACACCTATTCTATATGTCTGTATGCCCATATTCTATATGTGGGCATTAACTGTGTACAAAAAGATGTGTGATAAAGGTTTCAACTAGATGTGAAATAAAAGATTCAGTTTGAAAACAATAATATAAACAAAATTAACTTTAAGGTTAGTAAAAACTAACTTTTATAAAGGCAAACTTTTAAAAAATGCAAAATAATTGAGAATTGCACACAATTACATACACTGAAGCTTCAAAGTTATAAATTTTGAAGAACAATCAAAGAATATGAAATTAAATATAGGATTAATGACTTTCAGCTATAAATTCCCTTAATATAAAGACAATATCCACACCTTTTACAGGGCTTGAGTATTTTTTAACTTTATGGTTAAATTGTTTATGCCTTTTATTTTAAATACTATAACTCATTTTCATTCACAACATTTAAAAAATTCTTAATGATACAATAGTAACTTTCTGTATTTATCCATTTAATAAAAAATATTCCATCCATTATATATAAACTGAATACCCCTGTGAAAGTATTGTAATTTACTTTAACGATTTTAAAATAATGGAAGACTCCACAATCCTCAAATCAGATACTAATTTCTAGTGAAATGAATTCAGTTTTTCTTTCAAACTATGCTAAAACAGAATAACTGAGGAGTAAATATATTATTTATTACAAAAATTTTATAGTCAATTTTAACTCTCTCAAATTTACTGATTCTCCAAGGCTTTTCCTTTGTGAAAATAAATGATTACTTAACGGAATATAAAAATGCACTAAATACAAACAAAAAGACTCAATTTGGTTACAAAAATTGTCCATTATATAATTTATTTAATATATAAGTAAATTTATGTGTAACAAATAAAATAACAAATTAGGACATATTTAGTAACTTGAAAACATTCAGTATTGTTAAATTGAGTAATTAAATATAACATAAAAAACCTAGAGTTCGAAAGTTGAAACAATTACATAGAAAGCTTATACAACTGCTAATGATATTCATGGGCATTTCAAACAGTTTATTCATACTTAATTACTTATAAATATTGTTGCCAAAAATCTAGATTTTAGCTTAAAATTATAAATATAACATTTTACTTAGAGCCAGTGAACTCTCAAAAGAAAAAAGTTTGGGCCTAATAGTTTTCATATACAGTAGCCCCTCATTATATAATGCATTAGAATTATTAGAATATATTGCCCTATTTTTGTACGTCTCCCAAATTTTGATTTTTTGTGGAATAAAAAGTTTGAAAACACATGTACATAAAATTTAAAAAGGTAAAAGGAAGTTCTGTCCCTTACAATTTTTTTTCTTTTTTTTTTTGTCACTATACTTAAACTACATATTTTATTGTTGTATTTTAAGTGCATGTGTTCGTAAAAGACAATTTTTACCATATCCCCCTTCTCCCAGTAATATTGTGCTATCACATACATCAAACACTTGTCTCCTGGTAAACACAATATAAAAAGAGGCTACTGTACTTCAAATATCTTTATGCCATGTGTATCATATTTTAATTGCAGTAACTCATATGAACTTGATTAACACACTGCTCTAGACCTCAAATGCAAAAAATGTCAATTGCAATAATATTCAGTTTAAAGACCTGTTCATACCTGTTGTCTTAGATAACATAATTAAGGCAGTAGCTTAAATATATTTATATATAAGGAAGAAAATTTTATAAATAATTATAAATTTGAATATGAAAAAATAAGAAAAAGAATTGCACATAAACTATAAGCTCATGGGTTTTTAGCAATCTATGTTGACTGATACTATAATAATTCACACTTTATAGCTCTCCAACATTTTTTATATATAAAACAGTTGCATTTTTTTTAGATATTTCAAACAATATTGAAACACCACATGTCAAAACCCAAATAAAAAAAATAATGTAAAGTCAAAATATAAAATATTCCTTGAATTATAATTGAGAAACGTTAGTCCAAACAATTTGTTACTAATTACACATAATTGTTATACAATAACTCTTTAAAGCGTCTTGAAACAAGTTTTTTAAAATATATTGAATATACAAACTCATTCATTGCAAACCTGATTCAATTAAAACCTGGGTTTAGCCAGAAAGGTTTTAAAAAATGATTTTTTTAATATTTAAGACTTACATACAACTCTTTCATTGTCAGCATAACTCAAATTTAGCAAGGATTTTTTTTTTTTTTTTTTTTTTTTATCATTAAATTTCTTGAAAATCCTCCATTTCTTGTTACTGAAACAGTTATACAGAAATCGTGTAACTTAGAAATTACAGAATCAGAGTTCCAAGACTGTTATAATTGATAATGAACTGAATACATCAGAAGTCCTAACTGAAGAAACTATTAATGTGAAGTTAAATTAAGAAGATATCATTCAATGCAAATGCTAAAAATAATGATGAGGAAAAATTAACAGAATCTCTGATAAATGGTAAAGAAAATGATTAGTCAAATTTAAATGATTCATCAAAGAGAATAAATTCTTTCACACATTTATAAATGAAAACCATCTATAATAAAGTGACATGATGTGTACTACAACTATTACTATTAAAGATTTCTTTGAGCAATTGGTCTAATAATATATTAGTATAAAATGGAATATAAATCCTATTTAAGATATGAATTCGCATTTTGTCAAAGTGCTTTAATTATTATTTCTCCATCTACTGTTAGGTAGAGTTTGGAAATATCAGTTTTTGGAGTTCAATTTCTGAAATTTGTCATATTTTCTTTTTCAACTCATTTTTATTTATGGTTTTTATTATATTTATTTATGGTCTTCATAAAAAAACTATCATTTTTTTTATGTTCTCTTTCAATTCTTTTAACTAAAAAAATGTAAATTCATAACACATTTATTTAATACTTTTTCCAAGAAATGGAAAACATTGAAAAATTAAAAATTTCTTTGGATTACAAGGCATTGATGGCAATATTCCATGTCTTGAGCTGTGTTGATGATAATGCCCAATTATCATACATTGAATCATTCTCAAAGGAAGAAAAAAATTTCAAATTTAAAAGAAACTTACTGGCTTTTAAAATTTTGAATAAATATAGAAAAATAAGTCATTTCAGTTTGTTTCTATTTTCAAACATCAAGGTTTATTTACTTTTGATAATTTCAGTAAACCCAGTTTTTATTAACATGCAGATTTACAGATTAATTAGCTGAGTCATTTCATTTTCCTTATATGCGAGTTTGATTGTATTTAGCTACAGGAATAACTAAAAAATACCAATCTAAAGTCAAATGTTTTAAAAATTAGACACCATCATAAAATATAAAATTAATAAATTGAACTTAGAAAAAACATTCTGAAACTTTTCAAATTTTCTTAATTCAATGTATAACAAGAGTAGGTGTGAAGGTATCAGACTGTTTTTGACTGAGTATTCTCAGTTATCCTTAACAACCTTTGAAGAAAAAGTCTGATCTGTCAAATAATAATAAATAAATAAACAAATGCAGCTTAAAAGCCCAGCTTTTAGTTATATAACAGTAAAAAATAAATAATTATAAAATTTTATGATTTTAGGAGGTATAAACAAAACATTTCATAGCATTACTTATGACATCAGATGATTCAATAAACAAAGGTAACATTTAAGAGTAAGGAGGAAAAAATGCTTCAGGATAAATAAACATAAATTAAAAGCTTATATGTTTTAATAATTGCCACCATCAGAAAAACATTTAAAATCATAGGAAAAATGGTCTAGTATAATAGTATAATAGTCTTAATATTAAATAAAAATTCATATAAAACATTTTCATATGAAACATCTACATTTTATTTTTTATTGTTATATGATTTAGTTTCTGAAAGTAAAAAATTAGTAAACCAAATGTTAATTCAGGCTAAATTCAAGGAATATCAGTAAAAATAAAATTAAGAATTTATAATAAAGGCATAACAGAGCACCATTCTGTTCCCTTCAAAATTGCCAGCAAAACACAAGAGTTGAAGAAAAACAAATTGCACCTTTAAATAAATGGAATGCTACACAACTACACATTAAATGCTGTCAAAATGAATCAAAGAAAAAATAAATGCTTTCATACATTCATAAACTTAAGTCTTTCATAATAAAGTGACATCGTTGGTACTACAACTATTCACATTAAAGATTTCTTTATGCAAAAATAACAATATATTATCAGTATAAAATGGAATGTAAATCCTATTTTTAAGAAATGAATTGGCATTTTGATAAAATACTTTAATTATTCTTATCTCTCCATCTACTGTTAGGTATTTTGGCGCTCTTTCAGTTTGTGGAGTTCTATTTCTAAAGCCTGTCGCATTTTCTTTTCCAATTCCAACTCATTTTTTAGATCATTTATGGTTTTCATAAAAGTGCTGTTACATTTTTCAAGGTTCTCTTTCAATTCTTTTACCTAAAAAAATGTAAACCATATTACACTTACAAAATAGTTTGAAAAATAAAGTTTAAAAGAAAATACACAAATCACTGAACAAAAACAAAAGAAAAGACAACAACAAAATAATATTAAATTATCAAAAAAAAACAAATTAGTTCGAAAATCTCTTGCTTCGCAATGATAAGATACATGGCTTTGACAGGGCTGGACATACAGGGAGGTGTTCAGCAGTCATCAATGCAACACTGCAGCAGAGTAACTCAGTAATATATGCATATATATATATATGCATATATATATATATATATATATATATATATACATATACACATATATATATGCATATATATATATATATATATATATATATATACATATACAAATATATATATACATATATATACACACACACACATATTTGTATATATACACTTAGTGTGCGGACACACACATACATGTGTGTGTCCACACACTAAAAAGTCTATAATATTTTAACTTTTTTAGTGAACAGTGGTTTCACAGTGAAACCTCCTGTTAAACATTTTTTTTTTTTCTAATTTTTGGAGGAATATTAATGTTTTTTTCGATTTTTTTTATGTTTTTTACTTTTAAAACTTACAATAAATGGCAGTACTACTTTTTTTTTCTTTTGAAATATATGTATTTATACTTGCTGTACCTGGAAAGTTAGTAATGCAATTGTCTTTCACTTATGACCCCAAACAAAAGTATCTATTCTAACCACACTTATAAATAGTTAAATTATTTGATTCACTTTTTAAGAACACTTACTTATTGTTCTTCCAATTTAATTAAAATTCAAAAAAGTATTATGTTCATGCTGTACAAGAGGATGAGTTTGTTAGTTAACACCCCTCAATTCCTCCTATGGTATCCTCTACGGCAAACCCCTCTGAGGATTGCAAAGAAAAACTAATACATTTTGCATTCATAAGGTTCATAGATAATATTTATAAACAAATTTCCTTAAATTCCAAAGAATTCATGTAGGTGTCCTTTAAAGGGTTAAATATATACAGATCGTTTGTAATAAAGCAAAGTTAAGGAATCATCAAAAAAGAAACAACCAACTTACCTGTTTTGCAAGTTCATTAAATTCATTTCTACTGACCACTGTTCCCATTAAAACTAAGTTTTCTTTTAAATCAGGCATTTCTTTCTCAGATGATTGGGGCTTAAAATCAGATGAAGGGAGGTCAATTTTTTTGGGGTGCATTATTTCATGTCCAGAAATACATGAAGTGTCAGGCAAAATTGGCTTCTTTATAGGTTCAGGTGCTTTTACTATACATTCTTCACTAGAAATTGTCTTGGTTAAAACTACAGAACCTAAGGAATAAAATTTAAAAATAAATAAAATGGTAAATGAAGGAGTAGTTAAAAACACATTCACTGGTATATTAAAAAAAATATACTATAAGCTCTAAAGCGTATAAAAGCTGATGTCAGATGGACAATTTTGTTCACAATTGAAAAAATATATATAAATATGTGTATATAACAAATGTTTAATTGGCATACAAATAAAACTGATTAAGCCAAAATTCTTTTCTTTTTAATTTGGTCATTTTTTATATCTACATTCTTTATTAAATTTGGTTAGCCAATTTTCTGCTGCTTTATTGCAGCTAATTTCTAACCTGATATCTCACAACAGGCTGCCCTACCCTTACAAAAATGTGAGGGATCCAGGATACCATACTGGAGAATCTCTCAATCTTGATCATACTCAAGATAAAAGATTTTTACTTCTTATTCAATACAGGGTGTCAAGGGAGAACCATTTAGAAATTCCTCGATATTTTTCTGATAATTTCCCTATAATTCACAATTTTTATCCTAAAAACTCACATTATTTAATATACAAATTTCTTTTTTAATTCTTTGATAATACTAATTATAAATATAACAAATTTATGTTTAAAATTATGAATTTTAATATAAACAAATAAAATCCCAATGTAGTTAAAACTTACTATTTTTTCCATCTTTGGGGTGTTTAGAATAACCTGCGCGTGATCAACAGAGATTAATCAATTACATTAAAATAATTATAAAATAGCTATGGCAACTTTTGAAGCTCTGCATTTTTACATTTATACTAAAGTAATGCAACCTAATATATTAACAAAAACTATACATAATTTTAAAGATTCAATTTCTCCATAATACTATTAATTTCCTTGTCAGCTTCTTTCATTATTGACAATTTTTGTTCCAATTGCTCTAACAAATTTTTGTTTTTTCTTTTGAGTTTCAATTGCCTCATTTTCTGAATATGTTTTTTTTTTTTTTTTTTTTTTTTTTTGTTTGTTTGTTTCTCTATATTATCCCTTAATGGTAAATACACAAAAGGTCTGCATTGGAGAGTATTTCTTTTTAATTTTGATTGGCACAATTCATTATTTATCAAACTTTTTTTTTATTTTGCAGAAAATTCCAATATTTAAAACAAAATTTGTAATTTCCCAGGTATTTCCAGAATTTTTAAGCTCTATGATAATTTACAGTTTTCTCAATTTTCCAGTTTCTTAACACCATACAGTACCTCTTTCTCACCTGCCAACCTCCCAGTAAGAAGAAAGCCAGATCTACAAATTTAAATTGCATATTCTCTGGGTATTCAGGGAGATTCTTAGGGTACCTAGCTTGAACCAAGCATCCCAGGATTCTAGACCAACATGTTGACCACTAAGGATAACCATGAAAGTGTTTAGGTCACATATAATAACTAATGAAGAGCTACTATAGAGAACTAACTTAACATAGATCTAGACATCAAATTAAGGAGATGCTATTTTACTAGCCATGTCATAAAAATGGACTCTAGAGAAATACTCAGTAACATAAACTGGCACTTAAAGGCAGTCAACAACAAGGTCATCCTTGACTAACATATCTACAAATGATGGAGAGAGTAAGAGATGAAGTGGAATTGTAGAGTTGGGCTAAAGCAAAGAGAACTGCAGGAGACAGGGGGGGGGGGTGATAGACAGCTAAATTGAGGGCCTTATATGCCTCTGGGCATGAAAATAAATAATGATAAGGAGGATGTTGACGACTAGGTCATCTCAGGTCAGCTAACCTTATTTACCAGAAACAACTTGGTCACTATTTCTTGATAAATATAACTAAAAACCAATCACTTAGGCCAGATATCCCATCATATGCAATTTCTCAATCATTTTTACTTGTATACCAATAATTTACCTAAGAATTGCAAAAATTAGTATAATTATTTGCATAAAATGTTTTGTGATGTAGTATACTTTTAATACTTCAATTGGAGGGATTATTTATTCTTAAGTGGAAATTCCTAAAATTATAAGAGAAATAGTTCTAAAGGCAAAACAGAATTTTTTGAAAATTAAATGTTAAAATTTAGGAGCCTTAGAGTTAAAAAAAAAATCACAGATCTAAGCTCTTGAAGAATGTTATTACCTTCATTCTATTTATTGACTGATAGAGAGAAATGTTAACTGCCATCTCAAAATTGTATAGCATTTTGCTCAACAGATGGAGCTAGATGTGATGTTGTAAGATAGAGAATGTGCTGGACTAGATATGTAGCGAGATGTGAAAGCGGCGGCGCGTGTAAATAAAGGCGCTTCAAATATTATGTGGTTGTTTCAATGTATAAAGAAGAAAAGTAAGAATATCCATTCCTAACAGAAAGAAAATGTCAAGTTTTCATAATAAACTTTTTTTGTTTTGTAATTTTAAATAAACATTCTTGCAAGTTTAATTTCATATCATTACATAAAATTAGCCAAATCAAGATATCAGTAGTTACAAATTTTGAGAGGTAAATGCATGAAAAAACATAATGACATGTTCCAGATTTTTTTTTTTTTTTTTTTTTTTAATTCACACAAAGAATAAAGAAAAATGTTTGAATTGACAAGTTATTATTCTGAAGATATATGTTTAAAAAACAAACATAATATACGTAAAAAATTTATTAATATTATCTACTAAGCTTTTTTTAACCTTAATAACAAGCCTCCCTCAAAAAAAATTTTCTGCACCTAAACAATTACACTGATTAATTTCTCAATTGAAGATAGTCAAGATTATTATAATGTATAGTAAAAATATATACAAAATACACTGATTAGAAAAGAAAAAATTAGGTATTGTGTTACACTGTTATGTGTACTTTGAAAAAAATATGCCTTAGAAAATTGCGAAATTTGTATTTTTTAGTACTGGTGCATAATTAAATAATTACTTTGCATTTCCCTTAATGGTTTTGGAAAATCTGTAACAGCTGGAGTGTAAATCATTATGATATGTAATTTCTTATAAATATTCCAAATTTCTTATATGGATGAATACACAGAAACAATTGGGAAATATACAAAACTGATTACAAATAAAACTTTAAATAAAACAAATACCTTGTACAACTGGTTTGTTGGCTTTAATGCTAGGAGGTAGTGGTCTTGATGGAGGTACTTTGGCTTTGATTTCATTTGTCACTGGAACATTAGCCTGAAGATTTAAATATCCATATGATTATTTATGCTAAAAATATAATTATTATACTTGCCAGCAAGTCTTTTAAAAAATTTATACTTTCAGGAACAGGAAATGGATAATTAATATTTACACTGAAAGTGTATTCATAGGCTTAGGTATAAATCTTAATAAATAGCACTTGCCATGATACTTAAACTTTAAATGTTACAGCATGTCTTCACTAGTGATGAACTATCATTTTAAACTACTAGCCATGGGTTTTTATGCTTCCAAAGTTAGGAAACCATATTACGTCTAACTGTAATTTTTAATTTCATTTATATTTCTGATTTACTGCAGTTAGGGAAATCCAAATTTTTAATATTTTAAGCTATTTTAGGTTAAGTTAAAAGCTTACAATGAGCAAACTTTTAGTTAACAGCTATTAAATGCAGGCTTAGTTAAACTGTCTTGCCATTCGTGTATATAAGGAAATTGCTTTCAGCACTAATCAGTTGCAGTGAAATATATTTCTGTTTACCTTCTTTCACAATCCACAACAAGTCAAATCTTTGCATAATGTATTATAGATGTGCCATGTCAGTAATAAGTCAGTGGATTTTCTTTTCATTTTCTCACACTCTCCCATGGTACAGTAGTCAGATATTTAGAATTATTTCGATTTGTCAGTGTAGTGAATGTTCTCTAAAATAAACTTTAGTTTTTATAACTTCAAGTTATATTATTATTAAGGATTATTTTCTTTAATATCTTAAAATTTGTTAGGTTATTCAGGGTGTCCAGGGGAAAACTATTTAGAAATTCCCTGATAATTCCATATAATTTGCTATTTACCCTGGTTAATTCACAATTTCTTTCAATTCTTTTATAAAATTATTGTAAGGAATGTGGATTTCACAACCAGTGTTTCACAAGTATATGCCTTTCTTGTTTTCGGCAAAATTACCCCCATTGACCCCTTTCACTCGGCATTCCTTGAACTTGGAGTTGGCCGGCTAAAGGAGGGGGGCTGATAAGGTTCTTCTGATGCTCTTGGTTGCATTTTTTCACAGGCCAGCAGTACATCTGGACAAGATAACTTCTCTTTTTGGCAGGGATCAAGTTGTGAGAAATGAAGATACCCCCGCCCCCGAAGGAAGGGAGAGAAGATGTGAAGAAAACAGTTGGATTCGGGCCTGCGACTTGGAGACATCTCTCAGTTCGATGTGAGAGAACACGAAGACGGTTTTAGGTTTGGACTAAAAAAATGCTCAGCTAGTCCTTTCTGATTCATGCAGGCTCCGAGGTTCTAAATATGACATTTTGTTTTACTCTAACGTTTTAAAAATCTTGTAAATAAAATTTGTGTTGTCCATCTAAGCTTTCTGTCTAAGGATTTCTTTCCATGCATCCCAACGGCGATCTACAAACATATCTGCCCCAGTAAAGTTGGCAGGTAGGTCCCACGCAAGTATAGCACCCCAGAACAGGGTGTTATTACAACATGACCCCTGGAGTGGGGTGATTATTACAATTATGTTCGGATCTAAATTTATTTTTAAATTAAAGCTATAAATTTTAATAAAAAGAAAAAAAATCACAATGCATTTAAAGCTTAGAAATATTCTTTTTAGCCTTTGGGGTGTTCAGAATATTCTGTATGAGGTACAGAAGATTAATCAATTTCTAACTATGACAGTTCTTGCACTTCTGCTTCTTCCCATTTAAATAATGCAGCTTAATATATTAATTAAAAATTTTACATTATTATTTTTAAGATTTGATTTGCTCTATGATAGCATTAATTTCTTATTAGCTTCTTCAATTATTGACAGTTTTTTGTTCCAAATACTTTTGATTGCATTGATTTTTCTTTTGAGCTCCAATTACTTCATTTTCAGAAAATTTCCTCTTTCATTTCTCCATATTCTCATTTAACAGTAAAATGAACACTTTTAAAAAACAACATGAGAAGTCTGCATTTGAATTTTTTTTTTAAAGTGGCAGAATTCTATATTTTTCAAATTTTAAATACCATTGGATGTCACTAAAATAAAATTCATAACAATAAATAAAATAAAAAATAGAATTAATTCTGAGAGATTTTGTATCATATGTACACACAGAACTGTGAAATGAAAGTTTACAACACACATTGCTGTTTGGTCATGATTTCAGTCAATGTACAG
Source organism: Pardosa pseudoannulata (assembly GCA_032207245.1). Taxonomy (NCBI): domain Eukaryota; kingdom Metazoa; phylum Arthropoda; class Arachnida; order Araneae; family Lycosidae; genus Pardosa; species Pardosa pseudoannulata. The sequence goes on along the minus strand of CM063511.1, from coordinate 55,393,227 downwards.
CTGAAAAAAGTATAATTGCGCACATATAGTCTACAGGTGTGATATTTTATTTAAAAAATTTCATAAATCATCAGACAGTCTGCACCACTAGATAATCTGCGGCCTATGCGTGCAAAAATATGTATTTTAGTATGACAATATTAAATCATTTTAAGAATAAAACCCTAAGTACAGTAGAGTGCTGAAAACTCTGGGTTACACTCAATTAATTCAACCTTTAAAATTTGAAAGAATACCTTCTGCTATAGCCCCTGAGACGAATTTCAATGGTAGAAACACAGAAGCCAACATTTTTTTTTGTTCAAGAACTCAGCTATACCCAATATTACCGCAAATCAAAATTCTGAAAACAAAAACACTTCGTTAAGAGTGATCCTCATGGTGAAATGACCTTCGCCCCTCAATCTTTGATCTTGAACCCGTCCACTCAGTGTTGTCAATCAGAGCTGTAAATAGTGACTATCGATATTTTCCCATACTCTAGGACACAATTTAAGATTGCGCTACTAGCTACTACTGATTCATTCCTTCTTTATAGGTTGTATTTTTTTTCATGGTTTATTGCCAATACGATACAATGTTTTCTTGACGTCTCGTGAGTTGTGCTTTTGTTTACATTAGATCATCAGTTGTTCGTGCAGCTTGCTTCCAACCCCCCCCCCCCTTTTACCGATTTTAATGTTTTGAGAAATGATCAACCAGCAGATAGTCCACAGCAGAAGAAATTTGCTTTTTAAACACAGATAGTCGACAGACTATACATACAAAATTACAGTAAATTCCTGTGCATGCAAGGTTTAAAAAATCTTGAAATGCAGAACCATTTTGGATGGACCAGCTGGGGACTGTGCTTGACAACCATGGACCACAGAGGTTGCCACATGAAACTAACATAGAAAGAAGAACCAAACAGGAATAATAAGATGCAAAGCTATACATTTTGCAATACAAAATAGTACCTTATGTGATTCAACTTCTCCTAGCTGAAGTATGGACTTCATTTCAGACAGTAAAGGTTCACTTAATCTCCTAGGATCTACAGAGACTCCATTTTCTTTTTCCTGTTAAATAAAATAAAAATGTCATATTTAAAAGTTAAAATTTAATAAAATTTAAAAAGCTTAAAATTTAGAAAAATGAGATTAAAATTTATATATTTATTTTGTTTATTGCTTTATACTATAGAAATATGTTTTAATAAATTTTCTTTAATTAATATCTTCAAGAGAAAGCCATACTAACTATTTTTTAAAATAAATTTTCAAAGCACAAATAGAAGCTTAAAATTTTAACATAACTGTATCAATCACTTACATGAATATATTTTCAACAAAAATATAAATTTTAAATGATTATTAATTTAGAAAAATTGATTAGTGACTTAAAATTCTAGACCTTATATATAGATCAGAAGTTTTATGCATTGTAACATTCCCTATGCATCATTTTGTTTCTGGTAGTTTCACTGAATTATTTTTGATATTTCTTATGTTCACAGAAAAAAAAAATAAAACAGAAAGGAAAAACAAAATACACTGTCAAAAAAATAATAATTGAATAATATATTGCAAACTGTTGAGCTTGTCTATGCTTTAAATATACCACATGTGTCAAAACTGACCTGAATGACTTGTTACAATCTTTAATGTAAAAAAAATAACTGTATGAAACAAAAATTATACACTGCTAAGTATTTACTATGTCTAAAGTCATAAGATATTTTGAATTTTTTTTCAAAAAATATGTCTATAACCATAAATCTACAAAAGTTAAATTTGTTATAGGTTAAAAATGATCCAAACACCTTAGGAAAGCTAAACTAAAATCATAGAATATGAAGTATAAAAAAAACATACACTCTCTCTCAAAAACACATGAGATGGAGGTCTTCTATTTGGAACTTTAGCACGATTTGCAGTCAAGTGAATAAGTTTTTTCCCAGATGACTCTAGACCTTCAAATCCAATATCTAGTTAATAAAGAGAATTAAATTCATTAAAAGTCACAAGTTAAATTGCAAATAAATAAATAGAATAGTATTCATAGTTTGGTCAGTTTGAGAAACTACCCAAATCATAACACATAATCACATATTTAAAATTAGTCAGAATGATGCAACAATAAAAATATGAAAAACAAATTAAAATTCTTCTTGAATAAAATGAGATTCCTTCCTAATAACATTTTGTCCAAATAATATTCTGTTTAGTTTAAGCTCTGATATCAACAAAATGGAAAACAATACATACACAACATTGAAACAATATCTAGATACTTATTGAACATATTTCAAATCTTTAACTGATATCTTAGTGACCTACTACACCTGTTAAGCTTGTCCCTTGAGCCTAAAACTACAGCAATTTTTTAATACTTGATTCTTAGTCTCTAATATAATTTGACATTTTTTAATATTCAAAACAGAATTCTGGAACAAAAATCTCCCTTTCTACTGCAAAGAATTTTTGGTCAAAGAGACATAAAAATCTCCATTCAGAAAATACTGGAAAATCTAGGCCTCAGCCTTGCATTAACCCTGTTGAGGTATGATACAGAAAATGTGTACAAGTTATTGATTCCTTCCTAAGACAAATTGGTATGAAGCACTACTAATTTATTTTGTTATATTTTAGAAACAGAAAAATAAAATCCCCAAATGGCAGAAACATGGATAAAATCAGTAAAAAATTATAGAATTGTTTTATATATATATATATTACATCCGTCTGAACTCTTTTGAGCATACGACGCCTTGCAGTCCAATACAAGAAATTGCCCCATTAGATGGGAGAGTTGAAAAGGAACCCGAAGAAATAACATCCTGTAGGGCAGGACAAGAAGAAAGGTGATCTCCATGCATTGGGGCTGAAGCACAAAGAACACAGTTCGGTGAATCAGCAAGACCAACTTTGTACAGATGAGACTGAAGAAAATCATGTCCAGTCTCAAGGTGGAAACCTGCCACACCAATAGCTCTGGGCAAGAATTAAGAAATTTATATCAATGGACACCCTTACTACTATCACTAGGCTACCAACAGAGTAGCTAAGTATTTCCAGTAGCCTACTTTTCTCCGACCCCAACTGAACAAGTTGAGTTTACCCTCCTCACCACCTTGAATGAAGGAGTGAGATCACTGGAGTGATTGTCACCTCTGCCCCTAGATGCCAACTTCTTTGATCCATGACACTAGCATTGCAGTATAAAATCACAAACTAATATGCAGAATGGCCAAATAAACAAAATATTACAAATAAATCTGTAAAGTTTTCAGATATAAATTAAATTGACGTCAAATGTAAGTCTTCTCTCATTTAAATCTTCTTGATTTTATTTTAATTAAATATCAACATTTTAGAATGGATCTGATTCATTGTTTTGTATACACTATGTTGTGTGATTGCTTTTTTGAAGATACACTTTTGAAAAAAATTTCTAAAGCATATTAGAAGTAAAATTACCTTGGCTCTCTTTCTTGTGCTCTTTATCTTTTTTACTTTCTTTTTCCTTCTTTTCTTCTTTTTCTTTCTCTTTCTTATCCTCTTTGCTGAGCATGTCTACAATCTTGGAGACATCAGGTTTTGTCTCTGTAGTAGGAATGAGCACAGGGGAAGAAACAGGATTGGTCTCTGGCACAGGTGGCTTAACTGGGTTAGTAGGAGCAGGAGGAGAGAAACCTGAAAATTTTGCACCTAAAGACGACCGAGATGGTTTCTTCATAGGATGAGGAACTTGAGGTTTCTTGCAAGGAAAAGGAGGAGTAATTTTCTCAAGTTCTATGAAAGAACAAAAATATTTTTTAGCTTTAAATTCAACCTAAAAATTGTAAGATAAAAGTAATATAGATTAAATTTGAAATTTCACCTGTGTTTACTTTAAAAAAAAATCTGTTTTTCCAAAATTTAGTTTGAATTCATAAAAGAAAAATACATTTTTATTTTAATTTCTTAATTTTCAAAACAGGCTGAAATTTTATTCATTTCTAAAAGACAGTTATATTTTCATGCCGCCTTTCTATTCTGAATGACTTCAAATAAACTGTCGTCCTGCTATTTTTAACATGTTGAATTTAATTTAGAGATCTTGCATTTTTAGCACTTCAAAGTTTTATTATTATTATTATTATTTTAGCCAACATTAATTTATTACAACATTAACTAGATATTTCCTACACCAAAATATTTTGTAATTTATTCACTGATTGGCATATGTGTGTAAGTACTAAAACTAATATGAAGTAATGTATCACAAAACTCATTTTCCCATTTGATCAGGATCTAAATTTATTCACAAAGTGTTTTAGGCCACAACTACTCAGCATTAACTCTTGGATGTACATTTTGATAAGGCATACAATTTCTGTACCTCATATATATATATATATATGTATATATATATATATATGTATATATATATATATATATATATATATATATATATATATATATATATATGTATATATATATATATATATATATACACAGTAGAACCTCACGATACAATGACTCCTTCGTTAGACCAACCACCTTAAAAGTCCCAATTATTTTACCATAGCAATAATGTTAATTTTGATTCATTCCAACGACCCCAACGTATTATTTTTTGTTAGAGCAACCACCAACTTTAGACCGCAAAACTAATGAGCAAGTGGGCTATTTTAAAATTATTGTACTGTGTTGCAACTTCAAGAAACCTGTACTCCTCTCTTTGTGTTTGCTTAAAGGACTCTTTCTTCATGTATGACATTGATGTCCTAGGTAGATGACACTCCAGACACTAATGAAATGACCCAGCTCCTCAGTGTCAAATTTCCAGATCTTCAATTATCTTTTGATAAGTTAGTTGCAGTAGACAAAACTTTACAGTGGTGTGAAAAAAATTTGAATGAGGATGATTTTATTGCCTGTATTACCGGAAATGAAGAAATCTGCAATTCCAACAATGGAGAAGAAATCGTCCAAGCTTTTGGAAAAAATGAATGAAAAAGAAGCCTTCAATATAATCAATGCCTTGCATCAATATTTTGAGAATTTAATTCTAAAGATATTCTTCAAAATCTAACAGATATGGAATCAGTGATAATGAAAAGTTCCCAAATGAACTTGAAACAGGCATCAATCGAAGACTTTTCAAAAATTCAGTAATGGAAATACAAATAAATAGAAGTGTTCTCTAGGTATGTACTGTTACATCATTTCTTTCCTTCTTTTTTTTTATTATTTTTTCAATTTGTTACAACAACCTTTCGTTACTACCATATGATGTTGGTCCCACAGGGGGTCGTTATACTGAGGTTCTACTGTATTTATACTTATTATTTATATGCTTCATATTTTAACTAAACTTACTAAATTACATCCAAAAATAAATTTATGGGGATACTATACCTAAAAAGACAACATTTAGCAAAAAGTGTGCTTCTCTCCAATTCTGCTAACCTTTTGGAGAACATGTTACCACCAGTTAATTTTAGCTTAACTCAACTAATCTAATGTAACTACCTTATCTAACTTTGTTTCAGCTGTTAGTATTCCTCATGTCCTACAATCTTAACACTGAAAGACCGACTCCTTTGCACCCTTACTGTACTATATAAGTAAAGTTTGTGTGGGAGAGTACTCAAGTCAGATTGCCTCATTTTACTGTTTTTTTCTGACCTAAATAACTTATGTAACATGAAATAACTAAGTTTGTAGTTGGTAAAAGACACCCATTACATTTAAATAAGTAACATTATAAATTTAACCTAAACAAATCTAAATTATTTTCTCTAATTTTAATTCCATACCCTTATGAATGCCAATATAAGAACAGAAGAACTTCTGTTTTCTCATCAATAATATCTTAACTTGCATATTTTGCTCTTTTGTCCATGTCCAACAGCATAGGATCTATATGACATAACTGGTCCATGAGTGCTGATTTTGCAATTCTGGGTAGCCAAATGGCGCACAAACAAATCCCAGAAATGCTGAATTTACAGGGGAAAGTACATCTTATTTCCTCAAGGGACTCTAGTTTCTACCTTTTTGTCAATAAAAGTCATAGCAGGTGAACATGCAACAGAAGCCATTCTATTTTAGTTTTAATATGAATAGAATGAAGTGTTAAAAGAACTCAATTGTGAGGTTTTTTTTGGATGCTGAAGCAAAATAATGATGAAAATTGACTAAATCTAAACTTTGCTCAGTCTAGTCCCAGCAAAATAAATTTGTTTTGTCTTTTTTAGGTCATTTTGGATGGTTACTAACACTTTAAGAGTCTTTTAATGCAGCATGCTGCCAGCATTTGTCACCGATTCTGTGGGGAAAAAAAAAAAAAACATGCACACACGTGCACGTAATATATATGTACACATATATAAGATTATGTTATGATCTTATATATATCAAATACATCTTAGATACACCATATTGGCAGCCATAACTATAGTTCTAAAGACTATGCTGACAGAAACACTGGATATTATCTTAAAAATTTTTCAAAATTATTTAAACATGTGACACATCAATAGTATTTTAAATACCTTTTTTGTGAATTTCTGGTGGGGGAGGTTTCACTGGAGGAGTTTTAAGTACTTTCTTATCAACTTTAGGTGAAAATTCAGGTACATTTTTATCTGATGAGGAAGATTTCAAACCTGCTTTGGATGTTAAGGCTGTAGATGGTTTATTTGGTCTTTCAGGCTTCTTTTGCTATAAAGTAAGAATTTGATATCATAAACTGTCTTAGGAGTTTAAAAATATGTAACTATAAATACTATAAAATATATAAAAAAAACTATAGTGAACAGAAATTACATATTTTTAAGTATGACTTTTCAACAATAATCTCCCCAAAATTAAAAATCAACATAAACATATAGATATTATTCTCTGTATGTTCATTGAGCATTCCAAAATGAGTTAATCTTCATGAAAATGTGTATGATTATGAAATGTGAAGTAAACCATGTGAAGGCTTTAAGGAAGTCAAATGGATCAAAGCTAAAGATTCTGATAGAGATAGAATTCTCTCCCCATATCAAGCTTGGTGACCATATAGTACAGCACTAGGAAATGCCTTTCTTTTAAAAACATGTTAAAATTATTAAAATTTTTAAACAAATTAACTCATTTGATAGTGTTTAAAATATGTTATAAGTTTGGCTGCTTATTAATTACCTTTACTTCAGTTATTTATTTTTATTTTGCATATTTCTTTATTTTCAATTTGGCCATTTTTTCTTATGCTAATTTAATCTATGGCTAAGAGTAATGGTGCAATTGTTTGCAAAACTGAAAGTATTCAACATTTTACTTTAGTTGTTGTTATATACCTGGGTTCACTTCAAAACGTAGATAATTTTACATTAGCCAAGTATTTGCCTTGACTAATAATGCATAAAAAATATTAGCATCTCAAGTAGTATATCTGAATTTCATTAACTGGAAAAGCAGAGTACTATCATAACATGATATCAAATTCTATTAAAATTCTTTGCAGATCAGAAGGATTTGAAAACACCATTCTGAAATACTTCAAGCAACTTGACAAACCATACCATGAAGAGATATTTAAACTACTGTCTCATATAGATAAATGTTGATATTTGTCAAGAAATAAATATATGTAATTTTGTGAAATATATTAATCGTTTTCAACTATAACTGTTGGTATAATTTTATATTTATACCTTTATTATAAAACCACCCTCATATAAATATTACACAGTGAATAAATACTAAATAAAAAAATTTAAAAAATACCTCTTCTACTTTGATAAGTTGGACAAAATTATCAGGAAATACTCCTGTTCTGTTATTGAGCTCCCCTTTCCACCAGCCTTTGTCTTCTATTTCTTTTGATATCACAGTGATAATATCACCTTCTTTTAGAGATAGTTCATCCTCATTAAGAGCTGTATAAGGATATATGACTCGAGCTTGCTCACGGACTGAAATTGTACCATTCAAAATTAACCTTAATTAGAATAACGATTATAATTTTTTAAAAATAATTTTTAATTTCAAATCTTTGAAAGGCAGATTAATAATAGTTCTAGTACAGAGTATACTAAAAAGATCAATCATTAGGTAGGTACACTTGGGTAAAAACTGACCAATTTGTTAGTATGATAGTCATTTATCATGCAGGTAAAACACAACTGTACAACAGAAAACTTTTTATAAAAGTTTTATTCATTGTGTAATTGCTTATGATAACATCTACAAGCATTTAAAGTACTAAATACTTAAAATTTCATGCTATTGTTAATAAGATTATATACGAAAGAGCTTTAACACTTCTGATAAAGTATATCAAATTAATGTCCTAATCTGTCCAGATCAACTTATTCTCATTAAAACTGATATTTCTACCACAGTTGCTATACACACTTATTTGCACTAAATGATCTTACATTAAAAGGCATCATAATGAGCCCAAATTAGCATATATTTAAATAGAATCAGTTCACCTTTTTAAGGTAAAAATATTCATTATACAAACTTATTCCCTATGCTCAGTTAAAAAACTTTTTGTCTTTCCAATAAGTAGCGGATAATAAGTAGCGGATAATCAAAATTAAAATAAAACAGTAATAAAAAATAAGGCAAATTCTATCTCGATAGACCAATAATTTACACAAATGAGTGAGTTAAAACCTAAAAGCCTACAAAATAATGGAAATACCAGCATTTATTGGGATCATTACACAGTTTAGTGGAGAAATCAGAATTTAATATTTGATTTTAAAAAAATATATATATTAGATGGCAATCCATAACATTACACATGTTCTACTGGACATCTCAACATTCAGGATATTAAATGAACATTATATGATTTTTAATCACTTGCAAGTGAAAATTCCCATTGAAACCAAAAGATACTAACTAAAATGGTTTTTTTTTTTTTTCTTAATACAAAGGAAAAAAACTTTTATATTTAGCATTAAAGAGTAATTTCCAAATGCTACTGGTATATTTTTCTGATAAACAACTTTTTTCAGACTATAAATCTTCCTATTCAATGTTGACTTAATATTTTCATTAAAAATATATTTACCTGGTTTTGGTGGAAGGCGAGGTGCAGTAGAATCAATATTTTTCTTGCTTAATGAACTCTGATAAAGAAAATGTCACATTAAAAATACAAGATACATAAAGAACTACAAAAAAATTAAATCAGACTTAAATAGGTGAAATAATTATCTAGATAAAATTTTATTAATTATAAAGATAAAATGAAGAATACATTAAAGGTAAAACATTAACATACAGTACAACATAATAAAAATCATGTTTATATGGCATTACTATCAATAAATTTAATAATTTTAAATAAGCAGAAAATGGAACTTATATTGAACACAACATTTTTTATTACTTTAACTATTAATGATAGAAGTAATTACCATTTATCAGGTTGACTGATCCTATTTACATTTTTTTTTTTAATTACAAGTGAAAACAGTAATGGAATTATAAAATGAAACCTATGATTTCCTTATATACTATGAATTCCTTATAATTAATTTCTAATTTTCCACTTTTTGGAGTAGTTTCAGATTTTTTTTTCTGGTTATTTGATTATGAGATATAAATTCAACGTTCTAGACCTTTAGATTATAATGCAAGAAATACTTGATTTTAGAGAAAAATTATAAATAGAAAGAACAAAAGAAAAAATTACTCTTTTATCTCCTGATTCTGGAATTTTACTTGAATCAATTCCATCTTCATTATTAGAACTCATGTTGGTTGATTTTGAGTCAAGTTTATTAGAAGGGGTATGGGTTACATCTGGAAAAAAAAAAATTCAGTGACATTGCATCATGAATCATTTATTTTTCAAATATGCAATTCAAAATTTATAATGAAAATTTTGAAACCTAAAATTCTCTTTAGTTTCTATGTTTAAATTCATGTATAGCTTTAAACACACATGGAAACATACTGAATATTTCCATGTATAGGTCAAGAATCAATGAAAATTTTTATAGAGCTAAATAGGGTAATTAGCTTTTATATGTATCTGCAATATGAAGCGATGAAGTATATGTCCTTTTTGGCAATGTTTTTTTCTGTTGATAATCATGGAACATCTTAAAAAACAAACAGAAAATATATAATGGAGAAACAAAATTTGCAAAAGTTTTGAAATGAGAAAAAACACAAAACCTGAAAAATAAATTTATAACAAGTTTTAACTGCTATAACCTTGCCAAAATATCAATACTACATATGAAGTAGATAAGCTAATTTCATAAAAAAATATACTGCTACATAAGGCACAAGCAGGAGATAAATTACCAAAAATATCGCTAATTTTTTTTTCTAGTTTATATTGCTTGAATTCATGAAAAAGTGCTAGCTTCATATAAGGTTGCCAAAGTTGAAACTATAGTCATTGGTATCTAAATAAATAAAATAATTACTAGTTACATGGTGTAACAGAACAATTCTTAATCTCTTGCCTTATGAATCAAGCAACGATTGTGTGTGCCACTTTCAATGAAAGCTTTTCTCATGCATCGTGACCAGAAGCAGTTTCATCACCAACTAAATTTTGCACACTTTTTTTACAGGACAAACTACAATGCTACCTTCAGATGTATCCAAATCAGTATCTGTTTCAGTTTCTAAGGTGTAATCAGGACACTTTCCAGCACTGTTATTAGTATCAATTTTCCTTTTTGCCATTAGGTTAAATTTTTAGAATTTTTTAAGCACCAACAGTTATTTATTGCACATAATACAATACTCTATTGCAATTATATCTAAGAATAAACGACTAACTTATATTGCAACTGTAACAAACAATAATGCAAAAACAAAAACTTTATCGCCTAAAAACAACAACATGTCTGATACAAGCTTTTCACTTTTGGCCAGACAGAATCATCACGTGTGTGATACCAAGTTCTCATTTTAGGCTCAGCAGTACGATCACATCTCCCATACGTTGTTAAACTGGTGCCACAGCAGTAACCAAAAAAGTCATCTTAAAATAGTGAAATTAGTAAGAAAAGCAACAGGATAGTTCAAAGTTACATTTTAAGTTATATTTCCTCACCACTATTGAAATATGCTAAGAATTGTCCTTATACTGGTCTTTAGCAACCAATCTTCTACCAACGTGGTTCTCAAACTAGATGTTGCATCAAAAAAAGCTTAAGAACTGTTGATCTAGGATTTCATTTTACAGAAAATTCATTGGGAAACATTTTACTTGTTTTACCTGTTAAGTGGCATTCTTAGTTTCTTGGTAACATATTTGAATAATACAGAATTGTTTTTCATTTCAGCTTATTCAGATTTTGAAATTTGGGTAACTACTTTAAGAAAAAATGCACTGATAGGCTTACATTTAAAAATATACTGCATATACTTAATCCTTTATAAATATTTCAATAACTACATAAACATAAACTTGGCAAAAGTTAAAAATAAGCGTAAAAATTATTTACACATGTAAAAAGTAATTGTTTTATGCACATCTGAGAACCAGTCAAAATATTTTTACATTATATATTTAAAATATTTAAAACAAAAAAAATTACACAATTTTTACATTAGGATCATTTTTATTGACTTACCATGTTTAAAACCAGGAGAATCTTGCACATCTGAATTTTTAGCTTTAGTTAAATTTTTCGTTGGACTTAATTCATTTACTGTATGGTTGCTGAAATCTTCTGGAGCATCTTCTAATTCAATTACAAAGTTTGAAGGAAACATTCCAACATTGCCATTCAGTATTCCTTTCCACCATCCTTCTTCAGTTTCTTCTACTACTTCTAATATATCATTAACCTTTAACTGAAGTTCATCAATATTAACAGGAGAATAACTAAATAGAGCTTTCACAAGTCTTTTCTTTTCTACAAAAATTTTCAAAAATCATAATTAATATTATGTTAATTTAACATCAAATTTTAAATATTAATTCCTAATTAAACTTTAATTTGATAATCCAATGATAAATTACGAGGTGCATCCAGAAAGTAAGCTTCCCTATTAAAAGAAAAAAAGAACTCACACTTTCACGGATATTTATTAGCAACAAGTACAGCAATGTTTCAGCTATTTTTCAACATAGCCACCACTAGAATTGAGACACTTGTCCTATTGTGGGACCAACTTTTATATACCTCTGTCATAGAACTCTGCCACTTGTGAATGGAACGAGCCTTCCTGTCCCAGAACACTGTACACATCCCTTTCCATACCGACAGCATCTGTTTGAATTTGGTCCTGACTGAAGATCCACTATGATGCCAATGCATTGACTGTTGCTTGGTTTCTGGGGTAAAGTGCGAAATCCAAGTCTCAATGAATGTGACGATCCTGTCGAGTAACTCGTCACCATCATCGTGATACCGTAGCAGAAATGTCAGTACTGCTCCTAAACGTTGAATTTGGTTTGGAGCGCTACGGTTCTACTTTTTGCAACACGAGGGCTAATGAGACCGGGTCCTACTGCTTAAAGCCGATTCCGAACGGCTACGAACATCCATGCCACTGTGGGATTCGAACCCACGAACTCCGGTTCCGAAGGTCAGCACCCTAACCATTCAGCCATCGTTCGGCTCTCCTAAACGTTGAATTTTGTGTTCCGGTGTCAGTTTCGGCTCATAGACCTGACAGAGCTGACGATGAATTTCAATTGGCACAATACTTTGTGCATTCAAGATCACCGATCCAACATTGCAGGTGGCGGGAGAAGGAATTAGAGTTTCAATTTTGGACCACTACTACCCCACCAATGGCACAAATCGGGACTTGTCCTGCTGGCATATGATTAATACATCATAGATCTATTATGCAAGTGCAATTGACACGGCTAATTATGTTTACTTTAAAGGGGAAAACATCGGGAAACTTACTTTCTGGATGCACCTCGTACAAATGGGGACTATAAACAATTTCTATTAAAAAAAAAAGCTTGAATGTTCCCTGGAATAATATTAAAAATATTTAATAATGTTAGAAACAATACACAAAAAAGTAAAATTTTCCTACATTACACATTTGTAAGTAAACTTTCACACTATTAATCTTAAATTTAAGGAGAAATACAATAATATAATAATTAGATCAATATATTTATATTTTAGATTAAAAAAATTATAAATTTCTTCACTATATGAAAAATATAATCATATTTAATTATTTTAGTTACAGAATGACCACTGAAAATTATGAGATATGTTTAAGTAAATAAACCTCTACAAAATTAAATTTTAAAAGCATTAATAAAATAAGCAATCAACAGATAATTTAAAACAGACAAAAACAAGATAAGCTACTAGTTTTATTTTTATTTATTAAAAAAAAAAAAAAATTTCATAGACAGGCAAAACTTCACCTATTTAATAGTTATACTCAAACATATTAAATGGTACATGATTTCTAACTTATAGGAAGTGTAGCCTAAACCCCTTTACAGAAATATTTGCTTTCAAAGAACGATTTTTAAAAAAACTTATAGTAGGTTGACATAAAATTATATAATTATGATTTAGTCTTCTTTAAAAATAGTTTTCCTTTCATTTCTATATTTGATAGTTTATGGTATCAAATGGAAAGATTTCAAATTACGCACCTTTCTGAGATGCTTTGTTTTCAGTTTCAGCCATTGAAGATTATTTTGCAGTAACTGAAGTACAAACAAAAATAATCTAAAAAGCAATAAAGTGTTTTTAGTTACTTTTTTAAATTAGTAGTATAAAATTATTTTGGCTGTAGCCACTTTCTGACATGTTTAATACATACATATCAAAATTTTAACATTTCAAATACTGAATGATCACTCCCTAGTCTATCTCATAAGTTATTCAGGGATACATGCCTATATATATACATATTTCTCAATGAATTTTCACAGTCAAGGCCATAAAACATACCATTTTAACTAAAGACCTTTATTAGGATTACGTTAAAGGATGGGTTCCCACTTCATTATAGGGACAGGCCAAACTGAAGAGTCAGCTAGCATGTTCAAGACCCTTAACACCTGGGTCAATATCTGTGGGAAAAATATCGGCCTCCAACAATGTGTATCTCCTTTTTATTTGAAAATTTCCTAAATTGTACGCTAGGGCCATGTAGAGTTATAATTGGTCAGGCCCCTTCTCTGAGGGTGTAAACCTGTAGCCCCAGTGGTCAATTTAGGTTAGCGGTTAAAAAGGGGAATACAAAATGAGGAAATTTTTAGCCCTTGATTTAAGTTCTGAAAACCCCTGAGAATTTTCCTTACATACATATATATATATATATATATATATATCTATATATATATCAGAGTTTGCAATAATAAGAAATCATACTATTCAAATAATCCCTAAAGAATGATATTTTAAGGGCTTAAAATATATATATATATATATATATATATATATATATATATATATATATATATATATATATATATATATATATATATATATATATATATGTATATATATATATATATATATATATATATATATATATATATATATATAGGAATTTAGAAATACTTAATAAAATAGTTAAAGTTGGCTGGATACAGTCTACCAAAACAATAGAGAAAAGAAGATAAAAATATTGGTTGATTTTGAGCACTACAGTTTCTCCCCCCCCCCTGCACGAGGGCTAATAAGATTAAGATCTACTGCTTAAAGCTAATTTCAAAAGGAGTCATGACCATGTTAATAGTGGAATTGAAAACCATGAATTTTCGTACTGAAGAGCAGTACCTTACCCATTTGGCTAGTGTCTACTAAAGATTAAAAAGAAAGCCTTAAAAATATAATGCAATAAATTATAAAATTCAAAATAACCCTCCTAAATATCTATAAAAAAATGTTTGGCCAATATTTTCCTGAATCATTTAAATGCACCTAATACATTAGCATTTCTCAAGTGATTACAATAGACCTAAAATCAGCCTATTTTCTTCCAAATTCTTAAGGATTTTAATGTTAATTGCTCAAACATTCAGCAAGTATACAGCAAATAATCTATAGAGCACTGATTTAAACAAACTATATATTTATATTTTAGATTAATAATGAGATTCAGATAGTTTGAAGTTATACTCTTTAAATATGGGTCAATAACAGTTCAAGTATTTGAAATCCAGCTAAATCAAATACATCTGATAATCAACCTTTGTATCAATAATTAACCCATTATTTACTTTAATTATCAAGCTTTCACAACTTACTGAAATGTGAAACATTGAAGCAATAGTCAAAACAATAAAATGTAAATAAAACATATTTCACATCAGAAATATTTTCAAGAGCATACATTTAAGAAAATGTTCAATCACATTAGTATTACATTTTTCTTATTTTTGATTAACACTATAACAAGTACAAACAAAATTTAAATAGTTCTACACAGACTGTTTTTAGTTAAATATACGTAAAATAAATTTTACTATCTTTACCAGTGATTATCGAGAAACGAATTAGTGAAACTGCTATTACAGCAAAGTAAAAATTTTATCATACGGATTATATTCAAACCATCAAAATAATAAGAATGTAAAATCCTTTACGAAATTACTTACTAAAATGGGGGGGAAAAGTCAACTTAATGTTCCAATTTCTTTTTAATTATTTTATATTTGAATTCAAACTAAACACAAATAATCATTATGTGGTGTTTAGGTGGAATTTTCACATAAAGAAAGAAATCCAAAATAATAGTCAACATTATAAAACATAGAAATTTAACATTACAAACACAGATAAATAAATCAAACACCCATGATACACGTCCTAACCTAAATTATTTTCATACCTGTTTATTAATATATTACTTTATACAGCTATTAATAAGAATACAGTTGAACGCAATTTTATCACACGTGAGTTCATCTTCATGGAAAACGTAGTAATATAGGAGTGAAACTTGGAAACGTAATTCCTATATATAAATTTAGTAAGCTCTCAACAACCCTTCCCTTCGCATAAACGTCAAAATATCGAAACTACATTCGATTCACGACAACTTGAAATAGAGTTACAGTTATAGTGAAATATTTAAAGAATATAGTCAGCTGTTTAAGCAACTGGTTATTCTTGTCACATAAGTTAACAAGTGGATTCAAGACAAGAAAGTATTCTCTTCGATTGAAAAGTAAGGTCTTTGATCATTATTAACCTTTATTTAAAAAAAGGTATAAAAAGAGAATTTAGTCCAGCAGTTTTTAAAGACAAAAACAATTTCAGAAACATTTTACATTCCATTCAGACAAATTTGCAAATATTTTAATTTTCTTTGCTTATTTTTCCAATCAACCTACTTTCATCACACATAAATTCCTAGCATAAGACACATGTCTATCAAAGATACCGACATATCCTATTAAATTGTACTATTTCTTTTTTAAAAAATTCTTCCTCGCTGCATTTCAAACTATATTCTTACACGACCATTTTGCCTACAACCTTGTAACTACGGTAATAAAAATCATTATTTCTGTTTTTCATTGATTGATACTCTTATAACTCTTTCATACACGCACACCATGTTTCATCCCATTCCGATTTACAATTGCTTAGCATACATTGATTCTATATTTAGCCTACGTATGTGATATTACATTCTCTCTCTCTCTAAACGTTTTTTGATACAGTTTGTTCTTTTTAGAGATGCCCTACTACAAAGTAAACAAATTTGCTGGTTGCCATGGCAACATGAAAAGACGTGTACTCCGAGCATTTATGAATGTTACCAAAATAGTTCAAGTCAAAATATTGTGTAAAAAGAGTAAATTATTTTCTGGCCACTATACTAAAATAATTATTTTTGGTAATACCCCTTTTAAAAAGGTAGAAAACAACCTAATTTGTACAGAGGACAAATTATTAAGAATTGTGTTATTAATGTCTCAATTTAAAAGTCTGTTGTAGCGTATTCAATTCTAAGTGAGCTGGAAAAAGGATAGCGGAGGCCTACGTACAGACTAAAGATTTTTATTAGAAACATAAATACGTTGAAATAATGGAGAATGATATATACAGTGAATTGTTGATCGTTACAGGAATCAGCTTCCTAATCGTCACTGATCCACGTAATCAGGTAAGGAGAGAAAAGGGGGTGTGAGGACACTCTCAGTCGCTCTCCAGACTCTATCAGCTGATGAGTTCACAGGAGACTCGATCGGTCAAAAAATCACACTAGGGCATGAACTCCAATTTTTTATACCGTCGTCTGCCCGCAAATTTTCATCTCAGCTGATCGGACACATGGTTGATGACATCGTGAGGAACCGCTTTGTAGAACTCTAGCCGGACATGTGTAAAACATGTTCCAAGGAGAGTTCTCTAATCGAGAGCAATCTCGACGATCTATAAGACATCATTAATCGATGCCTCTGGAAAAATCCTTGGAGAACAAGGGAGGAAAATATTGCTGCTTCACTTACAATATAGAGGGTTTCTGTCATGTGAGACTCTTTCTTCCGGATGCCATTGAAACTGACACTGGAAACACTTCACCTGCATCCTAATGAATTTCTCAGACAGAATGATAAAGATGGTTCTTGGTGTTAACAATCCTCTATTCAGCATCCTATTCAGTTCGAAACAACGTTCTGTCACAGGGTAAAGATGAACTCAGTTCAAGTGCTCACAAAAGGCGCGTTCACTATTTCCACTATATGCCGTTTTTTCTAACGGTAGTAGATGAGTCTGTAATTGGGAATTTAATGTAACGAAAATTCGGTACACCACAAAGACGTCATGACGAAATTTCTTATATTTCAATCCAAGGATGGTCAAGATGTACCTTTAAACTACAAGTTCGAATAACAATACTTGCTTTAAAAATGTCTCAGAAAAGGACGATAACCGTAATTAGATTTCATCACAATGATAAAAACAGATTAACTTCAATATTCATTAAAATGTCGAATCAAAAATTTAATATATGAATAAAACTCTAAAAATTTGGAGGGGCAAAATTATAAGTTCAAATAACTATACTTGCTTTAAAAATGCCCCAGGAAAGGACGATAACCGTAATTAGAATAGGTCTTCAGCACACTAATAAAAAGGGATTAACTTCAACATTCATTAAAATGTCGAATCGACAATTTAATATATGAATAAAACCTTAAAAATCTGGAGGGGCAAAACTATAATTTTGCCCCTCCTCTAAAAATTCTGGGGGACAACTGCCCCCCCCCCCAAATTATGCCCATATACACACACACACACACACACACACACACATATATATATATATATATATATATATATATATATATATATATGCCTATCTCTGATAGGACAATGATGTGTTTATTGCACAGACCACACCTTCCAGCAGAAACAATTCAATCAGCTCAAACAATCCTTTTGTTTCTGAATGTTTTTGTTTCTGTACTACTGATGAGACACAGCATCATTAAACTTTTGTTTTTATTTCTTATAATCACCTTCTACTATATGTATATAAATATATATAGAAGAAAAATACAATTAAAAGGGGGGATGAAAGATGAAAATAATAATTTGTAAAATTTTTGTAGAGTAGAACACCTAAAAATCAAGAAATACTTCTTCATTCTCTTTAATATAATTAAAAAAGATAATAAGTTATAATAAAAATAGGTCATAATAGATATGACTAGTAAAGTAAAGAGCCATATTAAATTTATTTATCAATGGTATGCATGATAAATTTGCTAGCAAATTTACTATCAAAAATAAATAATTAAATACACACAAAAAAGGGTAACAAACACAATAGAGAGAAAAGCAGTAAAGTTTTATTTTAAAAGATAAATAGTATTCAGTAATTACATAAGTAATTTTGAATGAATGCAATGATCTATAAATTATATACAAATACTTTTATACTTATCTGCAATGGATGGATGTAATGACTCACTATATATAAAAATATGTATCTACATCTTAAAATGGTCAGCATCAAAAGCATATACATGTCACAAAAACTTTCAAAAAAGGAGAAAAATAACTACATATGACATACATGTTAATCAAAAACTATGGAATTGCTTTAAAGTAGAAATTACTTTTATATACATTATACTTACAAACTATATAACTAAATTTGTTCATTTTTTCACTTCATCTACAGTAATGTACCAAAAAGCATTATTCACCAAAAACTCAAGTTTTCTAGTAAAATTTCAAGAATATGTTTTGTGCGTAGCTTGTTGATAACACTTTACAAAGTGAAGATTACTAAACATGGATCAGGGCAGAGGATTCCAATCCTCTTTAGTTCACTACCTCAGTAGACTTCACTCAATTTTCTCATATACTCATAGGAAAGAAAAGTAAATGTGAAACTACTTTACTTATTTACTTTTGATATTAAATAATTTATTGAATTATACTAAATTCAACAAATTTAGTTAGTATGGAAAATTACATATTACAAACAGAAGCAAGCAAACTGCTACTTATGGTTAACAGAAGTAGCGCAAAAGTTGACAGAAATCTTGTTATAATGTACATATCCAAAATTTAGTTTCTGTAAGTCAAAACATACTCTAGTTATCATGTTCACAGACACAACACACATAGTTCCAAAAATGGTACTTTCAGAACTTGGGAAGTAAAAAGTCTTGAGGTCAAATTTTTGGACCATTAAATACAACCATGTTCATTAATATTAACTGGGGCACGTAATGTCAAGCCATGCCTCAGGGTCTTCTGCTTCTAAATTTAGAGGATCTACTTTGTTTGTGTTATCTTAGTAATGTTCACTGCTTATATGGTGCTTCCATAATGGAATGGCCAACAAAAATTTGAAGCTTTGTAGCAGTGAATACTGTAAGATGCAAGCACCACATTTGATAAAATAACAATGCTTTCCCTATATTAGGAATTTGATGGGAAAAAGCCTACTTACTACTTTAATTCTTACAATCAGTTGATGTACTAACCCATAAATTTCCCACTTTTTCAACAGATGCCTCTTGTAAAACTTGAGTGTACTATATAACAAACAGGACCCTAGTACAGCTCTCAAGCTGCACACAATTTTTGAAAGCAAGTGTTATGGCTCTTATGCAAATAAATGTAATAGCATGAAATTATACTGAATTAAACTAATTTAATTAGTAGGTAAAATTACATATTACAAACAGAAGCAGGTAAACTGCTACTTATGGTTAACAGAAGTAGCGCAAAAGTTGACAGAAATCTTGTTATAATGTACATATCCAAAATTTAGTTTCTGTAAGTCAAAACATACTCTAGTTATCATGTTCACAGACACAACACACATAGTTCCATAAATGGTATTTTCAGAATTTGGGAAGTAAAAAATCTTGAGGTTGAATTTTTGGACCATTAAATACTATCAGTTCATTATTATTAACTGGGGCATGTGATGGCAAGCCAAGCCTCAGAGCCTTCTGCTTCTAAATTTAGAGGATCTACTTTGTTTGTTTGTGTTATCTTAGTAATGTTCCCTGCTTATATGGTGCATCTATAATGGAATGACCAACAAAAATCTGAGACTTGGTAGCAGTGAATACTGTAAGACGCAAGTGTCACCACATTTGAAAAAATAACAATGCATTCCCTATATTAGGAATTTCAGGTGAAAAAGTCTACTTACTACTTTCATTCTTACAATCAGTTGATGTACTAACCCAGGGATGGACAAACTTTTTTGGCAATGGGCCAAAAATTAAAAGAAAATAAATTTGGCGTGCCAAGATAAATTTTTCTAAAATTTTAAAAGCAATATACAAGTACCTAACGGTTTAAATACGTTAATGAGATGAATGAAACTGCGATTTCATTTTTAAAAGTTCCTTATACTGAGATATACTGATTTTAAGGAATGGTGCTAAATGCTCATCTGTCAATCTACTTCTAATATTATACTTTCTAAGGTTCAAAGTTGAAAACACTTGTTCACATATAGGAAACAAATATGCCGCTGATCTTCTAGGCGTGAGATAATAACTTTGGGATATGATATTTAAGCAAAGTAGAAAAGGAGATGGCTATATAATGTATAAATATATATTTCTTTTAATTTGCTTTGGATCGGCAACTTAAAATTCTATCCACGGGCCAGATAAAACCTTCAGGCAGACTGGAGTTGACCTGCAGGCCGTAGTTTGCCCATCCCTGTACTAACTCATAAATTTCCTACTTTTTCAAGAGATTCCTCTCGTAAAACTTGAGTGTACTATATAACAAACAGGACCCTAGTACAACTCTCAAGCTGCACACAGTTTTTGCAAGCAAGTGTTATGGCTGTTATGCAAATAAATTTGATAGGTGAAATTTGAGTAAACTAAAAATAATCAACATCCCACAGTAATTATTTTATTTTTTGTTAGTTAAGAAACAATATTATTCAAAAACATAAAATTAAAATATTTCACTGATTAAATCAAGTAGTTTTGTAAAGAAAATCTTTATATATTAAAAGTTAAATTTGCTTTTGTATGCTGTGTGAATATTCTTCATCTTAAAATTTAAAATCATGAATGATGTTATTACTGAATTAGATAGAATGTTGTATGTTCTATCTAAACCCAAAGGCAAACTTTTGTTTTAGTAAAGGATGGTGTGATTCACATAGAACTTCCCTTTTTACATGTATTTGAAGTCACAAGGCTTTCAGAGGAGGTGTGTTAATATGATGAAACTATATCATAACTATATTACAACTCTTTACATTATGAAAAATTAGAATGTTGCTCTTTCTATAATGAAAATAAGAGATGATGCTTTCATTTACCTCATACATGATTAACCTTGCAATATAGTATTAAAACTATATAGCAACATTGTTTTTCAATACTCAATAGTATTAAAAAACAAGGATATAATTTTAAAATTACTTTATTAAAAATTATTAAAAGTACTGATTCATTGCAGAAAGATAGATTAACCCTCTTGTAGACCTTGGAAAGATTACTTCCCTTCTAAAACCCAAATGATTCTTACCTGTGGGAAATTTACCTGTGGAAGTGCAAAACCCACTAAAGACCAACTAACATTCCAAGCTGTATTAGCTTTTCAACTAATAGATAGATATTCCTCAAGAAAAAGGATAGATCATTTTGCTAGCTTCCAAGTAAAGAAATATTTGGATGTAGGAAATACAGAATTGAGGCCCCAGTAAAGAGGTTCTTACAAAATTTACCAGTGGGAAGTGCAAAACCCACTAAAGACCAACTGACATTCCAAGCTGTATTAGCTTGTCAGCTAATAGACAATATTCCCCAAGAAAAATGATAGATCATCTTGCTAGCTTCCAAGCAAAGAAATATTTGGATGTGGGAAATGTAGAATTGAAACCATAGTAAAGAGGACCTGCTAAATATGCACAGAATGGTATGTATCTGTGGACACTACAACATGCCTTTTATCCTTCCATGGCATTAATGGTCTTTAAATTGAATTTTTTGCAGGACTGTAAATGGCTCCAGGGGAAGTACACTTCCCACGCTTAGAATTTAAACTTAAAATTTGACAAAATAAAATACAATTCCTTAAATGCTTAAAAGCACAAAAAACTGGGAAAATTAAAAAAATAAAATAAATAGTGCACAAAAAGGTTAATAAACATTAAACAAGTATTATTAAAAATTATTTTTAAATAGAGAACTCAACCTACAGTAATTGTTTTATATTTAGAACCATATTTGATAGCAGCAACAGTTAAAATCACATTCCCCTACAGTCAAAAGAATTTAGAGTTAATCGTTTAAAAGTTTGATTATTTTTAATATCAATAAAACTTTTTTACTGTATTCCTTCAAGTATTGCCCATGGGTGACACAGTGGTTGGTCTCCAAACCCCCTGCAGTACCATCTCTGTTAGAAACCACTAGATAAAATATTTTAAATCAATCATGTCAAGCAATATTGAAGTCCAATAAGGGAAAATAATTAGGGTTTAAGATAAAAAAAATTAGATGGGGTGATCTGTGTTAGTAGGATGAATGTGGACAAAATCCTCAGTATTTTGGTTTGCATTTAATTACAATATATACACACCATAAATTTTTTAAAAAATAAAAACTTTGGGTTGAATAAGCCATGTATATTATATCCTAAACAAATGAAAAAAAATTGAAAATGTACAAATAAATGTAGCTGTAAACTATGATACACATGTACAAATGAGAAATTATGGCAAGTAGAGTTGAGTTAAGCTACTTCTGAAACTAGAGAAAAACTTAACTTTTATGTACATCAAAACAATTAAATATAGCTTTATATATACAGATACATATATGTGTGTGTGCATATAAATATTGTAAAAATATCTTTCAGTCCATTTTCAGTTAAAGTTGCTCATTGTCTAATGATAACTTATTTAATCTTCTTTTTTACATCAAGTAAATTTTCTATTAAGAATTTAATTTTTCTTTTGTATCAAAAAGTACAGAAGGTAGATTGCTCTGCATATTTTAACATTTTACAATAATTTTCAGAATTATTATTATTCATTCAATCTTATCATCTTCAGAATGTTCTTTATATAAAACATGGACACAATACTGAAATGGAGATTTTTTTAAAATAAAGCTCTACCAATTTTGTAATTCTTAAACTCTATTTTCTGACTTTCTGGGCATATAAATTATATTCTTAAAAGGCGTTTCTTTGTTAAAAAATACAAATGATGCCCCTCCCTCCCCAAAAAAGTGGGTATTAATGTAGCATGGGATATACTTATTAGCTTTCTGGTAAGTTAGTTCACAGATGGCACTACGGTAATACTATACTGAATAACAATTAATGAATTAAGAATAAATGGAATTCATTTAATTAATATAAAATTTTATCAAGTTTTCATTTCCATTAAACTTTACAAAAACAAAATAAGAATTGACCTTTAAAAGAGTTCTTTAACAATATACGTAATGAATGTTGCACAATATGGCCAAAAACTGGTCTTCACTTTTATTAATGAATCTACACCATATTTTGAGGAGATGACATAGAAGCATTTCTGGAGTAGTACATTGCATGTTGAGTAACAATTTCAGTTTCAATATCTCTGATAAAGAAAGGTTGCTATCAGTGACTTCTAACATCCTCAAATATAAAAAATGTGTTTGGTTTTCTTATTGATTGATAAGTTTGGCATCCTTTGTGGGAACATTTTAGGCTTTTGTATTCTTCACCTTTTTTAATATTCCTTGTTTGGTTTGGTTTTGGAGTGCTATGGTCTACTTTTTGCAACACGAGGGCTAATGAGACCGGGACCTACCACTTAAAGCCAATTCCAAATGGCTATGAACATCCATGCCATAGTGAGATTCCAACCCATATTCTTTGTTACTTTCCAGGTTGCAGCACCCCTCCAACCCTTTAGGCAGGTTATTTTGCGATGGGAGCAACCCATGTTGGCAAAAAAATTGAATAGTTGATTAGCGATTGGTGGCTATGACTATATAAAATTCAATAATTTCATATCTGAACATGCAATATAGAACAATTAAGTTTAAAAGCACGTGAAAAACAAAAGATAATCTGTTTTATGGTGAGGAGCTGTGTTCATAGATATGAAGACTTTCTCAAATTTTGCACCAGTAATGCAATCTATGAACTAACTAAATAACTAATAGGTAAAGGGCATGTTACATTAATAACAAAAAGTGAGTTAGAGCAGTAAATTATCAATACCTAAATACACACTTTCTTTTATACCCTTTTCTTTGAAGTATTTTTTCATTTTGATTACTGAATTGTTTTAATTTGTTTTCAGGCTTGAAAAAAAATAAATAAATTACAGAACTGTGACAGACAGAAAGAATATAAATAAAAAAATAGTACACAACTATTTTTTTCTGCAACATTTGTTAATTTATTGAAAAGTAGACACTCTGAACTAATAATTCCTTTTTTTTTTTACTTAGGTCTGTTCATATGTTGTTATAACTAATATATAATGGTTTTTGACTAAAGTAACAGCATAAACATAGCCAGAATGTAATTTAATTGCCAGAGCTAAACTTATTTTAGGAATTCAATAATGGCCTCCCTTATATTTGGTATTAAATAAAACTTCCAAAAATAATAAATAATAATAATCAACATAAATATAAACCTTTTTGATTATTATTTAAAAGTTAACTCTTGAAATTATCATTGAATTTCAGATAAAATAAAAAGCTAATTTGTCAACATTCCAAACAAAACTAATGAATTCTACTATGCACAAGATTTTAGTAAAAAAAAAAACTCATTTTAATACATTAAGGCAATGATTAAGAACTACACTCATGAAAAAAGTAATGGAAAAATATTTGCTAATGGCAAATTCTACATTGACATTTAGAACAGTTTTCCTTTTATATTACCACTGAAAGGACAAGAGGTTGGTCTTTGGTACAAAAATTTCAGTGTTTGAATTGTATTGAAGACATGGATGTTCATAGGCATTTGGCATTAGCTTAAAGCAATAGGCCCCAGTTTTATTAGCTATTGTGTGCAAAAAATTACACTATAGCAGGGGCGTATGCAAGGGGGGGTAGGGATTTAAACACCCCCCTTGAGCTCAGACAAAATGGTAAAAATAAAAAATTTTAGTAGAAATTATGGAGGCTATTATTTTT
This sequence comes from Pardosa pseudoannulata, assembly GCA_032207245.1. Taxonomy (NCBI): domain Eukaryota; kingdom Metazoa; phylum Arthropoda; class Arachnida; order Araneae; family Lycosidae; genus Pardosa; species Pardosa pseudoannulata. Next base: position 55,367,667 of record CM063511.1, on the reverse strand, counting down.
TAGAATTATGAACCAACCCCCTCCTTGAAAAAATTCTGCATACACTACTGCACTATATAGCACTCCAAACCCTATATTATCAGTTATTTCCATTTAAGATCAAACAGTATATCATTCTCTGACAAAATAAAGTCACTAAAAATCTATTATACAACAATCAGAACTAAAATTAATTTTTATTAACATAATCTGTTATTGTTATAAAACATCTCAGACAAGGAAAAAGAGCATGAAAATTATAGTAAGATGGCTTTTTTATCAGCAATAAAAATGCAGGCTCTAACTGATAAATTTTCATCCATGCAAATTTTGTAATTAAAAAAATATATATATGCATACACACATATAAACCTTTATAAATTAATGATAGGCAAATAACCAAAATAAAAAAGAATTTCTGTATGAAACAAAGAAAAAAAATTATATTTTAGTTAAAAATATACATAAAAAATATTTAAATGCTCATTTAAATGAAAGTTTGTTAGACATATTGCATTACTATATATATACATAAACTAATTTTAGTATTCATACATAAATATATGGAGTGATAAATAAGAATATATTTAAATGATTTCAGTATTAATTACAAACTAATACCATTATTAATACAATTTCAAACTAAATTTGTAATTACCATCTTTAATCAGTTATAATTAATTATATTTAGACACTGCTGCAACAATAAAATTTATCAAGACTTATACAAGCAATAAATAATTTATCATTAACTTTCAGAGTGAAAATGTATCCTAAAATTTTAACCCTTTGTATCACAGTGTTACAGATCTGCAATACACAAAAATTATCAATTTCACAGTAAACTATAAAAGACTGTTTTGTCAATTGCTGCTATCTTGCAATTGAAGTGTTTTTCTTATACAATCTGTATCTAATAGCAAAACTAAATTTAATTTCTGTATCAGTTTCATTTAACATTTGATTGGATGCAGATGATGATACCAGAAGTAGATTTCTGACAAAGAGTTTCAAAATCTCTATGAAAAGATGATTTTTTTGGAAAAGTAATTGACAATATGTGTAAGAAATAGTACATAATTTTTTGTTCACAGAAAAAATACCTGTACGTCATTAAATTGTTAACTTTAATGCTTTAGTTTTTAAAAATATTCTTTATAAGTTTAAATAAATGTATTGAAACATTAAAAAAATATTCACAGATCTTCAGAGACAAAGAGTTAAATAAAATAAAATTTTCTAGCCCAATATAATTGTTATTAAAGTTAATATTTCTAACTTCCCTTCACCCCCTACTCTACCCCACCTCCCAAAATTCAATTAAAAGCAGAATGAATGCAAACAATAATACACTTTAATATAATTTTAATTATTAAAAAGTTTTCTGCCACCCTGTCACCATAGTGGCTAGTATGCTCACTTAAGATGTTGTAGGGTGAGTATTCAAATTCTACTTAATACTTGGTTGCTGCCATGATATGAAGTGGGTCTTTTGCCTGAAATTCAATCCCCTCTCAAAAGCAGGGCAATATTCAAATCCATCACTCAAATTAGTAATATTAGTAACATACAATTTGTGTTTGTTTCATCACTTTGTAAGTGCTTCGCATTTATACTTCGGACTAAGGTGTAAATAAAATACCTGCCCTAGTGACATTAGTGAAAACATAACTAGAAGTTTTCTATCCATAGATTAAGCAACAGAAAAGTTATTTTTATCAAAATTAGTTGAATATTTTGTGGCTTTCTAGGCATTTGAGTAACATGCTAGTACGACATCAAGTGGAATACAAGTTGCTCTTTTAGTAAACAGCCCACTCAAAGTAACCAAATATTGCATTTGTATTTTTTAATTTCCGAAAATTATAACAGTATAAAACACTTTTTTAACACTAGAATATCTGGGATTTCAATTACCCTTAAATAGACACCAGTGTCATTTTGACACTGCGATATAAAATAATTGTAATAAAAATTATTGCAAGTGTATTGTTCAATATGGTTTAGTTTTAAAACTTTTTAATATTATTTCATGTAATTATCATATATTATGACCCTTTATATAATAAAAAATATAACAAAACAAATTATTTAATCTTGTAAAATGAAATAAAACTGTAGCATTCATAAATATTAGTACAATAACCAAAATCGTGATTTTTGTGAGAATGCAAGTTTTTTAATGATTATTTATCTTTTTTATATGCATACTGTTTTGTACATACAACATTTGTAAATGATACAGTGTTCATGTACATTTTAATACAAGAGACACTTTTTTTTGGTTGCATTTCCCTTGCACTCTTTAATTTTGCATTTTAATGCATTTGTAATTCCTTGCCCTACATATGGTTTGAAAGTCGAATGACAATTTTTTATGAGCAGGTAAGCAAATCATATGTGATGAAACAGACACAATTATTTTAATATAACTGATTCATTTTCATGGTAAACCCAATAACAGGTCAAACAAATGTGTGATAGTACTTTGTGAAATTTGTTTTACTAATAGTACCTACTTAGTAAACTATCTTTTGTTGAATGACAGCTATTTATAATGATAAATTGCTCTGGTGTCAGAATGACTCTAGCAGATGTTCTAGGAATATTGAGTTGTAAAATCTCTACTAATTAACCTAAAATCACAAAACTTTTTTTGTATAATCAGTATGGAAAATGATTAAAAGTGACAAAAATTTTCAAATTCCTGCAAAAATGCAGAAAGGAGAACATATTAAACAGGCTACAGTGTCCTATGTTCCAGTATTAAAACTGTCCATGACTAATTGTGGTAGAATAATGTGGAAAAATAGTCTAACTGGTAACAAAGAATTAAAGAAGAGACTGCATAATTCTAATATCATAGTTAACAAAGTAAGTATATAATTAATTTTAAATATACATATTTGTATAAATAAAAAAATATTTTGGAAGAATAACAATTCTTTACACATAAAACTAGATATGAATATTGTATGGTACACCTATGGTTTGATGCTTTAATCTGTTATAATTGGGATGATTACACAGATTTAGGGTATATTTCTTATCTATACAGATTTAATTTTCATCTTCAAGACATACATTATTATTTTTTTTTAATTTTAACTTACTAAATGAAATTTTTCTAACTGAAATCAGACAGGGATAAATCAATTCATTTTGTATTTCTCCAAACAATAAACAGTTGCCCTTTGCTTCTATTCTGAAGCATACAATTAAACTAAATTTTCAAGATTTATTATCTTTTTTTATACTTGTCTTTTACATTAGAAAAACAATTACAATTTTAACAACCAAAGAAGGTGGGCACAAGAAAATATTTCTGTGAAACTAAAAAATATAGATAAAATAATACAGCAGGAAAGAGAAATTTGAAACATTCAAGGCAGTTTGTTATTTAGAAAAAAAAAATTTTTTTTGCAGAAAATTTTACAGATTTAATGTCAAGGGAGATGCAAAGTTAAATATTAGCAAACATTTTAGAGGGATATAAGGAAATAAATCACTTAAAATTAATAAAATAAAAAAAAATCTTTTAAAGATATGAAAGTATGCTAAACACATTTTAAATGAGTTTATTCTGTAGAAAATTTAGCGATAGCAAATTTACAAGAGACACTTTTTTTGGTTAAAATTACTTTTTTAAATAGAGACAAGCATTCAATTTATTTTGTTAATTAATATGACAATCATGCTATGGCTTGAGTACCACCTGTACTTTTATCCACATTCAATAGGGATGGTGTATCTTTTGTAATTTTAATCTTTAACCCTTTGCCTTAAAACAATGTATGGGAGATGTGATTATAGTGCTGTTCCTAAAATGAGAACCTTGTATCACACACGTCATGATTCTGTCTGGCCAAAAGTGAAAAGCTCGTATCAGACATGTTAGTTTTTAGACAATAAAGTTTTTGTTTTTGCGTTATTGTTTGTTGCTATATAAGAGTTGGTCATTTATTCTTAGGAGTGATTGCAATGCGAGACATGGGCGATGAACAAAACTGAAGAGAACAGACTCCTAATTTTTGAAAGAAAAGTTTTAAGATGCATTTTTGGAGCAGTTAAAAAAAACAACGTCTGGAGAAATTTATACAATCATGAAATTTACATAAAATTTAGACAGCCTAACATCTTAAGGAGTCATAAAGTCCTACAGAATCAGATGGCTAGGATACATTTTTCGAAAAGAGGACCAAGAGCCTGTTAAAAAATTGACGTTTTCTAAGTTTGAGGAAAAACGCAAACGAGGAAAACCACCAATAAGGTGGATAGATTGTGTTGAGAGCGATTTGAGAGTTCTGGGCATTAATAGATGGAGAAACATCGCATCAAACCGTGCTGAATGGAGAAAGCTGACAGAGAAAGCCTTGGCCTCCAGTAGGCTGTAGTGCTGCTGAAGAAGAAGTGATTCCAATAGAATATTATATTATATGCAATACATAATTGTTGGTGCTAAAAAAAATTCTTTAAAAATATCTAAAAATTTAACCTAATGGCAAAAAGGAAAATTGATACTAATAACAGTGCTGGAAAGTGTCTTGATTACACCTTAGAAACTGAAACAGATACCAATTTGGATATATCTGAAGATAGCATTGTAGTTTGTCCTGTAAAAAAATGTGTGCAAAATTTAGTTAGTGAATGAAACTGTTTCTGGTCACGACATATGAGATAAGCTTTCATCGAAAGTGGCACATACAGTTGTTGCTCATTTCATAAGGCAAGAGGTTAATTGCTGTTATCTGGTCTCAAAGACTCCATGACTTTTACCCAAAGCCTTTTCACTTCTTAAATTCTTAAATAATCCCTATATTTTTCAATATCATCCTGCACTATGCTGTTAAAGTAGTTTTCCAAGTTTCAACCTGTTATTTTAAAATTTAGGGCCTAGGAGATCACGTCACAGCAGTTGGAAGATTATTTAAGTCATAACAAACATGCTGTATTCTTTGATTTTCTTTTAAAATAAACAGAAACTAGTAAGGAGAAATAATTTTTAATTTCTTTTCTCAGGAAATTTATAGAAATTTCTGGGATTTTTCCATATTACAAACACTTTTGAGTTATACACAGTACTAATATATGATCAATACCTTCCACTATTTCATAAAAAATATTTCATTCATGCCTATATGAAAAAAAATATTCATCAGTGTATCATTAAGAGACAATTATGGTTATGAATAGTTCCTTTAACACTATATCACAAAATATTCCAACTAAACTTTTAATGTTATACTGAATTTGGGGACAGACAAATTTCATATTAATAAAATGTGTAAGAGGCAAGACATTTTTGTTCTAAATCTATTCCAAAATGTTACAAACAAGTAAATGATTTATTACATTAGGCGAATATTCAGTTTAACTACATTTAGTTTCACAAAATATGTTATATTTGAGAAAATAAATAAGTATAGAGAACAACTGTAATTAACAAAAATCTGAACACCAATGAAATGATGCTATGGCCTCAACTGGAAAGGTTAAATGTTTCATCATACAGGTAATAAATGAAGAAAAAATTGACTAGATTTTAATGTTTTAAATTTATAATAAGACTATTTTTAGCTTAGCAGATAATGATACTAAATTTTGTTTCCAAAGTTAACGATCTTAGTTATAAGGAAAATCATTACAATATACATTTTCACTCTGAATGTATAGCATAAAAAGCAACAGCTTTGCAACTGAATTTTATAATATACAAAATGACCATGTTAACACTACAGTTATAAAAAATAGAGGAAAATAAAATGAACTACATATGATTAAATACAAATGATAGAAAAACTGTTTGAGCAACACTCTAAATAGCATTAATAGTCCACATAAAATACTTAAAAATATTTAAAAACTATGTTTTTAACTGAACAATTATCATTTCTCTAGGGAATAAATCAACTTCTTTGAGTGTTTTAAACAAATCTAAGTGACACAAGTTTCTCTTGGGAAAATTTGTTACTAATTCATATTTCTCTGAATCATATCCAAGTTCCCCAATGTATAATAGTAAAGATTTAATTTTGGTTGTACATGGCCAAGTTATCTGTTCTCGTTTACCATCAGGGAGACGGAGTACAAGATCAGTCTTAGGATCACTTTCAGCACCTAAGAAATCTTTCCAGTTTTCCTCTATTTTGTCAACTTTATCATTACTTTCAGAGTTACCTACAACATCAATAGTGTCACAGGACTGATCAGAGTTCAAAATATTATTTTTTGACAATTTATCTTCAGCACTTTCTGAATCGGATTCAAAGGTTTCAAGTTCGCTGTCATTATCCTCCCCACTATTGTTCAGTTTTGATTCTTTGAGGGAAGCTGCAAGTGCAGCTTTCAGCTGGTCGTCTTCACTCTGATCTAACAAGCTAAATTTGGATGCGGATGCACTGTCATCAGGTGCAGTAGTACCATTAGGAGAACAATATTCTTTCAAAAATATATCAATTGATTCACACATAGCACTTGAGTCAACATTATGCCACACAACAAGTTTCTCACCAGTTCTAGGATCAATCACAGCTATGTATGGAAAATCTACAGGTTTATAAAACTGCATATAGCGTTCCCCATCTATGCTATCACTATAAACTTGCCAAAATACAAAATATTTGTTTATCAAGTTTTTCACATCAGGATGACTCCATACATCGCGATTCAATACTTGACAAGCGAATTCTTGAGAGTTTTGAATATTAACCATTAACCACCGATTGCATGCTTGTCCTCGATCACGTGCAGATTCAAATGTACCTCTGTGCATTAAATCTAGAGGAGGTCTGAAGAGATCTTCTAAAGTACGTCTCTTTTTCAGAGTTTCACTATTTTCGGCAGAAAGTTCTTGAAGTCGAGCTTCAGCTTGAAAATCTCTGAAACCATCAAACACAGAATGAGGTCGACGTTTTCTTCCTCTCAATCCATAATGAAAAGTCAAATCTTCTTCCACTAAAACACCTCTAGATTGCGGAATTGGAGGGCGAACAGCATCTACATCGACTACATCAACAGGATTACTCGGCTCATTCATTTCATTTTCCATGTAATCCGAGTCAACATGCATGTTAATAGCCATTTCAAGATTCCAACTACAGACTTCCAACATTTTATACGCTTTTTCACGGCTTGATCCAGTTACAGAACAAAATTGTTCTATTAGCAGTCCATTTTTTTCAGATGTTGACGGAGAACCCGAAGTTGAAGCCATATTGACAAAAATATTGGACCAGTTGATAACGGTTCACATCACAATTCCATGAAAGCAGCCATTTTTGTTGACAGTTGACAGTGAGAAAAAAAGCAACATAAGCCTTCACGTTTCGTCACACTTATGATGCAAAAGGTAGATAATAAACAAATATATTACAGTTCATGAGTAAAGATGTTAATAAAAGCTTAACTGAGCAAGAAATTTTCTGAGTTAAAGCTTACATTTCAATAATATTAATAAATTTTTTTCCCTTCCAAGGACTGTTTCATAAGTTTTAAAACTTAACCAAGCTATGGCAACAGGGGATGTAGCTCAGTGGTAGAGCGTTCGCTTTGCATGTGAAAGGCCCCGGGTTCGATCCCCGGCATCTCCATTGGCATGCCAATAATTTTTGTCGCTCATGAATACTGCAAAATATATTCTTACTCCAACTTTTATTGCTTAAATAAATTTTATTAGTTCACATATACGTGCATTTAAAATAAATCCATTATAAATTTTAAATATACTATTTTTATAAATCTAAGCTTCACATATTACATAAGAATATTTTAACAAAATAAATTTTGAAAGACAAAAGCCAAAATAACTTCATAATACCAAATAGAAAACGAAAGAGAAACTTATTTTTGTTAAGAATTTGTTTAAACCAATTTTGGTATGTGGGGGTGTAGCTCAGTGGTAGAGCGTTCGCTTCGCATGTGAAAGGCCCCGGGTTCGAACCCCGGCACCTCCATGGTGATTATTTTATAAGAAATTTTCAATAAATATGCGATTATTAGATTACTGTTTAATTAAGAACGTATTTTAAATCACTTTTTTTCACGCTTTTGCATTTAAACGTTTTATAAGTAAATTTGTAAATTATTTTTATTTTAAGTGCTAATATATTTTGCAACCTGTTACCAATTTATATTTAATACTATTACTTTTGGTCAAAGAAAAAGCAAAAAATTTGTTATTTATACGCAATCACTTAGATATCTTATCTTTTTTTTTATATAAAATATTCAAGCGATTATTGCTATACGAATGTTGATTTATTAAATAGACAGAATAAGTCGTTTGTTTCCTGAAATGGCAAAACTTATTCTTAATTAAAATATAAAAGACAATAACGTAAAAGAAAAATATACCTACACTCTTTGGAGCAAATTAAAATAGTTTAATTAACTTATTATTTTCATCGCAGATGTACGAATTTTGATCTTTTCAGCTTAAACCTTGTAAATATATTTTGAACATTGTAACGCCATTTCGAAACCTTTACAGTTTAATTTTAATTCGGCACTGGAACTTTAATTATCAATAATTTTTAAAATATAAATGGATTTTTAATTTTACTTGTTTATGTTGAAAAAAAATTCCCACCAAAAAACCACAAATTTAAAACCAAAAAATAAAAATTTATATTAACTGTAGTGAACGAAAAATCATATTTCAAAGCATTAAAAATTTGTCACTGTTTTTAAGTGTTATTAATTTACAAAAGCATTTTTTGTTTATTCCAAAATTTCATTTGAAAGGCGACTTTTGTTTTTAATCGTTACATTTTTATTTTAGGTAGATTCTTTATTTTTAGGTATTAACAAATAATTATACAAAACTTTTTTTGTTTTTACTAAAAATAGTAATATTTTTCATTTTATTATTTAATAATCATTTGAATTTTTTATCAAATCATTTTCTTCAGATACTAAGCATTTTCGGAAATTTAAAATTCAGTTTTGCATTTCTAAGAACGCTTACAATTAATTTTATAAACTTAAAAAAACTGCTTTATAGAATGCAAATGATAGAATTATAGATGTCTTAATATAGGCAAGGGGTTGTCCACAAATGATGTCAAATTTAAAGGGGTTTTGTGAAATTGTGAAAGTTTATTACAAGGTGGGTGGAGGGAACAAGAAGTGTGGCTTCACATATTTTGATTAAAATAAAAACGTTTAAAATCAGCAAAATAAATATCGAATTTATTTTTAAATTACTAAAATTTGAAGGTATTTTCTTAATTAGAAAAAAGCAATCTCCGTATGATTTTTTTTTTCTGGATAAAAGGCATTGAGGGTAGATTTTGAGAATATGGTAGCAGCAGAAATTCTTAGAGGAAAACTTCCCCATGTTACTTATAACTCAATTTGTTTTAGAGTACTTTGTGTACATCAAGTAAATATAAGATTTAAAGCAAACTATATTAAATTTCATTTAAAATTCCAAAATACTGTTTTTTTTTGTTTTGTTTTTTAAATACTACTGCTCCAAAATAATTCTGTTTCCAAAATACACTTGCTCCAAAAATATACTGTTTCCAAAATACTGTTGCTCCAAAATAATACTTTTTCCAAAATACTACTGCTCCAAAAAAATACTTGTTTCCAAAATATTGCTATTTTCAAAATACTGCTGCTCCAAAATAATACTGTTTCCAAAAAACTATTGCTCCGAAAAATACTGTTTCCAAAATACTGCTGTTTTCAAAATTCTGCTGCTGCTAAATAATAGTTTCCAAAATACTACTATTTTTAATTGCTCTTTTATATAAATATTTTATTTCTACTGTATATTATGTTTTTGTTGTAAACCTTAATTTTATACAAAATAAGAACACGAATCATTATTACGGTTATACTTACAGATGCCATTTAAACACATAGTTAAATTTAAAAAATAAAATTTGAAGTATGATCTATCATTTAGTGCTTTGTTTATGAATTGCAAAAATATGTTTATGAAACATTGCATGAAATGTGACAAATCGAAAGAAGGGGTATGTTCAAATGTGACACTTTGTGAAGGGGAAGGGATCTAAAATCTTAAAAAAAATGTGTCCTCATTTATGGACAGTCCCCAAAGTATAATGTAAACCAGATAATTTCTCAGAAGTAAAATTATATAATTGGTAAAAAATGCAAATCATATACAGATGCATACACACACACATTTACATACACATCAATGACTTTATTAGTTTTAGGCTCACCTGCAGTAGGAAAATGAGTGATGGAAGTGTGAAATGAAAATTTTTTAATTATTTTTTTACTGTTAGCTGTTTTACTGTTGTTTTTTTTAATTATTTTTTTACTATTTTTTAATTATTTTTTTATTGTACTGTTTTACTGTTGTTTTGTTTAAAATTATATAGTCCATTAAAACATTATTTTCTATGCAGAGCATACAAAAATAAATAAATAAAAGAATAAGAAGATAAGGTGAAGATAATCTTGTAATTTCCTACTCTCCACACGCATATATATATATATATATATATATATATATATATATATATATATATATATATATATATATATATATATATATATATATATATATATATGTGTGTGTGTGTGTGTGTGTGTGTGTGTGTGTTAGGTTTAAAAATAGGGGTTAAGAATTAAGCGAGTTATAATTAAAAATAGTTAGAACTCATTAACGATAATGTAATAGGAGAAAGACACACCCTCGAGAGGAACTATACAGAGTGAAGAAGCTGACGCGGAAGTAGACGTAGGAATTTTGCTTAGATAGCAATGCCAAAAGAGTCAGATATGAGCGGGAACTCGGGCTGATAACATCCTCCACGCTTGTCGTGAAAAGTATGAGAACAAAGGATTTCTAAATGGCATAGCCATGGACAGAAGGATTACAATAAAGAAGTTTTATATATGAAATCAAATGTGTCTTCCATGCCTTAACCACTCGTCCGTGTCACATATATGTGTGTGTGTGTGTGTGTAATGAAACGGACTTCTCGATGGGTGGTTGCAGTCATGGCCATAAAAATGACACCGTTTCAGCTAAAGACCTTTATTAAGATAACGTTGGAGGACGGGTTCCCACTTCATCATAGAGACAGGACAAACTGAAGGGTCGGCTAGCATGAAGTTATATGTACAAGACCCTTAACATCTGGGTCAACATCTGTGGGAAAATATCTAGAAAAATCTGCCTCCAGCAGAATGCATCTCCTTTTTGTTTGGAAATTTCCTAAATTATCCGCCAGGGCCATGTAGAGTTACAATTGGTCAGACCCCCTTCTCCGAGGGCGTAAACTGTAGCCCTAGTGGTCAATTTAGGTCATGAGTTTAAAAGAAGAATGCAAAGGGACGCGGGAATTTTTAGCCCTTGACCTCAGATTTGAAAACCCCTGAGAATTTTCCTTACATATATGTATATGTAAGAAAAGTTCTCAGGGGTTTTCAAAACTTAAATCAAGGGCTAAAAATTCCCGCGTCATTTTGCATTCCCCTTTTTAACCCCTAACCTAAACTGACCACTGGGACTACAGTTTACGTATAATCCTACATGGCCCTAGAAGACAATTTAGGAAATTTCCAAATAAAAAGGAGATACACGATAGCGGAGACAGATTTTTCTAGAGATATTTTCCCACAGATGTTGACCCAGGTGTTACGTGTCTTGCACATAGAACTTCATGCTAGCTGACCCTTCAGTTTGTCCTGTTCCTACGATGAAGTGGGAACCCGTCCTCCAACGTTATCTTAATAAAGGTCTTTAGCTGAAACGGTGTCATTTTTATGGCCATGACTGCAACCACCCATCCAGAAGTCCGTCTCATTACACACACACACATATATATATATTATGTATACACACATACATACATGTATATATATATAACTAGCAAGTTTGCCCGTGCTTCGCTACGGTGAACTTAATATATTACTTTTAAACAAAGATTTATTTTTCGTGAATAACTCTCTAAATTCGTCACAGTTCAGTTCGAGTCATTGGCATGTTTATATATTTCTATCATAAGCGTATTATAACATTATTCAGTTTTTATAATCGAATTTGTCTTATATTAAATTTGTTCAAACTTTTTTTATTGTAAAATATAAGCTTAACCCTAAATTGCATTACTGTATTACTACTGTACGTTGATTAGCAAAGTTAACAGATCTTGCCATATTACGTGATAGAATAGGAAGCACAGGTTTTGACAGCAACAGTGCTAATTTTGTTGGTAGTAATAAATGTTTTCCAAAATTAAGGAAATTTATGACAAACCACATAGTTTTGTATGAAACAGAAACACACATTCATATCGACAACCATATGAATATTAAGATAACTATATAAAATGATAGGTTTTATTTGGCCATGAGAGTCACTGAAATTTGTACTTTTTGTACTTAGAATATTGTTGATATACATTTCATTGTAACATAAAAATAAACCAAGAATTAAATTTAAAATTAGTTCTCATATAAAAATGCTACAATTTGCGTCGCATAGAAATGAAAGTGAATCACTTTATATCTCAAATTTCAGTTCAAATCGAATAGATACTAAGCAGACGATTTTAAATAATATAAAATAAGAAATGAATAAATGAAATATTTAAATGAATGACGTCATAATGATAGAAAAATATCATTTTCGCCTATTTATTATGTGATGAATTGAACATTTTAATCTCCTGCTTTTAACCGTGGAAAACTGCGTTTAAAACAATTACTTGGGATGACGTCACATTGCTAGAAATATTGCTTCTTTCCCTTAGATATGATGCGATAAATTAAAAACTTAATCGTTTGCGTTTAACCGGGGAAAATAATGCTTGGAATAATAACATGAAATGCTCGAAAAAGGGGGAAGGAATGAATTTCGAACGTTGAAAATTTACAAAAACCTTCCCAGGGATATACCTAAACATTTCCCAAATTTTCACGGCGATTGGATGCATAGTTTTTGAGTCTATTGAGTACATACATACAGACAGACAGACAGACACACACAAATTCATTTTTATATATATAGATTATATATGTGTGTATGTACATATATACGTCAGGGTATTAATAACAAGAGGGCACTTTCCTGTTAAGCATTAGTTCACACAGTGCTGAAAATATTGTTCACCTCTTTCTTATGGGAGCACCAAAATGGCAGCCAAAATTACTTTGATAATTTATAAGCAGAGACCAAGCAGACAATTCCACAGCTTAGCTTATCACCTCAACAGTACCACGCTGAAACTTGGAGGACACTGCGGTCACGAACTTATTTTAGGTTCCCCCACCGCTATTAATGAACACGACGAGTTTATTATCGGGTCGAACCTCGAACCCGCCAACCTTCTATTATGGGATGGCTGCCGACTGAGCTGCCGCGGCTCGCTCATACAAATAGTGATATCGATGAGTACTCATGAAAGTGGATGCTACTGTGACGATTTCAATGTTCTCGAGTGAAGAAGGATCACAGTCATGTAGAATAGGAAATCATTTTTGTTTTTTCTGGAGTAAATACTGGTTATATGCAAAGGGATTCTAATTCTCCCCAAACAAGTCGAAATGTAGAGGATTGTTGCTTGCATAAAATTACTACGACGATCACAGTCGGAAACAAGATTAAGTAATCTCACAAAATGGGGAGGCATTTCTAGGGTGCAATTACAGCCCAATCTATCCCCCGTTCGGTGTCCGAGACCCTTTCGTTTCTTATGTGAGCTAGAGATGTAAAAAACCCGGAATTTTGAAGAGGTGGGAATAAACCCGGGAATTTTGGGGAATAAACCCGGAATTTTGGGAACTTTGGAAAGAAATCATTTTAACAATGTTTACATTTATTTTTTCAACAGTGGCTGTTTAAGAACTAGCATATTATTTCTAAGAGATATTTTTTTTACTGTTGGCAATATATATATATATATATATATATATATTCAAGAAATAATAGCAATGAGCATTTAAATGATTTTATAGTAGTACTTATGTAATTAATTACTCTGTTAGTCTTATCAAACACATAACTAGTTGCTACAATTTTAATTGCTAATATAACAATTATATACATTATTTTTGATCATTATTTATTATATAAATTGCTTTATACTAAACTTTTTCCCCTCCTTTTATAATATAAAAATAAATATCTTTAAATTTAAAATAACAGTTTATTGTTTTTTATAATGCATGTATCATTTAAAGGTGTCATCCAATGACATTGTTGCATTTTGTGTCGAATATATATATATATATATATTATATATATATATATATATATATATATATATATATATATATATATATATATATATATATATATATATATATATGTATATGTATATAATATATATATATATATATATATATATATATATATATATATATATATATATATATATATATATATATATATATATATATATATATATATATATATATATATATATTATATATATATATATATATATATATATATATATATATACAGATATATACAGATTATTGCCTAATATTTAAGTAATGATAAAAATACTGGATATTCTCAAAGGAAAAATAGACTCATACTTTCATGCTAAATAGGATACCTTGCCAAATATAGTTAGTTAATCCCAATTATTCAATTATTTTTCATAGCATATAATAGTTGAAATCAGAAAAAAAGGTGGTTTTCATTGTGTCATAGGAATTGGCGACTTCAAAATTCCCATGTTTTGGAAATTTTCAAAATTCCCTTCCCAAAAAAACCCTTTTTTTCCCGGGTTTAAACCGGGTTTTTTCCATTGCTCACAACTCTAATGTGAGCAGACTTTACGAGTCTCCCGAACGAATTCACTAAAAAGCTGGCTCCAGTTAAAAGTTGCGAAAGCCTCCACGAGGTCAAAGCACCTCCGTAAAAAAATGTCGAAAAGCACCGAGTAGCAAAATTCTAGGCTTTTTATACCTGGGGGTCAGTTACGGTCCCTCCAACGTTTTTTTCGTCAGTTACGATTCCAGTTACCTGAGAACTCCAACTAAGGTTACAGCTAGTTTTTTTAAATATGAGTCAGCCCAATACTGCAGCTCAGTTAAACATTTCTCAGCCTCTGAATTGCATTGAAAGTGTCGAAACGTGGAGTACAACACCGCTCCGATGACTTTAAAAAACATTATGATTACGAACGATTTATCAATGAGCTTCTTAGAAAGAATTGTAGACAGTCAACAATTGATCAATTATTTTTATTATGTAAACAATTCTTATGTCTTAAAGGATAATATACAGTACATAAATATAAGGTGAGTTTTTTCATTTTATTTTGAAATGTAGTACGTGTGAATTAAAAGGGGGGGGTAAATTTATCTAATTTTGTATATCGTTTATTGTTATCAAAATCACGGTGTCCCAAACTGATCACATTAAGCGGAGCCCACTGTATATCTCAATAATGGAATGTAAAGTCATACAAGTCAATATAAAGCAGGGAAAATAAATATAAAAATAAAAAACTTTAAATTTTAATTTTTCTCCCCCCCCCTTCTTGATTAGTAAGTTTGGTTTCATTCGGATTATTCCTTCGAACTGCAGATAGCTCCAAATACAGATACTTATTTTGAAACCTACAAAACTAAAAAACGTAATTATAAGTGTATCTTAAAATAATTTTCGGAAACTCTATATTTTTTTGAAAAATTTGGCTGGCTCACATAGCTATAAATTGTGATGTATGGGTTTTCCCTCCCAGAAGACTTTGGGAGATGATACTATAATAAACTGCATTTCTCTCCATTTATAACCTCCCGGTATATGTATATATAGATATAAAGATATGTATGTATGTATGTATACATATATATATGTACTGATATTTCACTCAAAACTAACTTAATTATAATTGTATTTGAAAATAAATTTCTACCGATTGTTTCCTTAAAATAACAAACTTTGAAAGAAGTTTGGGAAAGAGAAATGCAGTCTTATTATAGCATCATCTCCCAAAGGCTGCTGGGGTGAAAAACCCGTACATCACAATTTATATGTGTGTGAGCCAGGTAAGTTTTTCCATGCATAAGTAAAGTTTTTAAAATTACGATATGACGTTTTTACTTTTAACATGTGCATGTTGGATTAATGAAATAAAAGTTTCTGATTATTATTCTATAAATATATTTACTGCCTTTCTTAAATTTTAAATTCACGTAATTGGCGGTCCGCCAATGAAAATTATATATGTAGCGGTCTTTGAAGTTCGATAATTTGCCGACTGCTAGTTCAGATGCATAATACCCGCACACAAATGGGAACTCATATACTATTCCCCAAGAATTGAGAATCACGTGATCAGTCTCTTATAATGGGAAAATTTCTTCACGCTCAAAGACTCGTGGCGATTCTTGCAGCTTTCGGACGCGTTGCATGATGGATTTCCGAGAACTCAGATGATGAAAAAACATAATATTCTACGAATTCTAATATTTTACGTAGTATTTTCTGCATGGTCTCAATTATTAAGCAGTTACAACTAGAGATGTAAAAAACTCGGAATTTTGAAGAATAAACCCAGAGTTTGGGGAACTTTGGGAAGAAATCCTTTTAAAAATGTTTATATTTATTTTTTCAACAGTGGTTATTTAAGAACTAGCATATTATTTCTAGGAGATTTTTTTTTTTTACTTTTGGAAATATATATATATATATATATATATATATATATTCAAGAAATAATAGCAATGAGCATTTAAATGATTTTATAGTAGTACTTATGTAATTAATTACCCTATTAGTCTTATCAAACACATAACTGGTTGCTTCAATTTTAATTGCTAATATAATAATTATATTCATTATTTTTGAACATTATTTATTACTTAAATTGCTTTATGTTAAACTTTTCCCCCTCCTTTTATAATATAAAAATAAATCATTAAATTTAAAATAACAGTTTATTAATTTTTTGTAATGCATATATCATTTAAAGGCATATATTATTATTATTTTATATATATATATATATATGTCATGGTCCGAGTAAACACACTGGAAAATATATAAATCAGTTCACACTCAAGTCATTCTTTTCTTCTCTTTATTACTCCATTTCACACGCTAATCAACATGGCGTCTCATTTGGCGCCCAACTGCAAACAAAGGCAGTTTTCACTGCTTCGAAGATCCACTGATTCTGACCGTGGACAATGCATACTGCTCTCTCTCTGCCCATATCACTGCGCGTGAGCCGTATTTATGTGACTAATAACGCGAGGCGCATTACTCCCATTAAAAGAATCCCTAATTAAATCTCTTTAATTACTCTATATTTTAAATCCTGACATATATATATATATATATATATATATATATATATATAGAGAGAGAGAGAGAGAGAGAGAGAGATGTTATCCAAGAAAAATAATGATTTATGGGTTTTGTGACACTACAGATTATTGCCTAATATTTATGTAATAATAAAAATATTGGATATTTCTCAAAGGAAAAATATACTCATACTTTCATGCTAAACATGATAGCTTGCCAAACATAGTTAGTTAATCCCAATTATTCAATTTTTTGGCTGTTTGGTTCCTTACATGTTTATTCATTACAGTTGCCACTTAACTATTAATATCAAATCATTTATGAAATGTAAAAATTGTCTTGTGCGATTAGGATAAAAATAAACAAAATACTTCAAAATTCCCATGTTTTGGAAATTTTCAAAATTCTCTTCCCAAAGAACCCGGTTTTTTTCACTGCTCACAACTCTAGTTACAACTCTTCTTGACTGCGTAAATGAACTATTGACATTACAAGTAAGCCATGACAGTTAAAATAGTGTGGCTAACACCAAAAATGAAACACTAAAGAAATTTTAGAGTTTACCCACACACATATAATATTTTAATCATAACTAACCATCTGAATTATAATTGCATTCTAAAACAAAATTCTGGCGATTCTCTCTCTAAAATTACAACCTTCGCATAAATTCCTATGTTTCTTCTCTAACTGGGGTAACATCTGGAGACTTCGAGAATATCAAATTAACTTCTCCTAAGCTCAACTATTCTTATATGGTTGCTTTATGTATCTGAGTTTCAGTTGGAGCGTTCTCCACGTGATTAATCTTAACACTATCATTGGCTGGTTCACTTGCGCCCTCAGATTACTATAAAAGAAAATATTCAATGATTTTGACGACAGATCACCAAAAACGGGTACTTTAGTAAATTTTATATTTTTTAATTTCAAATTTTGAAATTTGCTTCAAGGCCTAACAACTGATCTTTATCCAACATGGATATAATTATAAGTTTGTTGTGGATACAATACACCCATAAGGCGATTTCACGCAGCAGGGCACATCTCAACTTATGACAATTCTGGCTTTAGTTACAAATGGAAGGGCAGTTTATTGTTTGTCTATTGGCTGTTGTAAACATGAGAATGAATGGGAAGGACATTATAGTAGTTCGGGACATTGCGATAAACTGTTTTATTAGACACTCACACACATGTATGTGTGTGCGTGCGTGTGTAGTAGGCAATTCAACCCATCAAAAAAGTAAGAGAATTCACATTAGCTTGTGTGCAGTTGTAAGTAGAAACGTAACGAAAGAGAAAACAAAGAATTTTGGAAAAGAGAAATGTAGTTTATTATAGCATCATCTCCCGAAGGCTTCTGGAGTGAAAAACATGTACATCACAATTTATAGGTGTGTGAGCCAGCCAATCAGGGTTCTTAATTATTAGTTACGGGAGGGGACGTTTAGTCACTCGGAGGAATCGAAACTAATTATATAATAAGTTATAAAAGAAGTGGGGGGGAGGGTCAGCAAGAATTAATTTGGGTAAATTAGAACTTGCCAACGTGAAGTAAGGAAGAAAAAATTGTCGCATTGTTTTGTTATAAAAGAATAGAATAGTCAAAAAATTATTTTAGTATACACTTATAATTAGGTTGGTTAGTTTTTTAGGTAAAAAATATCCTTACACACACACACACACACACACACACACATATATATATATATATATATATATATATATATATATATATATATATATATATATATATATATATATATATATATATGTAATGCGACGGACTTCTCGGTGGGTGGTTGCAGCCATGGTCATAAAAATGACATCGTTTTAGCTAAAGACCTTTATTAATATAACGTTGAAGGACGGGTTCCCACTTCATCGTACAAGACTCTTAACACCTGGGCCAACATCTGTGGGAAAATATATCTAGAAAAATCTGTCTCCGACAGCTTGTATCTTCTTTTTATTTGGAAATTTCCTACATTGTTCGCTAGGGCCATGTAGGATTATAATTGGACAGGCCTCTTCTCTGAGGACGTAAACTGTAGTCCCAGTGGTCAATTTAGGTTAGGGGTTAAAAAGGGGAATGCAAAAGGACGCGGGAATTTTTAGCCCTTGATTTAAGTTTTGAAAAACCCTGAGAATTTTCCTTATATATATATACACATATATAACGAGTGTTTTATTACCGATTACAAATTTAGAGTTATATCCACGAAGAATAAAAATCAAACATGAAAGAAAACAGCAAGCTGTGAAAAAGAAATGTAGAGTTTATTGATATAACCAGACTTTTGCTCTCTGCCTGTAAAATTTTAAATATTCGCTTACATAGTGCAATGAGCGCACAAGAGAATAGGCCAATTAGAGGCCAGAGATTAAGATTATACTACACAGAGAAGAATAACAACTGCAGAAATTAAATTGTTGTTTCATGACCGCCAAAAGTTACAAGAATTGAAAGAGAAACAAAGACTTTGGCCAAAGATTCTTATTTGGGATATAGAACCACCATCAATTTATATTCAAATATAATTATAATAAAGTTAGTTAGTTTGGTTAACAAATAATTGCTTTCTCTCTCTCATACACCTACATAGAGAGAAGGCCTGGCAGGTCCACTAAACACCTCCCTGTTTTCGCAGAGTACGTGCAGGATAAATCTGTGAATCTGGATGATTTGTCGCTACGAGGTCGGTAGGTGGAAGAGAGGTAAAGAATCGGGATCAAATAATATACCACTCCCTTAGAAAATCATCAAATTTGAGAGAATTTCCAGCTTGCTGTTTATTAAATATAATTATACAAAAGCCGTTAGGATAGGCCACCCGTTGAGGGACATTCCCATTTTCTCACACAAAAAATTAAGTGTTATAATTAAGTCAAAATAATCATATTACAAAATTTCGTTCGATTCTCGTTGGACGAAATTTTCTTCAGAAGTTTTCTGTTGTCTCATATTCTATTTTTTCTTGAATTAAGAGCCAGTCAGAAAATTCAGTTAGGTTTTCAATTTTAAGAATAAAAGAAATATGCTACAGGAGATAAATGGGTATTTAAAAGTTAAATAATAGATTTTCACAAAATAATAGAATACAAATAACTTCAATTTCTAATTTTCTTATTCAAAAAGATAATAATTTATTTTTCTGCCAGTAGATGTCAGCACTTAAGAAATAAATTCTATTGCACATTGTTGAGTGTTTTGTTTTGAAATTTCTGCACGTCATTTTGAGCATAGAAGTACGTGTTTGTAAACATTATTATCAAATTTACTTAATTAAATCATTAAGTATCGTTAATTTGATTATAATAATTGCTTACTGACTTAAAAAGTTTTGTATATGATGTAATTTTAATTAGACTATTTTAATGATTAAGCAAATGGCAAAACCCTTTTATATCTTAAATTCATACATTTCAAAATTTATAATGAAATATTCATCTTACATATTTTAGAATCGTCTTTTCTCCATGAATTATGATGATAAATGACCATTAAGTTATTTTAAAGTGTATTGTTAGATAGAAATTTCTTTGTTTGTTATATAAGTCATTAATTTCTATTAAACATTTATCAGATTTGAAATAAATGAAAATCTTTGCATTTTAGCTTTCAAGATATTTCTTGAAGAATTTTGTTAAACACGATAAAATCTATAGATTTATAAATCAGAAATACTTAAGAAAGTGATACAAAATGTAATTTTATTTAACAAGTTAGATTTTCTGCATAAATTGCCAGTTATATGCTTAATTTATAGATATTTTTATAAAGTTATTTACAAAAAGCCTTATATTTAACAAAATTTTTAAAATAGATTTAAAACATTTAAAATTGTTTAATTACAACTGTATATTAAAGTATAAGTATAGTTTTTCTGTTTATCATTGAATATACAGAGTATATAGATCTTGTTTTAGTTGATATATAAGCGATAAAATATTATGTGCTAACTAAGTAAATATTTTCCGTACTGATTGCTTAAAGTATTCTCATGTAAAGTGTAGTATTCTTATTTATCTGAACTTCTTTGTTAAGTTAATAAATAAAATATGCATCATCAATATGTATAGCTTTTCTTCCCTTTTACTTTGTACCTGTCATACACATGGTTAAAGGAAAATCTGTATCGTATTCATGTCAATTGCCTGGATTATTGTAAATTAAATAAAAATTTTAAGATCTATAGATTTTACTTATCAATGAAATTGCAAATAATATAATTTCATGGAAATTTAAAGAAGAGATAAATTTGTTTTCAGTTGCATTTATAAGCCAATATATCTAAAGACAATTTTATTTACTTATTCTTATAAGTACAGCTATGAAAAAACGTGAAATTGTTTATGGTTTTAGAAAAAATTTTAATTATATGTAATAATACCAGGGAAATAATTCCTATAGCCAAATTATATCAGTATTTAATAATTTTAAACTTTTATTCAGACTATATAGACATGGTTTCCGCGCACCTGGAAAGTCAGGGAAAATCATGGATTTAGACAATGGATTAATTTTGTCATGGAAAGTCTTGATTTTTCAAGTAAAATGAGTAAAAGTCATGGAAAGTCACATATCCGCTAAACTACCGATTAAATAAAAATGCATTGAATTGTTTAATTCTATTTTTACTTGTCGTTTGGCTGAAATTACTGAGTTTGGTATTTATGTATTATCTTATTGACCATATTGCCAAGTAAAATTTGTTCACCAAGGAAACTCAAAGCAAGAAAGCTTAATGGGTGGGTAAATGTATATCATTCTGGTTTTTTCTTAAATTGTAGATTAAAATTTTATTAATATTATAATAATTATTTTTTAATAAAAAATAGTTAAGATTTTTGCACAAAATATAAGTTTATCTCTAGGGATATTGTATATAAACATTATAGGGTTATATTTGGCTATTATTCATGGTCACCTGGATAATACCAAAGTATCCTGAATTCAAATTGGAAACATTTTGATTGAAAAATTGCTACATGATTAAACTTAGGTATGTAGATGGAACAATTTATTTTTATGTATGTGAGTTTATTAACACTTATAAAGTAAGATTATAGTTTTTTTATGTTAAAATTCCGGTAATTTCTCTAAAAGCATATATTTTATTTGTATGTACGTCAGAAATTTTATTGATATATACGTTAATGAAAGCTTTTTAAAGTCATGGAAAATGATTTGCTAAATCAGGGAAAGTCATGTATTTGAAAAATTTTATTTTGGCAGATACCCTGTATAGAGATCTAAAATAAAATGGTGCAAAGAAAAAAAGGTTTTTAACACAACTTTGCTCTCTCTCCCCCCCCCTTACAAAAACTACTTTAAAGCAGTTTTAAATTATTTGTAATATAAAGTTACTAATTTAAGTTGTTCCTAAGTTAATTGAACTCTGAACTTGAAATGTTCTCAAAATACTTTTATTCTATTCCAACCAGGGTTGGAAAAAAATCATGATTTTTTTTTTAATAAAAAAAATCAGATTTATTTGATTTAAATCAGGTTTTTTTTTTTATTTAAATTGGATTTTTTTTCTGAATACTAATTTTAATTGTTGTTTTTGCAATATACATAGAATAGTTTGTTATAAGATGTAACATCTTATTTATCTAGTATATTCTGCACACTGATTACCTAAACTTAAATATATAAATTTTAATCTAAATACATTCTATTATTTTGTAATTGGATAGTGCAAACTAAATAAAGATGTAAATTAAAAGAACAAATTAAATATTCTTTTAATGTAAACTGTTTATTTAAAAAAAAAACAAATCATAATTATTTCAATATTTTTATGCACTGCATTATGGATTTAATTATTTCAATAAAAACAGTAATTTTGATGCTTTATCCACTCCTAATTGGTTATGAAGGCTAGAATGAACAATGCATAAAGAAGAAAACTGTCTTTCCATTTTTAGCAGAGGAAGCCGCGGCTGTTGTTATTTGATAAATAAACTGGATTTCAAGTTCTGTAATACTCTCTTTACCTCCCATTACATAAAATGAATTCCACCAGTCATAATCAATCATTGTACTACCCCTACTCCATACTTTCTGATAACAACCCCTAAATTCTTGGAAAGCACATGTTATCTATTTATACTTATTTACTTATTGGTATTACTGTGCTGACTGATTCCCAATTCTCCTGTCTTTGGAATATAGGTTTTAAAAGAAGTGAAAAAAAAATGATTTAAATCAATAATTTTAAGAAAAAAAATCAACTGATTTAAATCAAGATGAAACCTGATTTAAATCACTGATTTTAACTTGATCCTTTCTTCCAATTTTTCTACAGTTATTTTTATGAAATGCCTTGCATTTTATCTATTTCAAAACTTTTCTTAGAAGTACAACGCTTAACATAATTTAGTCATTTTTATTAAAAATTGTGTGCGGGTACATTGCATTAAATTGTACATTTTGCACATTTTATAAATTTAGTCATTCAGTTAAATCTCAATAGATTGAAAATTATTTAATTTTTTAACCAACTTTTCGTATTTTTATATCGAAATATATAAACAAATATATAAATAACAACCATAAGATTTTTGTATATTATTTATTATTTTGGATAAATTTATATAGTTTAATTTAGAATAAATATTTTGAATAGTTCGTAATTTATTTTATTAATATTATTGTTAACATTACATTTAATAGAGTATTTAAAATATAATTTATTTTTAATGTTGAAATTTTTCCTTTTAAGTGTTACAAAAACTTTAATTTTATGAAAATTTAAAGAACTTTAATTTTAATTTTTTAATTATTTTTTAAATCCTTTAACAATTTTGAATTTTTTCGTTTTATGAGAATAGTTTTATGTTTTTATTTTAAATTTTTAAAGGTATTAATAAGCTAAAAAAACAATTATTGTTAAATAACAATAATTTAAATCATTTTTATTAAAAATACACCCAAAACTTAAATTGCAATTACATTTTGGCACCATTTTATATTTTTCTTTTAAATTATGTGATAAAATATTTACATTTAAGTAAGGTAATTCATCTAATAATTTTGTTTTCAGATACTATAAATTTTCATATTTTTTGACCAAATTACTTTGACGTATTTCATGTTATCAGTTTTAACTTAGAATATTACTTTCATTTTGAATACAGTTTTTAATCCTAATTTTAAATCCAGTTTTATTCCATTGTTAACAGCATTATCATTTGAATAAGTAATTAATATTTATGTCATGTGAGTAATATTTTTTTTGTAACATTTGATTCTAAAAAAAAAAAATTATCGAAAAAAAAAAAAAAATTAAATTATATTTTTTTTTTTTGGTTTGGTTTTGATTCAGTTTTCTTACATGGACAAAAATGAAAACAATTGAAATAAATAATAATTTAGTAAATATAATTTTGAAAATATAAAATATAAATTCTAGATAATATTAGTATCAATAAAAATATAAAAAAAAATAAATTTAGTTTATGTACAATAGAAAGTGAAAAAAAAAAGTGAAAAAAATGAATTTTTTATTAAAAAAAAATTTAAAACTCTAAATAAAAAAATCAAATATCTAAAAAAAAAAAAAATTCAGATTTCAAAGTTAAACATATGATGACTAGAACATGTTTACGATTTGGTTTCCCAGATGTTAAACAGTTAAGATTTGGCAATATTTGCGACAAAAGCGAACATAGTTAAAAGGACTTTACACACATAAAAAAACTCCTCTGTATTTTAATTTTATATTTAAATTTATTTACCAGTCTTAGAAACAACTTATATTTGTTAAACCTGGTTATTTAGTTTCATTAATTTGTCATTGAAAATATTTAAAATAAACCAATAGTTTGTGTGTGTATATATCAAGAATAAATAGTTAAGAGGAATGTATACAAATAAGCATTTTCTTTTTGAATATCAGTCAGTTTTAAAAGAAAATGTTCATATGCTAACATTTAAAAGAGTATTTTATTTGAAATATTACTTTATCAAGGCTGATTTTTTTATGGTAGAATTGAAAATTCATCATAATTAACTATTTTATGACTAAAAAATAAAGAAAAAAGTTTTGTTGAAAAAAAAAATATAAAAGTTTTAAACCCATATAATAATTAAAATTTTTGGACTATGAGAACTGTGGAAAAAATGTCCTCACAACAGTGTGAGAAACTTGTGTATTTTCTTTTCTTGCTTTAAAATAATTATTACTGCACAAAATTCATACATTTTAAACCAGCTTCATTATATGCTAAATTCTTGCACTTTGAAAATTCTCATACTCTTTGAATATATCGGTTTCCTAATGTGAAATTTTTGCTTTCTTCCCATTATTGTCATTTCATGCAAAATTATCACATTTCATTCATACTAACTGTATTTTTTTTTCTTGTTTCCCTTCTGACCTTTATTCTTTATATTACAATACGAATACTTAAAAGTGTTTGACACAGCTGAAATAAGTGGGACATTGCCAACACCTTTAGACAGGAAGGGGGGGGGGTATAATCGACATTACTCTATTAATGTGATCACTCCCCTTTCTGTGGAATCCAACAATAAACAATAACATGCACATCATATTAGCAAGTGCAGAATTTTTTTTTCAGAAGAAACAATCCATTACAGATCCTACTGTAGAGTAGTTGGGACATCTACTCTACAGTGGGACACAATTTAGCGATAACTCAGTTCACTATTTTATATGCAAAGGAGATATTGTTAAGTTTTGGACATTGATTTGTTTTCCAAAGCCTAGTAATATTTTAATTTTTAGAAAATTCACTCTGTTCTTTGGAAAGGGTGAGAAATTATTATCAATTTTTTTTTTACTGTGATGTGAGAATTCTGATAAAACCGTATTTTTTTTTTAAATTTCTATTAACATGTAAAAATTTTAAATATTTGTTTGTCTCCATATTTTCTGCAATTTCCCTTTATATCTGTTTATAAATACAAATATATTTTGTATGTAATTCTAATAACATTGTTTTATATTCTTTATATGTTTTGTTTAGATGTCTGATGAGGAGGACTATATGTCAAGTGCTTTTCTAACAGTTTCGGAAGACATACGTCCTGGTTTGGTGTTTTCTAGACAAGTTAAAAGAAAATATGAGATAGAGAAGAAAAGAGTTGAATCAAATAAAATCCATAAAACGAAGTCCCGGAGAGAACTAGAAGAGGAATCGAGGAATGCTGGTCTAGATAATGCTATTAGTTCAGACAATAAAGGTTTTGCTATGCTGCAAAAAATGGGATATAAACCAGGTATGAAATTAGGCCCTCAGAAAGAAAGTTCCTCTAATTCTGGTCTTTCAGAACCTATAAGAATTCAAGTTAAAACAGACAGAGGGGGTCTAGGAAGAGAAGAAGAAATCCGAAAGAGGATTGTTGAACGTGAAGAGAAAAGATCTAAAATAAAAGTGTACAAAGAAGAAGAAACTGATCGCTTAACAAAAGAATTTTGTGAAAGGATGAGAAACAAAACCTTTATGAGAAATTTAATGAGTGATTTGAGGAAAAGCCAAAAAGTTTGTCAGCAACTTGATACAGAAAATGATGTAAGTGAGCCTATGCGACCATGGTTTTGGTATACAGTAGAGTGTGATGAAGAGGAAGATGAAGAAGAAAATGAAGAACCAGAGGATGAAATAGAGCCTGATGAACAACTTAGCTTTATTTTAGATTATGTAAGGACTAAATACTTATATTGTTTGTGGTGTGGTACAAGATATGATAATGAAGATGACATGAATTCAAACTGTCCTGGTATTGAAAAAAGTGACCATGATGATGAGTTATAGTTTAAAAATTGTGATAAATTTTAGATGCAATAAATGTTGACTAATTTTCTTGCATAAAGGGATACTTCTTTATAATGAAAGAAATCTAGTATGTTTCTTTTTAATTGGTAATTTTCAAACAAAATTGCTCTAAAAGAGTTTATGGGATACTTAATTTTTAATTAAATATACATACTGCTTTTTATCTTTCAGAGATAAATATCATTATTCAGAATGAGATAAGGATTCACAGAAATATAAACCATCAGGCGTATTAAAAATGTATTTTGTTTATTTAATAATTTAAATAAAAGAAGCAAGTTATTTAAATTAAAATTATTGAAAATGTCAATATTAATTGAATCATTAATTCCTATTTTTTCATTGTTATGTGTAATTATGAAATAAGTAAATATGATTTGTTTCATATTTCCTTTCAATTTATCAATATATATTTATATTTAAATTTATTTTTGCAAAGTTGGGTGCATTTTATTACAAGTAAATATTTTTTTTAACTCTCTTTGGTGTGCTATCAAAACAATCTGTACTTAAAAATTTAAACTGAAAAAAGCATTCAAATGTTTTCAAGTTTCCTTAATTTTTTTATTTCATATTTTTTAAAATTAAATTTTAAGATTGTTTTAATAAAAAAAAAATCTTTGGCTTAATCAACTAGTGTTTAATTCAATTTCTAAGATCTTTGTTATTATTTATTTTGAATTTGGTTAAATATAAAATAGGTATGTTATATTTTTTTTATCGACTTTGTTTACATTGAAACAGTATTGCTCCTAGAACATTTTCCTTTTAACTTAGTTTTTGTATAGAATATTTATAATAAGCTAAAATGATCATTGCTAAATATATGTAAACTAATTATATATATCCATTGGTAAAATGGATTTCTCTAAGAATTATATATTTTTACATCTTAGGAGCTTAATCTAAAGAATATGATTTTCATTATAAATCAAGTTTATTGAAAGTTTTGCCTTGCTTAATGAAAAAATGTATTCTTTAGATACTAATGTTAATAATAACATATATTCTTATACAATGTATCTTTTTCTTTAAATATGTTCCAATTAAAAATCTTCGAGTATATCTAAAAATTTCAAAATTTTGAAGAAAAAAAAAAGAAAAAAACTTTTAGGTTTGGTATCAAAAACATTAATTCATATGTTTAAAGTAATTACTTAGAAATCTAAAAAATAATCTAGTCATCATTTTTAATATTTTATTACGACTAAGAGAATGGCTACAAAATATGTAACAAAAAACAAATTCATATGCAAAGAATGTAACACTAAAAATAATTTATCATTACAAATGTCACATGATCACACATTTTCAGACATCACATATAAATTACTCCTTCCTTTGAAAATGTTACCACTATTTTATACAAGAACACTTGACAAGAAATATATTTACATCTTGTTTCACAAAATTTATAAAAGCAATATTGCACTTATTTAACAAAATTACAAAAGACTAGATACACAAAAATGTCATACATAGAGCTTCCATATTGATATTGGTTGACGATAAATGCCAGGAGCTCCTTGTTCTCTGCCACCAA
>CM063511.1:55329072-55334072 GCA_032207245.1 Pardosa pseudoannulata | reverse complement strand
CATTCTTTGAGGTATAATACTTTCTTTCAAAACAAAAATATAAAAACTTTAACTTCTTTGAAGGAAAGCCCAGTGTTGCTGGGGTAGCAATTAGTGTTCCCAAGACATAGGCCCGAGGTTCGATCTTCAGGCTGGACAAGGTTGACTTAGCCTTTCATCGCTTTTGTGGGTACACAAACTGAGGACCAAGCATGCTTGGGAACTAAACATTGGGGGTTCTGTGCAAGGTTGATTTCCCAACTGGGACATATGTTTCACACCCCAGGGGCTTCAGGAAAGGTCCTTCCAGGGTTTTAAAAATGGAGATTGATGCGATAGGCCTTGACAAAATTATAGTATATCAGATCAGGGTCGTAACTAGGGCGTGGCAAAGGTGTCATTTGCAACGGGCGCATCAGTCATAAAGACGCCTCTCTGTGATGAAAATGGGATCTGAAAGAGGATGATTCGATTCAAGTAGAAATAAGAAAATGAAAAATATATTTTTTTACTATAAAATCTGATTTTATTAATAAAATCCAAAGTGTTTAGAAATTTTTTTATAAACTTTTTTATTTTTTAAAATGCTTCAAGAGACTAAGATTACAGATTCTTATAAAATGTTTCCCAAAGACTCCTAAAATGCCTTAATATATATCAGGGTATTAGTTTTAAATCTTGAATTTATTAAAGTTATTAAAACTAAATTTAAATTTAGAAATTCGTCAATATTTTAAGAAAATTTAACGTACAAATAAAAAATATTCCACTCATATAAATTAGTTCATTTATCAGCAAAATAATACCCCCCTCCCTAGAGTGTTCTAAAATATTTAAAGTATTAATCAGGTAAAAATAGAAGAAAAAATAAAAATTAATATACTAGGAACATTTTAAGAATTAACTAAATATTTTGAGTTCATTCTGAATATATGATATACAAAAAAAAAAAAAAAAAAGGCATGCTTATATATTTTCCCACTATATTTGGTGTTAGGGGAGCAGGCCAATTTTTTGTCACAGGTACCAAAGGAGCTAGTTATGGCCCTGTGTCAGATACTTAAAAAGTTGATCATTTATTGAATTTCCATCTACCTTCCATGAGAAAGAAAACAACTGAGAAAACAAAAATTATACAAGCTAATTTTTAGTTGGCCCTAAAAAGGGATGCTAGGCATTAACATGTTACATACAAAAATCTGCTAGTTATGATTTTGTACCAAAAATGCTTTATTATTTATAATTAATATATTTCCTCAAAGTAATCTAATAAAGAAAATGACAGTAAGAGTTTTAAGAACATACCAAAATGGAATCTCCATAGTTCATTAAGGGTAATACCAGATCTTTCTCCTCCAAAAATGTACATATGAGCCAATCCTTTCACTGCAGCATGGCTGTGTAATTCACCTGGGCCTCGTTGTACTTTTATCCTTGACCATTGATGTGTAGCTATATTAAATTGAATATTTTCATATGATTTGTAGATGTGTTTAGAAAAATTTATTATATAATTATACTTAATTAAATATAATACTGAAGAATATATAGAACTAATACATGGTATATGTTTTTTATGCTAAAAAACAATAAACACAAATCTTTCATAAATATCTTTACAAAACTCAGCTGTTTAAAGATGTAATATTAGATTTTTTAACAGCATATTATAAAAATATATGATTTTAAATACATAAGAATTTAACTAAGAATCAAATGTTTGAATGCTTTAATGTTTCCTTGAAATTATTCATCATATTTTTAAATAGAAACAGTTTAATTCAATAAGTAATAATTCTGAAATGCAGAAACCAGTCAAAAGAATGTAGTATAAAAATAGTTTATGCATCAGTTTTAGAGATCAATTTTACGAAAATTTTTAACTATTTTTCTAATTTGATTTATGTTGTTTTCTCTTTTTATTCCTAACTTAAATTGATTTAGGTATTAGCTAACATTATTGTAAATAAATATTTTAGGTAAGATTGAATTAAGAGAGACACATAAGAAATAATTTGCTTAAATGGCTTGATTTATATGTGGTACAGTTGATTTATATAAACCATATCATATATATCAAACAGTTGAAGCCTAACAGTGGCCAAATGGATAAGGCATAGTTCTTTGGTACCAGAGTTCATGTGTTGAAATCCCATTGTTTGCATGAATGTGTGTAGTTCTTTGAAATCAGCTTTAAGCAGAAGGTCACAATCTCATTAGCTCTCTTGTTGCAAAACAGTAGATTTTAGCACTCCAAATCAATCATACAGTTTGGTAGGTATAATAAATCTAACTATACTTTGAGCAGTTGAAGAGCAATGATCTTCAAACTATGTTCTATGGAACTCTAGGATTCCAAGCTATATCTTTGGGATTCCACAAGTCAAAATACATATAATATAAAGATAGGTAACATCTGGAGTACTTATATCAGAATTATGCAGCAATTATTTGAAATTGTGTACATTATGTGGACAACTCAGAAAATTATCCACATGTATCACCCACTTTGAATGGAATACCTGTTAATGAAACTTTATTTCTAATACTTATTATAATTGCAAGCAAACAGTTAGAAATTTTAGTAATAAAATATTACTCTAACCATCATAGTGATTATTACATAACAGTTAATTAAATTAAATTGATTTTAATAAAGGAACTGAAAATTCCTTTACAGTTTTTCTTTTTTTTTTGAGAATATTATGTCACAGTCTAGTAACACCATGAGTACTTGCTTGACTTTTAGCGTTAGCTTGGGAAGCCTCTGAATTCCAGAATTTGATTACATCAGGACCAGAACATTCTTTTACACACTCCTTGTAAGCAACACCCTCAAACCTCATTGAATCATCAATGTTTCAAAAACTTTTGAACACTACATTGTCATTAAAATTTATGTTATCTATTTGGTCTGGTTCAAAACTAAGGCTTGCAGGTTGGTCCATTCTCACAACAAAGGAAAATGAGAATGCAGATTTAGGAAAAAGGGGATGTGAAGGTTTCCAGACTGTTAACTTTTCATCAACCTTGTTTGGTTTGGTATGGAGCACTACAGTCTACTGTTTTACAACACGAGGGCTAATGAGATCAGGACCTACTGCTTAAAGCCAATTCCAAATGGCAACAAAAATCCATGCCATAGTGGGATTCAAATCCATGAACTCTAGTACCGAAGATCAGCACCCTAACCATTTGGCCATTGTTTGGCTTTCATCAACCTTGAGAAGATTATTTTCCACTTTAATTATCTTATGAAATAAACTTATCAGAAAGGCAAAACTCTCTAACCAGCTAACATTCCAGCATCCTGCTAGTTTCCAAGCAATGAAGAGGGCAGGATGGTGTGCATTAAGTTAGTGTGTGATATGATATGCTAAAGCTAGTTTCTAACTGAAATCCATGAAGGAATATAGCACATAGACTCAAGGTTTGGTTTGGTTTGGAGCGCTACTGTCTATGGTTTTTCTGTATACACGAGGGGTAATGAGACTAGGACCTACAGCTTAAAGCCGATTCCAAAATGACTACAAACATCCATGCCTGCAGCAAGATTCCAACCTGTGAACTCCGATTCTGAAGAGCAGCGCTCTACCATTTGGCCATCTTTTGGCCATAAACTCAAGGAAAGAAAATCTGCTACATGTGTGCAGAATGTGATGAACCCTCATGGATCACAACAGGCTTCTCATCTTTCCATGCCAAATAATTGCTATTAAATTAAATTATTCCTACAAATATAAATGGCTTTGTATGTAGCATATTTACCACCCTTAGGATTTGAATGCCAACATAAAATTCAGCATAATAAAATGCATTTTCTTAAATAAAAGAGATAAATGTCCTATGAAAGGATTAAAGAAACTCTTACAATTAAAAATAAGGAAAATTACAGGTAGGAATATAATGGTATGGAAAATTAGTGAATATGTAAATAGTAAATTATAGGGAATTATGTATTTTGCTCATTTATGCATAATTTATGTTACTCTGTATTTATTATGTTGCTCCCTTTTTTTCTAGTAAATTTCATTAATTTTCTATGAAATTTTTTTAGTACAATTACAATACTTTTCTTTAACTGTTTTTATGTAAAGTACCAATTACATATTGATCGACTTCAAGCATTATTTTAAGATATAATTTACTAAGCATGATAAGGGGTTTCTTGAGTCAACAAAGTTTGAAGATCACTATGAGTATAAAAAGAAGTGAATTTGAAAAATCATGTTACAAAAAGTTACTTTTAAATTACATACAAAATTCTAAAAGACCAGACATGCCAACATTCAAGCTCTTGTGACAGAAGCAACAACGTGGTTTCAAATTTTAGCATGCTAATTAGATTATACATAGTACATATCTTATTGGTTTCTAAACTAAAATTAAATTTAAAATATTTACACAGTAGTAAGTTGTAAAATTAAAATTTATGTATTTAAAATGTATAAGTAGCTTTTTTATCTTTAACAACTTATTTTTAAGAACAGTGTTTCTTGTAGCAACATTGACCCTGATTAAAATATTTACGTTTTTCTATCATCAGGGATTCTAGAGTCTGTCTACTCAAATTTGACCTAAATACAGTTTGATTTTTCTGCACAGTACTTAAAAACTCTTTAGAATGCAGCATTACTGTGTGGAAAGAGTAATATTCAGCAGTATATTTTGGAAAACTTTGTATTTAATTGATGAATTGCAATCTTCTGGCCGTTCAAAAGTTTGTTATTTTCCGGAGGAATCTGAAGAGTCTCCGGAGTTATCCATTTTTCTGGAGCAACTCCAGAGAATTTGGAGTAGTTGGCATGCCTTTAACACACAATATATGTTATCAACTCCTTAATATTGAATAATATTTTGTGTAAACTTACTGAAATCCCATTTCCAAAAGTCTGCTCTAGGTTGGAGATCTGTAAGACCACCATATATCCACATAGCAGCATCATGAATGACACAAGAATGGTTATGTCTGGGAGGGGGCTGTTCAAAATAACTTGGAGTTAAAAGAAGAGTCCACCTTT
>CM063511.1:55246572-55324072 GCA_032207245.1 Pardosa pseudoannulata | reverse complement strand
CTTGCCCACTGAATTTGAAGAGATCACTTATCTGGTGAATTTATTATTTGTACCTGCGAAGCAGAGAGAGTTTATGAATTATCTTTTTATTATTTGACGTCTATATGTAGTTTTTTTTAGAAATATGTTAAAGTAAAAGTTTCTTAGCTCTTATGTACTTCAATCTTTTGTTACCTCGTATTATGGAAAATGGTGGAGGGTGTAGTTTTGATTATAAATAACACTTTTTTTTTTAAGAGGTTATATTATTGTTATAGACAGGTGCCTCTAAAAAGTGATTAACGTTGTAGGCAGGGTCATAATACATTAAGTAAATAAAGAATTACCGTAACAAAAATAATGAATCAATGCATTGTTTTGAGTGATTTTATTGTTATTGCAGTTCTACGTTAATAAAAGTTTTCATATCTCAAGCAGAAGTCCGTGTTTTACATTTTCTATAAAATGCATTCACATCCTCTCGATTTATCGCAGTTTTAAATTCTCTAAAATCATTCACAGTTGGAACTTCGACATACCATAATATGTGCAAATAAATAGAACTTCACGTGGTAACGCAATAGCAAAAATTTAGCGGTATTAATTATTCGGAGCGAAAAATGTAAGTATAGCGTGATTTTAGCAGTTAATTATAATAAGAGATAATCACAATTTCTTGTTTAGTAATGCACAAAACTTGCAGTAGATGCATGGAGACAATAGCATAGACCAGTGTTAACACATTGCATGCGGGACACGTACTAGTACGTTTTCTGACGACTGATACTTGAGAGCGGGTCACGTACTAGTACGGGTTAGGGTAACAACATGGTTTGTTGGTGGGTCCAAAAATAATGCTATATACAGGAAAACAAAGCCGAATGTTCTTGTCTACTACATAGATTCTGGAAAAATTTAGACAAATAAAAACTAGTTTTGACATTAATCGATGCGGAACCACAGAACGGGAAAAAATTAAAACTATATACTACTATTTCAATTTGATTTTTCATATTTACGATACTAATATAAATTTATCCACTAAAAAATATATTTTTTTTAGTACAAAAATCTTATAGTTGTTATTTATATATTTCTCTATATATTTCAATATAAAATACGAAAAGTTGGTTAAAAATTTAAATAATTTTCGATCTTTTGAGATTTAAGTTAATAACTAGATTTACGCGCAAAACGCCCGCTCCCGGTATAATTCCGCTGTGAAATGTACCCGTACACAATGTGTTAACCTCTTGGTTTAAATGATTAAAAAGAATGTAATATAAAAATAGGCTTGCATGCGTGCATATACTATAGCTAAGCTTATTATAATTACGTTAATTGTAGCCCTCAATTTCTTATTATAAATTTTTATTATATAAGACATGCCTATTATTATATCGGCCAGAAAAAACTTCAAAATTGAATAATTCAATTACGAATAAAGATAAAAAGATGCAAATTGAAACAATCGGATGAGTTTTTTGGTTTGGTTTGGAGCACTACGGTCTACTGTTTTGCTAAGGAGAACGGGATCTACTGCTTAAAGCTGATTCCGAATGGCTACGAACATCCATGCAAGCAGCGAATTTCGGTACAGGAGTTCGCGGTTTTTTACGTGACATAAGGAGAAAAAATTTTACTAGTTATTTTTCACCTGTAGATGGCGTTACTAGTTTTTTTTTATCATCGGATTTTACAAAGTAGTAGATAGTTTAAAACAGCATTTGTATGAGATGCTGGTGGTTAAAGCTTAGACTTAGTAGAATGAAGGTTGAGAATCATAGATATAAACAGCATCGTTATACAGAGGTTTCACTGAATCCTATTTTTTTATTTATAGAAAAAATATAAAAAAATATGAAAAAACAATCTTTTAAATCTCTGCAACATTTTCTTTAATTATTCTCATGAACATAACTGTACAAAACAATTAATACAGAAGTTAATTTTTTAAAATGAAATTTTTCATAAATCAGATTTAAAATTGCAATTTGCAAAGGTTTATAGACGTGAATAAAATCATATTCAGATGGATAATAAAAGGAAAATAAAATAAGAGGCAATTTTCCCTCTAAATCGAAAACCCTGACTGAGAAATTTCATCTGTTTGCAGCTTGCTCGAACGATGACTATGAAATTTTATTTGAGATAAGCGAAGGTGCATTCTGAAGAATGACTCAATGTAAAAAAAAATTTCGAATAAAGAAACGCTTGTTGTTTTTGTCAATATCGTGAAAATATTGCACTAAACGTAGTACACAATGACTTATTTAATTTCCAGAAGACGGAGGAATAAAGGAGAAAAAGGCGAAGCACAAATGGGGAAAAAGAAATGTATTGAAAAATGCAGCTGAATAACGTATTTCAAAGTTATTAAAAAAATGAAAAATAGAAAACTAATCAATTTGTTAAAAAAAGTAAAAAAACAAACAATCAAGCATAAAAAAGCTTTCAATAAAACGAGGTGAAGGGGATATAAATGTTTTTTTTAAAAAAGGAAGGAATATTTCAAGACAAAGCTCTTAAAATTTCAACTCAATATCATTTGTTGCGAGACGCTGTGATAGGTTTTATAAAAAATATTCTGAATTTTCATATCAGTAAAAGTAAAAAAGTTCATTTATTAAGTGTTACTGAAATGAAGGAGAGTGCAAGTTTTGGATTTTTTTTTTCAGACGGTTGGACAACAGCCCGGAGTGTATTGAGCATTGAGCTGCGTTTAGCAGTGTGTATTTATATAAATAAGTGAATAAATAAATTTATACACACACAAATATATACGTATATATATACATACACATATATATGTACATATATATATGTATATATATATATATATTTATGATGTTTATATATGTATGTATATGTATATAAATATATATTTATATATATATGTATGTATATGTATATATATACATATATATATATATATATATATATATATATATATATATATGTGTGTGTGTGTGTGTGTGTGTGTGTGTGTGTGTGTGTAATAAGACGAACTTCCCGATGGGTGGTTGCAGTCATGGCCATAAAAATGACAAAGTTTTAGCAAAAGACCTTAAATAAGATAACGTTGGAGGACGGGTTACCACTTCATCATAAGGACAGGACAAACTAAAGGGTCAGCTAGCATGAAGTTATATGTAAAATACTCTTAACACCTGGGTCAAAATCTGTGGGAAAATCTCTAGGAAAATCTGCCTCAGACAGCACGTATTTCCTTTTTGTTTGGAAATTTCCTAAATTGTTCGCTAGGGTAATGTAGAGTTATAATTGGTTAGATCCCTTCTCTGAGGGCGTAAACTGTAGCCCGAGTGGTCAATTTAGGTTAGGTGTTAAAAAGGGGTTTGGTTTGGTTTGGTTTGGAGCGCTCTTTTGCACTACTTTTGCAACACGGTCTACTTTTGGTCTACTATTTGCAAAACGAAGGCTAATGAGACCAGGACCTACTGCTTAAATCCGATTCCGATCGGGTACGAACATCCATGCCACAGTGGGACTCGAACCTACGAACTTAGGATCCGAAGGCCAGCACCCTAACCAATCAACCACCGTTCGGCGGGTTAAAAAGGGGAATGCAAAAGGGCGCGGGAATTTTTAGCCCTTGACTTAAGTTTTGAAAACCCCCGAGAATTTTCCCGGGCTGTCTTAGGGGTTTTATACAAAATGCCTACATTAGTTTCCCGATCCAGTTTACTTTTCCTTTCATATGTATGTATATATATATATATATATATATATATATATATATATATATATATATATGTTTACTTTATGGCTGTAATTCATAAAGATATTGTAACATTTTGAGTTTTTCGTAATCCTAAAACTTATTTAAGAACTACTATTCTAATCAGTGAAATTAATTAATTCTACGGTCTCTGAAGGAAAAGCACCCAAAATCCATTTATAATCTCTTTCAATTCCTAGGCGTTCTTGTGCATGCTTAGGAAATAAGGAAATTAAATATTAATTAAAAGGTAAGCGCTGAAATATTTTGGATGAGTCATAAATCATCCCCACCGAAGTGCTGGGCAAAAGAAACCTCAATTTTCCTCCAAGTTAAACGGTCTCCTCGCAAGGGAGGAAATTTATCCCCACGTGGAAAAGGATCCCCTCCTAGCTTTTTGATTGATACCCGTTCTGAAGTGGCCGACTGTCCAATTTTGTTAACTGCTAACTATAGGATGTTTAATATAGACACAGAGAGACTAGTTTATTTTTTATGACTGTGTTCTGCAAAGATATTGTAAAATTTTAAATGCCTAGTAACTCTGAAATGGTTAAAAATTAATGCTTTAATAGAGAAAATTATTCTCCACTAATTTCCCAAAATATTTTATTAAATATTAATATTAATATTTATATTTTATTAAATATTTTACTCTGAAAGATAAAAAGCAATATGTATATTTAATTAAAAATTAAGTATCCCATAAACTCTTTTAGAACAATTTTGTTTGAAAATTACCAATTAAAAAGAAACATACTAGATTTCTTTCATTATAAAAAAAGCATCCCTTTATGCAAGAAAATTAGTCAACATTTATTGCATCTATTATCACAATTTTTAAACTATAACTCATCATCATGGTCACTTTTTTCAATACCAGGACAGTTTGTATTTATGTCATCTTCATTATCATATCTTGTACCACACCACAAACAATATAAGTATTTAGTTCTAACATAATCTAAAATAAAGCTAAGTTGTTCATCAGGCTCTATTTCATCCTCTGGTTCTTCATTTTCTTCTTCATATTCATCACATTCTACTGTATACCAAAACCATGGTCGCATAGGCTCACTTACATCATTTTCTGTATCAAGTTGCTGACAAACTTTTTGGCTTTTCCTTAAATCACTCATTAAATTTCTCATAAAGGTTTTGTTTCTCATTCTTTCCCAAAATTCTTTAAACTCTACGGTTTCTATATTAACAGCATCCATAATTATTTATCTATTTTATATAAATGAATATATGTCTGTTAGTTCTTTATGCATTACTACACCATTCATCCGATAGACTAGGAACTTTGGAAAATTACTGAGATCGAAGGTTTCTGGCATAATTAAAAAAATATCTAATTAGTTAAAAAGATATGATTAAAAACCGACCAAAATACCGTTTAATTATGTTGGACGCCCATTTCTATTGCTGAGTTGGCGTCAAAAACAACCGTGGTTTTTATAGTTGACATTAATATCGCTTGATATTTGATATTACGAGTAACATAAAAATAAATCTACACTATTAAAATTAAGAGTGTAAAGAAATATATTTATGATGGTATGTTCATGAGGCTATTTTCCCAATTGCTGGTAGAATCCCAGTTCCGGGGGCCGGCCGTCATGTTTTTGGCTATATTTTTGTACAAGTGATCGCCAAATTGTTGCCAAGTGATGTTTACAATTTGTGCTTCGTTTTGTATTAAGTTTATACCCATTTTCAAAGCATAATTTGAACAAAAAAAGGTTTGAAATTTTGTCAAGATAAAAACAAATTTAAATTTGAGTTTTTAATGTATTTAAAGGAGCTTTTGCACTGTTTATTGAACTAAACAGCGTGGAAAATTTTGCAATAGGTGCAAATTAAGCAAAATATAAGCATTAGTTGGTTATATTTAGACAATTATGCTTATAAAATATTTAGTTATATTTATAAAATACGGTTGCTATTTAATGAAATTATTGTAAAACTATCAAAAGATTAAAAAGTAATAAAGTGTGGTACAATTTGGCCCACGTTTGGCCTTCCCACTGTACTTGGTTCGGTGGGCCTTCCAAACTGGGATACGGCCCGACTCCTAAAAGCTGAATTTATTTTGATCATTAAAATTCCATAATTACAATTAGTTAAAAAGATATGATAAAAACACAAAAATAAGGCGCGGTGCCAGTTTTTGACTATAGGTACAACTAATTGTTATGAGTAATTACTTTTTTTTATAGTTAATAACTTCTGTATTCGAAAAATTCCAATTTCTAAACCATTTTCTTTTTCACAGCTTAATTAGATCTGAATCCATGGGTGTAAATATTCATTTTACATTCTCATCTTTTTTAGGAAATTATTATATTTTCTCTCTTGTCTGGGTGAGATTTTGTTTACATTCCGTAGTTGTCATTTCTTAAAGAAAAAATAACTTATTGTTATAGATTTTGTTATTTAACAATTTAATACACCAGAAAATACATAAGAAAATGATGCATTTATGAACAGGAACCACTTAGTTTTCATTTTAGAAATGGCAACTAAGAAATGTAAACAAAATTGAAAGAAAATTATCACTTTTGATTAATAATAACTTTATTACATTTGTAACGGTATATTTAATTTAGAATTAATCATTAACTGTAGATATTATTTTTGTAAATTATTATTTTGTGCTTGTAAAACTTTTCCTTTTTGTATTTTGGCAACACTTATCAGTGTTGTTAGATTTTTGAAAAACTAAACTAGAGTATGGTTAGAGAGAGTAAAAATAAAACATGTAAGAAAGATTTTATGAGCGTATTCTATTTTTTATCCGAGTATTTTTAACCGAGTTGTACCATATCCTCTCCTGAATGAGCTGAAAACCAACACATTAATCCACATTGAATATATAACCTGTTGCTTTCTTATTGAATATAAGATTATTGTATACTTAATCTGTTTACTTTATACACATCTTTTTATTATAACTATGTTCTAATCTAATTGACGTTTATTATAAATAGGAACAGATTTATTGTAGGTTCTCACGTAAAAAAATAAACTACAACTCTGAACTAAGCTAAGCAAAACCTATATGTACTCATTGCCGGCTGTTTTTGTCGATCGCTACGAGAACGTCGTCAAAATGATTGTACATACACGAGAAGGTAAAAAAAAATCATAAAAACAACAATAATGAAATATATATATATTCGTAGTTCTAAATTTTCGACAACCTATTCATAGGGTTGCTACCGGTATTAAAACATCTTCTATCCAACCTATTATGTGATATAATAATCTATGCTATTAAATTTCAATTGTAAAAGCTTACTTT
The DNA here is from genome assembly GCA_032207245.1 of Pardosa pseudoannulata. Lineage (NCBI taxonomy): Eukaryota > Metazoa > Arthropoda > Arachnida > Araneae > Lycosidae > Pardosa > Pardosa pseudoannulata. Next base: position 55,317,047 of record CM063511.1, on the reverse strand, counting down.
TTTTTACTATTTTTCGAAAATTACTCAAAATATGACTTAAGTAATAATTAATTTTTCGATTTCTTGAAATAATCGAATGGTATCTTACAGTAATTAGGTGGAACTACTTAAGAATTGGGTTCCCCTTGTCAAATTTGGAGAAAATATTGGCGATATTTACTAAAATACACATGTAATCCATCTAAACATTGTATTTCTTGCTTTTTCTGGCGACGTTAATTAATGCACATTGCGCCATCGTAATAGAATTATACACTCTTACTTAATTAAAGAAAACAGTTTACAAACGGAACAGCTCCAAATTATTAAAAAACAGCCACAGTGAACCATTAATGGTGTGTTATATCTAATTTTTTTAAGCATTGCGCACTTTTAATATATAAGAAAAGAGTTTCACAAGGAGAGTGGGATGCAAGTATCATATAAATCAGATAGATGTAGATTGTTTGGACACGGTGAGATCAGGAGAAAATGTTAGGCGACTATACTTAAACCATTATCGACAAGTTTGCGGGGGAATCCAGTTCTTTAGTCAAGCCATTGATTTATTTGAAATGACTTAAAATAATCCAAAAAATCTATATCGACCATTTCTTGGTGTTCTAGTACATCATAAAAAGAACCTCTATTCTATGAACTGAAGAAAAGAAAAGTGTAAGATTGGGTATGCAATAAATTAAATTTCTAAAACAATTAAAGCACGCGATGAAAATGTTTATAAAATGCAAATTTCAAGGAATAAATATGCGTTTAAAATAAATATTCACAATAAAAACATTGCATAACTATTCATAATATGTTAAAAATTAACGTATGTAGCAGAGAAAGTTGTGGTATTTGGCATGATAACGCAACGGCTAACAGGCAATATTGTACATGTACATATTCATAACTGGGATTTTACTATTGTTAATAAACCATCATATTTGTAAACAATTGCATACGTGGATCATTTAAAATTTTTATGAATATGTTTATCTATAGTAGTGGTTCTAAACTTTTAACCGGGAGACTTTACTACCCAGACTGAAAACTGCGTGCGAAGCAGTTTGTTATCTATATATTTGATTATTCTCGGTTTGGTTTGGAGCACTACGGTCTACTGTTTTGCACACGAGGGCTAATGAGACCGGGATCTACTGCTTAAAGCCGATTCCGAACGGCTACGAACATTCATGCCATAGTGGGATTCGAACCCACGAACTCCGGTACCGACGATCAGCGCCCTAACCAATTGGCCAGCGTTCGGCTTGATTATTCTCTGAGTTCTTGTGAAATGGGTAGGAAATCAAAAATTAATGAATTCAAACGACTTTTTTTAAGTATTACTAATCCATAAAAAGACGGTGAAATTCTGAAACGTTTATAAGGATGAAAACTTAAACTAAACATTTAAGTTGCTTTATTTAGATACAAACTACATTCTAATTATGTCATCCCTATCGCTTTCTATGACATAAGTGCTTTGTCCCCATATTGCGGTTTGTTGCTTTCTATGGTATGAGTGATGTGCCCTACATTCCAGCCTTTAGTGTTCTGAGCCATAACGCTATGTCCTCATATTAGGAGTCTTTTATTGTCTATGGTATAAAATTTAGACATTAAGGCTTCTCATTTTCTATGCTTGCCCCTGCGTTGATCAGTTTCATTTTCTATGATATAAGTGCTATGTCTCATATCGAGATCTTTCTGCCGTTAAAAGACACGTGCTGAAATATTTTAGATGAGTCATAAATCAGCTGTTCCAAAGGACTGGGCGAAAAGAAACCTCTGCTTCCCTTCAAGTTAAATGTTCTCCTCGCCAGGGGAGAGTTTATCCGGATGTGGTAAGGGATCCCCCCTAGCTTTTTGATGGATGCCCATGCTGAAGCGGCCGTACGTCCAATTCGATTTAAACCCAATGTGGAATAATTTCCCTTCCTCTGTTACCTCGACTTCTCATGAATAAAAGACAGAACAGAAAGGCAGAGGCACAGTCCCATGCTCGTGCCACAAGTTCTCACCGGGAAGGAGAGAATCTGATGCCTTCGAAATGCAATTTGACAGATGAAATGTGAGGGGGAAGGACTTCTTTTTTTTTATGAATGTGTATGCTTTAGATAGGGTATCATATTTTCCTGTTGGAAGCGTGTTACGCGGCTACGGATCGGGGCTTTACGATCGTATGCAATGTACTATGGTTGAAAGAATACTCATGACAAATTCCTGGTGTCCAATCGAATTTCGATAGATTTTTGGAAAACAGGAAAGAAAAATACAGGAAGAGAACTTACTGCTTTTTGTAAATAATAAATGGTATGAATAATGCCCTCATAAGCAGAAACAATTAGTATATAATGAATTTAATTTGCAAAAATTAGTACATGGTTTAACCCTTTTTATCCTGACGGTACTTATGACTACTGGTACTTTATTAGGAATATATAGGTGTTTGATTGAAGAGGTACTTATTATAAGTACCGCTTCAATCAAACACCTATATATTCAGGGTATCTGCCAAAATACAATTTTTCAAATCCATGACTTTTCATGACTTTCCCTGATTTAGCAGATCATTTTCCATGACTTTAAAAAGCTTTCGTTAAAGTATATATAAATAAAACTTCTGATGTACATACAAATGAAATATATGCTTTTAGAGAAATTACAGGAATTTTATCATAAAAAAACTATAAACTTACTTTATAAGTGTTAATAAACTCGCATACATAAAAATAAATTGTTGTATCTACATACCTAAGTTTACTCATATAGCAATTTTTCAATCAAAATGTTTCCAATTTGAATTCAGGGTACTTTGGTATTATCCAGGTGACCATGAATAATAGCCAAATATAACCCTATAATGTTTATATACAATATCCCTAGAGATAAACTTATATTTTGTGCAAAAATCTTAACTAATTTTTATTAAAAAATATTAATTATTATATTAATAAAATTTTAATCTACAATTTAAGAAAAAACCAGAATAATATACATTTACCCACCCATTAAGCTTTCTTGCTTTGAGTTTCCTTGGTGAACAAATTTTGCTTGGCAATATGGTCAATAGGATAATACATAAATACCAAACTCAGTAACTTCAACTAAATTACAAGTAAAAATAGAATTAAACAATTCAATGCATTTTTTTTAATCGGTAGTTTAGCGGATCCATGACTTTTACTCATTTTACTTGAAAAATCAAGACTTTCCATGACAAAATTAATCCATTGTCTAAATCCATGATTTTCCCTGACTTTCCAGGTGCGCGGAAACCATGTATATTCCTAATAAAGCCGTTTTTCCTGACGATACTCACAAGGACATGAACGATGCAGTTCCTACAGCAGAAAAGAAATGACAGCACCAATCAGGAATCCTTTTTATTCGCATAGTACGGATTTTATAATTGGCGTGCTGCATTCGAAGGTCATTTTGTGGTACAGTTGATACACGTGTTGTTCAATTGAGTAAATTTAGTGGTTTATTACCAGTTATTTGGTGCTATTATTTTTTAGAGACATCTATACTTCGCAGGTAATCATTTCATTTGTTTTAATCATAATTTAATGTTTTATTTTTTATCAAAGTCAAAAATATATGTTGGTACTAGAAAGTACCAGCTGCAAAATTAACTACTAAAATACTGTTACAATTAATTTTCTTTTTTCTATGATTTTCTCCATTAAAACTTATCTAATGATGCAAAAATGCAGTAAGAAAGTGGATGGTAAATTAATTTAGGATATAAAGGGTTTAAATAATTAATATCAATCATAAAACTAAACAAAAAGATAACACATGAATTTAATATGAAAATCATTAATACGCACCTCTGCTAACAGTTTGTTAATATAACGAAAATTACACTGCTCGACAATCGCATAAAAAGAAGTTTCTTCTTTGAATAAGTACGAAAATTAATATAATACAATATTTCCTGGATAATGAATTTACCCAAATTTCGAAATTATTCCTTTAGAATTGATTCATCGTATAGTGATAGGAATCCCCTATATAATAATAGTCTAAGTTATCTGTCCGTCTGTCCTCCAATTTATGAAGCGGTTGGACCTGGAATGGATAGAGGCATCCATTCAAAGAGAATAAAGTTTATCTTCTCCTAAACTATCGATCCGATTCTAAAATAAATTTGTATAAATAGGCTTCATATCACAGCAAAAAATACTGTCGTCTTTAAAACGTTCGAAATCCAACCCTTCCCCCCTTTTCGAGAGTTTAATGCCATTATTTCAAGCCCTATTTTCCCCGGTTAAGAGCAGGCGATTAAATTTATCCATTTATCACTTAATAAATAGGTAAAAACAACAATTTTTTCTAGCATTGTGACTTCATTCCTTTAAACATCTCATTTAATCATTTCATATTTTAAACTATTTAAATATCGTCTACACTATTTTAATATCTTTTATCACTGAACTTAGATATTTCGTAAATGATTTTCTTTTATATTTGGCTTAAATAATAGATTAGGTACATATGTGATAATTTTAAATTTAACCATCGATTATTTTTTGATGTAACGAAAATTTTATCACCAGTATTAACAAGTTCTTTTCTTATAAGTCTAGGAGTCTATTTCACTGACTCATAAATATCTAACTTTTAATTTATATATATTTGGAAATTAAGAAGTTTTTTCTTTTGTGTGTTTGTTTGTTATACATAACCACACGGTTTGACTAAATGAATTCAATGTGATTCTAAACTGCATTCACAGTAACGGGAGACGCTAGAGGAATATGACGATAAATAAATTATTGAGAGTGAACCAGATAATTCTCAGCCAAAAAACAAACCTTTTTTTACCTGCCTCATTGGGTACTTGACAGTTCTGGAATATTAAAAATTTTACTAATCCTGTCATATGATGGGCTATATGCTAGTTTTATATATAGTAAGCATTTCTACCAGCATAGCGTGTAAGTAGTTCAAAAGAATAATTTCATTGCGTGTATCTATTACCAAAAAGAAAAGAGTCTTTAAACTAAGCATTTTATGAGAACAAAAATCGCATCTATCTTGAATCAATAGCACTGAAAGTAAGTAGAGTTAAACTATCAAAATAGTTTTAAACTAGTTATCGCCATCAGAAACGATTTAAACTATTACATTTCTCCTTCAGCATATATTTTGGCAAACAAGCTGTTACTATAGAATATGGCAATTGATTCTATTACTAACTGCACTTTTTAAAATTTCCACAGAACTTATAACAAAGCAGACAAAAGAGAAATGATTTTTTTAAAGAACTGAATGGAAACAAACAAAGGAATGAATAGATTAAGAGCTTCTAGCTGTGCCCCTTCCCCCCAAACCTCATTCTGATTTTTATTAAGTTTATTAACCTATTTAATTCTTTTATTCTTCCTGAATCTTGATAGATTAATTGCTTAAAAATACGATTAGGCAACGGAAACGGATGATTTTTATTATTCTCAGAAGCGCCAAAGAAATGACTAAAAATTAAGAAAACAAAAGGGAAATTATATTCGCAAAGATTTTGTTTCCGTCGCTGACAGAAACGGAAAAAAAACAGACGATTCTGGAAATTAAATCTATCGATATGGGAATAAAAAAAGTTTGTCCGAAAAATAATGATTTTTATTTCTGACGTCACATTTTGTCACATGCTGTAATTAAAGGAAGAAATGCATTAGAGTGATTTTTAGCGATCTTTCTTCTCATTTATTCGATTGCCACTCTCTCTTTTTTTCTTTGCGGAAGAGGGTGGCGTAGACAATAGGAGTTTTAAAAAGGGATTTGGAATTGTAAAACCAGTTGGAATGATAAGTCGTCCATTACTAAAATTGTTGATATATATATATATATATATATATATATATATATATATATATATATATATATATATATATATATATGTCAGATTTAAATGTGGGGGTTAAGAATTAAGCTAGTTATAATTAAAAATAGTTAGAACTCATTAACGATAACGTAATAGGAGAAAGACACATCCTCGAGCTGAATTATATAGAGCAAAAATGCTGACGCGGAAGTAGACATAGGAATTTTGCTTAGGTAGCAACGCCAAAAGAGACAGTTCTGAGAGGGAACTCGGGTTGATAACATCCTCCACGCTTGTTATGGAAAATTATGAGAACAAAGGATATATAAATGGCATAGCTATGGACAGAAGGATTACAATAAAGAAGTTTTTGCATATGAAAGGAAATGTGTCTTCCATGCCTTAACCATTTGACCATGTCATATATATATATATATATATATATATTCGGTTTTTAAGGTAAGAAAGAAAATATAAAGAAAATGAATTAATTCAAAGTTATAAGGAAAATTACTGCAAATTGATTCACAAACATTACTAAGCACTGCCGATATATATTACTATTTATTATTATTAACGAGAATGTTATAGCGCGACAGTGCAATTTTAAGTGATTTAATTGTTTTTTTAATTAATTCATTTTAAATTGTTATTTCGGTCCTATGGTGAAGATGTCTTATTATATCCAAAGATATTTTTGGACGTAACCTGAAATTTATAAAGGTTGTATAACTTAAAGGAGGAATGTTTGTCGAACCTCAGAATTTAGGTTTCTCAGTTCATCTCTAATTTATCGGCATATATATAATAAAACCGGGAATATTCACCAACCTTACATCTCCTACACTTGCAAAAGAATACACTTACTAAATGCAATTTTTATATCGGTTATTTAGTAATATATTTGAATGATGCCAAAAAGTATTACCAACTGAACATACTGCCATTTACGTTATTTCAAAGTGCCACCAAACTACCAAGTGAGCTCGGATTTATCGCCTACGAGTTTATAAAGGGCAGAATACTCAGCGTGTAAATAAATATGAAAGACCAAATATGAATTTAAGAATCAATATATGAAATTCCATTCTCTTCATATACCATCTTGGAAATTGACCCAATAGAATATACTACAGGTATAACGCTGTACAACCGTTATAAGGCACACTTAGCCACGGGGTATACGCGTACATATGTGGGGACTATCGACCGATGGAAAGGATGCCTGCAAAACGAGAAGTATGCCACCTTATGTAAATTTACTGTGACTGGAAAGAAGTTCCCTGGTGGCATATTCTGAATTACTCACGAGGTACGCTTTTGTCATTAGCTTTCGCTCGAGTTTGCAGAGCGATGGTCGTTGGCAGGGACACTTACAAAGAGATCTACGGCTGAGTAGTCCAAGTACTAGTCATCAACTCCCCTCCTCCCGCCTCACACACACCATCATCACCGATGGTAATCAGTCCCAACAGACAATTCTGGTTTTACATTGGTGGATGACTATCATAAGTTGGGGAGCTAAGTAACGGTTGAAAACTTTGAATCAGATGTCAAAAGAACAAAACTGAAGAATCATCCTTAAAAATATTTTTGCCACCTTATGTAAATTTACTGTGACTGGAAAGAAGTTCCCTGGTGGCATATTCTGAATTACTCACGAGGTACGCTTTTGTCATTAGCTTTCGCTCGAGTTTGCAGAGCGATGGTCGCTGGCAGAGACACTTACAAAGAGATCTAAGGCGGAGTAGTCCAAGTACTAGTCATCAACTCCCCTCCTACCGCCTCATACACACACCATCATCACCGATGGTAATCAGTCCCAACAGACAATTCTGGTTTTACATTGGTGGATGACTATCATAAGTTGGGGAGCTAAGTAACGGTTGAAAACTTTGAATCAGATGTCAAGAGAACAATACTGAAGAGTCATCCCTAAAAATATTTTTGCCACCTTATGTAAATTTACTGTGACTGGAAAGAAGTTCCCTGGTGGCATATTCTGAATTACTCACGAGGTACGCTTTTGTCATTAGCTTTCGCTCGAGTTTGCAGCGCGATGGTCGTTGGCAGGGACACTTACAAAGAGATCTACGGCTGAGTAGTCCAAGTACTAGTCATCAACTCCCCTCCTCCCGCCTCACACACACCATCATGACCGATGGTAATCAGTCCCAACAGACAATTCTGGTTTTACATTGGTGGATGACTATCATAAGTTGGGGAGCTAAGTAACGGTTGAAAACTTTGAATCAGATGTCAAGAGAACAACACTGAAGAGTCATCCCTAAAAATATTTTTGAAAACAACTTACTGAGGTCGAAAGTCCAAAGCTCCGAGGAGGATCCCCTCAGATCCTGGTATCCGCCGAATACGTGCATCACTCCATTGTAAACCACGGCCGAGTGACCGCGACGTCCGGCCGGCTGGTGGACAGACGAACCCCGGACGTGATGCTTCTTCCACACCTGGGTATCTGAAAACGAAATAAAGTGGAGTAAATTAAAAACACACCATAAGAATACCTGTATATATCACGGGTTTTAGAAATATCTGGGAATATGAGATTTAATAAATATTTATATATAATTTATTTTTTGAAAACTTCTGACCGTATGTTTCATATTTGTGCCAGTCTGTATGTGTAAAAGGTTGCAAACTCTGTTCTGTGTACCTGATATTTTAAACCACTCACTGCCGTGGGATGCTATCGTCTTTAATGTCAGGTGGTTAAATTGGTCCCTTTTGCTTATTTTATAAAGCTATGTATCTATAAGATACATGCGCTTGAAAGAGGAAGTCATTTTATCGCCTTTTATATGCGTTGTAGATGTTGTGTATGTGATGGAATGCATTTGTTGCTGTGTTTTACTGAACTGTAAGAGAAATATAGATTTTAGTAGGCCAAAATATGCGTGATTACTGCGTAACACTTTCTTGAGTGATATCATCAAAACAAAAGCCTTTATTCTCGTATACAAGGTATCCCGGAATACATGGCCCAAACTTTAAAGGTAGGTAAAGTGGTTGGCATTGTAAAGTGTATTAAAATACACTAGGGGAACTGTGAAGAACTGTGAATTAAAGAAATGGCTGTGTGTTTGCTACTGAACAATCATTATAGCGATAAATAATTTTGTTTCGTTATTTGAGTTTTCACGATAATGGTACCTGCCTATAACAACAACTTTCTAAGATAATCATTTAACATCTATAGGTACTTTTATTGGTACATAGAATATTATTACAACTATATTTCACTAAATTTCAAAGCATGTTATAAAAATTAATAATGAATCTATAGCAGTGCATAGCAGAAAAATACCCCAAAATAAAACTAAATAATCCAATATACAAAATGTTAAAGAAAGATTACAGATAAAAGTACGAATGTAGTAAAATATGAAATTTATATGTATAAATTCAAACGCTGTATAAACGTTTTATGTTACAATACAGCATACATCTCTGAGAAACACGTGCACAACAGGATGTTAATGAGATTACTACTGATTTTTACTAACAATCGTTGATTACAGATCACAGAGCTACCCAACTATACACATGTACATGCACATTTATTGAAAAATAATTACAGTTAAGGAGATAAGAGGCTTTCAAAATGACAGAATTCGACCAAAAATACGCTATATATTTTGTCCTGCAAATGTCATATTAGGAAAGCATATCATATTAAAGTCAAAATTTCGCAATGGAATTATTTTATTTTCGTTTTTCTAGCATACATCTTTGTTTCAAACTTAATTGCCCTCCTTCCCCGTGTGATGGTTTTTAATCTTATCGGTGATATTAAAATGGTCCAAGTGCAATATTTTTTCTGAATTTCTTCCAAAAACAATCCATTTAACTTTTGGGATGTTGTCATAAGAAAGGGTATGCTTTTTCAACCCTGTGCAGTAGAGGCCTCTTTCACACAGGAAAACCAGCAACTTGAAACTTTTTTTAGTGAATTTCTTACCTTTAACTTCAATTACATATACAAACAAATGTATACAACTTTTAACATTTTATTTCCAGGTATCTAGATGTCTAAGAAGATGATTTCTTAGATATTAAACTCTGTACTGTTTGCATAGGATGATATTTTACAATAAAACAATTGCTTGTCAGGGCTCAATAAGTTACCTGGCGTCGTTTGTCTAATTCATTTAGTCTAGAGTAAACTTCACAAAACTTTCTACCTCTTGTTAAAAAGATATGCACACATCGGTCTGATGATTTCGAAATGAGAAGCTGAAGTCCAAGTCTGATCACTATGGTTTTTAGATACTGTAGATGACTAAACGCCTGTACTTTTTTACCGATACTTTTGCCATGACTATCAAGACTGAATTAATCTAGGAAGATCAATTGCCAAGAACTAAGTATGGATCTCCGCAGACCCAACTAATATTCGGTACTTCCAGTGCAACACACGCAGGTCATTACATTGTTTTTCCTTTATCTGATATTTTTGAAATTAGAAGTTGAAGTCGAAGCCCAATCACTAAGGTTTTCATATACTGTACATGATTAAATCACTATTTCTTTATACTAATCATTTTGTTATGACTGTCAAGTTTGAATTGATCTTGAAAGGTCAACTTCCAAGAACAAAGTCTAGATCTCCCCAAAGCCGACTAAAATGTGTATACCTCCAGCACAACACACACACACACACATACACACAAAGATCCTAACATTATTTTTCTTCCACAGAGAGTAAAAGAATGTAAGATCTTTTCATACTTAGGGTTAAAAAATATTTAACAAAAAGACCCTTTAAGAATTGGCGGATGAGAGCTAATGCTGAAAACTGAGATCGGTTCGTGATCGTGGATTAATTGAGAAAAGAAAATCCACATCCAGGATGTCGTTCTGCCTTTCATGTACCCTAAGCTGGAAGCCTCCTAAGCTGTTTAGCTTACGAACCTACTTGAAAGAAACTGAAATAAACATTCGAGTTGTATCAAGTTTCCGCATCAAATAATGGTGGTTGGGACACGTAAAATACGTTCGTGTTCGCAATGCCCACCAAGTTTCCAAAGAATACCTCTGGAGGTGGAAGATGATCCTGGGGGGAGGGATCTTCTGCCTGATCCCTGCTTCTAAATTACGAGGACCCTTTTTTTTTTGAGTTGTCCCTAGGGAACAATGTTGGCCTTCTATATGGTGCTTCCATAATAAAATAACCAACAAATATCTGTGGCTTGGTAGTAGCGAATGCTATAAAAACTAAGGGCCGTCGCCGCAATGGAAATAAAAATAAAGATTTTTCTACCTTATATATTGAATACATTTAGAAGTTGATTATTCTAAAAATCGATATTCTAGGTCTCTTTACGCCTTAGTAACTAAAATTCTAAACAAAATATTTTTATAAAAATCAACTGAAATTTTTTATTTGAAAATCAACTAAGTGTTTTGATTAATAAAAAATGTGAACAAAGAATTCTTTCTTAATTTTTTTTTCAGTTTAATAGAAAGCAAAAACGACAAAAAAGATCAATAAATTAAAAATGATTTGCATAAACCTTCTTTTTAATCTGCAAAATGTAAAATTGTTATGCAATGCTAGATAATAAATATGCATAATACAAAAATACATACTGAGATCCAGTATCCATAGTGGCGTTTCCCCTGTAGAAGCAAAGCCTATTTCTCCACCAAATACGTAAATCGTATTCTGAAAAATAAATAAATAAATATAAAGAATAATATCCAAGAATTTACCCTTAATATTATTGATGGAACAACCACAGTACGTGAGAATGGTGATTTTACTGTTTAAACAATACTACACCATGATCCTATTATTTACAGTTATATATTTTCTTATATAAAAACGTAAATCATTACCTAAAAGCTATATTACACATTTATTGATAGCTAGAGATCATACATAAATTATTAGTAAATATTATAAAGTAAAAAATATAAATAGTAAGCAATATTCAACCCCCCAAAAAATATTAGCATATATAGCATCCGATTAGAGTCACCTTCCCTATGAAAAGTAGAACGTTCCGCCATCGTTTATACGCGGAAGTATCTAACCAACAGACGACGACGATTTGAAAATCTCAGGCGACAGTCGTTCTAGAGATTTTCGTTTTTGCTCTTTGGCAAAGGCGTGTGTCATTTCGTAATCCCTGAAGCGTAAATAAACTATATATTTCCACATAAGGCATCTAGCTCTTTTGCAATAAATTGGTATTTTGTGTAAATTTATTTAATCTTTAAAATTTATCAAAATTCGCAATAAATGTAGGCTATTTAGGACATAACACTTTAGAGATTTAAAATTTTCTTTATAACAGCCCTTTTTTTTCAATTCATTATAAAACAAAAAAAATTGCCAGAGCGTAGAACTTTATATTTTTTAAAATCGATCTAGTTTTTATATAAGTTTCTTTTTGTCATTTTAAGAGGAATATTTCTTTTTTATGTAACATAGAAAATATACACCAAATGAAAAAAAAATTATTCACTTACCCGCAATACATTCTCTTACCCTCGATACTTCACTTTGATATAAAAATTTGGTTTGAAACATGCGTATTTGAAATCAAATTGAAGTAAAATATCTATTTTATTATATAACTCTAAAATTTTAACGAGCAGAACTCCTACAAATTTTTGAATAACTCTCTAGTTAAAAAAAACATACATACACTACTTAAAATGACAAAACTAAATAGTTTGTCATTTTAAGTAGTGTATGTATGTATATATATATATATATATATATATATATATATATATATATATATATATATATGTGTGTGTGTGTGTGTGTGTGTGTGTGTGTGTGTGTGTGTATAAATATATATATATATATGTATGTTTATATGTATATATGTATATATATATATATATGTATGCATGTATGTATATATATGTATGTATGTATGTATATGTATATATATATATATATATATATGTATGTATATATATATATATATATATATGTATGCATATATATATATATGTATATATATATACATATAAATATATGTATATATATATATATATGTATATATATGTGTGTATATATATATATGTATGTATATATATGTGTATATATATATATATATATATATATGTATGTATGTATGTATGTATGTATGTATGTGTATATATATATATATATAACATTAAAAATATACTTCAAATGAAAAACAATGATATTCACTATCCGCAATATAACTTTTCAAACATTTACATCAGAAACCAAATTTTTATATCATATTGAAGTAAAATATCTGTGTTAATGTGAAAACCTGAAATTTAAGTGTATATAATATTGTAAGATTTCAAGAGAATAAAATCCACTAAGAAATCGAACTTTTTTAAAAAAAGAAAATAGGCTTTATCAAATTAGTTTCTAAAGTTTTTTTTCGGGTGCTATATTTTGTTTTTCATACTTGGTGTATATGTTTTATATTTTTCAATGTATTGCTTCAGATGACAAACAAAATAATTTTCTCGAAGTTAAAATATAATTAATGATCTAAAAGCTTTATTCTAAAGAGAGCAGAACTTTTTATTTTATATTGAATCCAAAATAAGCTGTTACAATGAAGACTTTTCAGCTCTAAAAGTACTATGCCTTCTTCATACACTTTTACCCTTTTATCAAGCTATGCTCTAATTTTTCCTTCTTACATTTTTGCCTTTGTTTTTTCACGTTAGTCAGAGTTCTCGCTCTTACAAGTGCCACGGAAATCTTACGTCCACGCTTTTACAGAGGAAGAAAAATAAACGAATTCTAAAAATAGCACCTTCTTACGTCTTAAAAAATAATTTTTCTTTGTATGGCACAACTATCTTTTATATAAAACAGTACTTGTACATTTTTTAAAGTTCGGAAGAATTTACATTTAAAGACACCGACAAGAGAAAAGAGTTTTATAAATAAATATTTATACGTATTTAAGTTATAAAAAAAAGTATCCCACAGTTACATTTTGTTTGACTTAATTTCTTTCTTTGGATAGGACTCAAATTTTCCCTCACTCTGTTTGCCAAAATTTGAAGTTAAAAAAATACAACATCTAAGAGACATTTGGAAAGGAAATTGAATTATTAAAAACTTTAGATCTCTGAAATGATTGTCTTTTAATCTTCATCGTACGGGGTTTAAATTGTTATTACATTTTGACCTATTAACGTCTATCATCCCTTATTAAGGACAAGAAAGAAATTGTAGAATTTTTACGTTCTCGTGGAACGATTTTTCCTTTATAGCAAAAGAAGATGGTAATCCTATAAACAATCAACCATATTTTCGAGTACCTTCGATTATTTATGATTTTGTTAATTTGATCGACATTTTATGATTTTTCGAGCTTCGCACAAGTATTTTTTCCTGTAGATACATTGGCTACATCGTTCAATCCCTATTCTTTATTGAACTTTAATGCGTATTTTCTATAATGACTACGAAATCATCTGTAGCAATTGGAGGGCACCTATGGCTTTTAAAATGACAGAAGGGGACAAACTATTGTATTCAAAGTTGTTTGAATTTTACATTTGTTTTTTCTCTCAAGAGTCCATATTAACACATTGTATGCCGGACATGTACCAGTACGTTTTCTGACGATGGATACTTAAAGCGGTTTACGTACTAGTACGGATTAGTGTAACAACATGGTTTGTTTGTGGATACAAAAATAACGGTATATACAGGAAAACGAAGCCGAATGGTCTTGTCTTGCATTTTTTTATAATGTAAAAATGTTTATATATAACGTAATTCGAAAAAATTAAAACGATATACAACTATTTCTATTTGATTTTTCATATTTACGATACTATTATAAATTTATCCACTAAAAATATATATTTTTGGTTTACAAAAATCTTATGGTTGTTATTTATATATTTCTATTTCTATATTTGTTTATATATTTCAATATAAAATAGGAAAAGTTGGTTAAAGAATTAAATAATTTTCGATCTATTGAGGTTTAATTGAATAACTAAATTTACGAGCAAAACGATCGATCCCGGTACAATTCCGCTACGAAATGTACCCGCACATAATGTGTTAACTTATATTAAAGATATTCATCAGTATATAAGAAATGATTGCAGAATTAATAGGTTAAATTATGAATGATTCGAATCCAGAACGTATTTAAGGAGGGTCAGGGGTCTGAAGCCTTCCCGAAATATTCGTAATGCACGCATTATAAGATTTTTTAAATATTAAAATTCTTGCACATCACTAGTTTCCACTGCAAGTGTTGAATAATCGTTTTCATCTATGAAGAATTAAAACATTTCATCGCAATAGAATTTGTCACAAAAGGTTGACAAATTTAGCATTACTTTCGGTGCATATAGGCATGATTATAAAAACAGGTGAATGATTGACAAGCTGACCTTAAAAGTTAGAATTAATTTACTACTATAAAACGGAAACTTATAAATTACTCATTATGCCGCATTGTTTTCGAACGATGTTGTCATGCAAGGTATGTAATTTTGTACAAGAAAAATAAAAGGATATGTCAGAATTCTTTTCTTAATATTTTTTTATTTCCTTACTGATTCATAAAATTACTTTAGCTTAAGTTTGTCAGGTAAATACTGGAGAGTAAATTAAATATGCTTCAAAATTTGCCAGGCAAATTTAAACTTGGCAATAACTTAGAGCGTAAAATAAAAGACACGGCGATATGGTTGCAAATACATTTTTCAAGATACAATGTTCAGCGTTGCTTATCCGTCTTATGAATATTTCTATAGCATGCAAAACTACGAATGTAAATATAAAATTTATGTATATATGTAATTTGTATGTATACATGAGAATTATTTTTTTATGATTCATTATATTTTAATACTTTGGATCCAACGCGAAGAATATGTCTGGATACGTCACTAATTCAAATTTGCCGGATTGCTATTCTAACAACATCATAGTGATGGGCGGGAAAAAAGAGGGAATTTTCTTTGTAAACGTCCTTATTACAGTTAACAATTTTACTAAATCAAACAACAGCAAAAAATTAAGCTTCTTATTTATTGCTTATTGTATCCATTGCATTACCTAACTTTCACTTTGTAAAGGAAGTACGTGATGATACTGTTGCAAAGATTTTCGAAATTATGAGATTCATGTAATCTTTTACCGGTTCCTACGAATTTCGTTTGCAAAAGGAAGTCACGTGACTGAACAAGAATAACTGATGGGAATAAATGAAGCCACTTTTGTCAAGCACATATAAAATGCTTCTCTTCTTCTTTAACAAAGAAATAAATAAAATTTGAAATGCTCTCTGTTCGACATTGATGCATACTCCCACACAAGAATGCCACTTAAAGCCAGAGATAAAAAATGATGATTGCAATCTATAAAAATCTCCTAAAGTATTCCAAATGACTTTTACCAGTGATGATTTGCAAAGTGATAAGAATGGGTTTATAACCTAGCAAAACTTGAAGATAAGCAAGGATCTTTAGTTAATATATATGAATTTTAATTATATTGGTGGTTACATAAATTACATGTACAATTATTTTTGGACACAGTTAAAGACGGATTAAGACTTGTTCAGGCCCTGAGTGCAGAAAAATATATTGAGCTCTTAACCCTTTAACAAACAGTGGTTTCGAAGCAAAACCACCTATTAAACATCTTTTTTTTAAACTTTACTTTTTGTATTATTTTACTTTATCTTTTTATAATTATTTACGGCTCCAATCTCATACATTTGTAATATGTGGAAGCCAATGATGTAGAATCAAGAGCTTTTGCAATTAAAGAAAAAAACTTTTTGGAGACATGGATGAGTTTTCGATTATATATATATATATATATATATATATATATATATATATATATATAATATATATATATACATATATATATATATATATATATATATATATATATATATATATATATATATTATATATATATATATATATATATATATACATATATATATATACATATATATATATATATATATATATATGTATATATATATATATATATATATATATATATATATATATATATATATATATATATATATATACATATTATACATTTTATATATTAAAAATACATTATATATTTTATATATTTTACATATTTTACATTTTATACGTATTATATTTTTGATATCTTAAATATATAACAGATGATAGTTCTACGTTTAACATATTTATTTCTTTTTCTATTGAAATATATGTATTTAAATTTTCTGTACTTGAGAAGTCAGATTCAATTTATCTTACTTATGACCTCAAATAAAAGTATCTGTACAAACAACATTTTTAAGTTGTTAAGCTATTTATTTATTATACCAGTTTAAGGATTATCATTTATTGTTCTTCCAGTATAGTTCAACTTTTAAAAAGGCATAATGTTCAAGCTGTACAAGGGTAGGGGTTAGTCAGTTAAACCACTTCTCAAACCCTGACTTGGTATCCTCTAAGGCAAACCCTTCTAAGGAATGTAAAAAAAAAATTATATATTTTACATATACAATGCTTATAGATAACATTTATAAACAAATTACATTAAATTCCCATGAATTTATTTTGGTGACTTTTAAAGGGTTAAAACAAGGGAGAGAGAATCAAGAGTATAATAATAATATATATTGACAATATTTTTAAATAATCAAATGTCAATAATAATACATATTGACAATATTCTTAATAAAGCATTATGTGCTATTTTTTAAAAATTTAATTCCCACGATATATAAATGTATAGAATTTTACTTAAAATATGAAAATATTTAAACAATTTTTTCTAGCTTTCAGTGTTGCAAGTGTATCAATTATCCATCCACAATCAACACTTTTGTGTAAAATAGCTCTAAGTAAAATAGCTATGTCATTTAATCTTCCCTCAGACAGTGGATTGCTAAAATAACTTTTTACTATTTAATTTTAAGGAAACGAGCATATATAAGAAACTTTGTCTAATTATCGTATTTGGATTTTGGTTACTAATGAAAATAAGCAAATATAAATACAGTAATAGACTGTAATGTTGATTAAAAACTTATGAAACTGTAATTGCATTAGAAAAATCTGTAAACTTCGAGTTCTGTGCGTCCAATAAGATCGCCGTTAAATACGCTTCTGGACACGATGCATATAGTGATTTTAAAAATATTTTGATTTGCTGTTAACGTACAGTTAAGCATGTTGCAACATTTAACCCCAAAACGTTAATTCTTAAATCTACGATTTGAGGCAAATAATCACAAGTCAAACAAACAAACAAAAATTTAATTCAAAAATTCTCCCCGGATATAAAACGTCAGTATTTATCACAATAATGAGATCAAAATATCTCAGGAGTACAATTATTAATTTATGTACACTTTATGGTATGAGGAAATAAAAATAATTTAGAGGATAATAACTTTGAGAGTAGAACAGTTGGTTATTGCTCCGACCTTAGCCATACAAAAAATTTAGATTATAAACACATTTTAGAGAGTAAAGAGAATTAAGAGAACAATAATTGATAAATCCAAAATAGAAAGAGAGCGAAAAATTGACTAAACATACTCTATTCAATATATATATCAAAATTATATTTGTGTGTAAAAAATTCTGTGGTATTATAATATTATTGCTTCTAAGATTTTGTCGTAAATTTTCGGACAAAAGATTTATACATCTTAGAAAGATTTGGTTTGGTTTGGAGCACTACGGTCTACTTTTTTTGCAATACGAGGGCTAATGAGACCGGGATCTCCTGTTTAAAGCCGATTTCGCACGGCTACGAACATCCATGCCACAGTGGGATTCGAACCCATGAACTTCGGTACCGGAGATCAGCGCCCTAACCATTCGGCCATCTTAGAAAGAATGCATTCCCTAATATTTGTTACGCATGTCATTGATCATTTAATATCATATTTGTATATAAAATGAACTGGAATGAAGAAAGGACATATTAAATGACTAATAAACAATAAGAAAAAACCAAATATTAAATAATGTAACAAGTACTTGCATAGGATAACTTATCGAGTCACTAGTCACACGTTCTCCCTACGAATACATTAATTTCAAAGCTTTAAAGCAAATACAAACACCATGCTGTATTTTACGTTCAGTTATTAATAATTAAAAAATTATAATTATGTAGAATACATTAAAATATACGCAATACTAAATAAAGGATATAATTTTGTCATCACATTAGAGTTTCAGTTTTAAAAGGAAAAACGATTTCAAACTCACTTTCCAGCAAACCATCGTGTGTTCTTGAAGACAGGGTGGACGGCTACCGCGACTCTTCAACTCTTCCCACACACTTTGCACTAAAAGAAAACAAAGAGCAGGATTTTTACAAATGTAAAGAAATATACATAGCTTCAAAATAAAGATCCATGTCAAGTAAGAAAATAATTTTTATAATTCTCTCAATGGAAATATATTAAAGTTGTAAGCTAATTCTCTGAAGTAAAAAAATGGCACGTGAAAACGTGCGATGTTTTACTTCAGAGAATCTGTGTATGTGTGTGTGCGTGCGTGTAATGGGTGTTTTAGGCCCACTACAAATGAAAAATTATGGTATCAAGTCAGGATAGTTGCTGTCGTAGGCATGGAAAGGAAACATCGAAATTTGAAGTTAAAAATAATACAGTTTATTCAAACATCTTGTCTTTGGCTCTTCTATCGCCAAAATGAGAGTTAGTGAGCCACCCTAACCACAATAAGAAGAGAAATAAAGATATCTTGCCAAAGATTGTAATTTTAAGGAATTTTAATGAAATTAGTCTCTCTCTCTGCCTCTCTCTCTCTCTCTATCCCTCTCTGTCTCTCACTCAATCACACACACACACACACACACGCGCGCGCGCGCGCGTAATAATTATTTTTTTAGTCCTAATAATTTTTACTTGCACGGGCTACTGGGCAAGGAGAAACCTGATCAGGTACTAATAATACAGAACGATGCAGTCTGGCCACATTGATTTGGTTTGGAGCGCTACGGTCTACTTTTTGCAACACGAGGGCTAATGAGACCGGGACCTACTGCTTAAAGCCGATTCCGAACGGCTACGAACATCCATGCCGTAGTGGCATTCGAACCCACGAATTCCGGTTACGAAGGCCAGCACCCTAACCATTCGGCCATCGTTCGGCCTGGAAACATTGAAGAGAACGGCACAAGTTTAATTAAAACTATTTCAGGGCTGATAAAACGGACATCTTTACGAATCAACGGCAGACAAAGGAAAGATACAAAAATCACTCAGCTCGAATCAGAGGTGCACCCAAGAACGAAGACAGAAAGAATTTTCCCACTTACTCAGCGAATTTAAGTGTAAGATCTGGAATACGCGGAGCCATTTGCCGGTGACAACTTGGCAACGTGTTGAATAGATAGAAAATTTACATCTATAGGACAGACAGCTTTGGGAAATGTATCGAAAGAATTTAAATTCGAGAATGTTCCTTTGATTAAGACATTTAGAGGCTGGGAAAAAGATTTTAAGGAATTAGAATGGGAGAGAGGAGGTTTTTAAGGAAATATTAAAGTTAAATAATTTTGATATATTATACCAGATGGCACAGAAGAGTGTCTACTTAATTCCTCAGACAATATAAACACAAATTAAGCTAAGAAGACGATGCGTCAGTTGTTCGTGGCAGATAACCGCGTTTTTCTTTAATTAAATGCGTATTCTCAAAGTCTATGGCTCAAAGTCTATGATTACTTGTTTTTTATTTATTGATAACTAGTAGATTAGTCTTGTATGCTGAGAATTTTACACACTCCCTCCCCACATATACATTTATATACATTATACATACATGTGTGTGTATGTAATCTGGCATTTTGTTACTTCTTTCTTGTTACAGAAGCACTTAAAGGTTAAGAATAACAACTGATTTGTCGCACTTATTTCTTTCCCCAGTCTTCCAGGTTACATTATTCCGGAGAAAGCAAGTCCGACTTTTAGAAGTTCTTGCCAAACTTTTCACGTGACAAACGAAAGTTGAGATAAGAGAAAAAGATCCGAGGCAAGCTCGGTGAATTCTAATAACCTTTCTTTTGAAGATCAAGCTCCCCCTCTCTCTCTCCGTTACAAGCGAACTGATTTTACGTCTGTGAAAACAAGAGGGACGAGCTGGGAACATGAGCTAGCCCGAAATACGAGGTTTTTACAGAAATTCGATTAGGAGGAAAACTGGGGCGCACTTCCGGAAATAGCAAGGTGAGCGATATGGGGGGACCATTAAAAAAACAACTCAAGGTTTTATGGTCAATTAATCTAATGCAGCCGCACAAACAAGGTATTTCGTGTACCGCAGACTTCACACGATTTGCACACGGCAGAATATCGATCGACGCGAGCCTCTTTCAAACGTTCTGGTTGAAACAGCTTCCAGTAAAAGCTAGCTTGATAAAACCTTTTCATTTCAATTCAAAGAAAAATCTTTTGAGGGATCGTTTGGTTGAAACCGTAGCAAAAATTCTCTATAAATTTGGTTCATTTCAGGGAAGTGATTTTGGTAATAACATACGAAAAGTTTCGGAACTTTTGGTGATAACTTGAATTAGGAACCCGTTAATATTTTAGACATGAACATTTCGATTTGGTGGCAATTTTGATAAACATGAATTTTTTAAATGTTTTTTCTTTTTATTGAAATCTTTTGAGCAAATGTATTTTGAAAAAATCCATGGAAGTTTCAACGTGGAAGATATTTCTATTTAAAGAAGTCTAAAAAAATTATCATGAAAAAGTTTTTAAGAAGATATGTAAAATAATAAAGTTTTTAAATATGATATTTTGAGTTGGTTTGGTTTGGAGTGCTACGGTCTACTTTTTGCAATACGAAGTCTAATGAGACCGGGACCTACAGCTTAAAGTCGATTCCGAACGGCTACGAACATCCATGCCACAGTGGGATTCGAACCCATGAACTCCGGTATCGAAGGTTGGCACCCTAACCAATTGGCAATCGTTCGGCATGATATTTGGAGTAGAATTTAAATTTAAAAAAATATAGATAGTTATATATAAAACTACAAAATCAAAAGGATCTCAATAGCAATGTTACAAAAAAAAAAAAAAAAAAAAAAAAAAAAAAAAACTATTCTATTGACGAATGTTTTACATAACTTTGCTGATAACAATTATGCCAAAACTTTTTCTGTAACATGTAAAATGAGGGTGTGTAGAAATTTTTAAAGACGCGTGTTTATATAGGAATTTATTTTTTTATAAAGAACTTGTAATTTAAATTAACTAGCTGCTTAAGAAAACTTGCATATACAAACTTTTTTTTATTGGTAAAATTATACAAAACACCCTCATAAGTGAATAGAAATTTTAGCATATCCATTTCCATTATAAAAATAACAAACTATTTTATAATATTTACACCGACCTAGAGAAAAATATACATTGAGATTGTGGATATAATTTCTTCCCTCAGATAGAAAAAACATTTCTACACATAAAAAAATATAGAAGGATTTTTTCCGTTTTTTGGCGGAGCAACTCAAACAACATTACGTAATCCTATAATAGAGCCTAATTTTATCTGACGTCATAAATCGCATGTCGTCTACTGCACAGCTATATTTAAAAGATCAGACATTCGCTTTGATTTATGACAAAGTGTGCGAGTCAAGGATAATTTCTTTTTAACACAAATTTAGTAATCTTTCTGGTCTAAGTAACTTAAGAGAGGCAGCAACATTAAGCATTTTTATTTTAGTAATTTGACTTAATATATATGTGTGTGTGTGTACGTACACACACACACACACACACATATATATATATATATAAATACATATATATACATATATATATATATATATATATATATATATATATATATATATATATATATATATATATATATATATATATATATGCAATAAGACGGACTTCACGATGGGTGGTTGAGTCATGACCCATAAAAATGACACCGTTTTAGGTAAAGACCTTTATTAAGATAACGTTCGAAAACGGGTTCCCACTTCATTATAAGAACAGGACAAACTGAGGGTCAGGTAGCATGAAGTTATATGTAAAAGACCTCTAACACCTAGGTCAACATCTCAGTCAAAATCTGTGGGAAAATCTGCCTCCGACAGCATGCATGTCCTTTTTGTTTGGAAATTTCCTGAATTGTCCGCTAGGGCAATGTAGAATTATAATTGGTCAGACCCCCCCCCTTCTCTAAGGATGTAAACTGTAAACTGTAGCCCCAGTGGTCAATTTAAGTTAGGGTTTAAAAGGGAGAAAGCAAAAGGACGCGAGAATTTTTGCCCTTGACTTGAAGATTTGCCCTTAACCTTGAAGATTTGAAAAACCTTGAGAATTTTCTCGGGGTGTCTTAGGGGTTTTATACAAAATGCCTACATTAGCTTCCCGATGAAGTTACTTTTCCTTACAATATCTTTCCCGGGCAAAAAGAAAGGGATGAACGAAGTGAGAACCTTTCCGTTAACATAAAATTTTACAAAAATTTTAAGTAACAAAATAAGTAACTAATGATTTCATACAGAATTATACACAAAATAAAAATACATAATATAAGGGCAGGAGTTAGTAGATGTGCATAGAGTGCATTTACGTAGGCAGTCTAATTTCTAGCGGAGCATAAATGTACAGTCGGGCATGGGTAACATTTGAAAAATGTAGAAAAATGTAGAAAGATGTAGAAAAAATGTAGTATCTCAGATTGGTAACATTTGAAAAATGTTAACAATCTGAGACATCCTTTTGCAAATTTTTCATCCCTTTTATTATAAAATCTATATATTTGGTTTGTGTCTAATGCTTCACAAACAATTTCATTAAGATTAAACCTTTATATAACAAACATTTAGGTATACAAATTTTCAAACGGAAAATGAAAATTTAAAAAATGATCATTACTGTATTTTAATATATCGTAATTACAATTAAAATGATTCTGTTTTGAAGAAAAAAAAAACGAAAATATCAATATATTTAATCATTTCAAAATTAATAAGCTGCAATTTTTATCTTGAGTGGCAACAGCGAATATATATTTTTATTTCTTGCAGATAGGCAACGTAAATTATGCTACTCTTTTACAAAGATTATCAAAAGAATGTTAGCTGCGTTTAGCTGATGTGCTTAATTTTAATATGTGAATAGACAATCTTAAAAAAGATTTCCTCTATAAGCAAAACATTTGAGATCTTTTCGAGCATTAAGTTATGAAATCAATGACCATTTCGGTGAGCACCTTAAGCTTTAAAGAATTTCTAAGGTCATTATTTTCTAAGTTATGAAAAGCGAGTTATTTTCAGAATTTAAAGAATAAAATTTTCAAAACTGAACTCTAAGATGTGGATTAAAAATAATAAGCCGTACTCAGTAAAATTTAGAAAGAAAAAAGTCAGAAAGCAATTTACATTTTAGGAACTGGCACTTTAAAATAATTCCCTCGCTGAAAAAATGAAAAGAATTTCAAGAATTTCATTAGCGTCTGCATTTCAAAAGGTTCGTTAACTATGTCTTTCCACTTTTAATTTACTCGTAATTACAAGAGATTGTGCATTCCAAAGTAAATACAGTTGCCAGTTTCCTAGCATACGATTACAATAATTTTGCCATTTACTGCAGGAAGCAAATTAGCTAGTTTATGTGTTACAGTTTTTATTGTCATTAAGGAGAAGAAAAGGAGGAAAAGCGTTTAAAATAAATACCATACAAAACGCTTTTTCCATCCGTTTCTTATCCAAACGCGACATACAATAAATCAGGGCTTCGAACCGTAATATTTTTTGTTCCGGTTTTCGTTCCGGTTCAACTAAAAAATTAATATCGGTTCAGTTCCGGTTTTCGCTCCGCCAAAAATAACTGTTTTCGTTTCAGTTCCAAATGAATAATTTCATTTTATGTATATTCTTATTTGTACTAAAAATATAATTCTATCATAAACAAAAAATGTAATTCTATCAAAATTTAGAAGATTTTATTCTTTTTTTTAATTGGTACACTATGTGAATTGATACAAACAGCAGGTACGATAAGAGCGGCGAGCATTGGCATTGTTATCCATTATCAAAATCGCATTTGACAACTAGGTTCATGATTACCCACATTCGTCGTTTGACTCTCACATCGTGCACTTGGCCTTGCAATAATTATGTAAAAAATATATTATTTATTTAACATATGAAAATTGCCTCTAATTATTAATATATCTTCTAACGTGGTTTCACTGAGATTACTTCTGTTGTCTCGGAGAATAAATTTCAAACCTGAAAACGCTCTTTCAACACTAACTTGTGTAGCTGGAGCTGCCAAAACCACCATTGCAATCTTATACAAGTGCGGATATGTAATTATAAAGTTGACGTTAAATTAGAAAATATTGATAAGTTAGTAACAGTAACAAAATGACTGAAAGATATATCGAACCGAAATAAACCGATATTTTTTTCGGTTCAGTTCCGGTTTTCGTTCCGACCAAAATAACGTTTTTTTCCGGTTTTCGGTTCAGTTCCGGTTCGAAGCCCTGCAATAAATTCAAATCTTTTACAGCTGGAGGCATTATTTCTAATTTTAGATCTACCATTTTTTCAACGGACAAAATCGAGGAAAAATACAAGTCGGGAATAAATCTATAGCTTTTTCCGGATAACATCCTCTTGTAAATAACTGGAACACGTAAGATTAAAATAGAAAAAAAATCCCATTTGCAAAAGAATGCAAAATAACACAACACGGGAGTAATATATGACTCCCGGGGAGGCGGACAATACCTCGTAAAAAACCGCTCCGAACTGAGGAAGATATTCCAAAAATTCAATTCAGTAAAGCAAGCGAAGGTTTAATGGTCAGAGCTTAGGAGCTGCTCTCCTAAAGGCTTCCATCAGAGAGCTCTCTCTCTTTCTCCTCTTTTTGTCCCGGTCGCCATGGCAACGCATCGAGGATGGAGAGAAATGGGGTCATCGACACTCCGAATTCCCGATCAAGTCTGCAACTGGATGGAAGTAGGGCGTACGGATTCGAGAGTGAATACTTTTTTTTCAGGATTAGCTTTGAATTAAGGTCAAAAGAAAGGAAATTTTAATTTGCGTTTCAAGGCTTCGTCATTCTTGCTCCGTGTAGGAGAAGTAAAAAGGGGTGATATTGCTTAAAATTAAGCTACTCAATTTTCGACAGGGAATGTTTGAAAAGCAAAAATACATTAGTTTGCATAGTTGAAAATCCAGAAAAAATGTAACTGCCTAATTCAATAAAACGGGAATGAGGGAGAGTTTAGGAATGTCGCAACTTGATTACTTAATGCCGAATTCCCATTTTCTTTCTTTTATTACTACTAATAAAAGAAAACTAATTTATTCATTCTTTATGATACGCGTTTTCCTCCAATTCTTTTATTTATTCAATACTTTATTTTACTTATTCTAGATTTAGTGTAGATTTTTAGTGCTAAATTCCTATGTTCAATTATTATTTGCCATTTAAAAACATCTAATTTATTTATTGTTCATGAAAAGCATTTTTCTCCAATTCTTTAATTTATTCAGTACTATATTTTTCTTATTCTGGATTTAATATAACTCTTTAGAGCCGAATTCCTATTTTCAATTATTATTCATTATTTAAAAACATCTAATTTATTTATTCTTTATTATACGCAATTTTTCTCCAATTCTTTTATTTATTCAGTACTATATTTTGCTTATTCTGGATTTAGTATAACTCTTTAGAGCCGAATTCCTATTTTCAATTATTATTCATTATTTAAAAACATCTAATTTATTTATTCTTTATGATACGTGTTTTTCTCCAATCCTCTTATTTATTCAATACTTTATTTTGCTTATTCTGGATTTAGTATAACTCTTTAGAGCCGAATTCCTATTTTCAATTATTATTCATTATTTAAAAACATCTAATTTATTTATTCTTTATTATACGCAATTTTTCTCCAATTCTTTTATTTATTCAGTACTATATTTTGCTTATTCTGGATTTAGTATAACGCTTTAGAGCCGAATTCCTATTTAATTATATTCATTATTGAAAAACATTTAATTTATTTTTTCTTATGATACGTTTTTCTCCAATTCTTTTACTTATTCAAACTATATTTTGCTTATCTGGATTTAATATAAATTTAAACGAATTCCTATTTTTAATTATTATTCATTATTTAAAAAATCTAATTTATATATTTTTTAACGATTTCAATTCTTATTTATTTAGTACTAATATTCTGGATTTAGTATAATAACCGAATACAATATTATTCATTATTAAAAACATAATTTATTTATTCATATACTCCAATCCTCTTATTTATTCAATACTTTATTTTGCATATATTTTATTTTGGGTAACTCTAGAATAGATGGCCTGTTTAAATATTTCCATAATTTGATCATAAATAACAGCACAAACTGTGGTCGTAGAAAAGTTTAACAAGTTAATTCATTGCGACGTGCAGTTGTTTTTCAATTATAAAAAGAGAGTGAAAATTTAATGTTTATTTAATTGAGTAATTGAATATTTTTGTTGAGTTAGGTATCTGAATGTTTTGCAGTACGGACGTTGAATTTTGTTTTACTAAACGGACTTTTAAGGCATGTATACAATCTAATAATTAATTTTAAACTTAAAACAAAGACGTTTTTCAATTATAAAAAGCGATTTCATTATATAATTTATAATATATTATTTATAATGAACCTGACATAATAAATTTCATCAAATTGCAAAGAATTAAGTGGGCAGGCCATCTAATCAGAATGAACAATGACCGAACAACAAAAAGGGTCTTCGATGCAAAACCTACAGGAACGCGAAGACCCAACCTGAGATGGACAGACTGCCTGGAAAGAGACCTTCAGGTACTTAAAGTTAAAAACTGGAAGAATTTGGCCTCCAGAAGGATGTCTTGGAAAAAGCTTATTGAGAAGGCAAGGGCCCATCCTGAGCTGTCATGCCACTGAAGAAGATATAATCCAATAATTAATTCTAAACCTAAAACAAAAACGTAATGACAGAGTGATACTTTAAAATGGGTGAACACCTGTCCTTTAATTTCAGGATAGATAGCCACATCAAATAAAGGAGTGATAGATGACCACCTTTAATCGATAGTTAAAAACTGTACAAAATGGGAATTTTAACTAAATACAATTATATTTAAAATAGCCTAACTATTGTACGTCTGCCCTTCAATTTATGAAGCGGTTGGACCTGGAATGATAGAGGCTACATTCAAAGCGAATAAAGTTTCTCCTAAACTATATCCGATAAATAAATTTGTATAAATATACTTCACATCACAGCGAAAAATACTTTCGTATATAAAACGTTCGAAATCAACCCCTTCCCCCCTTTTCGAGCTTTTAATGCCATTATTTCAAGCCATATTTTCTCAGTTAAGAGCAAGCGATTAAATTTATCCATTTATCACTTAATAAAGAGGTAAAAATAACAATTTTTTCTAGCATTGTGACGTCAGTCCTTTAAACATCGCATTTAATCATTTCATATTTTAAACTAGTTAAGTATCGTCTACACTATTTTAATATCTTCTACCACTGAACTTAGATATTACGTAAATGATTTTCTTTTATATTTGGCTTAAATAATAGATTAGATACATACGTGATAATTTTAAATTTAATCATCGATTATTTTTTGTTGCAATGAAACTTTTACCACCGGTATTAACAATAAATTTTTTTCATATAAGTCTAGGAGTCTATTTCACGGACTAATAAGTATCTAACTTTTAATTTATATATTTTTTTCTTTTGTGTGTTTGTTTATCATACATAACCACACGGTTTGACTAAATGAATTCAATGTGATGCTAAACTAAATTCACAGGATCGGGAGACTCATGGAGTATGACGATAAATAATTATTGAGAGTGAACCAGATAGTTCTCAGCCAAAAAACAAACCATTTTTTCCTGCCTCATTGTACTTATTAGTTCTGGAATATTAAAAATTTTACTAATCCCGTCATATGATGGGCTATATGCTAGTATTAAAATAATGATGTAACTTGATTCTTGCAATTATATTTGTCGAGTTAAAAGAGTTACAAAACGTACCAAACAGGTAGCTGTGATTTCGACCAGAGAATATTGAAAAATGTAGAGATAACGTTTGATAAATAAGTTTAAAACTTTAAAAAGCCGAAAATGAAAGCGGGGAAAAATACAATAACACGACACTTAGCAGAATAGAATTAATACATTTGAAATTATCAGATTCTAGAGATTCCGAGGACAGAATTTAATGAGAATCTCTGTTGTATTGGTTGTAAGAATACAATAAATACCACAACTAGAAAGGATGACAGGGTACTATGCGTAAGATGCCTGAAGCGAATCTATTAAACGTGTACAAATTAAAAAGGCAAAAATGTTAATTTATGAAAAGTGAAGAATTAAAATTAAGAATTGTTGTAATACAATTTCACCAGGACAAGATAGAACTAATGCTTCTTAATATAATGCAATTTTGTCTTAACAATACTACTGGACTTGAAGTCCCTTAGGTAATATTTCCTACCGAAAAAAATTTAAATTTATCAAGACTGTACTTAAGAGGTGTAGTACTATCTTTATATTTGTGTGTACACAGGATAAACAACAAAAAAAAAGCAGCAGATTTCATATACAACATTCTTTGTAAAGTATCTGTGATCCTTACAACAGAGTTAATTACAGCTAATTGTTAATTAAGTATAATACATTTTCAAGATAGTTAATTGCATTTATCTGCAGCTCACTGTAAAGGCCGGACAACAGCCCATTTTATACCATGTTAAATTAAATTCAATCAATAATTAACTATTAGATAATTATATGGTAAGTAAACATCAATTAGAGACCGTCTTATATCGCTGCTGGTTAAAGTTAAATGCATATGCGACAAGCATTTATATTGTAGTTAATCGTTAATTAGCTTTAATGAATAATAAGGAAACGGGGACTTAAGCTTACGAAACTTTGGAGATTTTATTAAAATTTCAGTAAGACATCGATGAAATCTAGCTATCAGATGGTTTTCGAGAACATATAAAAGAACCTACTTTATATCTTAGTACAATCTTAGTTTTTCAATCTCAGTTTAATGCTTTTTAAAGTAAGTTTTTGAACGGAAATAGTAGAAAGTGAAAATTTTTCATTTATTTCCAAAATATAACTTTTGAAAATCTGAGTTTAAAAAACATTTTGAACGAAAGAAGAAAGTTTTAAAAGAACTTAAAAAATACATAGCAAATGCACTGCTCAATACTAACGATTTAATTTGGACAGCTACGGTTATTTTTTTCTACACGACAACTAATATGACTTTCTGCTTCCGATCGGCTGCGAATATCCACGCCAAAAGCGGGATTCAAACCTACGGACTCCATTACCGAAGAACCTTAACTATTCTGTGAACTACTCAGGAAAGCAATGGATTATCGCATTTTTTACACTAAGAAAGTAATGAAACGCCGCAAATCATATAACTACTTGTTATATCTATCTCTCTATGACTATATCTAAATACATATGGTTGGTATGAAAAATAATGCTATAAATTTTATTGTGAAGCGACTTAGTGACATTACTTTCCGGATAGATTATACCCAGAGAGCATGCATACTTGCAGCAAGTTTGATTTTTTCTGGATATTTTCTTGCCATAACAAATTTGACGCGACAAACTTGCAGCCAAACTCCTGAAAGTTATAATACATAAAGCAATCCCTCCTTTGCAACGCTATTCTGATGCAAAACTGTGGCAACCTTGTCATGACAACCTTGAAGCAAGCGAAAATTCTTAGACTTGCTGCAATCTTGTTTCAAACTTGCGGACTTGTCATGCTGGATTTGCTGCAAGTTTGCAGGTTTGCAAAACAAGACTGTTGTAAGTTTGCTGCAAACTAAATTCGCTTACTGGGTATGTGTGTGTGTAAAGGGTGTTTTTACCCACTGCAAACTTAGGTAAAGATCAGTCGCAAGTCCTTGAAAGAAACCAGCAAAATTTGAAGATTAAGACATATTGCATTCACTAAGACAGTCCGGCTGGCGCTACGCCTGTAAAACATTCATTTTCACATTTGCAAGTTACATTCTAACTTTCTCAAATATACACCAGCATTAATATAAAGTCTATTTCTATTTTTATGATGAAGATCATAAAAATAATGAGCGGTAGAAAAATGGCAACTGATTTATTTATAACTATTTATATTAACTTAAAAAAATTGAAAATTAATCACAATTATTTTATTGAGTATTAAATATTTCGTGGATTCCCAAACATTGTCCACTCATTCGCAAATTATTCTTATTTACTACGGACCCCTGAGTATTTGAATGAACTATTTTTAGAATCACTGAGTTAGTTATAGAGTCATTTTTAACGGTTGGCATGAAATTTAGTAACAACATTGAAGAAAAGTTAAATATAGGTCAAAACACATTACAGAGCGATTTCGCTGCTGTTCGTAATTTCCGTGAATTTAACAACGGATATTTTAATAAATGTCATCCTTCACGGGTAACTCCGTATCTACAGTTAAAAAAGGGTTGTGGGCATGAAAGACGTCACTCGGATTAGTTACCATGGCGGTCACTTTGTAAACACATTAAAAACATATTTATAGCCTTTTCGCTTTAATTCTTTTTCTTGCAGTCAGAATGTGATCTATTTCTATCGTTCCAGCTGATATCCGCAATAAAGAAGAAGGATAGATATGCAAATGCGAGATATAAGTAGTCATTTTTTGGATGACATTCAAAGAGAAAATGGGGAAGAAATTTATGTATGCAAATTTTATCCGCACCATCACAGAAAAGAAATATTGCAGTTTTACTATATCTGTCTCCACATCAAGTGTACTTGGAGATGCGCTACTTACCTTATGAATAATAATGGTGGTCATTTGTTAAATTACACATAAAAGAATAATGCATTTGAAAGTAGTATATTTTATATTTAATGAACTATGTGTGTTAGGAATATTTTTTCATTATTTTATGATGAAAACTAGGGAGGTAACGAATATTCAGGCGCAATTCAGTATTTGACCCTTTTGTTGAATACCTTTGTTCGAATAAATTCAAGATAATGATGATAATAATAATAATAATAATAATAATAATAATAATAATGATAATAATAGTGGCAGAGATTGTGCTTTTGAATATATTTAACGAAGAATATTCCTTTATATTCGCACGACTGCATAAAGTTAATATTGTTAAGTAAGCCCTGGCAATATAAAATATGGGCTACTTCAGTTGTGATTAGTGAAAAGAACTTTTTGTCGGTTACACACCCACATATGCTCTCACACCCACATATATGTAATGATAATTTAACCAAACTAACTTAATTATATTGTAAAATAAATTATATCTAAATTTACAACAATTTGCGAAAGGTCTTCATTTCTCTTTTAATTCTGACATATTTTGGGACTAGGAGAACACCAAATTAATATCTGCTTAGCTCAACTAATCTTATATAACTCCTTTATGTAATTTGGTTTCGATTCTAAGCGTGATGTACTTTTAAGACCTCTGATTACCTGGTTCTCTTAATCATTCAAGGCACTATACAAGCGAATGTAAAACGTTTAGGAGACAGAGCGCCAAAGATGAATTAAAATCGATAAACTCAGCATGTTTTTTCCAAATTTTGCTGCGTTCTTTGTGCAGCCTAAAGACTGGATTTTATTCAGCACAGATACCATTATAAGTGGGTTAAAAAAATTTAATTTTAAAAACAACAAAATTGCTTCCAAAATGTTTATAAATTCTTTTAACCCTTTCATAGGCCATTTATTTCTTACACAATGTTTTCAAACTTTCCCAACAGAAGTGCTAATTATATTCATTTGATCAAACAATAGATGACAATTCAAGTCTGAAGTGGGAATTTATCTTCATCTTTATAATGATAAGGCCAATATATTATAATGGCTTTTGCGCTTCCCACAAGTGTATTTCGTAAGATCATGTAGGTGGGAAGTAATTTTCCCACGGACTTCGAAAGAGTTAACGGGAAGATATCGTAACAAAATATATAGTAGACTTTTTCCTCGTGAAATATGCAGTATGGGGAAAACTATAATTTTTTTTTTAAATAATAAAACTTTCCTTTGGGAATATGAGTTATCCAGAACTAAACTGTGCGGGAAGCGGTTAGTAGATAAATATTTAAAAAACGATTTTGACAATATTGGGGTATTACATGACTTTAGAGCCGATTATGAACAGCGAAAATCATACAGGTAGGCATAAGGGATTCGAACTCATGGTCTCCGGAACCAATAGAGCTCCACTTGTGAAAAGTCATATCCTCCGACAAAAGTAACAACAGCTTTTCATATTATTCGATTTTATAAATAAAGATTAACAAGCAATCAATTAAAGCCAAACTATTATCAAAATATGAATGAAATGCAAATAGTTAGTAGAAATTTGATTTGCAATAATTTTTCCAAATATTATTATTTGGTTACATATAAACTTCACTAATAAGAACTGCACATTTTTCAATGGAAAATAAATAATATTTAAGGCGTGCTGAACAAAGTATATTTATATATTAATAACTCAGAATTTCAAAAATTTGTATACGTATAGATTGAAGTATAAGTAAATTAATCGAATTAATTTTTTTCTTAAAATCAATTAACATTTTTGTATAATTCATTTTTAAAAAAATTATTGTCGATTTTTAAAAGGCTTCTGTGACTTCACTTTTCCCAGATTCCTCCAGAATGTTTTACAGATATTTCTAATATATATTGTAATAAATCAAGATATCCATTTAAATTTTGACTTTATTTAGGTAACTAAAATTAAATTTAAATTCTTAATCTCGAATTTTTCATGAAGATTCTACGTACTGACGTAATAATACTTCCTATAAAGTAACTATTTAATCCATATACAAAACAAAATCCAAATAAGTACAAAAGATACTTTTAAGTGATAATAATTCAAAAATAAAAGAAAATATTGAAAATTAGATCGCAAGGATTATTTTAAAAATCAACGAAATATTTCAAACTGTTAAAAAATATTTGATATATAAAATATGGATTTTATTTGATTGCAATTGTAGCTATTTTAAAATAATATTTTATTTATAATTATTTTTAATTCCTTAGTTATTTTTACTGCATATGTATACACAGTTTCAGAAATTTAACTTAATAAATTTTCATAAAGACATTATAACGTCCACTGTCCCTTAAAATGAAATATTCAAGTTTTATCAGTTTAAAGCACAAACACTTTTCAATGCTTTAACATAAAAATCTGTATCCCAGCAAGATACATGACACATCTAATTTGATACAAGATGACCACTAATCCACTTTATGATTGCTGAAAGAGTGAATTGATACGTGAGACGGATAAATAAAAGTCTGTAGTATCGGTCGATAATACCGTAAAACTAATTATACATATATCATGAAAGAAAAAATATGTCATAGAAGACACGAAAGTCGCTGTGAAAAAAAAATCAATTATTATATGAATGATTTCCAATTGATGATACATTATTTTTAAGCGATTTACTTTCGCTCTAACGTAAACAAACAAATGAAAACGATTCTGGTAAAATATCTCACGATGCTAAAAATTAATATGTTTATTTATACAAAAATTGTATGTTCGTTCGGACTATTTTATGCATAGTTCAAACATTTTTCAGATGAAAGTTTTTTATATGACATTAATTAACTGCGAAATAAATTATTTCCGGACCCGCAACTTTATCATCTCATCGAGAGATATCTTTTAGGATACCAGTTAGGCTTGAATCCGTCAACCCCCGGAATTTTATTCTGTCTTTTTAATGACAAGTCTTGACAAATATTGACAAGTCACGATTGGCCCCCTACCCTGGTGGGTGCTAAAATGTTACAATGTCAAGCTGGAGACAATTACGATCAGCTTAAATATCATCAGATTACTCAATTTACGATGAGCCATTTACCTTGACGAGTGAAAGGGCGTAATGCCATGCTTGAGAAAGCAACCCGTCATTATGGATCGTTCTTGTAAGGAAGGATTTTTGATGACGTTCACTTCACTGTGAAATAAGGATTTTAGGACCTAGAAATTTATCCTATTATCCGCGAGGAAGATCTTTTAGGATACCAGTTAGGTCAAATTTGTCCTCCCGTAATTTTATTCCGGCCCTTTATTGATTGACACGCCGCGACAAGTGCAAGACCTGTATGATGCCAAGTCATTGTATAAATTATGAGCACCTTCAAGGTGGGAAGTGTTTACTCCACCTCGTGGTACTCACAAATTACGTTAATTCCTCATAATATAACTTTCTAGCTCACTCGAGTCTCCTAATGTAAATAATAAATAATTTAAAGTAATTTTCTAACAAACGTTTAACTTCAGTGACATCTCTTATAAGCATATGTGGTTTTAAATTTGATTCAAATCTCCAAAACAGACAGTAAGATGAGATTGAAAAGTTGATTTCACGTAGCTTTTGAAAAGATGAATACGCAGAAACACAGTGACGGTTCTGGGCATTTGTTGCCGTGCAAGATAGTATTTTTGGTTTAACCCGCCAAGTCGTATTCTCAGTAGATTCATAAATTAAAAAAATGCATAGGAACTTACTATGTTTATAATACTGCTTCATATAATTGACTAAGGATCAAAATAGTTAAAAAAAATATGTATACATCATGTAGTTTATTTAAAGTTTATTAAAATAAGTATCCCAGAAAAAACTGCTCACATAACTCGCATATTTTTAGCTTCCTTATTTAGCAAATTATCAATAATATCGAAAAATTATAAATTTTTACATAATCTTTTTTTATTTGATAACAGTACTATCTAAATAAATGGTGACACAGTGCAGTGTAGTATCTAAATTATACTTTTTAACTTATATTTAACCCTTTATACAAATCTGAGCATTTGAATTGTCATTTCTGAAATTATTTAAATAAGAATTCTATTAAAAATTACTTGATTTATTGTCAATCAATAGCTTTTTAATTAACAATATTAGTGAAAATTATTCATTAAAAGCTAATTCAAATTTATGACCATATTTACTATCAGACGCGAAACGGCACAGAGAAAAATAAATATTTTTCCCCTACTAAATATTTTCAGTGATCTACTCTTTTTCTAATAGAATGGCTGAAATATAAATACGTTAGCCTTAGACATACATCTGTATATTTTTGTATGCATGTATAAGTACGCCTTAAAACGGATTTGCAACGCTGAACATATATCATACTGTTGAAAAATATATTTACAACTGCTGTGTGCCTTTTAATTTACGCTTTAAGTTTCATCCAGGTTTACATATACCTGCTAAATATTGGAGCATATTTAATTTAAGCTTACCAGACATTTAAACTAAAGTAATTTTACTAACAACTAGGAAAATAAAATATGGGGAAAGGAATTACGACTTATGCTTTTATTTTTCTTTCACAAAATTACATACCTTGTGTGATAACAAAATTCGAA
The DNA here is from genome assembly GCA_032207245.1 of Pardosa pseudoannulata. Lineage (NCBI taxonomy): Eukaryota > Metazoa > Arthropoda > Arachnida > Araneae > Lycosidae > Pardosa > Pardosa pseudoannulata. The sequence goes on along the minus strand of CM063511.1, from coordinate 55,280,723 downwards.
AACGGAATGACATAATCAGTAATTTATAAACTACCGTTTTACTGTAGTAAATTAATTCTTCCAATTCACATTAGTTTCTATGCAATGGCCGATTTGTATATACTTTGTATGTGTGAGTGGGTAATGAAACTTTTTTTCAGGATATTGACAGTCCTCTGCACTTTAAGACTTTTGTCCTTTCCCGAAAAATAAATTCTGGCTAAGTCAGAACAAAATGGGCACTTCTTTTGAAATTCGAAGAATCGAAAATTTTCGCGATTACACTACTTTTTTTATATGGTACAAGGTGACAAAAAAAGAACACCATAAATAAGTTCACGCCGTCATAACCGATGAAAACTTTTTGGGAGCGAAAAGCGGGCACGACAAAATCGACTGCCAGCAATCGATATTCTTCAGCTGACACACGGGATGCATTTGAGGGAGGAAGGGATTTTTCTCCCTTATCTCGTTCCTTCAACGTGTATCCCGGGGGGAAATTTCGGGCATATCGCAAAATCCGATAGATGTACGATGCTTGTGATACATAAATCGAATATATTTCAAGATCGAACGATTAAATCCTTATCTTATGATTCATAAACTGTAGTACTATGTGCCTAGTCAAGGTAAAAGAGGTCAGGTTTTCAAAGGAAGCTCTTCAGTTGCCAGTCACGGTCGATAATCAAAAATGAAAATGAGAAAGATTCTGAATTACGATAACAGCCGGCAGGCAGTGTTTATTTTCAGTCGGAAATAACAGTACAAAAATACAATTTTCTGCAATCGAAATGGGATAATAGCTTTATAACATCAATAATTACTGAAACTGCAATTTGTCTGACAAAATAACTCAAAACGAAAATGCTGCATAAAATGACAATCTAGTATAAATAAAACCTTTATAATTTAAATATTATTTTTAATTTAAACATAAAAATATTATTAAATTAACTATATTAATTTAAATATTATTTTTAATTATTAAATATTATTTTTCAAGGTAAGACTATCGTATAATATTCATATAGTACTACGAATGTAGAAAAGGTATATTTTGAACTTTTTTCATATTTTTTTTTATAGTAATAAACAATTCTTTGCCCACCTTATCTCTATCTCTCTCTCTCTCGCTATCAATCTGTATACACACATACACACACACACACACACACACACACACACACACACACACACACATATATATATATATATATATATATATATATGTGTGTGTGTGTGTGTGTGTGTTTGCGTGTGTGTGTAAGTAATGATATTTCAACCAAATTAATCAACGTAATTTTAATTATATTCTAAAACAAATTTCTAGCAATTCCATACCTAAACTGAGAACTTTTGGCAAAAGTTTGCCTTTTAATTCTGATGCCTTAGGCGATCATATGAACACCAATTTAATTTCGATTAGCTGAACTAATCTTGTATAACACTAAGTATCTTCGTTTCAGTTGTTAACGTCTCCACGTGGTATACTCTTAACTCTTCTGATTGACTGGCTTCCTTGCACAGTGGCACTGTGTAAACGCATGAATAAAGTTTTGCTAGCAGAGATTGTCTCAGTGAAATCTACATTTAAGTTTCTAAATTTTGCTGCTTTCTTTCATGGCCTAACGACTGTTCTTTATCAATCATGAATATAACTCTTAATTTATAACTTTTATAACTCTTAGTTATGTCAATATAAACTTTAATACTACAGAGATTTAGCACTGACTGTATTTTACTTTACTCGATTTGCTGCTTTAACAACAGAATTTTCTTTGTAATGTTTAGTTACCAAACGTTTCCTTTTTTGAAAATTACTTCCAATGCTGCAACGAAATCTGCGTCAATAGATTATGTTCTCATTACAATTTTCATGCATCTTGAAAAATACAGAATGTATCTAACTCTTACTGTAAGGAATTTGGACCTCACGACCAGTGTTTCACATATGTAATCCTTCTTGATATCTGCAAAGTCGTCCCAATTGACCCCATCCACCCGGCGTTCTCCTTGGGAAAATAGGGGCTGATAAGGCTTTTCGGATGTGTCGTTTGTGTATTTTGCAGGCTGGCAGTACATCTGGAAGGGAGGATTTCTCTTTTCGGAAGAGATCATGTGCTGATCCTCCCCCCCCCCGAAGAAAGGAGAGAAGATCTGCAAAAAAGAGCAATTGGAGTCGGGCCTGCGACTTAAAGACATCTCTCTGTTTTGCAGCGAGAGAATGTTATTTCGGATATGAAACGCTCGGTTAATTCTTTCTGTTTTATACAGGCTCCGGGACTCAGAAATATGTCATTTTGATTTTCTTTAATTTCTCATAAATGTTGTAAATAAATTTGTGTTGTCCATCTATGCTTTGGAGGAATTATTTATGCATCCCAGCGACAGTCTACGAACATACCTGCTCCAGTAAAGTGGGCCGGCAGATCACACGCTAGCATAACGCGCCAGAAAGCGGGATGGATTTTACATTACGTGGCCCCCGTAAGGGTGTGCGGTTTTACACTTACTATATTTGAAATATAGCTTTCATTTAGAACTCTAGGTGGTGCAGAAGAGCTTATTTCAGTACGCATGGTACGTAAGTACTCAAAACTGCCAAAAAATGATTGAGACAACAAATATTGAAAGTATAATTAAGCATAGCAAAGTTAAAATAAAAAATAGAAGAATATCGTCTAAAATATAAAATAATTATAAAGATTTAAAAATTAAAAATGTTTTGTAAATAAACAAATACTCTTGGTTGTTGTTAGTTAGACATTTAATAAAGATACAAAAAAACCTTCATGTATTTACAATGGTAGTATATATTTTATGCAACAAAACAGGTTCTTCTAATAAAAGATTGTGAGACGAAGCTGACCTATGCGAAAACATAACTACTTTAGAAGATATAATGGATTAAGGAAGAATTGAATGAAAAATAGTCTGTTGTAAATTTCATGTACGTTACTAGTTAAAGTCAGACTTCATCTTCATGTTAGTTTGGTTTGGTTTGGAGCGCTACGGTCTACTGTTTGGCACACGAGGGCTAATAAGACCGGGACCTACTGCTTAAAGCCGATTCTAAACGGCTACAAACATCCATGCCATAGTGGGATTCGAACCCACGAACTCCGGTACCGACGATCAGCGCCCTAACACCAATCGGTCAGCGTTCAGCCTTCATGTTGGAGATAAAGTAGGATGGGAATGAAGCTGTTCTTTAGCTAATCCCAAAACAGAAGATAACTCTTAATACTTTGCTTAATTCTCAGTAGCCGTGATATAAAGAACAAGCCGAATATTATTTGGTTGTTTTACCTGCTCTAAATTAATGTAATTGAAAGCAATAGATAAACCGAATTTGTGTAAAAGAGAGCGAGGCAGAGGGAATATAAGTGGTAGGACGGAGAGTGATAACTTAAACAGCATAAATGGAGCTAATATTGGAGAGAGGATATCGATACTTTTCAACATTTATCAGCTTCTATGTCTTAAACTTTTCTGCTGTACATTAATGCCACTGAAAAGATTTTTTACTACTAAGTACATACATGTAGCACCTTCTATTCTCTGTGTGATGTCTGTAGTACAAGGATCGGGTTAGAAAAATTACCATTAGGATATTAACACAAATAAGTTCAAAGAAAATTCAATAATGTCTGTATAATCGTATAATATAATCTAGAGAAAAGACAACCTATTAGGTTGCATGTAAAATGTAAATTAGATCCATGATATAATAGGACAAATGAAAAAAAATCACTGAAAAGATTATAACATGCTTTTTACAGCAAAAATGCTCTTATTAGAGTGAAAGGGTTCATCCGGGTGACCTCAGGTTCTCTGCACATGTGCGGGAAACAGAAAATCACCGCAGAGAAGTAATTAATTACCCTGAAGCGAGAGAAATGAAAAATTCACTTCTTGGAGAGCAGCGATCTATTGACTTCGAGGGCTGTGTTAAGGTTAATGGATACCGTGGACCATTAATTTTGGACACGATATTTATGCCAGAGAAAACGAAAAATGCCCTGGTATTTCTGAAGAGAATAGATGCGTGTCTATTACATACGGCACAGGAAATCTAGAGGTCTAGACAGTCAAATTATTTCAATTTAAGGAGAAAATATATGATGTGTAACTAATAATACGTCTAGACACAAAACATTTAACTAGATGTTATATAAGTATTACTTAAGAACTCTTAGTTATTAACATCGAACATGAATGCTTTAAAATAGATGTTTAAATTCGACGGAAGACGTTCTATTGCGTTAAAGTTTCCATTTGAGATAATTTGCAGTGAAACAATATTATCATAAAACTAAACAACATTTTATCTCTAAAGATAACGATGCTTGTAGATAAGTGTAGAAACAAAAGACGTAACTAATAATATTTGAAAATATTTGGGAACACACGACGGACCGTCTACCCCGAAGAGTGTAAAGAGTTCTTGATGTCACACTGGAGGATCCCCTCAATTTTGTTCATCCTGAGAAGGGGGGATTTTTCTGCTGATTCCATACTCTTTTCCCACTTTCCGACCTTCCAACAAGAGGACTCTTGGACTTAAAGATTTATTCTGCACGTACTCCGTTTATACATACGTAAAAGTTTTAAATATTATGTAATAAAAATCACTCAAAACAGGTAGTTTTCCAACTGCGTATCATGAAGCCTCGTGGCACATCTCTGGTAGTTCTATGAAATAAAAATTCGTAAAAATTTATAAAACAAGCAAAAAAAAATTATATTCTTACACAGATATAAACATATCAATAACATTAAAAAAAAAAACGTACTTAGGCGAAAAATTTCAAAGTATGCGACAAACTCTATGCAGAATATTAAAAGCGATTCATGATAACATTAATAGAGCTTAAACTTTGACAATTTGTGCAAAAAACTGCAAGAACACCTCAGTTAAGAAATATGTAATAGATGGTAGTGGTGACACCTGGAGCAGAGCTAATGTTAATAATACGCAAATTACATTGATTTTATGTGAACAACATCTAATATAAAATACAATAATTTTTTTTAACCTTTAACAGCTGTTGCGAGATATCACAGATTTCATTCCTAAGCTAAGCAATTTCCCTCTTCTAAGTTATAACTGCCCTGCGCCTTTTTTAATATTTTCTTGCAGTGCGGTGAGAAAAAACACATGCTAAGTAGCATGCTAGTTAAAAATTGAAATGAAAAACTGGAGATATCTCTACAGCACAAAAAGTAGTTGAAAGATAACTGCCTTTACTTAAGGAATAATACATGCTACAAAGCATTTTTGCAATCTCAATCGTAGAGATACTTGGTGCATATACAAAGTGAAGTAAAAGTAAATTACTCAAAGTGAATACTTTCTTACAATCAAATGATATATTTGAAAATAAAAATATTTTTTTTTTTAATTTTTGTTAATTTTTAAAATGCTTATTGCTATTTAACATTTCAAAAATTCTAACGAAAACTTTACCGATTACTCCTAATATACATTAAAACAAATTTGAATATTCATTTTAAATTTCGACTATATTTAAGATTATTAAATTCAATTTAATTAACGTTGGGGAAGCTCGAATTTTTTACGAATAGTCAACGTACAAACAAAAAACATGTTTCATATTTATGAACTATTCAATGTATCGACAAAATAACACCCCGAAATATTCAAAAGCTATTTTTAAGTAATAATTTAGCAGATATAAAAGAGTAATATAAAAATTAATGCCTAAGAAGCATTTTAAAAATTAAGAAAAGATCTCAAAAATTTAATTTTCTAAAAGTTACTTAATTTGTAAAAATTTTAAATGGTATTGATTTGGTTATACTTTAATATATAAAATTTCATAACTTAAGATTAATAGTTTCCTAACACACTTTAACAAGTGTAATTTGTAAAGTCTACTGTCACCTCCAAGTACTTATTGATACATTTTAAATATTATTTTAAGACAAGATATAATTTTCTAAAAGTGAGAAGGGGGTTCTTTGCAAAAGCTTATAGTGCTAAGGGCTTCGTGAACCAAAGAAGTTTGAAGATCACTTGTAAGGATCCGGATTTAGGTTCTTTCGATCCAGAGAGTGGAGCGATTCCAAATCACCGAAACGAAAACACCATGGTCAACGTTTTTTTTTTTTTTTTTTTTTTTTTTTTTTTTTTTTTTTTTTTTTTGTAATGGCGGATGATTAGAAACGAGAAGAACGATACGCCTAAATGTTTTATTTGTATTTTCATCTTTTTGTTTGATCAGTGTTATGTTTTAGTGTTAACACATTATGTGCGGGTACATTTCGCAGAGGAATTGTACCGGGAGCGGGCGTTTTGCGCGTCAATTTAGTTATTCAGTTAAATCTCAACAGATCGAAAATTATTTAATTTTTAACTAACTTTTCGTATTTTATATTCAAATAAATAAACAAATATATAAATAGAAAATATATAAATAAAAACCATAAGACTTTTGTAAACAAAAAATATATTTTTTAGTGGATAAATTTATAATAGTATCGTAAATATGAAAAATCAAACAGAAATAGTAGTATATAGTTTTAATTTTCTCCCGTTCTGTGGGTCCGCATCGACCGGTGTAAAAACTAGTTTTTATTTGTCTTTCCAGAATCTATGTAGTAGACAAGAACATTCGGCTTCGTCTTCCTGTATATACCGTTATTTTTGTACTCACAAACAAACCATGTTGTTACAGTAACCCGTACTAGTACGTGACCCGCTCTCAAGTATCAATCGTCAGAAAATGTACTAGTACGTGTCCCGCATACAATGTGTTAATAAATGTTCCGTTCGTTAAAAAAGAAATCATGTACATTTACGACGTAATTTGAGTATCACAGCCTGAACCACTCACATGACCAGATCGAAACGATTTTTTCTCCACTGCTTTAGATCTACTGCCAAGCTGATGAAAAAGCTCCCTCCATGCGAGAAAACTCCATTCAAAGTAACTCGTCCGTAAACAGTATTGTTATGAAATATCAGTAAGTGTAAGCATCCCTTATAATAATAAACTTTGATATTTTGCGAATTATATTCGAGTATTTTAAAACGTTTCAAAACATGCATTATGTATTGTAAATACCGGAAAGGTAATACAACAGATAAAATCACGAAGGTTCTTGGTGTAGAAATAAAAATCGTTCACTCTTCGGATGTAAAATTGAATTTTATTTTCATTTCAGCTATACTATTTCTCATAATATGAATTACTACAGGCATGCCAACATTCAAGCCCTTGTGTCAGGAGCAACAGCGGGGTTTGAAATTTTAACATGCTAATTACAGATTACATTTAACCCTTTCGTGGGCCGTGGGAAGATTACTTCCCACCTACACGATCTTACAAATTACACCAGTGGGAAGCTCAAAACCCATTCTAATATATTGGTCTTGTTATTGAAACGACGGGAAGACTGATTCCTGCTTCGGTTTTGAGCTGTCATCAATTGTTCGATCGACTGAATAAAATTAGCAGCTCTGTTTTGAAAGTTTGGAAAGGTGGAATAAGAAATAAATGACCCACGAAAGGGTTAAGTACATATTTTATTGGTTTCTAAATTATAATTAAACTTAAAATATATAAAAGATAAATTAAAATTATGTATTTAAAAATGTATGAGAAACTTTTTTAGCTTTAACAACTTATTTTTCAGAACAGCGCTTCTTGTAGCAACAATAACCCTGATTAAAATATTTTCATTTTTCTCTCATCGGGGATTCTAGAGTTAGTCTACTCAAATTTGACCTAAATACAGTTTGGTTTTTCCGAACAGTAATGAAAACTCTTTAACATGCAGCATTACTGTGTGGAAAGAGTAATATTCAGCATTATTCTTTGCAAAATTTTGTATTTAATTGCTGAATCGTAATATTTTAGCTGTTTTTTTGTTATTTTCCGGAGCAATCTGACGAGTTTCCGGAGTTATCAATTTTTCTCATTTATCCGGAGCAACTCCGGAGAATCCGGAGTAGTTTGCATGTCTGTTACTATACTGCATCACTATCTTGTATTATATTAGCTTTGGACAGTAAACTGCAAAGCTAAAAACCTAAAGTGAACCTTTAATCCTTTAACCCCTTTCCGGTAAAATGACGAGTCTAGCTCGTCATTAGTTTTTCATTCCATACCGCACAATGACGAGCTACACTCGTCATGCGATTAAAGTTACTGTTAAATATGATAATTAATTTAGTTTAAAATTTCTAGTGTACTGAATTTGGCAACACTTTTATCACTTGTGAAAATCACAAGTCACTATTGCATATTGTTTACTTGGTACAAGTCATTGCCAAATGAATGAGTCAGAATAAAAGAAAAGCTACTAAGAAATGCCGTGTGTGTTACAAGAATCAAATTAAAAGTGAGACTACTTGGCGGTGTAAACAATTAAGAATTCCTTTGCACTTTGTTTTGAAAAGTACCACTAGCTTGAAGACTATTATCTGTATACCTTATTAATATTTTGCTTTTATATTTTCTTAATTTTACTGTTTCTGATATTATTTAACACTATGTAAAAAGTGGATTTCAATTAAGAATATGTAAGAATTGTAAAATGAAACAAGTTTTTTAAATAAAAATTAAATGGTTATTTCATGCACAGTTTTTCATTATTAAATCATAGCGGAAGGGGTTAACGAACGGTGGTTTTGCAGCGAATCCACCTGTTAAAAGTTTCTTTTTCTACTTTTTAAAGACAGATGAATGAATTTTTTAAATTTTCTATGTTTATGACATTTCAAACTTACAGCATAATAAAAACACTACACTTTATTCCTTTTTTCCATGTGAAATATGCATTTTTAAACTTGCTTTACCTAGAAAATTCTGAAATTCAACTTATCTTCCTTGTGACCCCAAATACCTATATTTATCCAAATAACACTTAAAAACTGTTGAGCTATTTTATTATTATACACTTATAATGATAATTATTCATTGTACTCCCACCTTAATAAAAATTTAAAAGAAAGTATTATTTTCACACAATACTAAGGGATGGTTTTGCATTTAAACCAGCCCTTTAACCTTTCTTCTTCCCAATGAATGCACATTTTTTTCATGTATTTTACATTTATAAGGTTCATAGGTAACATTTATAAACTAATATCATTAAATCCTAAGAAATTTATATTAGTGTCCTTTTAAAGGGTAAAAACAAGATTAAGAATACCGCAATGGAATTTATTTAGCCATAGTTTTGTATTATCTATTAGAGACATATATAAAGTTTTGTGACAGACTCTTTTTTATTAGTGGAATATATAATTATTAAATTTATGTGCTTATGTAGTTATAAAAGATCAATGATATTTTCTGCATAAGTTAAAAAAAAAAAAAAAGATTCTTTCAAACATCCAATACACTCCGAATCACCGTTTATATATATACATATATATATATATATATATATATATATATATATATATATATATATATATATATATATATATATATATATATATATTGTGTGTGTGTGTGTGTGTGTGTGTGTGTATTAGCTGTGTTCCCCGCTTCGTTACGGTGATTCGGAGTGTATTAGATGTTTGAAAGAATCTTTTTTTTTTTAACTTATGCAGAAAATATTATTGATCTTTTATAACAACATAGGCACATAAATTTAATAATTAAATATTCCACTAATAATAAAAGTCTGTGAGAAAACATTATATATGTCTCTAATATATAATACGAAACTATGGCTAAATAAATTGTCAATGATATTTTCTGCATAAGTTTAGAAAAAAAAAAAAAAGATTCTTTCAAACATCCAATACACTCCGAATCACCGTAACGAAGCAGGGAACACAGCTAATATATATATATATATATATATATATATATATATATATATCGATTACAATACCATTTCAGTTGAAGGGTAAATTGAGAAACTAAGTTAGTAAAAATCCCTAACATTAAAATGAAGTATTAATTAAATAAATAAAAAAAATATTTTTTTTCTTTTCAAGAGTTGTCATGTGATTAAAAAAATTGATATATCCCAAATAATATAGTATAATATTTGTAAAGCAAATAATAAATTACTAATAAAAAAAATCTGCGATTACTTTTATTTTTATTCTCCAGAAAAAAAAAATTAGAAATTTAAAGGAATCGGAAAAGCTAAATTACTCACCAATTCAAAGAGTAAATTACCAGAGAGAAAAGTACAACTTCTAAAATCATCTGTTATATTATAATGAAGCCTGTAGATCACGTCCTTAAAACTAAAACTTTTAATCTTAAGTTAATTTCCAAAGGCAATATTCCCGCAATCTCAGAACTGAAGTGCTTTTGCTTCTATTTCTGGAACGAAAAAGTCACTCGAAAAGTACGTTTCTATCCCATTAAAAATCAGTGAAGAGAAATGATTAATTAGTCTAAGGGGAGCGAAATGAAAAATTAATTTCTTAGACAGCGCCAATACATTGGCTTCAAAGAACCGAAAATGTTAATGCTAAGGCTTGGATCATTACTTCTTATGCTGTTTTATTTAGGGAACAGACTTTTCGACCGACAGTAGATTGTATACCATAAAGACAACCAGAAAAAAATTTCTAGATTCCTTTTGTAGACATAAGAGATTAACGGGGGGAAAAAGTTAACATTTTAAAAGGCTGAGAGCATTTCTTCAATCTTTATAACTCAATTTCGAAGGAAAACACTCATGTATCTTATCCAATCTTTTCTCCCATAAAGATTTATTTAACTTCTTTCTCTAAATAATGAAAAGAGATTTTTAAAGACCTTTATCATCATATAGTCTTATTATATTTAATACACATTATACTAACTATAAGTAATATTGTGTAGAATACTCAGACTTAATGATATAATACTAATATTTATTATTCATATAAAAGTATATATAAAATATTGTGATTTTAAATATTATATTAGTATTTATTAGTATACTGTAATATAGTAAATATATTACTACATTGTCAATTAATGTAATTCAAAATTCAGCGATATGAAATAATACAATAATTTGGATAATCTTTCTATGCATTAGAGTGAGTGTGTGCATGTATGTATACATCCCGTATATAATAATAGCCTAATTTATCTGTACGTCTGTCCTCGATTTTATGAAGCGGTTGGACCTGGAATGGATAGAGGCATTCATAGTTAACAAAATTCAAAGAGAGTAACGTTTATCTTCTTCTAAACTATAGATCCGATTCTAAAATAAATTGGTATAAATATTCTTCCTATCACAGCGAAAAATACTACCTTCTTTAAAACGTTCGAAATCCACCCCTTCCCCTCTTTTCGATCTTTTAATGCCATTATTTCAACTCCTATTTTCTCCGGTTAAGAGCAGGCGATTAAATTTATCAATTTATCCCATTATAAGTACATGAAAATAACATTTTTTTCTAGCATTATGACGTCATTCATTTAACCATCTCATTGAATCGTTTCTTATTTTAAATTATGCCTTATTTTCCTACGTTTTATCATTGATCTTAGATATGACGTAAATAATTTTCTTTTATGTTTGGCTTAAATAATAGATTAGATACATATGTGATGATTTTAAATTTAATCATCGATTATTTTTGGTTGCAAGATAATTCTCAGCCAAAAAAACAAACCATTTTTTTACCTGCCTCATAAAGTACTTTACAATTTTAGAAAATTAAAAATTTTACTGATCCCGTCATATGACGGGCTATATGCTAGTGTATGTATATTTGTTTTTGCCTATGCAGAATTTGTTGTTCAATCACGAGGTATAATTTTGTATTAAAGAATACTAAAATTGCGAGCTGACCGAAGGAAATTTTATTTTTCCACCCATACGTTGACACAGAAAGAAGAATCTAATATGGCAGGTACAGATCTACCTTAAATGGAAGAATAACTAAAAAACACACAAAATAAATTAATAAATTATAGGCAATGAAAAATTTGGTAAATCTGGACTTATGAGGAACATGGATAGTCTGATTGTAAATGATAATAATTTTTTGAGGGATTTTTCTTGTAAAATAAGGCGTAACTAGAAGACCAATTTTTTTTACAACAAACTGAATGACACTGTTTTAACTTAGAATGATTAAACCAATACAAGAAAGGAGGCATCAAATTAAAAAATATTCCCTTCAGTTTTCATCTTAAAGATATTTCAAAAATGATCTAAAACTGCAAAAATGATAATCATTAGTATGGCAATTTTAACACTAGATTTACCAGCAGTTTAAATATAATGTTACGAATTTGTTAGTATACCTTAAATTTAACATGGGACTCTACGGCGGCTCGTTAGCGGCAGTTTTGGCAACTTATTTTTGTCACCTAGTTCGTCGCCAAATATAGCCAAGTGTCGCCAAATGTTGCCAAGTGTGGCGATACTTTACAACTTCCGGTTCTGGTTTCTGGAATATTCCAGCAGTTTCTTTGGGCCTATATAAGGTAGACTGAGTCCCAAAAGAAGGAGAGTCGTTAAGTGGATTTCTCGGTTTACTGAGTAAGCACGGTGTGTTGTATTTTCCAACTGAGAGCTAATAAAGGATTGTTTTCGTGCTGTAATCTTTAAAGTCCATTGAATCCCCGAATTCAGCTTTGAAGTTCGTAACAATACACTGAATTGCAATTGCAAAACTAGTCATTTTGACTGGTTTGGTAAATCTAATGTTAAGGACAATAATTATAATAATAATTTTAGTCTCTGATATAAATGAAATGAATGTATTAACCGTCTGACTGCTACGAAGTGCTATCGCGCTTGTCTTGTGCTGTGTCAAAAATGCATAGAAGTGTGATCGCACTGTTGTATTTTACTAGAATTTTCACACTAGAGATTAAGTCTTATTTTTCTCTCAATTAATGGAAAAATTATAGTAACATACAGCACCACGATCACACTTCCACGCATTTTTGACAGAATACATGAGAAAAGTGATAGCGCTTCGCCGCACTCAAACGGTTAAAGTAAATTATAAAAACTATTAAAATTTTGAAAAAATAATTTAATTTAATTTTTAAATAGCGATACCGTAACCAATAAACTAAATTATGCTTTGGTACATACATCTTTATACATAGCAAGTTTTATACAAATTTATATAAACACGTGTAATAACTTAAAAAACATAATTAAAAGTACATACTAGAATAAAAGTCATAAAATTACAAGTACATGCTATTGCAAGGATTAATTTAATTCGAAATTTCGCCAAGTAATGTTTCTCCCAATTTATTGTAATTGAGAACAGAATTTGAATTACAAGTTCTCAAAGCAACCTTAAAAGTGCATCTGTGCGTCTGGTTAAATATTTTGATTTTAATATATTATAAGTAAAAAATAACCGTTAACAGTAATTAAAGAGTAAGTACTTATAACGCACATTTTATCAAATCACGGTAACCACTTTAATCGACCAAGTTCCCATACATTTCACCATTCTGACTATTACGGAATGTGTAGGACTTAATGAGGGTACATCTGAAACAGGCGCCGCTTCGTCGACCTGAGAGATAAAAAAAATTAGTGCATTTAATCTTTCGAAATCCAATCATGAAATCCCTTCCTTTTCTACTGATTCAATTCCGGAAATTCATTTACTCGCCTGACACACGTAAATGGAAGGCATTTTCTCTGAAAGCATTTAGTGATGCAGACAAGCTAAGCCTCCAGATATGATTAACGAACCCTGGATAGATATATTTCCATTGCACTGTTACCATGCGGGAAGAAAACTTTGAATCAAATGTTTATGGTGTTAACACATTGTTGACAGATCACGAGTTAACTCGTGTTTTTATGGTCAAACGTTGCTGACCAGCCACGAGTAAACTCGTGATGCGTTTTTTTTTTTTTCGCATCGCTGTTGTTTTGTCTGTTGGCGACCATACAGTGCAATTGTTGGTCAGTATAACACAACCTATGTCTCTCGCTTATAAGACCCGCCAAATCTTTTGTTGTAAAAAATATTTAATAATTAAAAAAAATTTAAAAACGATGACGGAACGTAATGAAGAATCTGTTAATGAATTATACGCGGATGCTTTATCTGATTGTCCGAGTGATTATGAATGAAATTGTGGTAACTGTGAAATAATAATCGGTGACATGAGATAAATTTTCAGTAAAATTGCCGGTCAACAATGAGTTAAGGCATGCATTCGGAAGTGATTTTTTAAAATACCTTAATTTTACAATACTAATGTAGATTTACTGGTTAAACGTTTTTAAATTGGTTAAAATACATACAAATTCTCCTCACCCTTATCTTAACTGACTCTTAGAGTGTAGCTTTACCTAAATTAATGGGAAGCCGGACGATGGCAAAATGGTAGGGCGCTGCTCTTTGGCGGTGTAGTCCGTGGGTTTGAATACCGCCTATGACATAAATGTTCGTGACCGTTTAGAATCGGCTTTAAGCAATAGGTCCCGGCCTCATTAGCTCTCTTGTAAGGGGAAAAATAGACTGTAGTGCACTAAACCACACCAAAACCAAATCCCTGGTAAGATACACTTCTATTTCACTACTGTTATCACGTTATGGGTTTGAGGCTTTTAGAATACATTCCAGAGTCCTTTTATTTCATAATATTTGATATGTACAGCGATTTATTTAAGGGGGCCTGAAGTTAGGCGATATGCAAAACACTAAATCTCAATAACAAAGTTTTCTGAATTACTTTTTGTAAATTTCACACTTCTATTTTATTCTTTATGAAATAGAATTTTTCTTCACGAATACGTTGAAATTTGTGTGACTGTTAATACTGATAATTACCTCTTTTCGGAATTTTATACATGGACTATCATTACTATATGCTATTATTGGGACCTTCATAATGATTACATGTTTTACTACGAAAAAACATTTTTTAGAAGTCTTTTATACTTTCATAATATTATAATTGATTGCTTTGAATACATCATTTGGAATTCAACCATACTTTTCTTCATAAATAGCCCAGAATATAGGGAATTGATTATGTATTAGCTTCAAGTTCAACGAGCGATAAAAACTCACATTCAGCTGCATCTTTTGTAAATTAGCAACATTACAGTAAAGAAATTTAGAGTCTGTCGCTGTAAAAATTATATTTAAAAAAAATTATAAATGTTTATTTTGTTTGGTAATTAAAAATGAACAATCGGTAAATAATGATTTTAGTTAACTCTCGTGCCAAAATTATTCTGTGCAGTAAAATATAGGTAGCCATAACTTTAGTTATAAATTGCATACAACAAAAATTGAACAAATTGTAAAAAAGAAAGATCAGGCTTTAATGCCAAGTCTAAATTGAAAAATCGATATTTGGACAGAAATTCGTGTTTTAAAGCAGGCAGCTTACCTTAAGGTAAAACTATTCTTGCCATATTGGATTTCTTTCGCTCAGTGTTCACACATGGAGAGAAAAATAAAATAAATCCCCGAAGATTCACATTTAAAGAATATTTTTAAAATGTAATCCACATCATAAAACCGCAAATTTCACTCGGATACTGTTTTTTTTTTCTTTTTTTTTTTTATAAAATTTATATCTGTTAAATGAAAAAGAATTACTAAAACTTCTCGCAAATAATTTTAAATAGAATATATTTTTCTCGGCTTTTTCAAAGATATTATAAACACTTACGTAAAAATATTGTTAATAACATATTAAACTTTCAAGCAGATTGGTTAAAAACAAAATAATTAATTTTGAATATTCTTGCCATATTGGATTCCTTTCGCTTAATGTTAATACATGGACAGAAATTCGTGTTTTAAGGCAGGCAGCTACCTTAAGTTGGGAGTATTCTTGCCATATTGGATTCCTTTCGCTCAATGTTAATACATGGAGAGAAAAATAAAATAACCCCTGGTAGATTCACATTTAAAGAATATTTTTAAAATGTAATCCACATCATAAAACTGTAAATTTCTCTCGGATACTGTTTTTTTTTTTTTTTAATTTATATCTGTTAAATGAAAAAAAATTACTAAAACTTCTAACAAATAATTTTAAATAGAATATATTTTTCTCGGCTTTTTTAAAGATATTATAAACAATTATATAAAATTATTGTTAATAACATATTAAACTTTCAAAAAGATTGGTCAAAAACAAAATTAAATAATTTTGAATATTCTTGCCATATTGGATTTCTTTCGCTCAATGTTAATACATGAAGAGAAAAATAAAATAAACCCTGAAAGATTCACATTTAAAGAATATTTTTAAAATATAATCCACATCATAAAACTGCAAATTCTCTCGGATACTGCTTTTTTTTTAAATTTATACCTGTTAAATGAAAAAGAATTACTAAAACTTCTCGCAAATAATTTTAAATAGAATATATTTTTCTCGGCTTTTTTAAAGATATTATAAACACTTATATAAAATTATTGTTAATAACATATTAAACTTTCAAAAAGATTGGTCAAAAACAAAATTAAATAATTTTGAATATTCTTGCCATATTGGATTCCTTTCGCTCAATGTTAATACATGGAGAGAGAAATAAAATAAACCCTGAAAGATTCACATTTAAAGAATATTTTTAAAATATAATCCACATCATAAAACTGCAAATTTCTCTAGGATACTGTTTTTTTTTCTTTCTTTTTAAAATTTATATCTGTTAAATGAAAAAGAATTACTAAAACTTCTAACAAATAATTTTAAATGGAATATATTTTTCTCGACTTTTTCAAAGATATTATAAACACTTACGTAATAATATTGTTAATAATATATTAAACTTTCAAACAGATTGGTCAAAAACAAAATAATTAATTTTGAATATTCTTGCCATATTGGATTCTTTTCGCTCAATGTTAATACATGGAGAGAAAAATAAAATAACCCCTGGCCGATTCACATTTAAAGAATATTTTTAAAATATAAACTCATCGTAAAACTGCAAATTCTTGGATACTGCCTTTTTCTTTTTTTGAATTTATATCTGTTAAATGAAAAAGAATTACTAAAACTTCTCTCAAATAATTTTAAATAGAATATATTTTTCTCGGCTTTTTCAAAGATATTATAAACACTTATGTAAAAATATTGTTAATAACATATTAAACGAATATTCTTGCGATACTGGATTCCTTTCGCTCAATGTTAACACATGGAGAGAAAAATAAAATAACCCCTTGCAGATTCACATTTAAACAATATTTTATAAAATATATACCACACGATAAAGCTAAAATTATCTCGGATACTGCCTTTTTTTTTTTCTTAATTTATATATGTTAAACGCAAAAGAATTACTTCTCACAAATAATTTTAAATTGAATATATTTTTCTCGGCTTTTTCAAAGATATTATAAACATTTACATAAAAATATTATTAATCTTTATACATAAAAGACGCATTTATTGTCTTAATCGCATTTATTGTTAATCGTCAATGACTTGAAGTGCTCTGTGCAAACTTTACAGATCAATAATCGAAAAAAAAATTGTTTAAAGGTAATATATAAAGGTCCTCGTAGCGAAGCACGGGTAACCTTGCTGGTAACATATTAAATTTTCAAGTAAATTGGTCAAAAACAAAATTAATTTTGAATATCTATTGTTCTTTTAAAAGGAAAATGCACGGTGGAAGACTAAACTAAAAACATTCTCTTGTTCATCCAAGGCTTGCGAAATATCTGATATTAAAAATGAGACAGGTAAGAAACCACAGGACGTCCAAACACGTGCCTTGGAAAGAGCTTAACAAGACTGAAAGCGAATTTAACATACTTGGTGCCCAAGGGCACGACTTCAAATATTTGTTTCGGAGCTTTACAATAGTCTCATCGAGGAAGTAGAAATTGATACAGGTGACATTTCCCGCATTTAATTTCTGCGTTTATGATATCCACCTGCGTGTAAAATTCATTTAAGATCCTTTACGACATCATTTTGCGCATTTTTGTTGTATGCAAAGCTGTTAACATATATTTTATTGCATAGTCTTGATATTGATGTTTCCATTACAGAACATACAATTAAATTCTAGATGTTCGCGTACTATATGTACTCAAAATCACGAAGTAATACAAATTTTACCAGGTTGAGAAATAGTATTACTATTTTTATGTTAATAAAAACGATAAAAGATTGAAAGTGCTCATTTTAGTACACATTTTAGTTGTACAAAAATAGTACGGGAAAAAAAGACTTTTTATCATCTAATTTTTTCATACACACTCTAATTTTGAATGAAACAAATTAAACCCTAAAAAAACTGGCAAAAAACGAAAATATTATCAATAATTTTGCAAATAAGAAACGAAAATAGATGAACAGGAAAGACGCTGTCTATCGGTACCCGATTCGAAACATTCGAATTCCACTACTGGTAGAGATATTTGTAACCGTTTGTAATCTACTTTAAGCATTTGACTGCAGAAAAAGTTTTAATTTCTGTTCATTTTTCGACTCATCGATAGTTCGGAGACGCTAAATGAATATGATTCATACATCATCCCTAAGCAAATTTACATACGTATTACCATGCAACTGCCCAGAGCGCAGAATGTATAGAAATTCCTGGGTAAGGCAACTAGAAAATAAACATTCGGCATTTAATTGTAGATAAAAAAGCAGTAAGATGTGCTAAAAGTATTTAAAATTGTTTCAGAAGAAAAAGGAGCTTCAACTTTGGGAGTCTGTTTTAATATACATATTCATCGTAACATAACTGTATTGTTTTAAGAATAAACTAAAAGATATCAGAACCATTAAAATTTCAAAACATTCGATTTTTAATTTTTTTACATATGTTAAACTGGATACATTTCTACATATTTTAATAAAGTTATATTTGTCATATCTTAAAAGAAACGAGTTATAACCATTTTAATTGTTTGCAACATCTGTCATGTTCTTATATAATTTATAATATATAATTTGAAAATATATTTTGTAGATGTATTTTCAAATTTGACATTTCGTACTATTTAGTTTTGAGCACGATACATTACAAACGATACTCGAATTTTATGTTCTTCTATAAATGAATATATTTTAGGACTAAAATATCAAATACTTTAATACTTCTTTAAGTAAAATTATATACTTACTACATACATGCCAATATAAGAAAAAAAATTTGGTTTTATTTGAAGCGTTATGGTAAACTGTTTTGCTACATAAGGGCTCATAAAACCGGGATCTACTGCTTAAGGCCAATTCCAAAATGTTACGAACATCCATACCAAAGGGGGATTCAAACCAACGACATTCGGTACAAGAATAGCCCTCTACCCATTCTGTTATCGTTCAGCTCAATAAGAAAAAAAGAATTTATAAAATGGGACTTAAGTGACATTTTACCCACTTGAATAGCATTTTTCGATGCAAAATACTTCAGTGCAGTAGCAGAATTTTAAGACTTGAAAGCAAATACTTTTGATTAAATTAATTAAATAACTTGCTCTTAAGCATTTACAGGTTTCAAAATTTTAGTATGGTTAAAAACTTTTATGACTGAATATCTTTATAAATTTATCTTTATTGGGATATCTTTATAAATTTAGAGCATACGCATGAGAATTATATTTTTACTACATCATTTTTCAATATTTTGAATGGCAAAAATATTTACTATTAAAACATTGCCACACATAATAGCAAATCAATTATTGGTATGTTATTTTAATATTGAATCAAGGGAAACAGTAGTAACTTTCTTTTTCCTCCTCTAGGAAAATAAAATTGGCTCAAAACATTTTTTAAAAAATTATGGGTGAGTCGCAAGGATTGGCTGGGTTTAATTGGAGCGTTACGGTATACAGTTTTGCTATACGAGGGCTAATGAGACCTCTTCCTACTGTTTAAATTCGACTACGAACAACTACGAACATCTATGCTAACAATTTGATTCGAAGCCACGAACTCTGGTACCGAAAAGCAGTGCCCTACACATTCGGGCATCGTTCGACATAAGTCGAAAGGAAATATCAAATATAGCAAATAATAATGAAAACTGCATAAAAAAGTCAGTTAAATATAAAAGCTTAAAGAAAGGTTAAAATGAATCATTTTTATGCGTACTGAGTAAAAGTTGGCAAATATGCATCTCACAACTGCCTGACTCGTGAAATGTAAAGAAATTCCAACAAAGGACACGTCTCAAATATACACTCAACTTCTATTTACAAATAATGGAAAGCAGAAATTTTTGCTAAAAGGTATTTTTACATGCTACAGAAGAAAAGAGAACTGCGACTTTGAGAATCTTATTTAAAATACGTTTTCATCCCTTCCGCGCCACTTTCACTGCAGGGTAAAAGGTGAATCAACAGATGTCGCTGAACAAGAAAGCCGAGAAAGAATGACACTGCTGGAAGAGAGAGATAAGCGGGAAGGAATGCATTCGGAGCGACAGACAGAAAATTATGTGCATAATGCATTGGACGAGCGGCGTTGATGGATGAGTCACAAAGAGCGAATGTTGTTTAAATGAATGACTAGGCAGATTTGGTAAACAAATTCGGGCGTCCAATCTCCTAGAAAGTAGATTAAAATTGCGAATCTGAGTTGTTCTTTAAACAAGTACTTTGCAGAGAAATTTAGAATTTTAAGGGATACGTTATAAAGCGCTTTTTAATACAATATTAACTTGGACAAGGACGTATTTATAGATGGATCCGGAGGGTCTGGATCCTAACCAAAATATTTTCAATATATGCATTAAAAGACTTTTTAATTTAGTAAAATTTGTATACATTACTAGTTTCCATAACAAATGTTGAAAGATCGTTTTCATCCATGAAGAGAGTAAAAACTTTTCTTCCCTATAGAATTTGTCAAATTCACAAAAATTTGTATAATATAGTTAGTATAGTTTAGCAATACATTCGGATCACAGAGGCATGACTATAAATGCGGATAAAGATTTCAAGAAGCTGACCTTAAAAGCTCGAAGAATTAATTTACTGCTATAAAACGGTAGTTTATAAAAATTATTGATTATGTCATACTGCTTTCGAATTTTGATGTCATACAATGTATGTAATTTTGTGAAAGAAAAATAAGAGTATAAGTCGCAATTCCTCTCTCAATATTTTTTTTATTTTTTTAGTTATTAATGAAATTATTTTGGTGAGACTCTCGTAAAAACTCTGGTAAGCTAGATAATTACTAGATAATATTTACTGGCAAATTTAAAAATGGTAAAAATGTGGACTATAAATTAAAGACAGAATGTGGTTGCAAATATATTTTTTATTTTCTTAATTATTAATGAAATTACTTTGGTGATACTCTCGTAAAAACTCTGGTAAGCTAGATAATTACTAGATAGTATTTACCAGGCAAATTTAAAAATGGTAAAATTGTGGAGCATAAATTAAAGACACAATGTGGTTGCAAATATATTTATTTTCTTAATTATTAATGAAATTACTTTGGCGAGACTCTCGTAAAAACTCTGGTAAGCTTAAATTAAATACGCTCCAATATTTATCAGGTAATGTCATAATTCTTTTCTCGATATTTTGTTTTTACATTTTTTAGTTATTCATTAAATTACTGTAGTTTAAATTCATCTGGTAAATACTGGAGCGTAAATTAAATACGATCCAGTATTCACCAGGCAAATTTAAAAATGGTAAAAATGTGGAGCATAAATTAAAGACACAATGTGGTTCCAAATATATTTTTTAATAAACAATGAAAAATTACGTAGTGGGGCTGATCCGTTTTATGACGTATTTATGTATGCATGTAAAGCTATGGATGTGTTTAAAAAAATTACGCATGTGGGTACTTTGTGTGTGTGTGTGTGTGTGTGTGTGTGTGTGTGTGTAATGAAATATTCTTTTTTTTTTTTAGATTGAAAGTTTACTGTTCTTTAGCTAATTATGGTAAAATTATAATTTTCTTAAAAAGAAGTAATAAATTTGAAAAATTCATTTATTAAAACTATTTTAGTTTTTTAAATAGTCTTTGCTATTTTATTTTTTTTATATTCCTACAAAATTCCAAATATTTCTAATATGTATTTAAAAAATCCGGGTATCCATTTAGAATTCAGACTTAATTCAGATAAATAAATTCAATTTAAGCGTAGAAAATCCGATATTTTTCTCGAAATTTCATCGTAAAAAACATTGTGTGTATGTGTGTGTGTGTGTGCGTGTTTGTACTATCTTTTCTTCATTTCTTGTTTATACAAAAATACTGTGCAGAGAGACACACTGAGTATGATGTTCCCTGAAGTGGTAAATCATGGTATGACTCCGTTAATAACAATTTTTGGCGTCGAATTTAATTTTTTTTTTCTTGTCACTTACAATAATTTTTAAAACAAAAATGAAACCTTTTAAAAGAATTTTGGAAGCTAAAAAACAAAAAAATTAAGTAAATTTTCCTGCTAACAATTTCAATCTAAATTATTATTGATACCCTTAACCACTCCCACAACCCTTCCCATGGGACATCACTGACTTACACTCATGGTCTAATATTTAAAAAACAATGAACAAAATGTGACCCACTTCTCAAAAACATTTGTCATCACTGACATATAGTTCTACACCTCTTACGATTGACAAATTATATTTCTCAAATACTTCGACAAACACGTTTTGTAGTTGCTAAGGAATACAAAAATTTCTACCCGCTGACAGAATTCGGGAGTTTATTATTGAACTTTAAAAAATTCGATAAATATTCAATAAACACATGAAGCACAAATATAAGAACATTAAATTTATCGATCATTCATGGAATCTGAATAAAAGGCATTTTAAAACTGCATTGCATTTAATCTAGTTTATATAAAAAAAATTGAAATAATAAAAATAAAATTCTTTCCACGGTTTTGAGCCGAACCAGAATTTTCTGTCTTGCATATATCGCTTGATCGGATATAGATTTTAAGGGAATCGAACAACGGAATAATCGATTCCTCTTTTATTGCAGATGGACAATAGATCCTGTAATCTCCGATTCTGAGCTACAAATCTTTGTAGTGCGAAGACACGAGAAATATAAAAGGACCACTCAATCAATTTATCCCAGACCGCCAGTTCCCAATTCCCAAGTTTCTTAGTTAATGACAGAATACCACCACTGTATTCTCTGAGCGGAAGGACGCCAAGTGAAAAATGTGATGATGTCATTTGCGACGATAAAGATTTGAGACAAGATGTTGCACAGGATATTGGCACCGCGGACAGGAAATTGAAGATTGACGCTTCCTAAAGGATATTTTTGATTTCGATAAAAAGGAAAATATTCTTCCTTTACGCTATCAATGAATAAATATGCCGAGTCATATGTTTAGCAATATCGCCTTACGTAATATAGTAAATAAAGGTCGAGTATCAGTTGACAAGAGTCTTAAATCTCGGATTAAGCAAAGAACGATTTTTTTTTTGCTTGGTATTTTTGTGAATGCTCATAAAGGGAGAATCTTTAAATTTTACCTAGAGCTACAAAAAAAGATCTTGACGACGAAATTACCAAGCGATTTTTGTCATATAATTATGAGTATAGAATTTTAGAATTTAAATATACAAAATATTTACATACTGATAAATACACTTTTTATATTTAAAGTTAAATGGAAAAATCAGGTCAATAATTTTCAATGCACTATATCGAATTTATTTATTTAAAAAGCATTAAAATATTTGAGACTATGTACCATTTAAGTACATTTATTTAAAAATTTACTGGCATCTTTCTTTGAATGTGGTATAATAGTAGCAGAATATAGGTTATTTGACAATAGGTATCATGCTTTTCAGTCAGAAAAAAAAATGAGCACATGTAATTACAATATGGCCGTATCGGCAAGTTAGAGCTACTCATGAGATAGATGAATCCTTTAGAAACAGTGTACTGTAATTTACCCTGGTCAAACATCTGCGATCCATGAGCAGAAGTGGTGAGATGAAAGAATCTTTTACAAACAGTGAACAATAATTTATCCGAGTCAAACCTCCAAAGATCCTTGAGCGGCAGATTAGCGCTACGACCACCCATGATTTACATGAATCCTTCACAAAATAGAGCATGGTAACTTACCTGGGTCTAACTTCATAGGCCCTTGACCGGAAAATTTGCAGTAATACTACTCATGAAATATATGGATTTTTCAAACAGTGTGCGGCAATTTATTCGAGTCAAACCTCTACAGATCCTTGAGCGGCAGATTGGCACTGGGACCACCCATGA
This sequence comes from Pardosa pseudoannulata, assembly GCA_032207245.1. NCBI lineage: Eukaryota > Metazoa > Arthropoda > Arachnida > Araneae > Lycosidae > Pardosa > Pardosa pseudoannulata. Next base: position 55,256,589 of record CM063511.1, on the reverse strand, counting down.
TATGCATGAATCCTTCACAAAATAGAGCACGGTAACTTACCTAGGTCTAACTTCTAAGGTTCTTGGCCGGAAGATTTGCAGTAATACTACTCACGAAATACATGAATTTTACAAACAGTGCAGGTAACTTACCCGGGTCAAACTTCCAGAGGTCCTTGAGGGGCAGATTAGCACTTCGACCACCCATGAGATATATGAATCCTTCCTGCGAAACGCACATAGCGTGTTTGGATCGGGAACTGGGAGCTGGACAGCCATCGGACACCTGGACATTGGACCACATCCCTCTGAAATCAAATGAAAAGTCGGTAAAACAAAAATAACAAACAATGCGAATAAAGCAAGTAACGTTTTCATATAAGATTATTATACAAGAATTGTAACTACAGAGAAAATTGGTCCTAATTTCTACATAACCCCTTGCGTACAGATTTATCTTTAAAAAAATCTTGAGTTTAGAACGGATTTAATTTTATGACGCGCAGAATAGAATATAAAAGCAGTAGAATATTTCAGTGACGATTTAGGTTCATCAACTTGGACAGAACAAGTATATTATATGATGATTTTTTGTTTCCATATGGAGCATATTTAATTCGTTAAAATAGGCATAGTATGTAAAAAAATAACAGATTTTCTTAATGAATTTATTTATTTTAATGATAGATAACATAACAATATATACGTTACAAATCAAAAACATCGTTAATAAAGTAGAATAATTGTAAATAAAATTAATGAGACTACTTAGGCAAAATATGTACATGACGAATGTCAGCCGTCAAATGTATCCGTTTAAGCTGAGAATTAATTTTTGCACCAAAAAAGATAACAATCAAGTCTACTAAATAAAATAATTTTACTTTATTTTTATTCCTAACTTATGTTTAAAAATATTATTGATTTAATGCTTTTTATCAAATTCAACTTATTCAGATATAATTTGAATTTAATTATAAAAAATAGAATATTTAAATGTATATGAAACTTTGAATTAAAAAGAAAGGTTTTACGTTAAAATGTTGATTGAAATGAGGATTTCAACTCATAGCAAGATTAAATCTGATTTTGAATGCGATTTTCTGATACATCTGTTATCTCATTTTAAATGCTATACAAGGTGAATAAGTAATAAGTCTGTGTAAAGAAAAAAATTCCGCATTCTATCGAGAAAAACTACAGAAAAAAAAGGTTACATTTCACCTCATATTTTAAATATAAATGTTAGAGGAAATAGAGAATAGGAAGAGTTTCGGGCACATGTTAAATTTATCTAGCTTTGATCAAGATTATAGACCAAAATGCAGGCTAGTAGACGTTTTGTTGTTTACGCACTTTTCACAGCAAAGATTAGATTGATAGGTTGTCAAAACAGATTACAATGTCAGGATCATGACAAGCTATTCGCGGTGATATTATACAACGCACCATCCATTTAGGAGACAGATAAACTTAATATCAGTAAATGATGTATAAAAGTATTGAAATAGTATTAAAATTAAGCTTTTATATTTTGAAAAAATGCCAAAAAAAATTACTTTAAGACTAAAAACAAAATAAAATTTACAAGTAATTGTTAAAATCAACACCGAAATTAAAAGGTTGAGGTGGTTTTCATAATTAGCAGGTAAATGAAAAATGTCCTAACAGCTTCCCTTTCTTTACACGATCCGCGGTATATGGACGATCCCGTTTATGCAATCAATCACCAACACGAACAGATTCTACCAGGGATTCTGTCAGGAAGGGTTAACCTTGACGGGAATGAGACGTTCGTGATATCTGGAAGAAAGAATCCCCTTCATTTTGATCATCGTCAAGGGGATCTCCCCTCCTTGATTCTCTAGCTCTCACGGCAACTTCTCCGCTCCCCCTCCCCTCAGTGAGAAAACGTTCTTTCTTACAGATTTATCCCTGTCTATACTCCGCTTATAAAGGTATGCCTTAACTCTTTAAAGGTCACCTACACAAATTCTTTGGAATTTAATGAAATTAATTTATAAATATTATCTATGAACCTCATAAATGCAAAATGTTTATAAAATTTTTTTTTAGAATACTTAGAGGAGTTTGCCTCAGAGGTTGGTTGGTTGGTTGATTGAAGTTTAAAGGCGCTAAATCCTCTAGGGACAAACTGCGCCAAACAAGATGAGGAAATAAACCAAATACGAAATTTAGAAAAAAAAATTTTGACAAAAGATAAAATGACAGGTTCTAAAACAAATTACAGTAGCAATAAAAAAAAGACAAAAAAAATAACATTCAACAGAAAACACGAATAAAAATTGAGTTATATACAAATTAACAAGAATTGAAAATTGAGTAAATTGAAAATTGGAAGATTAAAAATTGAAAATTGAAAGATTAAAAATTGAATATTAGAAAATTGAATCACAATCAAAAATCATATTTCGGTATAAAAGCCAGCACGACGAAGAAATGGGAACAAGTTTGGATGTGGAGTTTCCCCAATGTTGCCTCAGAGAATACCATAGTAGGGATTGTGGGGGGGTTAACTGACAAACCCATCCTCTTGGACAGTGTGAACACAATGCTTTTTAAAATTTTAATTACATAGAAGAACAATAAATAAGTGTTCTTAAAAAAGTATAATAAATAAACAGTTCAACAATTTATAAATGTTGTTTGAATAGGTATTTTTGTTTGGGGTCATAAGTGAAAAATAATCGAATTACTAACTTTTCATATAAATACATATATTTTAAAAGAAAAATTAAATTGACTGCAGTGCTATCATCTATTGTAAGTTTTAAACGTCAAAAACACACACACAAAAAAAACATTTATATTTCTCTAAAATTTAGATAAAAAATGTTTTACAAGAGGTTTAGCTGTGAAACCACTGTCCACGAAAGGGTTAATACAAATCCATTTTTGAGAGACACTGGACACCTCAAAGATTGTGAATGACTAAAGAAGCTTTCAGATATACGCAGGGCCCGATTTATAACCCTGAGGGCCCAGACGAAAGCCTCATATAGGGGCCCCCATACATCTTACCTTTCTCGAACTCGAGAGGGATTTTATTTTATAAGCAACTAGCTGCTTCGCACCCAGCCTTCGGTCTGGGTTTTAAAATATTTCGATGAAAGATTTAGAACCACTATTAAAGATAATAAGACGTATTGATAGAAATGCTAAATAAATCTCGTATGTTTCAGATTGTTGACGATTATAACAGTTTATTAATAGCCGAATGTCCAGTAAGTGCACTGTGTTGCCCGTGAGCCGCTGCATAATAATTCCAAATTCCACGACTTTTTTATTATAGGAGTCAAATTTACTCAAAGTTTATTTAGTCAAATTTCAAAATACTGTGGAGAGTAATATATATGTACTGTTCTGTGAATGGGATAATTCATTTCCGAGATTGAATGTCTAGACATACAGACAGACACAAATTCATTTTTATATATATAGACTATATCAATTTAAATACTCCTGACAGGTATACATAACCTAAACATTTTCATCTAATGAAATGAAATAATTTTTTTTTAATTTAGAATTCCACAAAACTAACTTCAAACATATTACAGATGTCTGTGCAATCTAAGTTCAGTATCTGACTTAAACGATAAAACTGTGATATTCTTGAGTCAGAGTACGTGTGACATTTTTTAAAGGAAAAAGTACTGGCTTAAATTAATAAAAATTACCATTTTAAGTAAACTATCATGTGAGACTTTGTTTTACAAAATTCCAAAAATTAAATACTTTTATTCTTAAATTACCAATTTTAAAACTTTCTGTACATTCTTAAATCGTATAAAGAGATTAAAAAAAATAGACATCGGATGCTTTTGGATAAATATATTTTCTCTGATTTATTAACCACTTCAAGAGGGAAAAAGTAATTAAGATTTTTTTCCCTCTCTGAAGAGATGAATTTATAAATTGGTGTCACTGATATGGTTGGTATTTCAATCTTTTGAATAACATACACATTTAAAATGTTAAAATTGCTTCAAAGTATTTTTAAGCAAATAAAAGCTTACTTTTGGCTTAAAATTATGGAATAAATTTAATTTACTGATTTTTGAAGCCCATCAACAACATATACACTCGAATTTGTTATTAACAAAAGAAAACTCAAGTTGAGCGAATTCTGAGATGTACCAAAAAATTAATTTTATTTTTAAATTTGGGGCCCTCCTAGAGTGGCGGCCCCGGGCCAGTGCCCCGCCTTAAATCAGGTTCTGGATATACGTGGTTTTGATAATAACTCAAATTGTCACTGGGTCAATTATAGTAAGATGAAATCTTCCTAGTGATATGCCACAAGAAGTTGATTTAACTTTTCAGCGCTCCCGTTGTCACTGGGTCAATTATAGTAAGATGAAATCTTCCTAGTGATATGCCACAAGAAGCTGATTTAACTTTTCAGCGCTCCCGTTGTCACTGGGTCAATTATAGTAAGATGAAATCTTCCTAGTGATATGCCACAAGAAGCTGATTTAACTTTTCAGCGCTCCCGTTGTCACTGGGTCAATTATAGTAAGATGAAATCTTCCTAGTGATATGCCACAAGAAGTTAATTTAACTTTTCAGCGCTCCCGTTGTCACTGGGTCAATTATAGTAAGATGAAATCTTCCTAGTGATATGCCACAAGAAGTTGGTTTAACTTTTCAGCGCTCCCGTTACAAGATTTTTACTACATGATACAAAAGAACCACAGAATTTAGATTTCTGTTTTACGCTCGAACTATTTCCAAGCGTTTATTTATCTTGATGTTTATTGATATTGCATAGCTTGCTGTGGTAAAATTTTGAAGATTTCTGTTGACCAACTTTTTATGAGAATAAATATGAATTATTTGTATATACCAAGTCATCCGGATCCACCATGCATTTTTTATGAAATGCGTTATCCAATGCCTAATTTAACTATGAGCGTCAAAAATGTGTCCCAACAACAGTTTAAAGTGACCAAAAAACTAAACATTTGCAAATGGCATTGTGTCGAAGAAGTAAGAATGTGTGATAGATTCATGTTAATACTGCGCTCGATCGTCTCGCATTGAGCAGGTCTGACCCCACTTAGAACCGGGTTTAAGCGGATTAAGTAAAGGATCTTAAAGAACTGACAAGTTGAGTAAAATACTTTTGCATCGTGTAAAGAATTTTTTTTTAATTAAGTATCGAATTGCGCCCTGCAGTGAAGCCAAACAAATGCTAATGTGCAGTGACAAGTAGCTTAACGTGACTGTATCACTACAAGACAAATAAGGAAAGAAAAAATTTCTATTGTATTAATAATAGATGACACCATAAATGGTTTAAATCTTGTGACATTTTCCTATTGTTCACTATATTCAAAAAATATTTTGTACATCTTCTCATTAAAAAACTTTGTTGGATAAGTTCACCTGATATGAACTTACCCAAGAAAAGCAAATTATGCGCATTCAAATTACATGCAGTCACACAGAGATACGTCTTTATTCAGATAATCTTGGCCGTATTCCTAAATAGTTAACGTGGAAAAAAGTAAAAGATGTCGAATTCTCTTAACTATCGGTTAAATCGGCTCATTATGCTCTACAGACGGCTATAAAAATCATTAGAGTGAAAGAAAGGTCCAGGATGTAAAGAGCAAGGAATACAGTTAGAAATAAGACATTTAAAAAAAAGGGTAAAAAGAGGTCAGTATATTATTGGCTTAACATACTTGTGAAGCAATATAATTTATTCATGAATTTTGGGCGGAGTTATGGGACCTATGCCAAAAGTTCACGGGAAATAAATTTTGTTTCGCAATATAGTTCATGAAATAATAAAAATGTACATATACTGTCGTTTAAGACACAGTAATTCTGTTTAGATGCTTTTAAGCTTCGCAGTAGTATTTATAATGCCTAACGTTTACCGAAAGGGATATATTATTCAGGAGAGAGAAATTTTACTTGCCAAAGTACAAATATAACTTTTCACCTTTTCCAAGGCCAAACAAATTTTTTCCAGCGTTTGTTTTGCAGTTTTACAGTATCCATAATATATCATTTTCATATAAATGAATTTCATGGTAAATAATTCAAATTTGACAGTCCTTTTACAAAATGATAATCAAGTTGTAGTCAAAAAAAGTTACACTAAGTTCGGAATTTAACTGAAAACCTTCAATTCACTATGACGATATATTTAACCACAGGAGTTACTGAGCCAAGTTTTTACTCAACATTAACATTCTACCCTGGCTGATAATAATGATTCAATAAAAAAAAATAAAAAAAAATAGGAGGCATTATGACATTTGTAAAAATGGGGCAGGTGTTCTATAAGTGCAATGAGAAGGAGTTTTTCTCATACTTATGTACTGGTTTCCTCAGTTTTCTTCTAATCCATAAAAAATTTAGCTAGTTTGCAGCTTATTGCGCTTTTAACATCTATTCTTGGTCTAATAGAAATAATTTTGTGTTTAACACCATTCCTCTTGCTCACACTAATTCACTAATCTAGGTTATGATGACTCATAAATAATTTATTATGCACTAATATTAGAAACCAGACAAAAAGGACATTTCTTTTTATGACGGCTGAGAAATAAAAACGCAATTATATCCCTTCAAAACGATATGGATGGTCATCCATATTGTACCAGACAAAAAAAAGTAACTAAAGCACTTATATGGGGAGGGGTCTGACCTCTTTGCGAAATATTTTCAATAAATGCATTACAAGATTTTTTAATTTTTTAAAATTTGCGTACATAACTAGTTTTTTTAACTGCAAGTGTTAAAAAGGAGTGTTTTCAACCATGAAAAGAGTAAACACATTTCTTCGCAATAGAACTAACTGGTCAAAGAGATTGAAAAAATTAGTATTAGTTTCTGTACATTGAAGGCATGACTACAAATGCAGATGAAAGTTTGAATAAGCTGGCCTTATATGCTAGAATAATTAATGTACTATAATAAAATGGTAGCTAACATATTTCTGATTATACCGTACTGTTTTCGAATTTTGTTGTCGTCCCCGGCGACGACATCGAATTCTAAATTCTCTTAAAAATACGCTTTTAGGTTTTCATGCCTAATTTTTTTTTATTTTGCTGTTTTTATTAGTGAAGTACCGTTTTCTGTACTTTTTGGCTATTTTTTCCCATTTTTATTTTTTCCAATATTTTGGGTTTCGTATCATTCCGCTACTTTGCTCTCGTTTATTTTTTATTTTTCTATCTTTTTTGTCTTTTAAAAATTGAAAAAAATGTTTAATAAAAATTAAAAAATTTTGTAAAATACAAAAATATATATCTTTTTGTTAGTGTCGTCACTTTTTGCTTATTTTTTTATTATTTACTGTACCAAGTTGCATTTGTTATAGTCCCTTTAACTTTTTTTGTGTATTTTTATAATTTCTGAGCTTTACGTTGTATTGAATACTATGCATTGCTGTTAACCATACCTACTGGTCATAGTCAAGGTTCCAGTCTAATTATCCCCTAATTAGACAACGCGTTGGTTACTCATAATTTTTTATGAGAACGTTCTCACCTCCTCGCTTCCTTGTGAGCTGGAGTGTATTAAATTTTTGTTTGGATAACTTTTTGCCTAGAGGCCTAAATTGATGTTTTGATCTGTTTTACGTTCGGAGGTTAAAGTGAAGACTTTCCACTTCGCTAGGTACTCCGTTAAACCCAATTACCTTGACCATTGAATTTTGTTGTCATACAAGATATGTAATCATGTAAATAAAAGGATATGTCATAATCCTTTTCTCAATATATTTTTCCAGTAATTTATAAAATTAGTTAAAATTCGTCTGGTAAAAACTTGAGGCGTAAATTAAAAGATACAGAGTAATAGCAAATATAATTTTCAAGATAAATGAAATCACGTTCAGCGTTGCTGATTCGTTTTACGACGTATTAACGTATGAATTGCATGTAAAACTATGTATATAACACTTGTTTATGTATGTAAGTTCTATGTATCTGTGTCAGTAACGTTTTTTAACGAGACTGAAAATTCCCTGCAATTTGGATTAAGACTGTCGACCTCCTACCTCCCTGGAAATAAATTCTAGCTGCGTCACTGGTTTAATTGATAGTAGAGGCAATAAATAGCAAGATCCTTTTATATCTTTAGCCATTATTATAGCTTTGCATTAAAACAACATAAAGCAGGAATGGGCAAACTTTCTTTGGAGCGGGATAGAAAATCAAAGAAAAACATTTAGCAATCCAATATAATTTTTTTCTAAATTTTTAACAACAGTAAAAAAAAAAAAGTTTTAAGGTTCATTCATTTTTAACAATACAATGAATCAACTTTACGTTTTGTAGCAGACATTTTGGGGTTAAATTATGTTACGGATATTCACAATAACCCAAAATAACACCAGCAACACTTTATTTTTTAATAATTTAATAACTATTCACAATGGCGTTATCTATCCACCATCTCTCCGTATCAGTTAAGTAGGACTAGAACTTGTGCCAAAAGAGGAAGGCACTTAGCGGAAACGTAAATGAAAATTCTCTCCAAGCTCTAATTCATCTCTATTAGATTCTTCCAGCTAACGAAAAAAAGACCTCAAATATATCTACGTTTCCCAGTTTAAAATGAATAAACCACCATTGTGTATACAATAAACCAGAGTGGAAAGGGATTATCACTATCCTTGAATTGTAGATAATCATTTTCCTTAATGTAATTTATTATATTATGTAAAATTTTATTAATTTTAAACTTGTACGTCCTTGGTATTAATGATGTCTACCTAGTTCACTACTTAAGAAGTTATAATAAAATTTTGCTTTAACCGTAGTTGCCTCAAGAACAAAACGTTTTAATAGATCAAAACGCTTTAATAGATATCCTTCCTAAAATCTGGATTCTTAAAATTAAATTATGAACTGAGATTTAAAAATTATTACAGATAACCTTGAGATAATGTTTTTCTTGAATAGTTAAATGGCGAAAAGATTAAAACGTTATCATAAAATTTGTACCCAAAAGAGTTTTTTTTCTCACAAATTAAATGACGAATACAATTTAAAATGTTATTACAGCTATCATTCTCAAAAGATTTTTTCAATAAAAATTAACATGATCTTCATTTATTTTAAGTATTTAATGATGAATATAAAATGTAACATATATAAATAAAATACAAGGTAGGTAAGATATAAATTATTTTTCAAATAAAAAAAAATATCGGGAGAGTTTGATCCCTGGTAACCCTTTTTCAAACCTCAGAGAGATTCTATATAATTTTAAATGACACAGTTTTGGACCAAGGCATATGATACATTGTGTGCTCAATGAATGATATTAACTGACTCTTCCTTGACCTGTTTGCAGTCAGCCACAACACTATTTCACAGACTTTTCAGGGTTCAACTGTTGAACCAAAAGGCGTGAGGAGTGGATCTACTCGAAGTAGTGTATAAGGCACAACGGTAAGCCATAGAAAAAATTCACATTTCTAGCTTCTCCTGTGCAAAAATATAATATCTACCCATACTTATTTGTATATGAAATATAAAGAAAGTATTATAATGAATCAGCGCCGTAGCTAGAAATTATATTAAGAGGGGGACCAAGGTGAATGACATTGCTTTTTTATGATTGATACTTCAGTAAAACTGCAAGTTTGCTTTTATATGTATACCCATTAATGAGTATCATAATATAATGGGATTATAAAATATCAAAACGATTAAAAAACGATATAATGAAAAAAATTTAAAGCCTAGAATGAGTAATGAAGTAACTACACAGTCAGTTTAATAGTAAAATTAGCATTGGTAATATACATGGTATTCAATTCTAATCTTTAAAACAGAAGTATAACCAAAAAAACAAGAATAATTTTGAAAGAAAATGAACATGTCCAAATTTTTTATCTGTACATTATAAAATATGCTAGACTTGAAAATTTGCAAAAAATTTTAGTATTTCTTCCGATTGTGATTCAATATTGTGATGCGTTGTTAAAAGTGCTATCAGTCTGTTCTGACTGGTCGAATATAATTTGCACCTTCTGTTTAA
>CM063511.1:55231572-55241572 GCA_032207245.1 Pardosa pseudoannulata | reverse complement strand
ATGCAAAATTAGTATATTTTAAGTCATTTAATGCAACGTATATACATAAATATAATTATATATATATATATATAGTTTTTAAAACAATTTATTGTGCTACAACCTACTTGATTTATTTTTTTAATGCTGAATGCTATAAGTTAAGTTTGCGATAATTTTATAAAAATCAATCTAAAAAGCTATTAAAATATACTTTTAAATTAATAATGTATTTAAATTGATAACTTTACTAATGCAGATAATAACTATTACCATTTTTAAATTTAATTACATCTGACCATTACGGTCATTTGGTGAGGGAATTTTGTGATTAGAAGATTTGATTGGAGCACCTGGGCCCAAGGCCGTATCTCCAATTTGATTGGGTGAGACATTCAATGAGGGTGTGCATCATAAACTGGGGTTCCTTTACATCTTAGAAAATACTAATTATACAAATTACAATTACAGTTACATAAAAGAGAAAATTTGAGGCCCTTGATAGCAAATAAAATCATAAGATGGGAAAAATTTAATGATAGTAAAGATAAAAGAGGGAGAAAGGATAGGGAAATATTTATGCGGATGCTGACATCCATTTTTAAAACTTTATAAATTTCTTTGGTTTTATTTATTTTTTATTTTATTTATTCATTTTTAATTTTATAATTAAGAAAAAACACGAAATAATAAAAATAAGAAGAGGAAAATAGGAGATGAAAAGCAAATACTAAAGACAGGAATGGAATTTTGTGACGTTTGATCAAGGAAAGTTAGTGAATTTATCAAACAAGTTTTTCTGGTAATCTTGTCTTTATTAATTCTTGCGGTATTGTCTGGAGTAAAAATGAAAACTACCTGTAAGTACGAAACTGAAAGTAGATTTCACCAGCAAATACTGCATGATCAAAAAGGGTTTGGCGAACCTAGCTATGAATCATTATATATCAGACTCAATTAATGGACTCGTGTCATGTAATAAACATTACATTTATATCCATCTCAACAAGTCACGCTTGCACGCATCACGCGTCCTATCAAACATTGTTAGATAGATTGGAACACGAAATGAGCAAAGCATGGCGAATTCAACTTCGCTATTTTCCTTGTTCAAGCGTTCTATACTGCCAAATAAATTTAATTTTGTATAATTATTTTTTTTATTTAAGGATTGAAAGAAAAATATCTCATTAAAGAAACGTTAGTTATTTTAATCACGTCAACAGATTTCGAACAACTATCCTTTCTAAACAAGAAAACAGAGGACTACATTTCGGTACTCCGTTCAATAATCCTTTGCCTACCCTAGACATCACATATGATATATACTTCAAATGCTTTATACGCTTGTGATTGCATATGATAAAAAGATATAAAATATACAATATATAAAGCTTGTATATAAAATATAGTTCATTGTGCATCACATGTATTATACAAGCATTTAAAGTATTAGATGTGTATATCATACGTAATGTACAGGATAGGCAAAGGTTTAACGTTACATTTAGGGTCCTCGGAATTATGACTTATCCCTTGCTTTAAAATGATATAAAATATACAATATATAAAGCTTGTATACAAAATATAATTCACTGTGAATCCCATGTACTATACAAGCGTTTAAAGTATCAGATGTGTATATGATATGTAATGTACAGGACAAGCAAAGGTTTAACGTTACATTTAGGGTCCTCGGAATTATGACTTATCCCTTGCTTTTCTTCAATTTGTATATTGCAAACGTTAAAATTCGCTATTTCAGTTTTCATTATTGGGGGGAGAGGGACACTTTTCAGCCTTCTGTGCACTTTTAAATATAAGCATTTTTTTCACTTCTGTCGCCTTAAAAGTTATTTCGGACTTTTAACAAGAAATGATTACATAAAGTGAGTAAAACAGGAATGTTTTAATTAACTTGCACTACTTGCATTACTGCGTCACTTAATATTACACGCATTGCGGTAATTAAGGGACGCAGAAGAAAAAAAAATAGAAGCCGTCTGACTTAATAAAAAATAATATTTGTAACTAGTATCTACCTTGGAAAAAATTTATCCTTTCTTACTCAGTTTAAAAACTTTGGGGGAAAAAACTAATTTATCTGCTTTTTCACTAGCCGTCGTGTTTTAGACTCTTGAAAGAAAACACTCTTTCATCAGGAGCATCAGCGGAATGCAGTTGAAAAAAAAAAAAACATACCATTCATAAGGAATACTGAGTAAATGCACATTTTTTGTCGCGTTTTGGTTCAAAGAAAATGCATTCTGTTATTGTAGGTTATTCATATTTAGAATTTAAATAAACTTCAATAAGGAAAAAAATGTTGTTAATGTTCTGATTTAAATCAATGATTTTCTTAAATCAAGTAATTTAAAATTAATTTTTTTTTAATCAGGTCCAACTCTGCACACCAAGGAAAAAATAGAAATATATATACTCGCAATAAAATATTTGAAATATTTAAATATTTAAGAACTGAAAGAAAAAATCACATTAAAGAGACATTAGTTGTTTTGATTACGTCAACAGATGTCGAACAAATATCTAAACAAGAAAACAGAGGACTTCATTTCGGTACTCCATTCAATAATCCTATTCTTTAATCCTTTGCCTGCCCTATATACATCACATATGATATATACACATCAAATTATTTATACGCTTGTGATTGCATGTGATAAAAATGATATAAAATATACAATATATAAAACTTGTATATAAAATATAGTTCATTGTGCATCACATGTATTATACACGCGTTTAAAGTATTAGATGTGTATATCATACGTAATGTACAGGATAAACAAAGGTTTAACGTTACATATGTTGTCCTCAGAATTATGACTTATCCCTTGCTTTGCCGAAGGATGGCCGATTAGTTAGGGTGCTGGCCTTCGGTACCGGAGTTCGTGGATTCGAATCCCGAAGTGGCCTGGATGTTCGTAGCAGTTCGGAATCAGCTTAAAGCTATAGGTCCCGGTCTCATTAGCCTTCGTAATGCAAAAAGTGGACCGTTGCACTCCAAACCAAACCAAAATCCATTGCTTTTCTTCAATTTGTGTAATGCAAACGTTGAAATTACAGTCCCTATTTCAGTTATCATTATTGGGGGGAGAGGTATACTTTTCAGCCGTCTTTACATAGTTTCAAATATAAAACATTTTTTTTACTTCTGCCACCTTTAAAGTTATTTAGGACTTTTAACGAAAAATGATTACATAGAGTAAAACAGAAATGTTTTAATTAACTTGCACAACTTGCATTACTGCGTCACTTAATATTACACGCATTGCGGTGAAAAATTAAGTGACGCAGAAGAAAAAAAAATAGAAGCCGTCTGACTTAATAAAAAATAATATTTGTAACTAGTATCCACCTAGGAAAAAATTTATCCTTTCATACTCAATTTAAAAACTTTGGGGGGAAAAACTAATTTATCTGCTTTTTCACTAGCCGTCGTGTGTTTTAGACTCTTGAAAGAAAACACTCTTTCATCAGGAGCATCAGCGGAATGCAGTTGGAAAGAAAAAAAAACATACCATTCATTCATAAGGAATACTGAGTAAATGCACATTTTTTGTCGCGTTTCGGTTTAAATAAAATGCATTCTGTTATAAGGTTATTCATATTTAGAATTTAATTAAATTTGAATATGGAAAAATTGTTGTTCTGATTTAAATCAATGATTTTCTTTAAATCAAGTAATTTAAAATCTAATTTTTTTTAAATCAGGTTCAACTCTGCACATCAAGGAAAAAATAGAAATATATTTACTCGCAATAAAATTTTTTAAATATTTAATACTTAAAAACTAATTTTTTAATATTTTCTAGAATATATTCTTTTTTTTATTTTGTAAACTAAAATCGTGTTAATATGAGCAATATACTTCATTTTATAGCATATTCACTTTCCTTTTTTAATTTTCAACTTCTTTACAGGTTTCAATTTGTTTTGAAACATCACATACTCTTAAAATTTCAGTTTATAAAATAAAATACATACTTTACTAGAATTTGACACAAAACTTTAGCTTCAAATACGTATTAAATTTATCTTGCGAATAAAGAAATTTCACTATTTCAATTGGTGTATGTATCTCTTTACGTTAAAATATACTACTTAAAATAACAAAACTAAGTAATTTTTTAAAATTAGAGTGTTATTAAAGAACTTTAAATATTCATTCTAAAGGAGCAGGTATTTTTATTTTCTGGTAAATAGAAAAAAAGGGTGGTATATTGAAAATTTTTATCATCGAAAGTTATCATGTGCCACCAGGATTATATCGTTTTTAATCATGGGAGTTTAAAACAGAGGTTTAACCAGTTTAAACCATTGTCTGGTCAATATCAATTTTGACCAGTTTTGACTACTGAATCTTACTCTTTAATTTATTGGCTATTTATCAAATAGATTTTACTAGCAACTGTTAAAACTAAGTTATTAGTTAAAAATACCATGTATAAAAAAGCATAATACCAGCAAACATTAAATAAAGAAATGTAATGACATAAATAGCTGGCGAAATGAGTAAGGTGCAGATCTTCGGTATTGAAGTTCAAATCCACTATTAGCAGGGATGTTCGTAGCCGTTAAAAATCGGATTTAAGCAGTAGATCCGGATCTGATTAGCCCTCATGCACGAAAACAGTACTTCGTAGTGTTTCCAGTTAATCGACTAACCAACCTAAATAGCAAATCACCAAAACACAACATGTTACCTCCATGGTTTTAGATATTTTTTCTTTTCCAAAAAGGATAGAAGTAGTGGCAATAGTGTAACATTGCAAATTAAAAGTATAGAATAAAAAATTGGGATGAAGTACGCAAAGATGTGTTTTTATTTTGGCGTATTTATTTATTGAAGTTATTTGTATCAGAATTCCTTTAAGTGATCGGTTTTAATACGGAATCTTTCACGTGTGTATTGATGTTATTTTGTTTACGAATAAGAATTCCGTTGATAGACGAAATCGCAAGTACGGAACATTTCCCAACACAACACAAATGCTTCATTTTTCACACAATCGCTTTTACGTAATTTGTGCTGAATTTATAAAATAAAAAGTTTTGTGGTTGTCTTTAAATTTAGACAGTTCGTAATTTATTTTGGATTGTTACAACCTTAAATAATCTTTTTATTAATGAAGAACTGGCACAACATTTCATTAGATGTAACGTAAATACAACAAATTTTATATAAAGCCTTTAAACTTCTTCACTGTTTCGAACCAGACATCAGACTGCAACTGGCTTATATTTTTACAATTATATCGTCCATTTTCTAATTTTTAACATTCTTATAATGTATAAGCATATTTTATTAAAAGGACCTCATAATCTTGTCAGTGTATTATTTTTTTCACCTTCACTGGTACTTTGATTTTTTATTAAGTTACTTTTATTTGTGAAAAAACTATACAATTAAAACCATTTAAAATCATCCTTGACAGTTCTGACCAATTTTAACCAGTTTAGGACAGTTAAAACCACTTTTATCCAGTAAAATCAGTTTTGGCCTGTTAAAATTACAACCCTGGTACAGTTGCATAGTGGATAGCACGTTTGACTGCCACGCTGGAGATAGATTCCAAACCCGCATACGCTGTCTCTATGGATTGAAGTCTGTCTTTAGTCTGAAATGAAATCCTGTCTCGAAAGATAACCCTTGCAATTCTCAAATCAATCGCCGAAGACATCTGCGTTTAGTAATAAATATTCTGCAATTGTTTCATCACTTTACGTTTCTTTTTCATACTTCGAACTAAGATACGGAGAAAATGCTTGCCATAGGGGACATTAGTAACTACAACAGGTACTATGTCCCCTTAAATGTAAATAACCAAAATAAATATTAATATTACAATGTAGTCCCAAGGTTATGGCATCATTATGGAGCTCAGTTAGATACAATAACACTTTTCTAAAAAAAATTTGAGGAAATTATTCTCTGTATTTTCACACTGTCAAGAACTATTAAATTGCACTTAACGTGAAAGAATGGCCAATATGGCATTTTTCAACACTGCATATTAGTTCACACAGTAATAAATTCTGAACACAACAAAACCTATCGGGGGGGGGTGAAGAAATGTTTCTTACAGTAATGTAAATACCTGATTAAGTCCAACAAAAATGTTATCCTTCTCTACACGGATACCACCCGTATTTTACCCTAAGCAGTACCAGAAAAAACGCGAATTGACCTACATTACAGACACTTTCGAAAAAAGAACTGGGATACTAATTCCCTTACCCTAAAAAAAACCTGCTGAGAAAAAAATTTTAGCAATATTTTACTACCCGATTTGTCAGACAATCCTTTGTTCGAATAGTTTAGTGAACTAGAAGAATATCTTTTGTCTGACAAAAAGAAAAATCCGTATCGTTTAGTTTGTTGGTTTGTACAAAATGGTACTATCATCTCTAGAAAAATCATAAATTTCAGAATTAGAATAATATTAATTCTTTTTATATTTACTTAAAATAATGCAAGATTTAACTTAAGTGCCTCAAAGTACTTAGATAAAGGGTGATAGAGGTAGAAGATAAAGGGTGTTCCCATAGTTTTGTAACAATTTTTCAAAGATACATATGTATAAACAAATATAAGAATTTTAGTTCCTAATATGTTCAGTCTGATCTCCTTTTTACTGAACTAGCAAATTAAATCGTGATTTCCAATATAACAAAGCATTTCTTAAAAAATCAAGGTTGATTTTGTTCTATTCCTCCTTCACAATCTTATAGACTGGTTTTGTTTGGTTTAGAGAGCTACGATCTATTATTTTCCTACACGATGGCTAAAGAGACCGGTATCTACTGCTTAAAGCCGATTCCGAACAGTTACGAACGTCCATGACAGCAGTGGGATTCAAACTCATGGACTCCAATACCGAACAGCAGTGCCCTACCATTCTGCCATCGTCCGCCCACAATCCTCTAGAAGCTATTCGATGTTTTCAGTCACCACTTATAAAGAGTTTGTGTTAAAAGTCCAAATGCCTACAGTAATCCATCGCACACACGTCAGGGGACTTGGGTGGGATGTATTTATAGAGAATAGCTTCAATTCCGGTTTCAAATTACTTAAAGAGAGAGAGAGAGAGAGAGAGCTGTAGATTTGAAGGTATAGCTTGTAGCCTTATCCTGATGGAATTTAACATAGTGAATATCGTTTGGGTAAAGGGATAAAAATTTTTTCTTTGAGAATAGAAGTTAAAACCTATTTCTGATAGTAATCAGAGTTAATTTTGACATTATTTTCTACTTTCTATAGTTTAGGTTTCTTCGTTAAAAGAGAATCCAGCTCTAACCATAAAACCTTTCGCTAAACTTGCCTTGTTTTCTCAAAAGCAACATTTTAAATCTTTTTTCCCGCTTATTTAGGTAGTAAATCGATCTTTTGCTACTGATAACTAATAAGTAAATCTAAGACTCATCAATTGTAACAATATATCTCCATTTCTCACCTGCTAAAAAATTTCATACAGTAATCTGCACGTAGTTTAACGCTGAGAAATGCATTTCGGTGTTAGGCTTTATAAGGTTTTGTTGTTTTGATAAGCATCAAATTAGATTTTATAATTTTGTTCACAGTTCCTTCAGTTTTTATTCCACGTTTTTCTTTTAACATTAAAATTTAAATCTATCGAAAAAGTCAAAATCGCTTCAAAAATGTGCGAACAACCTTTGCAGTACTTATTGCAAATTTTATTAAAAAACTTATTGAAATTTTTAATGAAAACATTTTTGTTAGTGTAAAAGTTTGATTTTATTAAATTTAGGTAGTAGTTTTGTTAGGTTTGGAGCGCTACGGTCTACTGTATTGCTCAAGAGGGCTAATGAGACCGAGAGCTACTGTTTAAAGCCGCTTCCGAACGGCTACGAACATCCATGCCAACAAAATTCGAACCCGCAAACTCCGGTACTGAGGAGCAGTAAGGCAGTAGTAGTAGTTTATTAACCCCTTAACGTGCACGCTCGAGTTAACTCGCGCGCTAAAATGGCCAAACTGTGCACACTCGAGATAATTCGCGCGGCGTTGTACTTTATGTTGCTATAATTTTTCACACTCGAATGCAATCGAGAATTGAAAATAACAATGTGGAAGCAAAAAAACAATCGTTTTATTGATATTTATCATTTACAGGGGATTGTAAGCTGTAACACTTACTTATTCAAGTATAAAATATATTTTTTTCTACTTATCACTTACGACTTATCTCTTCCTTGTGAGCCACTTTCCGACAGCGTATTCAGATTCGCTCATTTTTCAATATATATTTTACTAAAATGTAATGTAAAATAAATATAATTGTTAACTATTTTATTACTAAGCTTTGGCTGTAAAGATATCCTTGACTCGAAGCGTCACTTTCTATACTTTATTCTTGAGATAAGAAATATAAGGGTTTCATATTTGATACCTACGCATCTAGGGAGAATAAACACATCATATTATCGATTGGTGGATTGCCTACTTATTGAACAATACACTCTTTCGACAATAATAATAATATTTTAAAAATTAGAAATCATACCAATTGTATAAATATCCAATATACTCAAATTTTGATTATTTTTGTATTTTTGTAATTTTTTTGGCAAGACAACGTTCTAAATTGTGTTTTTTATACTAAAAAAATTGATTTTTTTTAGCAGGCCTTTTTTAAAAAAACTATGCATTAAAGGGTTAATGATAGGGTTCACCTCTTACCTTGCCTTCTTGGAAACGAATAAGCATTATTTCCCTGCTTGGTCACGAAAGTGAGAGTTCTGTCCAATCAGATTTATTTTACCGTTACGTTTTAAGACTGAATTTTGAATGGGAAAAAATACAAGGTAAGTTAACCCCGAGACTTAGAAAACGTTGAAGACAGGAACAAAGCCGGGGAAATACCAAATATGCTAACAACAAACATTGAATGCCTAGCATGTTTAAATATTTTTATCCTTATATTACAAAAGTTTTGCTAACGTCGCGTGACTTACTTCAACACAAGTTGCTATTTCTAATTCGACCCACGTCACACATTTACCTTGACTTTTATTTTTTCAAAGGAATTTACAGGACTTTGGTCTTTATGAATTGAAAAATTATCCTATTAACTAAAATATCTATACAAAGAAGTTTGCTATACTTTTCGCATTTTTATTATATTTAACAGTTTATAACGGCTTAAGTAAAGTTCTTCCCTAAGAGAATAAAGCAATCTTTTGACTGCAGAAATAAATAATTTTTGTATTACAAGTATACTCAAAAGCGGCATAAAAATGTACAATAACAGTGGTATTAGCGCATATATAGTCTAACTAAGCTAATTCAAAACTTTGGATTATTCGTATCGCACAAATTCCTCTTGAATACTTATACAATATAGTGTTAAAATTACGTGATTAAGTGGAAGAAAATTCGAGATCGCTTTGTTAATTCATGTTCGGAGAAGCATGAATTTTGAAAAATATGTTCTTCTTTTGGAATTCTCGAATTTTTAATAGAATCACACCTTCACTTTGTCTGAATTCGATTGCAATTGATGCTGAATACGGAGACTGAAAAAATACTAAAATGAAAAACGCTTTCAGGGTAGGATACTGTACATTTCTTACCTTTGTATATTGCGTAAAGGAAAAAAATAAAGCCAAATAAAAACTACAAGTTCTTTTAAATAATAAAAACGTTAAAGCTAGATCTTTTTTAGACTTTATTTTTATTTCTTTTACGTGGATCTTATATAATGGTGAGTAGTCTGTCACCAATTTTAGAGAAATTGGATGATTCCGTTTTGAAATTTCAAAAAGTTTTACATTTCTTCTAAATTTCGAATCAACCAAGTTCAACTGTATTTATTATAAATAACCGCATTTAAAGTGCACTAACACATACACGCGCAAAAAAAAATAAATAAATAAAATAATAATAATAATAATAATAATAATAGTCAGAAAATACTAAGGTATAACACTAACAATACTAGAACTATAGTGAAGCACTGAAAATTAATGTTATTTA
>CM063511.1:55224072-55226572 GCA_032207245.1 Pardosa pseudoannulata | reverse complement strand
ATTTTTCCATATTTAACCATATTTTTGTTCATCAAAAATCCTAAGCTTACCTAAAACAAAAGAGATTTCCAACTCTTTTAAGCAATTAAAATTACTAAAATATCGTTTTTAATTAGACTTTGCATATTATTTCCTCTATTCTACATTCAAAATTTTACAAAAACTGGACCAATTACAAAAGTGCTGTTTTCCGATGAAGTATAAGGCTTCCTATGTAGCCCTCAAGCCCTTACAAATATGAAACCGATATTTAAAGACACCAACAAATGAAATTAAACACATAAATAACTTCTGAAATACTAAATTTCAAATTCTGCTTGCATGTTCAGAAAGAGATTAGAACAAAGGTTCCTAACGGGAGCGTTACCCCCCCCCCTAGTGGGAGTTGTAGGCTTTTATGGGGACAGCAGAGGGGTTCAGAGACAAATGGGTGAATGCATTAAAGCAAACTTTAAGGTCGGTAGTGGCATACCTAAATATTTGGGAAGTTAGTATAATGCTTTGAAAACACCATCTGTTTCATAAGCTATCTAAATTTTTAACGATGTTGACTGAAGTGACGAGTCCATCAGTCAATGAAAGATAGTTGAGTGCTTTTTGCAGACAACAGGGCGTTATCCATCAACTTTGGGAGAAATGGAAGAGTCATCGTTTCACTTGGTAGTAATCTTCTTCGACATTCACATTAAGAGTGTTTCGAACAATACGATTGTGTTGTAGGAATGCGATCATAGACTTACCGTCGAGAAAATTCAGTGTTGAGATTGATTTTCCGCGTTAACCAGGCACCAAATGTTAAACCATTGAATAATCTCAAGGACAAAGATCAATTGAGGGGGAAGATATAAGAACCCTTGTAATTACGTTTCATAGCGAAGAGAAAAAAAGAGGAAAGGAGATCGAGTTGGACTCTCTAGCTCTCGTGTTCTTTTTGGGTAGACTGTGATTTTGATAGCGAGGGTATTGTTCACCAAGAGGTGATGATGTCACGACATTCGTTTTTTTTTCTATTTAAATAAATGTTAAGTGTATTGTTAGAAAAGGGCTTCGTTTAAATCAATACTTCATATATATTAATTTGGGCCAATATGAAAGACCAAATAATACTGCTCTAGCTCTAAGAATTACAATTTAATTGAATAAGGACCCAGTTTTCCAGCTCTGGACCGGAGGGGACTACACCGGAGCCGAAGCGCTATTACATGGACAAAACTGGAACCAGGCATTAATAAACTGGTAAATATCTACCCGCATTAACCCTCTCGTTATTTTTTTATTTCTTTATTGGTTTAGAGCTTACTATTAAATTTTTAATAAACAAATTTTTACTTCATTTAATGGTCGTTTTAAATAATTTCTCCTTTGTCATACTTCATAAATAA
Organism: Pardosa pseudoannulata; assembly: GCA_032207245.1. Taxonomy (NCBI): domain Eukaryota; kingdom Metazoa; phylum Arthropoda; class Arachnida; order Araneae; family Lycosidae; genus Pardosa; species Pardosa pseudoannulata. The sequence continues at coordinate 55,225,190 of CM063511.1, read as the reverse complement.
ACAAATAAACGTGTATATATAAATGCAACAATATTTTAAAATTTGGTATAGATAATTATTATGGAAGAAGAGGCGATAGAATTTTTCTTATAAAAAGAGTGATAGTCGAGAAAAGTTGGGAACCTCTGGATTATAACAACTGGAACTAATGACAAAGATTCCAAGCTCTTTCCATGCTATTAAGTGTACTATATTTCCTTAAAAAATTTAACACTAAACATACCGTATAACGGGTCAAATGACCCACAAAGTTTATGTAAGAAATGCGATGGGAAATGAATTAAAAATTCTTATTCTTTGTGCTTGCAAGACATAAAAATTGACAATATACAGTTTTGTTTAATTATAATAAAGTTTATTTGTCTATTTCCTTCAAATTTTCATATTTCATACATTTATAATCAGAAAAAATAAAGTCCGGTCATTTGACCGGCTATGGTAGAAATAGGTATGTATTAAGTGTTGGTATGTTTAGTGTTAATGTAATTTATGTAATGTTTTGAACTTTCGGGACATAGCAGAAACTTACTCAAAAAATAATTAGATGAATGAATATTTTTTTCAATGTTGTGTTATAAAATTTTTCCTTTTTTTCGGGGGGGACAAAAAACGATTTGAAAAGGGCAATTTTTTACATGATGTATTGTAGTAAAGAGCAGAAAAAAGACAGCGAACATAAATTTTTAAAAAAATGTACATTTCAAAAAAATAAAATAAAAACATTATTTCATACCTCCAGATACCGCAACAGCTAATAAAGATCTTGCTTTTGAAAAGGAACTGTCACAAATGTTGTTTTTAGCTATGGGGTAAGAAAATAAAATGAAAGTAATTTCGATACTTTAAAAAATAATTTAATAAATAAACAAAGAAATTAAGAAATAAAACTTAATAAAACAAAACAAAATACAGCATCATAATAATAAATAAATAAATAAATAAATAAATAAAAACGAGATTTTGACTAATAATAATTTTTATTTACAACAATTTTGAAATTATGTTTGACTGTTGTCTATATATGCGAATACGGAAATTCAAAAATATATAAATAAACAAATATAAAAATGAACAAAGTCTGCTTTTATCTCTATGTATGTCTATATTTTGTGTCTGTG
>CM063511.1:55094072-55219072 GCA_032207245.1 Pardosa pseudoannulata | reverse complement strand
AACCAATAAACAGACAGATGTCCAGCTCTTGTCAGGGGGCAAGAGAACTGAGAGAGGTGATGTCTACACAAACAAGAAAGGGGGAAAGGGAAAGAAATAAAGGCTTGAATTCAGGTTCTCTCAGATTTAACACTGACTTCTTAAAGAAAGAAAGGAAAAAAAACGGAAACTTGTTGAAAACATGAAACTGACCATATAACCGGTAACAAGAAAAAGAAAATGACTGTATAAGCGGTGCACTTTAACAAGGATTCGGTGCCCACTGGGGAGTTGGTATGCCCCCGCTGGGAACCTACGTTTTAGAATTAAAAAAGAAAAATAAAGCTTAATAGATGACTTGGAGCGTAAATGACTACATTTCTACCACAGGGAATTAGTAGATGGAAAATATGAGTGCACCATCTAAAATTTTTGTGGAAATGAACCGAAAAAATTAAAAGGTTCTCGCTTACAAACGTAAAACTTTCACGCGAACAACTGTCGACCGTGGTCATCTGCGTAAGTAGGAAAAATAAATATTAAATGCACCTGCCTTTTAACACAGGTATTAGTCACGAACATGGTGGGCGTACATAATACACAAATTCATAGGAAATGAATGAAAAAGGGTCATTTCGTATTCCAAGCGCCGTATTTGCATGTCAGACTGACATGGCACTTCAAAGATGGGAACAGAAAGGAAAAAAGTGCTAACCAACACAATTAACTCTAATTTTTAAGAAAGAAAAAAAAGTGCAATATGTACAGTGGAACAAGCTTAAGAAGTTTTCTCAGGGGACCAAGACATTAATATTTCTTAAGCGGGAAAGCTTCTTAAACAGGAAACCTGGGTAATGCACTATGAAAATATTTTAATCTAAATTTTAATACTAATTCATTTTTTACCTTGAAATGTGTTCTCAAATATAGATAGTGCTAATTTATAATTAAATATTAATTTAACATTTTAATTTAATCTAGAATGTATATTTTAAAATTTCTAAATTATTAATCTTAACCAAGCCTAATTCGCATTGCTTTAAAATTCAGGAAAGCAGTAGATACAAATACAGTCTGTATCGGTTATATGGTCAGCTAAGAGGTCCAGAAAAATCAGACTATATAAGCGAGGTGACCATATATGCGGAACAATACAACTCTATTGTGCATATATATACCTTGCATTTTTAACCCATAACAGAAGAACTTTATCCACATTCCCATGAGGTGACAAGCGCTGACGTTTTCTTTCTTGAACACCGATTTCAACACTTCAGGAACAAAGTTTGGCAGCTAAAATGTTGTTTAATGTCGTCCGGGTAATCGAATTTGCTTTGGCGAAAGCAGACTTTGAAAGATTAGATGTTTTAAATTTTTCAATCAATTCATTTTTGGTACCAAATGATAAATTCTTTCTTTTCGAAGCCAGAATTAAAAAAATGAATGTTCTTACTCGTGACATATGATCCAAATGCAACAAAATTTTCCTTTACTTGTTTCGTCTCAATTTCAACTTAAGCAGGGAGAGTTAATTTCAACCAATAAACAGACAGATGTCCAGCTCTTGTCAGGGGGCAAGAGAACTGAGAGAGGTGATGTCTACACAAACAAGAAAGGGGGAAAGGGAAAGAAATAAAGGTTTGAATTCAGGTTCTCTCCAATTTAGCACTGACTTCTTAAAAAAGAAAAAAAAACGGAAACTCGTTGAAAACATGAAACTGACCATATAACCGGTAACAAGAAAAAGAAAATGACTGTATAAGCGGTACACTTTAACACATGTTCCTTATTAAGTTAGACGGGACTTTAGAAAACTGACCATATAAGCGGGGTGACCTTATAAGCAGGTGACCATATAGCCGGTACTGACTATATATAGACGAAGGCAGAGGTCTTTAATCTGAGTTCCGCGGAACCCTAAAGTTTCCTGGAACTTTGACATGGGTTCCGAGGAACGAATATTCCAGAGAAAGAATATCCTGAAATTACCTACAGAGCTGTGAAACATCTATGTCATTTGTTTCAACCTATGTATGAATCCGAAAATTATTTCTCTTTATACGCTAAGACTTAAACAAAATACAAAAACAGATAGGATACGGAAGATGACATTACACTGCAGATTTCAATAATTATTACAGACGTAAAAATAATATGCAATAAATAACAATCACACGCAAGTCGTTAAAAGATTTTTTTATTAATTTGTTATAATTTAAAATATTGTTGCTTTTGTTAATTATTCATAAAATAGATTATAGAAAACAAAAAACCTTATTAGCTACTTTACCATCCAATATCTTACTAAAATGGTTGTATTGTGATAAAATAAAAATGAAATAATAATTTTGTAAATTTAAGTCAGATGAAGCTCTGATATGCTAATTTTCTGCTCTTTGATCAGCAGGTTCCTTCAAGAAAACGTTAAGCTATAAGTGTCAAAATTTGAATACTCCTGGACTAAAGGAAATAACAGCCTTATATTAATTTGCATTATATTAGAAATAATAATTTGTATTAATTTACCTTTTTATATTTTATTCCAAAGAATTCATGCTTGACATTTTTATAGCTGATTTACTGTTATAAAATATAATTTTCATCCCCCGTTTGGTATGATTCGTGAAAAGGACCGAATTGACTTCGCTTATAAAAAATTGTACTTGCCATGGGCTATAAGCAGTGTCCTAAATACCAACATTTTTTACTGTAAGGAAATGCTGTTTATTGCTGTTCTCTATTATAATTCAGTTCTTCCAAAAATATGTTTTTTGTATCTCTGTTCGGTAAATAAATAAGCATCAATATGAAAAGGGAAGGAATGTTTTGGAGGAAATAAAAACGTCTTAAGCAGGAAAACTTAAATGTATTCCACTGTGTGTATATAAATGTATATATACGTCAGGTTTAAAAATGCGGGTTAAGTTTGGTTTGGTTTTGAGTGCTACGGTCTACTTTTTTACAACACGAGGGCTAATGAGACCAGGACCTACAGCTTAAAGCCGGCTCCGAACGGCTATGTACATCCATGCCACAGTGGGGTTCGAACCCACGAACTCCGGTACCGAGGGCCAGCACCCTGACTAATCTGTCATCGTTCGGCATATAAGGGTTGAGAATTAAACGAGTTATAATTAAAAATAGTTAGAACTCATTAACGATAAAGTAATAGGAGAAAGGCACATCCTCGAGCGGAACTATACAGAGTACATAAGCTGACGCGGAAGTAGACAGGAATTTGCTTAAGTAGCAACGCCAAAAAAGACAGTTGTGAGCGGGAACTCGGGCTGATAACATCCTCCACGCTTGTCGTGGCTAAATAAGAGAACAAAGGATATCTGAATGGCATAGCCATGGATAGAAGAATCACAATAAAGAAGTTTTTATATATAAAATCAAATGTCTCTTCCATGCCTTAACCACTCGTCCGTGTCATATATATATATATATATATATGACATTTCCAGTTATTTAATCACACGTAAGGAGAAAATAAATCCAGAAACAAATACAAATTACCGTTTAATTGGGCGTACGGTAGTAAAATTCTCTAATGTTCATTCGATATAAAAATAAAATGTGCCTCAGTAACAGTCAGATTCTACAATCTATATAGAATGACACCGTTCTAAATAGAATGAATTAGGAGACAGTACAAAATTCCAAAATGAATTGTTAAGTTTAACTTTCTCGGAAAATGCTATCCGCGTTAAATGTTTGTTTAATCATTCTTCGCTTCAGAAAACATTACCAGCTGAAAACACCAGAAAACATGTTCAACTGGTTTTACTCTAAAGCTTCCATTAACGGCGAGAAACCAAGGTCTTAGGTTCAATGCAGTAGTATGGAAAAAAAACAGAACAAAACATCAACAAGATTTTTCTTTGTTTTTCCTTAAAAGAAAAAAAGTCTCATTTTTAATTAGCGTAACTATATAAAAAATAACGATATTTAATGAATATACGTTTTGAGAGTATTATAAGAAAATGCAAAACAAAGAAATAACACAGAAGCTTTTATATGCGAATTGCAGAGTCAAGTTCCGTGTCAACATTTGTTAAGGCGTGAAGGAACTAAAATTCAAACAAGTAAATTTTGATGCAAGAATGGGATGAAAATTATAGCAAAAAGCAATAACTCCACGTACATAAATAAGATAATAAGTATAACACAAAAGTATTTTTTATTTGTTTTTTAGAGATTTTTTTAAAATATATTTTCTATGTATATTTTAAAATGTTTTCAGTTAAGAAGTACAAAATCATTAGGAAAAATATACTGATTTTGTTAGTAAAATAAATGAATAATTCGATTTCCAAAAAATTGGAAGTACCAAAATGAAATGGTACTTATAAAAAAAAAAATTATAGTGAAAGAATAGATAATTATTTTTTCGACTTTCAGCTTTTTTTTTTTTTTTTTAACCTATATCCAAGCATAAAGTTGCTACCCTATAAGGCGATTTCACGCAGTAGGGCAAATCTCAATTTATGACAATTCTGGCTTTAGTTTCAAACGGAAAGGCAGTTTATTGTTTGTCTATTGGCTGTTGTAAACATGACAATGAATGGGAAGGGCATTATAGTAGTTCGTGACGTTGCGACAGATTGCTCTATGAGAGTTATTTACCGTTTGGTTAGGTTAGGTTTGGAGTGATACGGTCTACGTTTTTGCAACAGGAGGGCTACTGAGACCGGGACCTACTGCTTAAAGCCGATTCCGAACGGCTATGAACATCCATGCTACAGTGGGATTCGAACCCACGAACTCCGGTACCGAAGGCCAGCGCCCTAACCAATCGGCCATCGTTCGGCTAAATTTACCGTTTGGTATCGAGAATATAGAAAACCACGAGATGCATTCGTTTACATATATGTTTGCTTATTGTTGATCATATATATGCTCTCAATAATTTTGGCAACCGCACTTTTCAGGTGGAATATATACGAATTATTTAAATTAAGGTTTTCTATTTACCCTCTCATTCAGTCACTAGATCTAAATAAATAATAATAATAATTTTCTGAACTGTTAAGGCATTTATTTAAAAGATATTTATCTCTTTAGTCCATTGAAAAGCCTTCTAATATTTTAGACGGTGAATCAGATAGTCATCTCATGACACATTAACCTGTGTTGCTTTTCCTACAATCGGAACATGTGGCAATTGTAACAAGTTACATCAAAACACTATCGCTGCAACAAGGCGATTTCACGCAGTAGGGCAAATCTCAATTTATGACAATTCTGGCTTTAGTTTCAAACGGAAAGGCAGTTTATTGTTTGTCTATTGGCTGTTGTAAACCTGAAAATGAATGAGAAGGGCATTATAGTAGTTCATGACGTTGCGACAAGTTGCCTTATGCTCAAGGATATACTGTAAGCAATATTGTGCTTTTATTAGATTCCACACTAAGAAACTGACATTTTGTTTTAACCAGAGAGAACTTATCTCTTATCTGTATAAGGCTATTTCACGCAGTAGGGCAAATCTCAAATTATGACAATTCTGGCTTTAGTTTCAAACGGAAAGGCAGTTTATTGTTTGTCTATTGGCTGTTGTAAACCTGAAAATGAATGGGAAGGGCATGATAGTAGTTCGTGGCGTTGCGACAGATTGCTCTATTGCAGTATATGTCACAAGTAATATCTGCGTCCTAATAACGCTAAAAGTCGCCAGAGGGAAGAATTTTGTACTATAAATTATCCTCTCTGCCGTGTCACAATGACGGCTTTTGGCATCATTATGACGCGAATGTCCTCTGTGACATATCTCTTTTTCAATAGGGCAATTTCAAGCAGTAAGGCACATCTCAGTTTAAGACAATTCTGGCTTTAATTTCAAACGAAATGGCAGTTTATTGTTTGTCTATTGGCTGTTGAAAATGGTTGTAAATAATGTGTATTGGCTGTTGTTGAATGGGAAGGGCATTATAGTAGTTCATGACGTTGCGACAAATTGCTCTATAGGGCAATTTCACGCAGCAGAGCACATTTCAACTTATGACGATTTTGTTTTTAATTTTAAACGGAAGGGCAGCTAATTATTTGCCTGCTGGCTATCATAAGCATTAAAACGAAGGGGAAGGGCATAAAAGCCTTTCATGACGTTGCATGAAATCGCTCTATTCTGGTCTACGGTATGAAAATTAATATTTTAACACTAGATTGCCCAAGGCAGTCATTTTGACTGTTTTTTAATTTCAATTAGAAAAACAATTATGAAATATAATGACACAATTTCTTAGAATTTGGTGACTTTTTCTATAACATATAAATGGGTTTATGAATAATTGTAGTTACTTCCGCCCTCCTTTATTATATAATATTAAAAATTATTTTAAACAAATTTCTTTACATATTTGATATTTTTTCACAATGCAGTCATTTTGACTGTTTTGGGGCAATATAGGTATACAAGAAATCTCGGGCAATCTAGTGTTAATTAACGTATTTTAATGCTCTCCTGGCAACAGCCCGCGCCTTCAAAAGAAATGGGAAAATGAAGGGAGAAATTGGTTATGCGTTGCAGAGTAGGCAATATCAAGGGAAAATTAGACGAACGAGGTTAGGGATGCATCCATTAAATCGCGATTTCACATATATAAATTTAAATGCACTGCTTACCTACTTAACACAATTAAGACATTGGGACATACGTAACACAATAAGGCGATTTCACGCAGCAGGGAACATCATAAATTATGACAATTCTGGCTTTAGTTTCAAACGGAAGGGCAATTTATTGTATGCCTATTAGCTGTTGTAAACATGAAAATGAATGGGAAGGGCATTATAGTAGTTAGTGACGTTGCGCGAAATTGCTCTATTAAAAACAAACACGTATACTTCAATTACAATACGGAGTATGTCGCGAAAAAGTAGTTTAAAGTAACAAGAAAAGGTTTCTTTCTTATTAGATGGGGAGAAAATACTCACAAATTGTTCATCATTACTGTTAAATGGTAAAAAAAAAATAACTGCATGTATTTAGGATATTTTTCCTAACAAATTATGATACACAAATTATATTACAATAACATTTAGAATTTGTAGTATTTAGATTGTTTGTTTTTAGTCCATTAACTTAGATTATGCATGTCAACAAATGTATTCCAGATTTAAAAAATTCTAAATTTATAATTAAATGTCCATCATTCAGTCTAAATATAAGAGCTGACTTTCATGTGAAATACCACATTAGTTCTTAATTTTAATGAAAAACAACATATATCTAAAAATATACAAGTACACCCCTCCACACCATCATATACATCTCATGCAAATATTTATATATATATAAATCATGAAAACATGAAATTCCTCAAAACTCATGTTCTAACCTATTGGTAGAAACATATTAAATCATTGTATAAAACAGTTTATTTATCTTGGAAGCACACACAAAAAAAATTTAATCAGTAATACTATAAATTCAGTTATATTAACTAATTCAAGAATTATAACACAGAAAAGGGGGGTAAATAACTTAATACTTTTGCTATGCAGTTTATAAAAATTCAATTTAGCAATGGAAAAAGTTTTACTCGTACACTGAAGTAAAATTTGATAATTATAGTTTTCTTATGGAATTTTGTAACATTACAAAAACACTTGTTAAAAAAATCATCACCTTACTTGGATTTCACAAACTAGAACTAATTAAACTTTAAAATTTGTTAAATAAACATAAAACTGTGGAACTAAATAATATTTATATTCATTTTGTTTAATAATAAAACAGTCCCACTAAAATCTGGAGAGACATGCGAATGAACTGAGGTAATAATCAATAGAAACTACTTATAAATATACACAGAAAAGATCAAAAATCATACTTTATATTATTTTCTCCAACAAAAGACTTCCTTTTCCTTTTACTTCTTAAATTTCTCCAGTCATCCAGCCTACGACGCAAACTCGATCTGTAAGCTTTGGATCCCGCCAACTTTAATCAGCTGATTTTAAACATGCAGCGAACTATTCATTTCCTTTGCGAACCAAAAAGATATAAATGAGACACAGTTTTCTGTGGTTAGAATCATGTAACATGTAAATAATCGTGGTATGAAACTAGCCATAAAGATTTCATAATTTGCAGATATCCTAATGAAGGTTTATATCCAAACATCTGTCAAATTCAATCAACACAACAAATTCTTCTTGTCTCAACCTTTGCGAGAATCATCTTTTCAGGTAGTCTTGAACATTTTCATTCAAAAAATTTTCCACTAACTTCAAAGTAATAAATTAGTTTTCATTGTTAAAAGTGTATTTGTTACAGAACCGAGTCGTAGAACATCTAATCCACAGCAGCATCACCAAACTTTTAAATCCCGATCGATCTTTCAAAACACAAATTAACTGAATTGTTGCCATCTATAAAAGAGTAACAAGAAAGTTGAAAAAATTTCTTTTGAGTCAAATTTATATCCTCTATGATATTTCACTATATTTCATAGATTTAGACTCACATAATTCTTAAAATTATCATAAATAATATTCTAAAAATAATCATAGTTCTTACTCTTTTAATTTTTCTTTTACAGTTTTCTATTTTCTATTTCTTTCAAGTAAAGTGAAGTCATTTAGGTTCACAATACACTGAAACCAAAACTGTTTGGCCTTACGGTTTGTTGTGATGTAAATATTTTGAAATTTGTCATACCGTAAGTGGTGTTTGGATTTTAATTACTCTTTAGCTATTATTATTTATTATTAAATTTTCATTAGTATTTATTTAACATATATATCTTTTTGCTTTTATTCAGAAAATGACTGCTGACAAATAAGGTAAACATGAATGATTATCAAAAAGCAGAAAATGAAGCTGTGGAGTTTGCAAAACGTGCAATTAATTTTGATCAGCAGGAGATGTACGATGCTGCTATATATTATTATCGTGTATGTGTTTATTATTTACATAATTTTCTTCTGAAGGTATGAGATTTTTATTTGAACTGTGTAAATATTTATATATGCATGGTTTCCGCGCACCTGGGAAGTCCGGGAAAATCATGGATTTAGACAATGGATTAATTTTGTCATGGAAAGTCTGATTTTTCAAGTAAAATGAGTAAAAGTCATGGATCCGCTAAACTACCGATTAAAAAAATGCATTGAATTGTTTAATTCTATTTTTATTTGTCATTTGGCTGAAGTTACAGAGTTTGGTATTTATGTATTATCCTATTGACCATATTGCCAAGTAAAATTTGTTCAACTCAAAGAAAGAAAGCTTAATGGGTGAATAGATGTATATTATTCAAGTTTTTTCTTAAATTGTAGATTAAAATTTTATTAATATAATATTTATTATTTTTTAATAAAAATTAGTTAAGATATTTGCACAAAATATAAGTTTATCTCTAGGGATATTGTATATAAACATTATAGGGTTATATTTGGCTATTATTCATGGTCACCTGGATAATACCAAAGTACCCTGAATTCAAATTGGAAACATTTTGATTGAAAAATTGCTATATGATTAAACTTAGGTATGTAGATACAACAATTTATTTTTATGTATGTGAGTTTATTAACACTTATAAAGTAAGTTTATAGTTTTTTTATGATAAAATTCCTGTAATTTCTCTAAAAGCATATATTTTATTTGTATGTACATCAGAAGTTTGATTCATATATACTTTAACGAAAGCTTTTTAAAGTCATGGAAAATGATCCGCTAAATCAGGGAAAGTCATGAAAAGTCATGGATTTGAAAAATTTTATTTTGGCAGATACCCTGTATACTTTTAACAGAGAAACATTAGAGATTATGTAAAAATCGTTTTATTATCTTTGAGACAATTTAATATGAATTTTGTTCTTTATTCTTTTCAGATAGCAGCTCAAGCCCTTCATTCGGCTTATCTTCTGGGTTCTCAACTTGTTGGAATTAAAGAAAAGGCAGATGAATATATTAAACGATCAGAGGATCTACTAAAAATCAGTAATATTATCTCTTATGTGAATTTTAGTTTAAGGTGTTTATATATATATATATATATATATATATATATATATATATATATATAACTGTACTCAGCCCAATGAAAGAAAGGCAAAGAGAATTTAGATCAGTTTCATCTTATACATAGAATCAGAATAAAAAGGATATAAAATGTATGTGTGTGTGTGTGTACATTAATCACATGTAAGTAATTTCTTTTCATCCACTCTCTCTAATAAACATGTCCTTTTCTCTGCCATCTAGTTTCTGTCCAAAAGTGCAATGAGCTTAATTTCTCCTTGCTCTATAAGTACCTCTCCATTTGGTCCGCATGGTTTCTTACTCATAATGTAGTGAGAAAGATTGTTAAGGACCTTCTAATGGGGGAACACTTATAGGGCTTGGCTTGATTATGGTAATCAAAGGCAGGCCAAGGAGCTTAACCAGGGTTATCCATGGATGAGGGCTAATGAGCTACTTAAGCTCAATATGAATGAGCTCAGGATGGCCATTGCTCTGTTGACTGGCCACTGTTGCCTCAAGAGGCACCTTAACATTATTGTCATTGCGGACAGCCCAGTATGTAGGGGGTGCCATTTGGCAGAGGAGAGATTCTCACACATTTTGTGTGAATGCAACTACTACTGTGCCAAGAGATTTGAATTTCATGGATATCACTTCATCGAGTCATAGGAGCTGATCAACTTCCTGGTTAAATTGCCGCTTAGATTTATCTCATCTATTGGTTTCGCTGAGACCTAATTGTTAATGTTTCTTAACTTTATGCTGGAACTTCTTTGTTCCAGTACAGGGGGAGTTTTCAGTACAATAGGCCTTAGGTCACAGTGCTGGTGCCCTTATGGGCTGCCTCACTCTAAATCTAAATCTAAATCTGGTCCGCATGGTTCGTACTACACTCACTAATTCCGGCATCATCAAGAGGTCTGGTAGAACATCCAATAGATTTGATCCCATGACTGCTACCCTGCTGCCTTCGTTTGCTATTGGTACCTGCAGCACGATGGGTACTTTGATAGGGATTGGCCAAGCAGGGCAGCCCAATACTTGCAATCTACCCACCACCACCAGGGCAAGCCTGGAGGGCCTCACAGCCATATGGGCCCAGATCAGTGCATGAGCGAATGAATGTTCTTTTATCTCAGTTTATATGTTTTAAAAAATATTTGATTTCATTAAAAAAAGAATTATTTTCATAAACTTCATTAATATTAAAATTTTAGGACTAGCATATGTAAAAATTGGGAAATAATCTATCCAGGTTATTAAATTAAAATTATATTTTGCAGTTTTCTGGAATTTTGAAAAAAAATTTTTTCAAATTGGGCATTTTAATTAAGAACATAATAGATTTACTTGTTCTGATAGTTGATTTATAATATCCATACAAATAAATAATTTTTAAGTGAATCGAGCAGTGCAGCATTATACATTTGTGGCACTAAAATAGTAACAAATAAATTACTATATGTTTTAGGGAGATTGGCAGGAGACTAAAGAGTGAGCTTTTTACTTATGTTCTAGTTAATCTACCTTCTTCTGAAAGATATTCTTTTCTATTTAGTACTGAAAAGTAAACTCCTCTTATTTTTAAAATGCCTGTATGCTGTTTTATATGTCTTTATATTTGTTGATTATAAGCATTAACTTTTTCCCTTTTATACATTAATGTTAGATTTTTTTAAGAGGTTTGATTTCTGAAAATAATCTTTTTATTCTTAGAAAGACAACTCAATCAAAAGAAACCCGAAAAGAATGAACAAAAGTTAGAACTAGATCGTGCTGAATTTCTTCTTCGGCAGGGATTAGATGAAGATGAAGCTGGAAATGAAGAAGAGGCTGTTGAGTTATACTTGCAAGCAGCTGAATTGTGCCTTAAAGCTGTGAGTGATAAATTAAAAATCTATTTTTAAGCATTTATTGCTATCTACTACTTATAATTATTGATTAAATTTAATGCAGTTTTATTATTTTAACTATAACAAAATATTTCCTAAAGTGCCTGTGAGGAAAGAAAACAAAAATTGTTCATAAATAAATTCAAATCTTTTTAATTATGGAGGATTGTAATAATATTATTTGTATCAATTTTTTTCTACAGAGGAAGTTAACCCATGACAAAAATCTTTGTGAAAAACTGACGAATTTGGCTAAAAATTCTTTAGACAGGTATAAAATTTTATATATCATGTGTACTTACATAAATAAGTAAAGGTATATTTCTTTGTATATTCGATGCTAATTGTATTTTTCTGTTAGACATTGTATATGATAGTAAGTTTACTGTAACTATTTCAGTTTAGGTTTCTTTTACTAATTTACTTGATTTATTAATTCTTTATTTATTTATAATTATCTGTCACTTACTCATAATTTTTCTGATTAATTTCTTTATTTAAAAAAGACAAAATTTATTTATCCATTTTCTCATTTTAAAATTAAGCTGGTGTAATTTTAAATTTTGTTAAAATATACTACCATAATGTAAAATTATATTTTTTGCTTCATAAATTTGAGATTCAAAATTAGATTTAACTATCTGTCTTCTAATTTGCTTTATATAATTTTCCTGTTTCTTCTAAAACTAAAATTAATTTATTTGTCTAACTTTGAGCATTGGTGACTAACCTAAATTTACCTACTAAAAGACCTTTATTTCTGCTGAGGATAAAATTGTTTGTTAAATAAATCTATCACAATTTTTTAAAAATAAGCAATTATACCTAAATTTAATAGGCTCAACTATGTGTCAACAATGAGTAATTTTACCCTGTTATGCTAGATTTATGTGTTGTGAAAAATTCATAAAAGTTTAACCCGAAAGAACATTTGACTGATATATTTCTGCATATAAACCAATAACTTTTAAAACAATTTCTAAACTTAAAGGGAATAATCAGGTTATATACAGTATAGGTATCAGGTTATATTCACTATCTTACAAAAAACATTCTTGATTTTTCATTAGCCAAATGCAAGTGATAAGCTGTCAAAATATCACTATAAATAACACTTTTATTTCTTTAGTTTATATTGCTTAAGTTAATGAAAAATTTTCATTTTAAGCTGAATTAGTTATTTGTTTTATTAATTAATTTTGTTTTTAAAATTATTTGTAATATTTGCTTGTTGTCTTGCTAAAATATCCTACAAAGTCTTGAAAATCCATGTAAGAACCTGTGATTTTAAACTTGTGAGTTTTCCCTCCAGGGCTTGAAACATAAATAGATGACCATATGCTGCCTTTTTTGTATTTTGCAGCCCTCCTATATCAAGACATTATTTGTCTTTTCTCATACTTTATTTTCACTTATATATCAGTCAGCCTTGCTGTTAGAATGTTATGCAAGTTCAGTAACCTGTAGTTTGAAATATGCTTCATTAGAATTACTCTGCTCATGCACCTTTTAGGCAAAAGATAAATTGGTATGGCAAATAAGACTAGTAAAGATACCATAGATCATATTCAAGACAACAAATGAATGGAGAAAATGTACTAACTTCAGATAGAGTATAGAGTTACCAGAATTCAAACTATCATTAGAACATATAAAGCAACAAAATTATCTGTATTTCCTTTATGGTCTAGAGATAGCATTTTACTTTACAGCAGTTTGACTGGAAAATATTTCACCAGTTTTACCTGCTTGGTCACATTCTCATCTTCTTAACATGTTTAAACATCACAGTATTTCCCCCCCCCCAATCATTAGCTTATATACAGTTTTTAAATTTTGGGCTAATTTATAAAATAAAATGACAGTCATGACTTATATTTGAAAGTGCATGGAAGTTAAGAATCAACTTTATGATTTTCAGAGCTGAAGTTTTAAAAGCAAAGAATAGAAGAGAAGATGAAAAAAGTTCCTCTTCTACAACTCCAACATTTCCTGTATCAGGAATTTCTAATTTGCAAATTAATGAGCCTGCAAATGAAAGACAACAACTAGTTTACAGAAGACCTGCGTCTCCTACGCCATTACCTAATAGGGGAGGAGGAGGAGGATCATCATACACTAAAGAAGAAATAGCTGTATTACGGTACTAATTTAGTATTACTTAAAAATTTAATTTAAGATAAAATATTTTAATGAGATCATTTTTATTTACAACATCATGCATATAATAGTAATGAATGATTTTGTTTTAACCCTTTAACGGGCAGTGGTTTCGCAGAGAAACCACCTGTTAATACTTTTTTCTCTTCTTTAGGAACATAGGAAGGATTTTTTTTTCGATTTTCTATGTTATCGACTCCTTGATGTAGCAATAGATAATAGAATTTTATAATAGAAATAGTTTATTTTTCTCTTTGAAATATATTAGTTTAAAATTGCTTTACATGAAAAATCTTGAATTTGATTTTTCTCCTTATGACTTCAAATAAAAACCCCTACCCAAAGCAACAACAGAAAATTGTGTAGTTATCTATTTATTACATCATTTTTATGATAATTATACATTGTTCTTCCGATATAATTAATTTTAAGAAACTCTTATTTCCATGCTGTACAGGGGAAGGGTTTCACAATTACTCCTTCCCCAATAAAAAAAAAATTTCGCAGCTACCAAAGGAATATAAAATTTGTTTTCATATGTTTCCTATTTATAAGGTTCACAGACACCGTTTATAACGTAATGCCATTAAATCTGAAAGAATTTTTAATCGTGACCTTTAAAGGGTTAAAAGGCTTCCAGTCTAGTGGATAGTAGTAAAATTTACTAAGTCAGTAATGAACTTGTTCATTATGCTAGTGATAGTAAAGATTTCTGAAATAATGCAACTATTGTCATTTTTAAAAGTTTTTCATATTAATTACAGAGCTATTTTAGTTTTTTTCACTTAGGTTGTAATATATTCAGTTTTATTGACTTGGTTGACATTTCTGATAATTTACATAGTAGAAAATGTCCTAGTTTTGCTCGTAAAGCATATTATTTTAATTTTCAACTTATCAGGGAAATAATTGTATGAGTGAATAAATAGTCCTAAATGATATTTTAAAAATTGGTATAGTTTTTTGTTAAATGTTTTACCAAAAAACAAAAGAAGAAAAATTAAATAAAGTTTAAGAACCTTTTGATTAACATTGATAACATTAAAAAAATTTTAGACTGTACCAGAAAAAAATTTATAAAGAGTAAGGGTTATATCATATAGCAAAAAGTTTGTTGGTATAAAATAAAATAAAAAAGTAATTATTTTTCTATACATAATTTGTTTTGAATTTCATCAATTTGCAGAGCATGTTTTCAACTGCAGCATGTTTTATTGGCTTTATAACTGAAGATTAAACTTAAAATGCCCACCAAGTTAATTTTTACTTAAGGTCTTAATTTTATCCAATCATCAAAAATGTTGAATCCAGTTAATAGAAAAGTGTTTGATCTGTTGTGTAAGAATTTTTTGTACAGCTTCAAGTCATTTGCTCCAAATTGATGAGCAGGAAAATGTTAACAAGCAGTAAATTTAAATTGTTACAGTATTTACTTGTGTATGACTCTCACAACTATTTTCCCCAAAAAAACTTAGGGCAAAAGCTTAAAATGTTTATAATGAAATAGTTTTTATTGCTTCATATAATCACATAATGTATGCATGGAATAAGAGAGGTATTAAAGGAAGAAAATAAAATAGTAGAATCTTATTTATTAAAAGTATTGTTCCATCCTTATTCCAGTCATATTGCACTACTTCAAAATTAAATGCTGCAGTATAACTAGTTTACTTTTCCATTTTTCTCCCAAATTGTCATAAAATAATCTTCTGTAATAGATGGAAGGTGAATAAGAAAAACGCAATCCCACTTACATTAGCCTCTATAAAAGGAAGTGTTATTGAAGGTCTTCGTTTTCAGTCTCTATAATCATTCTCAATGTAGTCAAAATCCTTGTAGTGAACTCATACAAATAATACACAGTTCCCAGCAACATAGAAAGTGAGGGAATTGCAAAATGATTAGGGAAAGAATAGAATATTTATCAAAAGTCAGGAAAATTTACAAATATTTTTTCAGAAATAATTTAGAGAGTCAAATTTTGGAATTATTTCTACTTTTAGAAAATTGTAAAGAAAAAAAAAGAACATGAAGGGAATAGAAGAAACAAATTAGAAAAGCTGCTGAATTAGAAGAAAAAGCAATTAAAAATGAATTTAATTCTTTGAAAAAAAGCATCAAGTTTATTATTCAAACCTTTTAAACTTTTTGTTAAATATAAAGGTTTAATTTACGTAAAAGTTTAGGCATATTAAGATATCTTTTTTTTTCCTTATGAATTCATACTGTATGTACTATTATTTGTATTTCAAGGGAGATATTTTAACAACTTATTTAATTTAAAATACAATTTATAATTTTTTAAAAGCCTTTATAGTAATTTATTGTGCTCATACTGAATTTATTTTTTTAGCTGCTTACTCTAAATTTAATTTGTGTTAATTTTTTAAAAATCAGCTAAAAAAAGTTTTTATTATATGCTACTTTTAAGTTAATAATACTTTTAAATTAATAAATTTTCTAATACTTATAATAACTAATATCATTTAAATTTAATTACATATGATTTAATATTGCATATCATTTGTCTCAAGGAATATTGGGAGTTTGAGTCAGGAAAAGTCAGTGAATTTATCAGACAAGTTTTGCTGGGAACTCTGCAAATAACAAGTATGAATGATTTCATTAAGAATTAATACATTTGAAAAATGATTTGAAACAGTCTTGAAGGTTGATTCGTGTGTTCTATATAGCAATTGGTTTGCAATCTGTAAAGGTCACTTGCTTGCCAAACTTAAGGGGCTTGCTACAGACATAAATTTTTTTGTTTTTTTCCTTTTAAAAAAGAAAAAAACAGATACACATTATACGTGGATGCATGTTACACACAAGTAAATATAGTATTTACCCATTTTGTAAATGTCCTTCTAATAGACTGATATTTTATAAACTTATTTCTTTTTACTTCCTGTATAGAGTAACTTCTGTGATAAATGGAAGAGAATATGTGCCTTTTATGTCCATTGATTTGCGTGAAAGATTTGCTTATCCTCTTCCTTTTTCTGACAAGGATGGTAAATTAGCTCTAAGTCCCAAACAGAAAACTTCTTTTGTAAAATGGGTTCGTCCAGAAGATATATCTTCCAGGCCAGTGGTAATAGAAATTGTAGATTGCTTCAGTATACGACAGGTAAATTTCCAAATCTAGTTTTAGAAAGTATATTGGTATTTTCTTTTGTAAAATTTCAATTAATTAATACTTTTTTCTTTTGTAGACAATTGTATCTGATTGTTCTTTTATTGCTTCATTGGCTGTGAGTGCTCTTTATGAAAAGAGGTTCAGGAAAAAAATCATAACTAGGTAAACATATATTTTGTATTTAAACTATGTATTGTATTTCAAATTTTTAATTTTTCAGAAATATTTATTTAGTTTAATAAAATAAACTTGATCTACCATGTATTTAATTTTAAACTTTTGCAACTCTTCTGTACATTATAATTTGTTAAATTATTTTATTAAATATTTTGGCTTATTACAATATAATATAGGTTCATCATTTACTCATACATTGTTATTAATCCCGAGAGTTTAATGACATTTTTCAACTGTAATTTTAAACAGTTTCTTTGATTTGATGGCTTCATTAATCTACATAATTTATTACTTTTCCATTGGCTCAGGAACTAAATTATAAATACCGCTCTATATTTTTCTGTATCCAGCTTTTGTTATACAATAACCTTTATCTTAAATAATAGGTTGGTTTGTTTCTTTTTCTTTTTTTTTTTAATATAGCAATATTTTTATTACCAGTCATTTGTTTTATTTAAACCACAAAATTTGGTGATTATTCAGCTATGGGAGCAAAATATGGTGACTCACATCACTTTTTATGAGAATATAGTTTAGTTATATCTTACTCATATTCAAGATTCAAAACTAAGCCCACTTTGTGGGAGCATGTAATGCTAAAATCTATGTAAC
Source organism: Pardosa pseudoannulata (assembly GCA_032207245.1). Lineage (NCBI taxonomy): Eukaryota > Metazoa > Arthropoda > Arachnida > Araneae > Lycosidae > Pardosa > Pardosa pseudoannulata. The sequence continues at coordinate 55,201,134 of CM063511.1, read as the reverse complement.
AAAAATTGTAGTGATTTTTTAAAAGAATTATTTACAATAAAGAAAAGTTCAATGTTTCTGTGCTTGAAAATGAGATGTACTATCTTGAAAAGGGAATCAGCAGTCCTATTTGATCTTAACCTTGGATTTAGAATCATAATTCTAGTTATTAAATTAAATCAGGTGTCAGCAACTTGTGACCCATGAGTCGCTGAGTAACTCATTTAATATTTTCTAGCTATTCACTTCAGTTCTGAAAATTATGTAAAATATACAAAAATAACTATATATTAGGAAGTTTATTTTAAATAAAAACAGGGTCAGCTCAACTACCAAAAGTTCAAGTGCTTGTATTTGAAAATAAAATGATTAACTATAAAGCGTAGTTGATTTAACTGACATCACAAGTTCAGTATCAAGAAACAATTGATATCGAAAAGAGCGTCTATAAATACAACCCACTCACCTATGTATAAACAAAAGTATAATTTTGGACTTTTATGCTGTTTTGACATATTTTATTTTTTTTTTATGTTTTGTAATGTTAATATTGTTTTTATATCTACTTTAAAATAAAAACACCAGTGATCTGAAACATCTTCTTACTACTCATTTTTAGTTAATTTTGGCCCACAGCTAGAAAAGCTTGGTGATACTTCAATTAAATAGTAATTGCAATTAACTGAGTCATGGATACATGTTGTATACAAACAAAGAACAAACATGAAGTATTTTATTTTTTTAAGTTGAAATTAATTATATTAAATTTATAATATTGACAGACAACTGTAGTAAGTAATTCTGTTTGTTAGAAATGAAGAATTTATTACTATTTATATAAAGCATATTAATTTATATTTTATTAGTTTTTTTAGAAAAATTATTTTTTCATTAGCACAGATTCTTATTTACTAAAAAACTAAAACCAGTGGTTTTTTTATAGCATAATCTATCCACAGAATAGGGCAGGGGAACCTGTTTATAATCCTTGTGGAAAGTACATGATTAAAATGCATATAAATGGAGTTCAAAGAAAGGTGAATATAATTTTTCTATACTTAAAATTGCATATTTTGTATCACAATGCAATGGCATGCCCAAGGAGGATGTAAAAGACATATCCACTCCCCCAAGACATTTTTTTTTTAATTGAAATATTTCAAGGTAATTCTATTATGTTACCCAGATGGCACAAAAATATCAGCCTTCATCAAATGGACTCCTCCCTCTTAAGCATTATACCTGAATATTATTATTATTTTTTTTTTAATATTTAGCAATGTTGGTCAATATTTCCCCTGGTCAATTCACCATATGGTAATTTTACCATACAAACTAATTCATTCATTTCTTGAAGTAAGGTTTTTTTCTGCATGTTTAGAAGCTTTACATTTAAGATTAATATTACCATAAATTTTCCCTCAAAACCAAAATCTATGACAGTCCAGCTCTACTTTGCTTATTTCCAGAGTATCACAGTAATTACAATTAGTCATAGTACCTCCTGTGAAAAAAATGTCAGAAACGATTCACTTCTGTTCACTTTCAGTTAATGTGTTGTGATGAATGTTATGATGTATCATTTAATATCAGAAAGTGATATATCTTTTTATGAATATTGATAGATATCACTGAATTTTGTATTATTTTTATGACATTGTTAACAACACTAAGAAAAAGCATTTTAAAAAGTAAGTTTCTAAAAAACTGGTAAATTTATTAAATCTCCTTAGAATAATATTTCGTAATTTTGTATTATTTTTATGACATTGTTAACAACACTAAGAAAAAACGTTTTAAAAAGTAAGTTTCTAAAAAATAGGTAAATTTATTAAATCTCCTTAGAATAATATTTCTCTCATACAGCATACAAACAACTATTTTTTAAAAGTAATCTTTTAAACAATTTCCAATTTTAGTTTTATATTATATTGGTCAATATTGGCAGATGTCCAACATTCAGCAACATTTGTAAAATATTAACCGATATATTTATGCTACTTGAGTATCCTAAACTTTTTTTTCTCCATATGCTCAAATTCTTTTCATTATAAAGAAATTAAATGAAAGATTATTTTAAGCTCTGGAATATTTGAGAACCTACTTAAGAGATAGTACATCTGAAATGCATTTTAATGAATTAAACATATAAAAAAATATATCTCTAAGTGAAAAAGTACAAATGTTTTTCACAAATAAAAATTGAAAATAAATATAACTTGTATATAATTTGTATAGAAATTTTCATTTTGTTATACTCACATCTTTTTAATTTATTTCAAAATTATGACAATTTTTATTCAATCATTAAATGATTTAATCAATTTTTCAATGATGTTAAATTTTTCAGATTCTAACAGGTAGAAAATTTTGTCCTCATAGCATCTTTTTTATTTTTCTTAATTTATATTTATTTTTGTCATTTTCATAAATTGATAAAAAATATATCAATCCTTCGACAGTATAAAATAGGAGAAATAAAACTGATAAATTGTAATCTTTATTTTATACCAAGTAGTTCTAAACTTTAAAAAAAAATTCTCCTTTCATTGCAACAACAATATAGGCTCTCTCAAAATTAATTTCTGGATCCACTGCTGTCACAATGTATGATATTATTGAAGTTCATATATATATATATATATATATATATATGTGTGTGTGTGTGTGTGTGTGTGTGTGTGTGTGTGTGTATTAGATTATAATCGATTTGTATATTATTAGATTGTTATAGATGATTATCTTCCAATGGGATCTCATGGAGAGTTATTGTGTTCTTACTCAAATAACAAAAATGAATTTTGGATTTCCTTGCTGGAAAAAGCCTATATGAAAGTAATGGGAGGATATGATTTTCCAGGATCAAACTCGGTAAGTATTTATTTTCTCTTAGTGTAAATGAACATTATTATAACATGATACATACTGCCCTATTTTTTATTTATAATTTTATAGTCAAAAACAAATTGCATATGCTCTCTGTAAACATTCTCTTCAAAAGGCTATCGTTGTCACAGTTTGGCCTTTTCATACTTTCATTTGTTTTAATAGATATGTTTATTGTGTAAATAAATATTTAAAAGCATCTTATGTTTTCCGTAATACTTATTATAATTGGTTGCACATGTAAAAGCAAAATTTTAAAATTTTGACCATATTTAGTATATTTATAACTTTAACTGAACAGTAATTCAATTTCCAATTTTTTAAGTGCTTTAATATAAATTTAAGATCATATCAATGTTATTAATGTTAATTATTAATTATTAAATATTGAGGTAATAATATATTAACAGTAAGCTTTCATATATTAAAAGTTATTTTCAATTTGGTTCATATAACTTAATTAAAGTCGTGGCATAAATAATTTTGCTCCTTGAAAAGAATGATTTTTATTAGAAGGAGACCAGGACAATATATTTAATGTCTTAACCATTCTATGCACAAGACTTCTTAATGTAGTTCTGTACTTACCCAGATCTTTTGACCTTTTATGGAAAAACATTAACAACTAAAATCTTTTGGATTACTTAGTTATTACTTTATTAGTGAAAAGACTTATTACCTCTAAATTTAATTTCCCATTTGTATATATACAAACTAGAGTTTAAACTATATCAAAAGGGTTTTTTTTTTATAAATTGGGAAAAAGTATATGAAAGGAGATTGCATGAAGGAAATTAAAATTTGCATAGTACCAATACAGGGAGAAATATATAAAACTTAAAATTTCAGGTGTATTTAGATATATTTGAAATAATAAAAAGCAGAGATCCTAATAGATCCAGGAGCAATACCAAGGAAGGGCTCAAGACCAGTAGAAGAAATACTAGACCCCATTCTAGCTCTAGTATTTCTTCTACTGGTCCTGAGCCCATCCTTGGTATTGTAACCAGAATTTTTTTTAGTGTAGAGTCCAAAGTGTCCAATCAAAGTACTTGCAATCTCAAAATAATTTCATTACTCACATACACTTGTAAGTGCATATATACATAAGTTTTATAACCTTAGTTTTGTATGCATACATAAAAAAGATCAGCAACACTGTACGTAATTTCATTGTATCTTTAAAAATGTATTTGCAATCAAAATGTCTCTTCTAATGTATATTTCAAGTATTTACTAAGTTTAAATTTGCCTGGGGAATATTTAATTTACACTCCAGTACTTACTAGACAAATTTAAACTAATTTTATAAATTACTAGTAAAATTTAAAAAAATACTAATAAAGGAATTATGAAATATCCTTTAATTTAAAAAAAACAAAGATTTCATACCTTGTATGACAACAAAATTCTAAAAACAGTGTGACATAATCATTAATGTATAAATTGCTGTTTTAATTAAATCTTCTAGCTTTTAAAACCACCTTGTTCAAACCTTCACTTGAATTTGCAGTCATGCCTTTATGCACTAAAAGTAATGCTCAATTTGTCAATCTCCTGTGATTAATTATATTGCAAAGAAATGTTTTACAATTTTCTTGGTCGAAAACCATTTTTTAACACTTGCAGTGCAGTAGGTCCCGGTCTCATTAGCCCTCGTGTTTCAAAAAGTAGACTGTAGTGCTCCCAACCAAACCAAACACTTGCAATGAAAACTAGTGATTTACACAAATTTCAATAAGTTTATGAAATTTTGTAATGCATACATTAAAAATATTTCAGGGTAGGTCCAGCCCCCCCCCCTTTCCTTTATAAAATGTTCTTGCACCTAATTTAAAATTTTCTTTTCCTTTTGACAGAATATCGATCTGCATGCTTTAACTGGATGGATTCCAGAAAGAATCTCTATTGATACATCTGATCCAACATTTGCAAAAGACAAAATTTTCAACATGCTTGTCTCTAAACACAATAAAGGAGATGTGCTAATAACTGTAGCTACAGGCGAAATTAGTACTGCTGAAGCAGATAGAGCTGGACTAGTACCAACCCATGCATATGCATTATTGGATATCAAAGAAGTATTGGTAAGTTTAAATATTAATTTTTCATTTTGTTTACATCCCATAAACTAAATTTTAATTGAAAAATTCTGTTTTGCCCTTTTATTTGATGATTTTATTATGTGAATCTTTTCCCAGCAATGTATATATTTATTTGCCAGTATGTTTTAAAACATACCTTTATTAGATCTTCTGAAATAAAATTGTTGTTAAAATTATTATAGTTACATTTTATTGTTCTTCAGTTAAGGTTATTACTGCAATGGTTTCAGATAATATTTCATTAACGCTGTTTATGCATTGCTCAAGAGACCATCATATAATGGTGCCTAATTAAAATGGTGTATAATCAAAATTTTATCTAACTACATTGATTATTGCAAATTTAGCTAAAAGTAATAATTTAAAGTTTTCTATGGTCAATCATAAGTAAGTTAATTCCTCTAAAAATGTATCTTCAGATTGTATAAGTATTGCTGATTTTTCACGAGATTTGCTTTATTTAATTTTGTCTGTTTTTATTATGCTGATTTCTTTCTCTTGTTTTAGTTTTGCCATTTCTTTTTCGATATCAAACTATTCTGTTGGTAGGAGTAGTGGTGCGATCATTGCAAAATTAAAAGTATTTAACGTTCCATTTATGTAATATCCTTAATATTTAGATTTTTTTATGTACCTTGATTCTCTTTAAAATGTAAGTTATTTTGTGTTAGCTGAGTACAAGGATAAATTGCCAAACATAGCACTTTACAAGCACTTTACATTTATTTCTTTAGGTACCTTAAGTTTATGAAGAAATTTAAATTTAACTAAAATATGTTATTCATTTTACGAAAATGAGTTATTTTGTTTTCAAAATTGTTTATATTTCTTGCACATAGTATAATTTAAAAGTTAATTAAAATTTTTAAATGAACATAATTTTCATTTGAGAACCTTTACTATCTAGTGTAAAGATAGGTGCAAAAGTGGCTAGAGCAGTAAAGCTCTAATTTTATGATATCCTGTTTGAAATGCATTAAAATTCACAAGTGTAATTCAGAATTTTGTGTGTGTGTGTGCTTTATATATATAAGAAAATATATTTTAGGTCAAAAGTAGTGTTTTTAATTTCTATATTGTTGTAGTTTCTCTTTTTTAGGGCAAAAGACTTTGTCTCCTAAAAAATCCTTGGAGCCACCTTAGATGGAAAGGAAAATATTCTGAACATGATACTAAACATTGGACTGCTGAATTAAAAGCAGCTTTGAAGTATGATCCATCGAATGCACAAATGTTTGATAATGGTAATCATTTCATTCTTTTAAATACTTTAATTTTGTTTTGTTTATAATTATGCAAATTTGTACCTGGCAAGATTAGGTTTGAGCAGTTTTTGTGGTCATCCTAATCAAGCATGGATTTTTGAGTAAGCTGGGTTTTGGGGGTTCCATAATGTGGGTCACTGAACGCTGGCCGATTGGTTAAGGCACTGATCGTCGGTACCGGAGTTCGTGGGTTCGAATCCCACCATGGCATGGTTGTTCGCAGCCGTTCGGAATCGGCTTTAAGCAGTAGGTCCCGGTCTCATTAGCCGTTTTGTGCAAAACAGTAGACCGTAGCGCTCCAAACCAAAAAAATATAAAAAAAATCATAATGTGGGTCAACTATCCATTGCATTGACTCACTAGTTTGCAGGTTACAAGGCTTAGGATTACATCTTTTGCCGCACAAAATTTCCTTTTCTCTCTTTAGTCCTGCTGGAAAATGCAACTCTCTCAAATTCTTCCTGTGCTATGATTGTAGCCCCTGTTTTGGTTGATGAGTTTTCTCATGAAACCATGGTCTTTCTTAATTCAGAATTTATAACAAATGAGTTTTTTATAATAAATTTATACTAAGCAATTTTTAGAGCTTTATTATTTAAAGTTAGAGCTTTACGCAGTTTGTGTAAATCAGAACTTTTTTTTACTCACATACTTTCACGAAATATAGAAACTGAGAAATATGTGGGGATGAAGAAAGAGCAATTTGTGTTGGACAGCAATCACACAACCACACTTTTTAGTTTATCTATACAAAAAGAAGGCTTGTTTTTCTGTCTTTTTGTTAGTTATACAATCCTAGGCTGTTTCACCAATCAGGATCAAATTCAGGAGAGTCAATGTAGGACCTGGCAGAGACAACCCAACAGAAATAAAAGTTGAGTCTTAATTAGTTTTTTTAATTGATTTTTTAATGAATTGCCATTTTATTTCTCCTGCTAAAAAAGAGGCAGACAGTTATAATTGATTTTCAGATGTTTTTGTTTGGTTTGGTTTGGAGTGCTATGGTCTACTTTCTGAAACACAAGGGCTAATGAGACCGGGACCTACTGCTTAAAGCTGATTCCGAACTGCTATGAACATCCATGCCACTGTGGGATTCGAATCCACAAACTCTTGTTCCGGCACCCTAACCATTCAGCCAGATGTTTTTATTTATCATGGCAGATGAAGTTTTATTTTTAATGACAGGCAATTCTGTTTAAAAGATTGGAAGAAAAAGTCTGCTATTAAACTTTTTCTTTTGTATATGTTATTCTGACTTTTTGTATGTGTTAAAGTTTTCAATAAAATGTGTTTCAAATGTCGGTTTCTTCAGCAAATTTAATAACAACTGCTAATTTATCGGGTAGATGATATTTTTTTCCTGACCTTGAGTTAGCTAAGTATTTAGCTTATTTTTTTCATACCACAAGCAACAAAGTCTTCTCGTCTGTAGGATTAATGCTGAACTGTGTTTTTAAACATTGTTGCATGGTTTTATTTTGAGTCATTGTTTATTCATCAGCAAAATATAATTTATCACACAATTCAACAATACAGAAGTTGGTATTTTTGTATGATTAATGGCAACTACAAAATCTATGACAACAAACTTATAAATATGAGTTAAACAGCATCAATGGCTTCTCTAGGATTAATTCTGATTTATTTTAAACAGTGTTCTACAGTTTGATTTTGATTATTTATTCATCAGTGATATATTGTTTGTAAGACACTGGATATCATAACTTTTAATTATGATGTGTAATTTTTATTTAATTCATATTATAATTAAAACATAATTATAATACAAAGAAATATAACAGCTGAAGCACAGCTTTTTTTTTTTTTTTTTTCAACTTAATGGCTTTCATACTGTTTCATATCTTTATATCTGTCTGGAAAATACTGAGTAATAAGGCTAGTATAATTTGAAAGGTTATAATAATCTTTGTTTTTTTTTCTGTTTAAACACCCTCAGTTTTTATAATAGTGTTATCTTTTTTTTTCCATACATTAATTTCGAAAATGGTTTGAGGCACATACTTTTCATATCAAAGAGTAAACAAAATATGAAGTGAAAATGAAAGCTATAGAAAAGCAAAGAATTAACATTACTTAAAGTTTAGCAAAATGTTGTGTTTAATATGAATTTTATTGTGAGATTTAGTGTATTAGTATTAATTCCAATATTTTTATTGTTAAAATTCTCAAAACAAATAATTAAAATTATTAAATCATTAAATTTGGAAGTGTCTGTGTATGTATGAAAAATATCAGTTTTAAAATTTTGTTTTTCTAATAGATTTAAAACAATTATGTATTTTTCACTGATATATTTCAGTATTTAATATTAAAAGATACTGTTTTATTAAAGCTGTATTGCATTTAAAAACTTATTAATTCATCTCTTATTACATTATGGCATGTAATGGAAATTGTAAAAGTGTATTACCTCGCACTGTATCCAATTTTATTATTATCAAAAAAGCTGACTAAAGATTTCTTGGTGACTTTACAAACAGTACCATAGGATATCTATATAGTGAACAAACTAGCTTTAAGTACATTTGCATATATGTAAACTTTAATATTTTTTATATTGCCATGATGGTAGATACTTTTTATAAAGATAATATAAGAGATTGAAATACATAGTGTGAAAAGAATTTATATCTATAATTTTGTATTGCATGTTTGTAATATTTTCTTTTTTATTTTACAGGTGTATTTTGGATTGATTATGATTCTTTGCTTCACTTCTATAATGTTATCTATTTGAATTGGAATCCAGAACTTTTTAAATATACATATTGCCTTCATCAGTAAGTTATTAATCTTATCTGTTTAGGGCAATATAAGGTCTCAACTTTTTATCTACAATTTCTTCTGTTTTTAATGTGACTGTGAAATAGATTAATACAGTACATTAAACATTTTGTTTTTCAATGCATTTGCTTAAACGCAATTTTTTTAATAATATAATTAATTTTTCATGTATATCTAAATGTCAGTATTTAAAATTTTAAGTGTATATTTGTAATAGTTTTCATAGTTATTTTGTATTATATATATATATATTATGCATAATTTCTGCCCTTCCCCTAAACCCATAAGAGAAATGTTCAACATTACAAAAGCTGAAAACTTATTTAAAATCACAATAGAGCAAGAACTTCTTTTCAGCTTTGTTAAATATTCATTAAAATATTAAAATTAATTATTAATTTAAATAATGTTATCAATTGACAAAGAAAAAAGATTAAATTTTATTTTAAAATTTTTTAATATATACACTTTTATAATTAAGTTTTACTTTTTTGCAGTATTTCTTATTTTTGTTGCATTTTAATATATTTCAGGCAAATACATGCGAACTAAAAATGATTCATAAAATCATTAATTAAAATGGAATTTTGACTACAGATACATTTTCTGCTTCTTATAGCTTAGTATGTCGTTTGCCAATTCATAAAATTATAGTACTTCAGTTCCCCTTCCAGGACAAAATCCTAGATATAGGCCTGTATATATAAAATATATGTGTATATATATATGTGTGTGTATATATCATTGTTATTTAATTATGGGTTATAAATTATGTATTACACACTCTTACAGAAATTCTGTATCATAAACTATTTGTTTAAATTGTTTAAGAAACTTTGTTCAATTATGGAGTGATATACTAATGTATGTACAAATATAATATGCATGTGTATACAGTATATTTTTACTTAAGTTTCAACAACTAGCCTCTTTAAACCTAAGATGATAAGTTTGGACATTTTGTACTCATCTGTAAATTCAGTATTAAATATTTTTCCTGGTTTTTATATAAATAAATTACATTAGCACCAAAATAAATTACTGAACATTATTATATTAAGAGCAAAGTTATTAAGTAGCTGGGTATTTTCCCCTACCTTATGTTAACCTAATGACATCATATTTAAATCTGTAATATTAAAAAAACCATGTAAAGCATAAGACAAAAATATGCTTCAAACTTTGTGGTCTGTGCTTTATTTTAGAATATATTTAAGAGCCATCTATCAGCTAGAAAGTGTTCTCCATGCATTTCTATTGTACAGAATGCATTTGTAAGCTGAGCTTGTTTTCAATTTAAATTGCACAGTAACTTCAAATACAACTCATAAATTGATATCATTTAATTAATGTAACTTGCATCATATTGTTACACATATTATCTTAGAAAATTAATTCTAATTGAAGTTGTTAAGATGAGGCTGACAGAGCATCTAGGCCAGCCGCACGTATAAGTGGAGTACTCGTAAGAAAATACAAAATTGAAAAAAAAAACTAATTCCTCCTGCTGAATTTTGTTTATTTTTAATATAAATAAAGGTGTAGATAGGAAATAAAAATGCTATTTAGGCCATTATGCCAATGGGACCACACTCAGTTGAAGATATTCCAATCATGGCATCATGGTGTAAAAACTTGTGAAGAAATTAAGCTCCACACTTCTTCTTTCTTGCTCTTTCTCCATGGGGCCTGCAGATCCCTGAAAAAGTTCGTTGGGCAGCATTACCTTGGCCAAAGAGGGCTACTCCGCAGTTAGCAGCCCCTCTTGACCAATGAGGTCGAAGGAGGGTCACTCACTTCGCTTTTGCCTCTAGGTCAGTTTCGTGCTGGTGTTGTTGAATTGTAACTCTTTGTTACAGAAGTTAGCACTTGTTAAAAAAAAAAAAAATTATTACAGTTGCTATATTTATTGTGTAGTTGAATTCTTGTCTCAAATTTTGTTTAGGATGTGGAAAGCTGGTGTTGGCCCAGTGAAAGACTTGTATAACATAGGTGAAAATCCCCAATTTTGTTTGGATTTAAAATCCTCAGGTTCTACAGTTTGGGTTCTGTTAACAAGACATATTGTAGATAGGGTAAGCAATATCTTTGTTATTATTACTATTTTCTAAATTACCAAATATTCATGGACTAAGGAGTTACATAATAGTAAAGGATAGTTTTCTTCTGTCATAAAACTTTGTTTTCCTTTATATAAAAATTAGTTTTATTAAGTCTTGTATGTATTTATAAAATTAAAGCAAATAAAATGTTAATTTTAAGTTATTGAAGATATATATATTTAACACTTATACTTCAATTATCAAAATACTTTTTTGTTTACAGGATGATTTTGCTGAAAATAAAGAATTTATAGCCCTGGTTGTATATAAAAATGATGGTCGTAAAGTATATATCCCAAGTATGTGAATTAAAAATATTTTTTTCATTCTTGAACAATAATGAATAAAAGAATATTGTTTTGTTGTATTACTTTTATTAATAAGCCACAGAAAGCAGTACCTACTTAAGATTTTGAATAGAATAATGTAAGAAATTTTCAAGTACTGTATTTATTAGGGTATAAGACAAGAATTCCTAAACTTTTTATAAATCTGAAGTTTAGGAATCTGCTCATAAGTAGATCTACTAATCTTGAAAAAATATACAACCCAATGCAACCAATGAATAAAAATTTTTCAAAAATTGCATTTTTTATTTCTTTAAATTATATTACTTATATATATGGATGTTTTTTTTTTTTTTTTTTCACAAATATATAGTATATACAGTTGATAATTTAAGCTGTGTTTCTTTGATAAATTTATGATTTTCATGTTGTGTTTTAATTTTTTTTTCTATCCCAATAATTTTACATATAACCAAAGAAATGTCTAAATTCATCTTATTGAATCCACCTTGTAGAGTTCGCACGTCTAGAGTTACAATATTTTGACTTTTAAAGTAATCCTTAATATTCTGAACTATTTTTGTTTGAATTGGAGCACTAGTCTACTCTTTTGCTACACAAGAACCATGATACCACAAACTAATGTTAAATTGATTCCCAAATAGCTATGAACATTCATTCCAGCTGTGGTATTGAAACCCATGAACTCAGGTACCAAAAGACATCACCCTACCTGTTTAGCTATTATCTGGTTTTTAATATATGTATATATATATATATATATATATATATATATATATATATATATATATATGCATATGTGTTTAACTACTAAATACATCGTTGCTACATTTTCATTTTAATAGGAGTACTCTATTAAAATTTAAATAAGGATAGTTAAATAAAATAATACATTTAAATTTTAACATGTGAAATATATAATAAATTTTATAATGGTTTAAAACCATGAAATATGCATTTTTTTATGTTGTATGTCAGCCTTATAGAAGAGCAATCAATTTATGTTATGCTCTTGTGTTAATTTAAATTTTATTTTTATTTGCATTTTTAAATTTTAGATGAACCAGAACCTTATATTGATGGAGTCAGGATAAACAGTCCACATTATTTATGCAAGATAGTTGTACCTCAAGGGGGAACTACTCGTTATACTCTTGTAATGTCTCAGTATGAAAAGAGTCATACTATATATTATACTTTGAGAGCTTATGCTTCTTGTCCTTTCACACTTAGTAATATCAAACATGTGTTTAAGTATAAACAAGAGGTGAGTATTCGATGTTATATCTTTTTGTTGTCTACATAACTTTTATTCTCTCCCCATCAGACACAATATTCTTTGCAATCAGTTTAGGCTCAATAGGCCTGACAGGCCCAAATAAAACAATCATAGTTATTATTTTTAATAAACTTTCATTTTAATTTTACTTTACTAAAAGTAATACATGATTTTTGTGGGGATGTTTAAAGGAGTAAAACGGAACTTTGTTTAAAAAAAAAAAAAAAAAAAAAAAAAAAAAAGATGCATTTGTTGTTTCATCATGTTGTTGTTGTTTATCTCCCTGATGTAGAATAACCTACAGCAGGTCCAATAAACCTGTCACAATATGCAACCAATCCATGACTAAGGGTAATATGTATCTTTGAGAAAGGAACTGCAAGGTGGAAAGATTAGTTTTAACCTCAAGAATGATTTACCTAATTTAGAAATAAGCCCCGTTTACATGTGCCAGTCAAGTACCCTTCATTTTACCCGGGTAGAGGGATTATGCTTGGAGGGTAGGAGAAACTCATATACATGGTCAATTATTCTACCCTTCATTTCACCAGGATTGTCACTAGAAGTCATGTGATCATACAGTAAGGCAATCCCATCATTCTGTGCTTATACTACTTCCGCACTGATTAGCTACTGTTTACTTGCTTCAGTTTACAAAATGTGACAGCTACACCACAAAAACTGAAATGATCTATTAGCCCTGTGTCAACATACATTATAAAAAAGTTTTAAAGTATTATTCAACCTTATTACTTAGATGTTAAGTGTTTTCAAACTGTTATTAGACAATTAAAGATACATTTTAGCATATTTCAATTTTTATTATTGAGTTAAGAAATGTTGGTGGTACAAATCCACTAAATCCAAAGTTTCGTTTTCGGACCAGCACTCAATTTTTATTACATCTTTAGCAGCAGCGGAGTCGGCCATTTTGGAATAAATAGTCTACAAGTGCAAAGGAGGATGGGAAAGGAGAGTAAACTGCAATTACCCAGGTAGAAAGGTGGGTTCTTTCTACCCCTCAATTTTTTCCCTAGCTAGGGATAATTCTTGAAAGGGGAGTACAATTCACGGATCTACCCTGCATTTTACGCTGCTTTTGGCACATGTAAACAGGGCTATTGGGACCAAGCAGAAGATCCTCCAGTTTAGCCTGTTACCCCCAGAAGTATTGTTGGAGAACTTGGAAGACATTGTAACCACATATCTATTTTACAAGCCCAGCCACCATTAATGAACAGAGCAGATCTTAGGCCAACTCAGGCCCCAAACCCGCAATGCTCCAGTTATAAGAGTGCTGCCTTTGCTAACTGAGCTAACACAACTCCATATACAGAGTAAACAGGTTTATATATTTCCCCACTATATATGGTGGAAAGGGCACAAGCCACTTTTGTCACAGGCACCAAATTACCTAGTTCAACGGTATAGATAAAAATACACTGACCATGAATTCTTATCTTTAGATATTCACAATGTAACTAATGTAAAAATGGCAGATCTTTGACCAACTTGAGCCTTGATCCTGCCACCCTTCCTTTACAAGATTACTGCCTGATCAAATAAGTTACTGTGTCTTGTTGCTTCATTTTTTTCCTTCATCATTATTTCGTTTCTTTTTTAAATTTTGTTCATGCTTTTCCATCTGCTATTGAGAATCAATGTCATTCTCAACCCCCAAATCATCCTTCCTTCAGGAATCTTTCTTAATTGACATCTTCTAACAGACTCCATATGTTGTCAGGATGACTCTAGTTAGATAGGTCATAGAATTTCTGGGCTGTTTTAGTGGAAAATGTGGAGCACATTAGAGAAAACACTGAAATAAATACATGTTAAAATATGTAAATATGTGTTTATATTCAAACACACATGCAGAAATTGCAAATAATGAGTCACGTGTCAAAAAAGTCCTATTGTATTTTATATTTACTTTTATTATTTTGCATGAAAAAATCTTCAATAAAAATGTTTCAGTATTTTTTTACTTCCTTTTTTCAGCTGTAATAGATCTGATAAATTGATTTTAATAGAAATATATGAAGGCTTGTTCTGTCAAAAATGTAACACAATTATAATTAATAACCAATAATAGCTTCGGGATGCCCTAAATTTATGTTAATGTATTTTATTTTTCTTAATTTCATTCATAAAGCTTTTCTTAATTACATTTATTATTTTTTTAATTGTTTTTCCCTAATTTTGGAGTATCTTATCAGTTTCAATTTGTAATTATTTCAGGTTAAAAATGGAGAATGGACAAATGAAACTTGTGGGGGATGTGCAAATAATATTCAAACTTATCATAAAAATCCTATATATCAAGTTTCTCTCAATTCAGCATCAGATGACAATCATCTCTTAATTGATTTGAAGGGACCAAAGTAAGATACTTTTGTTGTATGTTTGTATGCTTGAAATAGAAATATTACTTCAGTAAAAATTAATTTGAAAATATAGTACAACAAATGTTTAATTTTGTAACTTTTAAATATTGAAAGTATATTGAATGTTTTTTGATAATAATTAAAAAACAAAAAATAAATAATGTCAATGTAATTTCCTTTTAGGCAGTACTATGTTGGCTTTGAAATTGTTACTGTAACAGTAAATAATTCTAGTAGTCCTGGCTATTTCTCTAAAAAATCTTCTGGAGCCTTTAGGTAAGTACAATTCACCATTTTTAAGGTTTTGGCAGTATGAAATAATTGATGGTTAACTGTACTATAAAAATACTTTGTTAAAGTACCCTAATTTCTTGCATATAATCCGCAGATTAAATTTCCATTTTAATCTCACGTGATTCACAGTTTTCAATGTATATGGCAAAAAAATATATCTTTTAGTGTTAAAAAAATAAATTCTTAAATTTAAACTCTTTATTTAATGATAACATTTTCTTAAATTAAAAAAGTAATCTAATAAAGTGAAAATTTGGGTATATATTATACACAATAAAAATATAGTCAAAATATTTACATTAATTAGTACAGAAACAATGATACAAATAAATTATTCGAACCCATATTTAAATAAAAAAGATATTACAATTTAGATTTCTTAAAATGCATCTTTTCATTTTAATTTAATATGATTATTTGCAATCTGTATTAAAATTTTATACTGCAGTTATGGCAGCATCTGGCGAGCTAAAAGTGTAAAAAAATGAAGAATACAGCAAAATGCTGCTATTTCAGATTATAGAAGTGTTAAAGCTGGTATTTTTTATCCAAACTGCTGTGTCCTTGGCTGAAAAGAATTTTTAATCCTCATTTTAAAAAAAAAAAAAAAAAAAATTCTGTATATATATGAGCTGGTGTTGCCATCTATTATTCTTTATGAAAAGTATTTGTAAATTTTATTATAAAAATAATTTTTAACAACAGATAATATGCGGTAGCGTATAATATGCATTAGAAGGAAATTTAAACTTTTAGAGTACTTGAGCATAAATAATTGTAATGCTTGTTATAAGTTGCTCAACTTAATCACAAGCTTACAATTGGCTGTGTATTCCAGTACAATTCAACAAAAAATAATAATCAAATATAAAAATGTGACTATGATTTGTTAACAGATACTTCTCTTAAACTGAATGATTTGTACTATAAGCACTAAAAGGTTTTTAGGTTTGTGCTATAATTATTCTACTTACATCATCATTGAGTTTCTGCAATAATGGATTTTCATATTCCAAGTCTATTACAAAATAAATTAAAAGGATCTTAAAGTGTATAAACAGAAATTGGAGAAAATACATGTTCTTACCTCATCTGGGTTCCCTCATGACCCACGAAGATGGGCTGTGCACAACAATGAGATCTTTTTGTCACCAAAAATAAACACACACTTTTCATAAGAAATTTAAAAATTAACGAATGCCTCTTTTAATGATAGCACTACAAAAATGCATTAAATTTCCATAAGAAAAATTGAGGACTCTCCTAACTGCATTAAGATCACCATGTTAAACTACTGTGACTTTTTCCTATAAAAAATTTCAGTGTTTGAAACAAAAAAAAAAAACTAACATCACACAACCACCCATGACTCCCAAAAGAAAGGAAGTGAGTGCTACTCAAACCTAATGTACACTAATGGAGTACAAGATAAATTACTTTAAATATTTCATGTTGTCACTCTTATTAATTTCAAGCAGCCACAGTAGTCTAAATAAAGCTGGACTCCCATAGATCTGGCATCCAGAAACCAGATGGGCTACTCATCTCAGGGTAGCCAGAAATTATATTCGGAGGGGTACATTGTTTTTTGTGAAAGATACTTCAATAACACTACAGGTTTTCTTATGTATACTCCTAATGAGTATCGTAATGCAATGGGATTTAATAGTATCATAATGTAATGGGATTGTCGTCGTATTAAATGTCGTCATATTTAATGGGATTAATAGTATTGTAATGCAATGGGATTTTAAAATATCAAAATAATTAAAGAGTGTTATAATGAACAAATTTATAGCTTTGAATGAGTAATATAGTGACTACACAGTGAATTTAATAGTAAAATTAACGCTGAAAACATATAAACTATGCATGATATTAAATTCTAATTTTTAACACAGACGTATAACCAAAGGAAACGAATAATTTTGAAAGAAAATGAAAATGTTCAAATTTTTTACCTGTATGTTATAAAATGTGAAAGTTTTCAAAAAAAATGTACACATTTTCTTCCGATTGTGCAACAATATTGTAAGCTCACTGTTGTCTATAAACAGCTAGGCAGATGATATACCCATACACATGGTCTATTTTCTTTCCTTGAAACGGTCTTTAAGAATTTCGGAGGGGGACAGGTCCCCTAAATCCCTCCCCTTGACTCATCTATTGAACTGACAAAGAGTGAGTCTGTGTACCTAGGGGAAAAATTGCCCAAACACATATATGATGCCCCTGCTATAATACCTACTACAAGTGACTAAACAAGCAAACAAAAGTTGAGACAAACATTAAAAATAATGTTACTAAGGATGGTAAATTAAATAATGATATGGGAGAACAGCCTGAGAATTATAACGTATTGTGATGCCTTTGACGTCACTGTGAATTTTAATATTAATGTTTGCGTTTTGTAATTTTAAATTTGGCAACAAGTGAGTTGTTCTATATAGAGTTTTAGTTTAGAGAGTAGCATTTTTCCATGTTCATTTCATAAGTAATAAAACTTTAATGTATAAATGTAAATATTAAATGTTAAGTACTAATGAATAATGTGGTTGTGATAACAGTCTGCACGTAATTAGTGTCTTGAGCATTAGGAATACCAATCTATAATTGAGTTGAGTTTCGAAACTGGTATTCCACAGAATATTTCTGAAAATTAGGATAGTAACGTTGTTTCTTATGTTCCTATACTGGTATGAAAATTAAAATATATTAATGCTTGGGATTCATAGAATCATCATATAAGTTTTTATTATTCTATAGATGTAATAAACAAGCATATTTACAAACCATTTGTTTGTTATTTTATGAATATTTATAATTGTAGTAAAAATTTCATAAAAATAAACTGAATAATTTTAATTTATTTCGAGAAATTCAATTTTTAATTGGAAATCAGATGGGCTATTTTTTAATGAATAATTTGTGATTACTGTTAACTGTTTTCAAAGAGATGAGATATACTTAAAATATTTAATTAGAATTCATATGTAATGTAATGGTATTATCAAGCTAAAAAAATTATCAAAAAAAAATTGCGGTATATAAGTATTGTCTGCAATTAATAGAGTTATTTTGTGTCTTATGGTGATTTTGTCTTAGTTACTAAAGTTAAATAAATTAATTTAGTAGATTAATGTGCTTCTACAATATTGTTGATATTACAACTTTATATATGTCTGTGTATTATACATATTTATATTATTTTTGTTAAAAAACATTTTTGTATATGGTTGTTTTTCATTTCAGATCTGGGTTTTCCATACTTGAAATATTGAATGTTCCATCAGGTACTTACAATATAATACCAAGCACATTTTCACCTGGACAGAAAGGACCTTTTTTCCTCACTGTACAGTCTTCTTGCCCTATTAAAGTCTCTCGAATAAAGTAAACATTGACGTTATAATAATGTATAGTTTCTTTATTAAATAAAAGAATTTATTTGTTTCATTATTTTTTCTTTAACCAAGGCTTTAATAGCTAGAGATTTCTTGAAAAAGCCAAACTCTTTAGAGCATTTTATCAAAAACTTAGGCTTGTTCAAATTTTTAATGAAAAACCTCGATTTGATTTAGAAAGCTTTTAACTCTTAATTCTAGATAAACATAAATTTATGACTTTTTAATAAAAATTTAGACAAATCTAATGTAAAATTAAATATTTAATAAATATTTGTGTTTTATTGAATTGATAAGCAGCACCTAAAATTATTTTTAAAGTTATGAAAAAAACTTATCACCTATAATATAAAATGAATTTAATATAATATCGTTCTGTTTTGGAAATTTTAAAAATTCTTAAGTATAATTATACATTTTACTTTATAGAAAGTGTAATAAAAATATTGTAGATATCACTGATTTAAAACAGTGTCTTGCTTTAGCACTTTAAATGAAATAGTATCACAAAAGGAATGCAAAATGCCATTGGAATGTTCTCAGACAGCACCGCACAAAACAAGAAACACAACTACACTGTTTCGGATATGTAGTGCTGCAAGCAATTTAGGGGAATCCCCAGGTTGAAATAAAAGAGCACTAAACCAAAACAGCATTAAGCGGGGTCTTACTGTATATAAAAACGTTGTTGTCAGCTAGTATAGGACACTTCAGTCCTAAATATATACTTGACATGAGATGGGTTTTAGTTAGCATGCTGGGGCAGAATGCCAGTTCGAGGCAGGTCGACGCATGAAACATCTTCATAATACCCAGAGAATGCACAAGTTAAATTTGTGCTTCTGGATGTCCTCTCGCCGGGAGGTTGGTGAGTTGGAGAGATGTACGAAATTAGGAGTGAACCCCTCTTGATCAAAATGTATGGAATTTTCCTATGAGGCATCACAAGTTCCTTCCGTCAGGGTAGGGGGCAAGGTGATTGAAGGTTTCAATCAGTTTTAAGTACAAATTTTCTACTTTCTACGGCTAATTATTTTTGAGTTATGCGAAATAAATTCTACGTCCAGACAACAAACCAAACCAATCAAATCCGATTTAGAGATTGTCCAAAAGGATACTTAAAATTTCTTTATATGTATGTACAGAGGTAACGCTTAAACTAGTTAGAATTGATATTCCTGTTGAAATATGAAGACGGGAGGTTTTCTTGAATACAATAGTACTTCTCTGTAAAATAAAATAAAATAAAATAAATCGCTTTTATTATCCAAATTCAAACCAAATTAAAAAAAAAAAGTGCACAAATGAGTATTTAATTCTCTGGAGGGGTTGGAGCAGAGTTACAAATGGTTTTCTGACATCGCGCAGTTATTGTCAAATACCAGTTTTACCGAATGGTTGTTTCTCTTTGTCAACATGCTATTGGTGGTCAGGTAATCTACTGGGATTATAAACCTCTGCCATAGTCTTGGGATCACACACGCCTGGAGTTTCTAAGTTTCGCACAAGAGCGACATACACTAAATAGTGTTATTTTCACATTACAGTAACTTTGGCCGATGAGAATGCTTTCTTAATGGATTATTATGCTGGATTTTCGATTTCGAGCGTTAAACATGATGATAAATTATCGTCCCAGATAGAGAGTTTTAAGATTTTGTAGGTACGTAATTTTGGTGCGAAGTAGAAGTTTTATGACGTTGAGGAGGATTGCCTTAGCTTCCTTAATGCTCTACTAGTCGATAAGATGTCATATGTTGAAGACTCCAAGGTGAGGCAATTTAGCACTTAGTACTATCTCAACCATTCCTATGTTCCGCATAACGCGCCAAACTAGCAACCCGAAAGACTCCGATTTAAAAACCATAAGCTTCACCTTTCTAAACGCTCTTTAATAGAGCAAGCACAAATGACAGAATGCGAATCTGATAATACAGGATTACGCCAAATGGAGGAGTAAGAGACACTGGGGAACATCGCAACATCATCTCGAATCATACTTATCTGAATACATTTGGGAGACAGGATCAAGAAAAAGATTAAAAAGATTTTTTGATTCTATTTTAAAATCTATATCGTTACATTTTCCATCAAGACGTAATTGAGATTGTATCAAATAAAGGCAACATTTATCCAGGTAAGAGTTGTTTTATTATTTTTCTAAATTTTTTAGAATTATTTATTATTATAATATAGAGTTGTACTACTATTTATTAAAACTCGTCAGACTCCGGCGGCGAATGGCGCTTTTTGAGCTATCAGAGGCTGTTATGCAGTGTCGCCAAAATGTTTGAAATAGTACATAAGTACCAGCAATTTTCGATTATTCTTCGAGGTGTGCTCAATTCGGGGAATAGCCCCATGGAATCATTTTTTAAAACTCCTCTTTTTCCCCTCTCTATTTTGATAAATGCTCTAAACAGATTAACGCGATTCTTGAGAACCATAATGTACAATTAATTAAAGATAACGATGGCAATTTTAGGATCATAGATAAGGACATTCTTAACGTTAAGCGTAAAAGCTTAAATGAAAGTGAGATGCTAAAGTGAAACAAAAAAACAAAAAACAAAAAAAAACCTTCACTTCAAAGTCGACTCCAATTGCCAGAATTTGCTGCCTCATTCAGTCCATTCTCTCTCGAAGAATATTACGATGAAATTTGTTAAAAACCAAATCAAGATAAGCACAGACTGTGCAGATTCTTTCCGCAGAATCCAAAGTTTCCTCAATGAAAATAAGATCCCAGTGAGATCATTGTATCTAAAAGAACAGAACCCAGTAAAATACGTTCTTAAAGGTCTGCCTGTATATATTAAAATCGAAGATGTCGCTGACGAACTTCGTCGATACGGAAATGAACCGGTCAAAATTGTGCACATGAGTAACAGACAAACAAAACGGCCGATTCAAATGTCGCTTGTTACGTTGCGACAATCATCAAAATTGCAGAAGATCCGCATTATCAGAGCTGCATGCTCTTTGGCGGTCAAGTTTAAGCCCTACAATTACAAAGGAGTAATAGTGTTTTACCGCTCCCAGGAGTACGGATACTCTTCTTGCAAGTGTAACTTTACTCCCATTGGTCTGAAATGCGATAAAGCTCACTGGATAAAAGACTGTCCTATCACCCCTGAGCACTTAAGAAGGCAAAGATGTTAGATTTCAAATTGTGGCGGTAAACCCACCGTTAACTACAAAGGTTGTGTTCATCATGCAAAGAACAAGCAGAAGACTATACCAAGTCAAGTAGGTGTAAACCCTCAAAGAGAGTTTTTGTCGCGGCGCCGGCCCCACTATCAACACCTGGGAGTCTAGAGTAACCGCAAAATCCACGAAGCAGAGCAGCACTATTGTCTCAACTTTTTACAACAGTAAATTTATCTCCCTATGCAGCGTAAGCTAGATTTATACTTTTTCTGAAGTGCACAATAACTACTAAAATGTTTTTCCATATGCAGAATGTTTTATCTTTCTAAATTATTCTCCATAAGTGATTTTGAACAATTTTATCAATGTTTATTCATATTTCTTTGACCAGTATATGCCAATACATTATCCAGACGATTATGACTACACGTAGGGCGAACTCAACGATAGTATTCTTTCTAAGTTAAACCTTTATATGATTGGAATTATGATCTACAACGACATTTATAGTTGGTAGGTCTATAATATTGAGGTCTCTATATAGCTCTTTGCACTGGTGCAATTTGGGAGGGGCAATGGGGAGGGGGGGTAAATGCCTCCCCAGAAGAATTTTTAGAGAAGGGGCACATTTACTGTTTTGTTCCTCTAATTTTTTGAGGTTTTATTCATATTTTAATTTTCTGATTCGATTTTTGCCCCCTCATTTGAAGCGCCCAAATCACGCTTCAGGCTACTCGAGTATTAGAAAAGGCTAAAATCGCTTTCGAATTACTACGTACTCTCCCGTATCAGTGGGATTCAAACTCGATGTCTGCTATACCAAAAACCAGCGTTCGACCTGTCCTATCTACATATTCTGAAAAATTCCCTTTCAAACTTCTTTTGATAAATTATTCTTTATGCTTATCTATGTATACTTTACTCTCAGGAATGCAAGGTTTTCTACGATATCAAGCCAAAGAATACCGTCAATTGTGAAAATTCTTGGAAATGGAAGGGGGGGATTCTGATTCCGCACCTCTCTCCCACCTGTTAACATTCCAGCAAGAAGCCTTTCAAGCCCAGGACGTTTCCTTTTCTGTACTCCACATATACAGGAAGAAGTTTTTGGGCTTGTTATTAATTATTAATATCACTAAGAAATGTAATTGTGACTTTTTGCGAAATTTGAGACACTATAGTCAGCTTTGATACGCTGTTCAACAGGTGCTTTCTTGTATCAAGATTTCTCGAAAAAGAATGACCCTTCCAAATGGCCACTGACTAGGGGATATAGTTGAATCGATTGCCTGAAAGTATTCTTTATGCCCGAAAAGTTGATTTGATACTGATGTAAAAGAGAAATGGCGAAGAAAAAGGAGATATATCTCCTTTTTCTTCGCCATTTCTCTTTTAGAGAAATGGCGAAGAATAGTTCTATAGTAAGAACTATAGTAAGAACTATAGTTCTTACTTCTAAATGCGTGTTATCCAAATCAGTGGCAAGCTAATAAGAAAACTAAAGTTAAGGTACCACAACGTAAACAGTGCTCTTCTATTAAAGTTTTTATGATCTTTAAAAAGAAGTACGACAGGTGTTTATTATGTAAGTATATAAAGAAATAAAAAAAAAATATTTCACCATAGAAAACTTAATTTTCACAAATTTAGTTTGAACAGTATTGTAGTTGTTAAAGCATGCGTTTTCAATAAGTATGCATTTTCAATATATTTATAACACCAAAAATAATTTGCTCTTTTTATCTCCTATATACACAAACATGTGTTGGGCATTCACAGAATATCTAGGTAGGGCATTGCTATTAGGTACAATTAGGTACAAGTCTGTTGGTTCGTATAAAGCTGCTGGCATGTATATTTGCAGTCATTTGGAATCGACTTTATAAATTGGGTTCCGGTCGCATTGGTACTTACATAGCAAAAATTTAGATTGTACATCCAAACTCGGAGTGACAGATTCTGTAATAAAACAAAGTTAATTTTTAAAACATCTCCAGACAACAATTACATAAATCTTTTCGAAATACATTTTAATTTATTTTATTAATTTATAATTATGGAATTTTTTAAAATGAAGTATAGTATGGAGAACAAAATAGCCAGACGTTATGATTGAAACAAATATGAATTTCCACGAATATTTTCGTCAGCATGCTGTCCTTACCTAGAGAATACTCTTGGTTGTCTTTATTAATAAACTAAGTTGTCGTGAATATCAGGCGAAATACAAGAATTCTGCATTAAAATACAAAGAAATAAATAAGTAAATAACTGTTTATCTCATTACTCCGTGATCCACAGACTTCTCTTTTATTATTTATTTTTTAACTGCGTGTTGCGTGTTGTTTCAGTCACATGACATATGCATCGTTATTTTTATTGCTTTAGGTCCTGTTTTATTGTTAGATAGTTAAACTTAATTTTGTTATTAAGGATGGCTAATATCATTTTACGGATTACGTAGTAATAATTTAGTCAAAATTAGAGTATTTTATAGATAATCGGTCAAATTGGCTTTAATCAGAGATTTTGAATTTTCTGAAACGAAAAAGAGTTTCGTTTAGTTTACACGGTGTTGAGTCATAGTTATTGTAAATAGTAACTACAGATACAAACTGGTAAATTCAAAGTTAGTGACTGTGATCATATGACACTACTATCTGTATTTCTTTACTCTGCCGTAGATTAATACTTGCTTGTCATTTCTGGGAATTTACCAAATGAGAAGTTGTTAAATCTTTGAAATTTGTAGTAAGTATCATGTTCATTTTATTTTCTAATTTTTCATTTATTGTTTCCAATCAAACCGCGTAATTTTTTTTCAAGTTGATGTCTACTGCTATAATTTTTTAAACTTTGTGAAATCATCGTATTCCATTTTTCCTTCTTTTACCATTTGATCATTATATTTACGTGTTAGCTACATTTGCTTTAGGCATTATGTGAAAGATAGAAAGGACATCAATTTTGCCTGCATATTTTGTAATATAGGTTTATTTATAACCATGTTAACAGAAATATTTTGGGGATTTCGTTGTGAATGGTAAATAGGCATCTCCAAAAGATATAGCTGAATAAGTTTACTCATAACAATGTTAAGATCTGACTAAAAATTTTCAAAAGACGCTCCAAGATTTTCTTTTTTTTTTTAATGATAAAATTAACGTTCTAGAAATAAGTTGGATTTGGTAAACAAACCACATAGATCTCACAAGTAGTAAAGTGATATGAGGTCAATGTACGGTATTATAATCAAAATTTCAATTCAGAAATCTTTAATAAACTTTTAATGAATAAAAAAAAATACCGAAATGATCTTAACATTTAAAGAAATAATTTTTAAAAAAAGCCCCCCAAAAAGGTAAATTTAGTTTTTATGTTTAGAGTTAGAAAAAGTTTAAAATTAAGTCTCCTATTTGCTATTAACAATTGGTACTTAAAATTTTTGTGTGTGATATATCTGTATCCATTCTAGCATAACCAAATGGGCCTGTTCAGTATATAACTATCCATTTTAATTTTTAAGAAATAAAGAGTCATGATGATATTATGCTAAGGTATCGGAATGGGTAAAACTAAATATCAGGAAGTCAGTGGTATTTTTTGTAATTTATTAAAAGATAATCCCAGATAAATGGAAGGAAATAAGGAATTTTAATTGATTATAAGTTTATTTTTATTTAATCAAAATGTTATAAACCAGAGAAAAGTGTCCAAATTGTAAATAGAATTGCAGATTTCTATAATACTAAATTATAGTTGTTTATATAGCTTTAACTTGCATGCCTGTTGCACATGTGTTTATTGTATGCAGAAGCTAAATAATAATATATAAATTAAAAAATATTCCCAGTGTTATTATTATTATTATATTAAAATTTCAATTTGAAGTAAATTGTTTGTAATATGTTAGTAGTTAAGTAAGTTTCATATATTCTCTTAACCCCTTATCGCATTTGCCCGTGTCTGACACGGGCGAATTTCAAATTAAGCATGTAATAAAATCGTTTACACTTTGTTTGTATAACAATTTTTTTATATACTTTTTACTCTTTCCAAGCTCACTAGTCACCCCCAAAACTGAAATTGTAAAAAATAACTTAAATTGTACCTATATATCCCTTTTCTGTGAAGAATATATGTCATATTTTATAATTTTTTCTAAAATAAACTCGTGCTTTAACACATTCGCTGCCGAACCTGACGTCATATATGCATTTTCCTATATGTTGATCACGCGCTGGCGCGTGATCGGCAGCGAATGTGTTAAGGGGGTTAACTAGGATATCAAGTGGGTAATAGCAGTATTACGAAAGGTAGATAGAATAGTTATTTTCATGTAGGGAAGTTTATTTCTTTAATTATTGGTTATAGTTTTTATTTCATTTAGTAAACTTTTAGATTTTTGATTGACTGTGTTATTATATTATATTTATTTTATATTTTTAGAAAATGGTTATAGCAAGCATACATTTTTTGCCTGTTGCAATATTTATATTGATTCCATGCTCTTTTATTATAACGTAAGTATTATATTTATTTAAAGATATTTGCAAAACTGTCTTAATTTGTTGTATTTAATACTATTTTAAATTACTTTTTCAGTTATTGCATTGCAGTAGCTTTAGGCCATGTGGAGGTTGAATTTCCTTATATCAGTGATACTGGTACCAAAAGTCCTGAAAGTTGTATTTTTAGTTTAGCTGTAAATATTATAGCATTCTTATGTAAGTATTATTGTATTTAAAAAAATGTAGTTTATTTCATTACATTTTTATTATGTTATTAAATTTTATATATGGCATGTTAATATATATTTATATATATTACTAGATTTTTTTTTATTAATGTCTTTAAATTCTTTTAGAATTTGTAAAATTTTATAGACTTAGAATACACTTCACACTTTGATTAAAAGAAAAAGAAATGGTATAGAATTTTTAAGTTATTGTGATAATCTAAATAATCGTTGGCAGACTGTATAGCCTCATTGTCGGAATTGGCAGTACATTGGTTCAGTGCTACAGTACTATCACTGTATGCTTCGTCGATTCTTTAACATCTGTTGCACTGTGGACTGCTTGCAAGAACTCCTTTATATATGATCATGCTTCTACACAATCATCAACCCAATCGCAACAATGGGCTCATGGTTATAGAGACTGGCAACAGGTGTTTTTTTCTAACAAATCCTATTTTAATTTGTGGCAACATAATAGCTGCATTCTTATTAGACACTATTTTGGTGGACACAACCTTCCAGAATGCATTATTGAATGTCGTATTAGATAAACACCAAAGCTATGGTCTTGAGTGTGATTGTATATGATGGACAATTTCATCTGCTATGAATTATTGGAGCCAGAAGTCATTCCTTCCCTTCAAGGCATTTCTCAAGTTGTCTTTCAATAAAACAATGCCTGTCCACATTTTGCTAAGATTGTTCAAGACTTCTTTTTAGCAGAACATACACAGCTTCTTCAAAGGCATGTTCATTTTTCACACATGTTGCCTATTGAACATGTGTGGGATTTTGTTGGTCAGTGTCTTGCTTGTTATTTTCATCCCACAGCTTCAACACATGAACTTAAGGCACTTACAAACAATACAAAATGTTCTTCCCCAAGTGAAGTTTCAAAATTTGTTTGACTCCATGCCATGTTATATAACATCACTTAACTTTTTTTCTTTAAAAATGTAATAATTTGTATCAATGCAAATTATTTGTGTATCAGATTTATTTAATTCCAATAAATGATTCCTATATGATGTGGCAATTTTACAAATAGGAGTTAGTGATCAAAAATTAAAAGTTTATATAGTACTCAATTTCCTCCCCCCCCACCACCAAAAAAAATTGTCCTTTTATATATTAGTTGTTTAAAATTCATCTGCTTCAGACTTGTGATTTAGCTCATCATTTGAGTGTTTCTAATATTAATGTTATAGAAACATCCTATTAAATGAAATTTAGAAGTTGTAATGAACTGCTGTATTCCTATAAAAATTTGATACTGTTTGTAATTCTGTAAACATTTTTTATCCATTTTAGAAAAGTAGTTTTTTAATATTTTATTAATTACATATAAAACCTTGTTCCTTGATCATTAAAATTTTATTTTTCCAGTGGCAGCATTAATGTATGTTCGCTATAAACAAGTTGAACAACATTATAGGGACCATCTGTCATCAGAATTTACTGTAGTACTGAAAATAAACAGAATTGCTGTTATTATAGGATGGATTGGTTGTTTTGGTGTCTGTGTCTTAGCAAATTTTCAAGTAAGTTGTTAATTTTTCATTTTGTGTATTAAAGTTTAATGAGAAGGAACCTATATACTTATTAAATTTTCTTCTATGAGTTGTAGTCAGAACTGTGTGGTAGATTTTCTTGGTACAATGCAAGTCTTAAAACACAAATCGTAAACACTAGAAAATAAAATCAAAGGCTATCAAAAGTGCTTATGCAGAAGGTGGGAATAAATCATAAATCCCATACATCAGTATCAGAATAATATAGAATGGTTTGTACATAATATAGTAAAATGCTTCATAAATTTTTTACTCATTAAATAGTTCTAATTGCATTTTGATGTCGATAATTATGCTACCTCTCTGTATTACATCATATCTGTGGTCATAGTTGTCTTTATGTTTCTGAAGAAAGAAAAGTTTCAAATTTTTGTATTACTTCCTAAAATAACTGGAATTTTATAAAAACAAAAACCGAAATATTTTGCCATTTCTTTAAAAGTATGCCTTGAAAAACTTACTATTTTAAAACAAAAAAGATCTAAAATTGAAAATTAACTAATTCTTAACATTAGAGGATAGAAAGACTGGAGTATAATTTTTTTTGCCCCAAGTAGCTAAAAAGCAGCAAAACTGTATGTATTATAACTTTTGGGAAAGGGGATCCTACCTTTAATATTAAAATTCATTACGAAAGACTGTTCACAGATATGTTGTTTTCTTTTATTAATCAAATAATTATGCCTTATTGTTTTCCCTTTATTATTATAATGCGATACCATATATCATACTTTGGCCTATTAGCATTGTTTAAACAATTATTTATGTATAATTATTTCCTTAATTACATCCTGAAATTAAGAAAGCTTAAATTTTTTATTAAAACTGATATGAACTAATAGAAAATTTTCTACACATAATTGAATATGCTAATTAATATTTCTAGGTTTTAATAGTAGTAAGCTGTATTTAAATGATGCAAGTCATGTTATCAAAACAAAATGGTTCTGTATTTTTTCTGTCAGTGATGTAATTATATATATATATATATATATATATATATTATATATATATATATATATATATATATATTTTTTTTTTTTTTTTTCTTTCTAGGAAACTTCAGTCATTGAAGTTCACATGTCAGGTGCTTTGTTAGCTTTTGGATGTGCTGCACTATATTCCTGGCTTCAGACGATAATATCACACTATGTTTGTCCTCTTTTGAATACATTGTTTATAGCAAGACTGCGTGTTTTTTTGTCCTTGATTTTAACAGCTGCATTTTTAACTAGTATCCTTATATGCATATTTATTTAAGCTACTATATATATTTTCATCAGTTTTGGAAATTACTGATAAGTAATGTTCTTATTATTGTTAGAATTTATAAAATTATGCTTGCAATTAAGCTTATAATTAAAAAATCAAATTTGTTATATTAATCAGTTATTTTCATAATAAATGAAAAAAATATTTTTATACAATTGTGGTATAGGTTGCTGTAAATGCTATAGTTTTAAAATTCTGTTGTAATGCACTACTATAAATTTGTGGATAAGTAAGAAGTTTTAGCAGTTTTTGCTTTTATACATTGAAATAGTTGTTATATATATAAAAAAAAGTGCACAGACAACCTTAATTTTATGCAGTATAATTTTTCTTTTATTATTGATATTTAAGTAAAATTAGTTTAGTATAAACTTTAATTCTGCCATAAATACATTAAAATGCCAGGTACATTAGTAATATTACTATAGTAGGAAAATAATGTAATATTTTTCTGATATGTATGAATAAGTTTTCATTTCCATGTCAATTAATCTTTTGTTTTTCTTATTGTATAAATTCTAATATTTAAGTAAGATAAATTTAAATAATAACATTGACATTTAAGTGTGAGTTTTTTCTTCAGAAGTGTCTTACAAAATGTTTTCTATTAATTAAATTTAATATGAATAAAGTAAGCATGTTTTCTATTATATTTATTTTCATATTAGTATTAATGAGTAGTAAAACCATACTTTTAAATTTTTGCATTGAAATATTAGCTGTGTAAATTAGCTATAAGGTTTTTATATTTTCATTTGAAATTTAACACAATGCTTTCTGAAATTATATTTCTTAATTTTCTAAGCTCTTGTTGCTGGAATCATAGCTCATCAAAATTTCCATGGATTAAATCCTATTAAGTGGAATCCTGACGATGGTGTATGTATTATACTTTTGACTTAAGTAAATGAAAATGAATTCTTTGCTAATATACAGTTATATACAGTGTAACCTGTTTAGTAGTTCCTCCCTAATATTTTCTATTTCTCTGGTTATATTCATATATCTATAATAGAAAAATTTCCTATTTAAGAAGTTGCACTTTTAAGACATTCCCTTGCTTAAGAAGTTTTATTTGCTTTCCATTACAAGGTTGAACAAATACTTCTCTGTTAGCATAGTGCCATTTGTGACCAACCATTATTTTTTGTTTTAGTTAAAAAGGTATCACTTGTCATACAGAATAAGAGTATTAAAATTATAATTCATATTCAAGATCACAAGACACAATATTTCATTCACAAGCAAAGTTGAAATTCTTGGTGACTTTACTTTCATTTTTGACTGGCGCTGTGTTGATGAAAAAGTATTGGTCAAATAGAAAGAGACACAAGAATTTTTATAATTCCCTCTTGAGGGCCATAGTACCTTTTGAACTGAAAAATCTTTTATTATAGTAGTCTATTTTTGATTCATTATAAAATAAAAAAGTTATGTTCAGTTGAGTATAAAATTTTTGCAAGATCACTAATAAGGGTCTAACTTGAAAATTTTAGTT
This sequence comes from Pardosa pseudoannulata, assembly GCA_032207245.1. Lineage (NCBI taxonomy): Eukaryota > Metazoa > Arthropoda > Arachnida > Araneae > Lycosidae > Pardosa > Pardosa pseudoannulata. The sequence goes on along the minus strand of CM063511.1, from coordinate 55,170,085 downwards.
TTGTTGTACGAAGTAATAAATTTCTTAAAAAATGAAATGTACACTAAGTGAAAAAATATAAAAGTTAGAAATTGCTTTAAATTTTTATATCAAATGCTAAATATCATTTTTATCTTATATACTAAAATTATGATCATTATATTTCATTTTATTGCATATATATATGCCCCCTCCCATTTTTTCTTTTTAGTTTTCAAGTTCCTAGTAGTTTTGTAATTTTTGTAGTTTTAAAACTACCTACCTGTACAATTTTAGATTGAGGAATAAGTTACACATTTTACTTTTATTTGATATAAATATTTAGTTCCTACATATTTCAAAATTTATCTAAAAATTTTTACTTTTTTTTCATGAGTTATATATTGTTATTTTAAAAATATGTGAATGTCAAAACTAAGTAATTTTTTAAAAGTTAGTGTTATTGTACAATTTGTAAAAAATTTATTCTAAAAGGAACAGAGGAGATTTTTAAAATAATTGATATGAAAATTTTTAATCTGGTAAGGTGCTGTGTCCCCTTAAGATTAAAATTTGCTGATGACTATGTTTTAAATGCAGGAAATGCATTAGAATTCAATAATTACCACAATTTTTTTTTTTTTAAAGTAGCAAACTTAACAAAACTGATCACTATTGCTTTAAGTCTCTGATAAAATATCTAAGCAGTAGTTTAAAATTAGTTTAAAGTAGTTTAAAATTGAACTGCTGTTCAGTTTAGATTTATATTTCTGAAGCATGAAAAATTAAAATTGCACAAGTATAAGATGCATAAAATTTTGATATAATATTTACTTGTTTAATGGAAGCAAATAAGGTTTTTGTAGCAGGTTGTAAAATATTTTCTTATTTCATTAAACATAAGTTTTGGTACTCCTCAATTAAATTTGTTATTTGATTTTCAATAAACTTCATGTATATTCAAAGTACATTATTTTATGATAAAAATATTTTTTTCTAAAGTATTTTAAAGTAAATAATGTATATGTTAGTAATAACCGAATTTATGTTTTAGGGTTTTACAGCTCATGTAGTTAGCACCATTGCAGAATGGGTTCTAGTGATATCATTTGACTTTTTTATCCTTACTTTTGCTAGAGAAATGCAAAAAATATTCATTTCTTCACCTCAGGTAAATATTTTGAAATGCAATTATAATTTGATTGCATTCATTTTTTAAAAAAGTCATTCTATTTGTGAAAAATATTCTTAATTTTAAATATTTAAAAAAAGTTTGATACAATATTTTTTTTTATTTATTTTTTTTTTAAACAAGGCCTACCTTTTTGCAGAGCACAGGTTGAGAAACTGTTTTATACATTATAATTAAACTACACAAATTTTGATCAAAAAATTTTCATAAAAGTAAATTATAAACATTTGTATAAAAAATGTGACTCCAATATTTTAAAAAATATTGAGGCCCTGACAGTAATATATAATGGAACATGAGATTATCCGATTGTTTTAACAGTGTCTGTAACAAAAGCTAATGCTAAATCTGAAGTGTGTGTGTGTATATATATAGTGTGTGTATATATATATATATACACACACACAGCAATACTGTATAAAGAGTTAAATATTACTGCAAGAAGATTATTATAAGGTCATGGAAAATTTAGTTAATCAGGACTTCTAAGGAAAGTGGATGTTTCTATTGTAAATGAGAATACATTTTTATTTAACTTCGTCTTGTTGCTCTTTTATAATCAAAAAGTAGATAAAAAAGATCAGTTTCTACAACAAATTAAGTTTGAATATATTGAACATTTAAGTTCTATTAACTTAGATTAACTAAAAACTTCAATGTTTGTATATACATACACACTAAAAGATTCTTCTATAATACCTCAAATGTTGAAGTTACATTTAAAAGTGTTAGATTGTTACAAAAAAAAAAAAAAAAAAAAAAAAGCAATAAAGGATGGAAATAAAAGTTCTGGTATAGACAATAATTTTCCTTTGAAGTAAATTATCAATGTACTACAGTAAAATCAGAAATACACACATGTATATATCCATTTTGCCAGAAAGTGTTTTCTTTCCCAAGTGACATATTCTGTTTATATTTAGTTTGACATATTGAGCACCATGTGAATATATTTTTTTAAACAGTCAAACTATGTGCATTACTTAGTCACTGTCAGCCACTGATGTGGCACTCATCAAGGTTAGGCTCACTCCTTTCTCAGTGTGTTTGACTATGTTATATCATACGAAGTAAAGCTCTTTTTAATGTAGCATCTGGCTATATCTCATCTACATTGTAATTTATGGCTCATTACTTCCCAAAAGTAATTTAATTATAACTTGTCTCTCAATTAATCATTGTTTGTCGTTTTTAGAAGTCTGAATATCCTATCAGCTCTTTAAATGTGAGCTAAACTTACAAAAGTTAGAATAAAATTAAACACTAGAGTATACTTAAACAAGGTGATTAGAGAGTGCATTGTTAGTTCCTTTGTAAGTACTGGACTTAATAATTTAGAAAATTATGATTGTAGCAGTATCACAAATTTTCATAAGTCATTTTCTCACAAAATTTACCAAATTGTATTGCATTTTACTTTTTGAAAATATCAATATACTTTTATGCAGTATTTATCTTTAATGGTGCTAAATCAGTAAAAATTTCATATTTTGATTTGATTTTTTAAATATTGAAAGTGATATTCTAAACAAAGTTAAATTTATTTTCTTTCATATATAATTCTTCAAATATAAGCTCATAGTTACAGGCATAACATTGTCAGAAAATATTGTATTTTTCTACAAACTAAATTTTTTCTAACATTAACAAGATTTTAATAATGTCTAAAATGATTATGTGTATATAATTAGGATATTTAGTGCTTTAACCTTTGCTTTTATAGAGAGTTAAATGTTTCTTTTTTCTTTTACAGATTCATTTCATTATTGAAGATTTAACACTTCCACATTCAGATTTTTACGGTGGTGATGACCGTGGTGAGATGAATATAAGTACATCCCAAAACAGTGTGCGAATCAGCTCCTTACCTAACAGTCCTTATTCAGAATTCGGGAAAGATAATAGACTCACAACACAAGCTATAGTTCATTAATTAGTCATTATAATGGTTTACATATGACTACTTCAACTATTAACTTATTCCAAACATTTATCATATTCTAAATTATTTTAATGTATATTTAAAAAGTTTAAACTTTATATTTTGTTTTTTTTTATTGTTATAAGATTAATCATGAATTACTGTATATATTTTATTCTTTTAGTATTTTATGTTACATTTTCTACCAGTGATATTTTTTATTTCTTTTAATGTTTTTATCGTTTTGTTTATTTTGTACATAATTGGCGATTAGAACAATTGTTAAGTCTGTATAAAATATCACTATGAACTAAAATGTAAATTATGCTTGGAAGAAATGGCTTTTCATTTACCCCTCCTGCTCAAGATTTAATATATAACATGTATATTTTGCAAATTTTAGGTTTTTTAATTTATGTATATTTAAATATGTATATAGGCATATGTTCTCAAAATAAAATCTATTTACCATTGATTCATTTGAAGTCAGTGAAAATCATAAAACATTAGGAAAATAAAAATTGAATAATTACACATAAAATTTTAAGATTGCTATACATTTCTAAAAGGCTGAGTTAATCTTCACAAAATTTTGCATGATTATTTCAGACCAACTCTGGAAAATTTTTAGACTGGTCAAAGGCTTCTGGAGATAGAACATTTTAAAAACCTTCTGAAATTGCTTAATTATATGATAGAGTAAACATTTTAAGCAACTCTCATCAAGTAATGTTTAAAAGGTATTACAGACATGCCAACTGCTCCAGAGAAATAATAAAATTTGATAACGCCGGAAACTCCTCAGATTGTTCCAGAAAAGAACAAAAATTTTGAATAACTAAAAGATTACAATTCAGCAATTAAATATAAAATTTTACAAAAAATAATGCTGAATATTACTCTTTCCACACAGTAATGCTGCATGTTAAAAGTTTTTCAATACTGTGCAGAAAAATCAAACTGTATTTAGGTCATATTTCAGAATCCTTGATAATAGAAAAATGGAAATATTTCACTCAAGGTCAGTGTTACTATAAGAAATACAATTCTGAAAAATAAGTTAAAGCTAAAAAAGCTACTCATAAATTTTTAAATGCATAAATTTTAATTTACCTTTTACAATTTACTACTGTGTAAATATTTTAAATTTAATTTGAATTTAGAAACCAGTAAGATATGTACTTATTTATAATCTGTAATTAGCATGTTAAAATTTCAAACCACGCTGTTACTCCAGGATACAAGAGCGTGAATGTTGGCATGTCTGGTATTATCAGATAATCTGATTCTTTTAGCTTTTTGACCATATTTACTTATTTTATCAATTTTAATGTAACATCTTTAATTTTCAACTCGGTAATGCTATTTTTAGACACCAATCTTATTGTAGTGCTAATAACAGTGACATTTAAAAAAGTATTTAATATTCTTTTCACGTGAGTATTATTAATTCTAGATACACTCGTTCTCTTTAAACGATCTGAAAAAAAAGCTGCATTCATGAATTTTTTTCTGTATTTAAAATCTCAGACTAGTTTTCGAATATTAATACAACCAGACAAGGTAAAATGAAAAAATTTCTCTTTCTATTAAAAAAAATTCTACCTTAAAAATTCTTAATTTGTATCAAAATTCATGAATTTGTAATAAACAATATTCACAATTCATTCTTTCATAAATACCACATAATCATTAGCATGTGCACTGATTTTATTTACAAAACTATCCAGGCTGCATCAACTGATTTCACTTATGAACAGCACAATAAAATCTATGCTTAAGGTGTTCATTTCATAACTTGCAAGCATTTTATTGTCTAAGTGGTGGTAAAAACATTTTAATGGGAGATGCTACATATATAACCAAAATTTAACAATTGCTTGAGTAACTTTTAGTTTAACTAAAATGCAATTCTAAAAAATTGAAAAACTGAGTTTGGGAGATGTCTCCTTCCTTTCCCATGTACATACATGTTTTGTAAACATGATGTGGCTTTATTATGATTAATAAATAAATGGACAATTTTGTATCCTACATACTAAAAAATTATATTCTATTTACGAGTGAAAACAGTTCAGAACATATCACCCTAGCTTACCTGCAATAAATTAATATGTTGGAAAATGTATTTATAGAGTTAAGGTGGCAAAATTATTTTGTATATTGGAATAAATACCTTGGTGTGTATCTATGGAGACACATTCCCATGAAGCATTGCTATGTAGCTAGGAGCTTCTGAGAGAGGTCAAATTTCCCAATCAATACCCAAAATTTTGCTTATTCTTAAGAGAGGATTTCCCTTCACCTGATTAAGTACTTGTCCCGAGTCAATATGCATTTTGGATGCACCTTAAATTGAACACCAGCTTAATTTGAAATAAAAGACTAAAAGAAAAAGCCAAACAAGTAACCTCACCAGGACATTATGTTGTATGACTGATCACAGAATGAAGTTATACAATTTATTTTGGTTCTGCCTTTTTAGGATATTCTACTGCAGAAGGTATTTTAAGAGAGTTTTATAGAAAGGTCAAATTATTAATTTTTACTAAGCTTCTTCGGGTGTTAGTTCATCTGCTAATTGAAACCTTTAAAGCTTTACAAAATTATTTAGAAAAGGAGTTAATTATGAATGTGCATGCATTGGTAGTTGGGGTTTAAATGTTTTAAACAATGCTATTTTAGAATAGGGACCTGTTTGTTGATTTGGTTTTGAAATCAGTGTCAGATGGTCTGGCTGTGATTTGGCTATTTAAAGATTATATCGGGAATTAAATCAATACTATAAATCTGAATATGTTTCTATCAGCCTTAATTTTCTTTTAGTGAAATCCTTAAGTTCCACTCTTAAACTATAAATCATGCTTCTGCAACACACTGTCTTACAGAGAAAATACTTTTAGGCCCTGATTTATCGACGAAACTTAAATCATAGTTTAGATTCGTTTACAGTTAAGACATGACTAATTTTAGGCTTTGAATAAGGAAATATAAATGGATTATAAATAGGAATTATGTAATTTAACATGCAGTATATGAATAGTTATCAAGATTATTCAACCAATAAGTTTTTAAAATAGTGATACTGAGTAAACTTTATTCATTTTATAAGTAGATATATAGTCACACATTTTTAAGTTTCAACAATACAAAAATATTTTTTCACTATACACACGCACATAAAAAGGATTGTAAAAATAAGTAAAATTGTAGCATAAATACTGGCTTAATGTTCAGAATAATACCTTTTTTTCAAAGTTCTGTACTTCTTGAGCATATAAAGAGCTTCAAGTTCTTTAATGATGTATTGACCTCTTGCAAGTAATATTTCAATTTGCTCAGAATCATTTACTTCTCTATTTTTTAAGAAGGCATCTTTTAGACGGACTCTAAAGTAGTCATAACCTTTTGGATAATCTCTTCCAAGAAACAGCAGCTAAATGAGTTAATGAATAATATATTAGTTTCATACATTTATACAGTCGGTATGAAATGTAAACAATATTTAGACATTCAAAATGGAAATTATATAACAGGAAATTACAAAATTTATTTTTTGGGTAATGATAGGATGTAATATGACAATATAGTTAGGAGAAGTAACATCAAAATTGCTCTTCTTTCTATCGGGAAAGCCTAATGGTTCAATAATTATGGATAAAAAAGTAGGAATTAGTTTGTCCCAATACCAATTAATAATTGCACTGCATGGCAGAAAAATGCTGTGACCAATTCTGAATTTGTAAATTGATTCAAACACCCTGTTCCTACCTTAACTATCTACATAAAATAGTGAAATTAATCTGCCGGTCACATTTTTTTTTTCGCCCTGTGGTAGAACTTTAAGACTAGGTAAAAGACATCTTTCTCTGCCAAGAGTAGAGCAATGAATGATACATGAAAATATTTTCTGATTAGAGAGTTAGGGCTCCACAGTAAGATGACACAGAGAATGTTCCCAAGAGAATTAGCAGCTTTGTCAGCATTATTGTAGCAATTTAGTCATTGGAGTGAACCGTTTTATTGAAGAAGCTGGAAAATGTGGCGAGTTGACAGAAAACTAGCATTTATTTCAGAGTTAGCTTTGACAGCAACATTATAGGCATTATGGATAACCCGGTATGTAGGGGATGCCATATGGCAGAGGAGAGTTCATTACATGTTTTGTGTGAATGTGACTACTACTGCACCAAGAGATTTGAATTCCTTGGGTATCACTTCATCGAGCCGTGGGAGTTGATTAACTTCCCGGTTAAATTGCTGCTGAAATTTATCTCAGCTATTGGTCTCTCTGATATCTAACGGTTAATATTTCTTAACCTTATGCTGGAACTCTTTGCTCCAGTGAATGGGTTTTTTTTCAGTACAATAGCCTTGGGCCGCAGTGCTGGTGCCCATGTGGGCCACCCCACCCCAATTCTAATTCTAGCTTTGAGAGACTGCTAAAAGAATCTTACACTCCTTTAAATAAGCTATTAGATGCCAGGGAAAACAGATACGATAGAATGAGAAGGAGAATTTTAGAGAGATTCTAATTGTAATAATTTTTGTATGTTATACATATATATATATATATATTAACAGTTCCTGGAGACCGACTGTAAAGTTTCTGTTCAGATGCTGGTTTTTTTAGCAGAACTCTGGATGCTCAAGATATTTTGGAATAAAGAAAATGAAAAGATCACTTTATTACATTTTTTTGAAAAAGCATAACAAAGTGGTTAGGAAAAGCCTTGGAAGAGAGAAGATTTATTTTATTTGATCAGACAGAATTTTGAGCTTACAGTGACTTTCTAAAAAGTTTTGCTACCCAGAATAAAAAAAAAAAAAAGTGTTGACAGACTAATCTCTTATTTTCATCATTGATTCATCAAGTGAATTATTTATACCACAAAAGCTTTACTGTCTGAGATGATAGCTATCTTTTGATAGTAAAAATTCATCTGATAGTTAGTTCACTTAAGAATATAAGGACCAGTGATCCAGAGACTGATGTCAGTCATTCAACATATTAAAAACCAATGACCTTTTCTCACAGAAATTGTGACATTTTATATTGTCTACTTGTAGGAAGTGTATCTATATTAAGTGATTTTCAAAATGTAGAATCAAACTTGGAGGGGCAGCAAACCAGGATACAGGTACATAATCGTGGTTGAATCTTTAATATTTGAGGATAATATGGATTATACCCGAAAGGAATAAAATTTTTATTCTAAACAGAAGTTCATAGTGATTGTATTTTATTTTATCATGGCATTAATGGCACACTTCAGAATTTCATTTAATTCTACAGCAAAAAAGACAAAAGATTTGCATAAAAAAAAAATCAATTCTTAGAATTCAAGCTAACGATTCATATTTTTCAATATTGATCTCTCATAATTACTCTTGAATTCAGGTTTAAACTAATTATACAATCTTTATGAATGTTTAATATACTCTTAAATTTAATGACTTAAGATTTTGTTGGTGTGAAAAAGATTTAAATAATACTTCAGTAAAGCATTTTGATACAGATACAAATAACTCCTTTAGTTTACAGTTTTCATTCTGATACTAATCAATTCGTATAAATTATGAACATGATTGCCCTATTTAAAACTCAAATAATCTTTTAAAATTGAAATAAATTTTTTTCTAAATATAAAAATAACACAGTTAAGAGTAACCAATTTACACAAACATTACTGAGTTTACTTAGTTCTAGATCCCTTAGTTGTTCTTACATAGACCAAATCATAATACTCTTTTTGAAGTAAATTTAAATATTTTAGAAGCTTTCAAAACAATACATTTTTTACATTATACAGCACATATATTAGTAACATCATTCATGAAATATTTCAGCATATATATATTTTTCTTGTTTACAAAGTAATCCTTTTTGTAATCATTCATATTTATCCTTATAGTACTTAAACAGAAATAATTTCAGATGTCTACCAAAAATCATAATTTTTACTTTCTTCATTTGAGTGTTTAACCCTTTTGTGGGCCATTTATTTCCCACTCTACGTTTCCAAACTTTCAAAACAGAGCTGCTAATTTTATTCAATTGATCGAACAATTGATGACAGCACAAAACCAAAGTGGGAATCAAGTCTTCCAGTCATTTCAATAACAATACCAATATATTATAATGGGTTTTGTGCTTCCCACAGGTGTATTTTGTAAGATGGTGTAGGTGGGAAGTAATCTTCCCACAGCCCACGAAAGGGTTAATTGAGTAACTGCTAAAGTTATGATTCTTTAGAATAAAATTTAATGATACATACAGCTATCTGCATTTCATTCCCTATTTCAAAATGATACACTTCAAAGTTATACTTCATACAGGGGCAACTATCATCCCCCTAGAAAAATCTTTAAAACTATCATGCAGCAAACATCTGACATGCTTTCAAACAATTCATAACATAATTTCATAAATCCAATTTTCACAAAGTTAAAAAAGTTATCCTTGACACATTTGTAGCAACAATCACCCCTGTTCATGTTTTAAAAGTTACATTTGTAACTATCTTTCTTTTCATATTGGAATTTCAAAATTAATTTCCCCAAAATTTTGATAAATTATTAGAGAAGCTAGAACTTTTTTCCTTTTCAGATTTTTATATTAAAGAAAATACTTTTGAATATTAAGATGTCAAGTTTTCTTACTTAAAATCCAAGAACTTTAAACAGTACAAGTGTTGTTAACGAAAGCTGCAATGTAGAATACTCTAAATTTATCAAAGTCTACATAACTGTTATCCAAAATAAGGTGAATTTACAATCCATTTTACTGATTTGTCCAAAATGTTTCCATAAGAAGATACTGACACTGACAGAGGGTGGTGAGTACTTTTTTTTTTTAAATTAAAAAAATGACTAAAAACATTAAAAGGGACAAGAGTTATTAATTTAATATTTTTGAGAATTCACTAATCATGAACTATTTTCTTATAAATAACTTAACCTGAAGTAAAATCATGATTTAAAAATCTAGGGTTTAAAAAAAAATTTAGATATTTAATAAAATGAATAAGTTTTATTCAAGATATGCTAATTGGTTAATCTAAAGTATTTTTCTATTCCAGCTGAAGCAAAAAATAATTTAGTTTTTACATAAACATTTGAAATCATCTCACAAAACTAATGCAGGATGCAAATACAATTTTAAGTAAAAAAATATAAAGTAAATAATATCTTGGAGTATGGTTAGCTTGCTACTAAATTAGAAAAAAGTAAAGTAATAAAGTTGCATAAAATAATTTGTTCAACTAAAATAATATGGACTTTTACACTGGGATAACTACTTTACCAATTTATTAAATACTTAGGTACATAGCAAAACAAATTCTACAGAAAAAAAAAATCACTTACATTTTTATATAGATTAATAACTCTGCTGCGGGTAGTTGCCATTTTAAAAAGTTTTTAGAAAAACAACTTTACACCTCATGCATCAATACTATGTTCAAACCACAATAGAACCTAATAAAATAAATAGCAGAAAATTATTGTTAATCGTAAAGTATGTAGTAAATATATATCTACTTTGATTTTGGTAGGTAAAAACAAGATAAACAATTCAAATATTTTAATTATATTATCCATTAATAATTATTAACACAACAAAATTTATCAAATGTTACTATAATGTAATAAACAAAATTAAACTTCATATGATAAGCTATATTTATTTAAAATATTCCCTTCATAGAGATGATTTAGATAAGAAAAAACAATTGTATGTATTTTGTTAGTTTTAAACGTAAAAACTGACAATATAAAACAGAAATTTAACATACATGAAAAACAGTCCTTTCCACTTTTTTTTTCTGTTATTATAATTCAAATAAATACTTTTAAAATCTACTTAAAAAAAATTCAATTGAAATAACGATATTTCTCTGAAAAATATTATAAATTACTTGTCTCTTCTCGTTTTCATTTGATTAATAACGAAATTGTTTCCAGGTACTTACGCCAGCACTTATAACGCTAACAGGTCATTCGAGAAGTCAACATAAACATTGATAAAAGAACGCGAAAACATCAGGGGTCGGCGCTATGTCAGTCAAGTCACGTAAGCATAGGGGGCGAATACAGGTAAGACGCAAAAGAAATTTTAAATTGTTTGTAAATTAGAGGAGCAAGTTTATATAACTTACAGTTAGGAGTTATTCAATAGATCATATTCAAATCATAAAACAGTTTTGAAAGCATAATTTAAGAGGGCTTTTTCTAAATTTAAATGTACGACATTAATGCGACAATACTACTATGCAAAAAATAAAATTATCCAACTTACGAAATCTTTTGCTTTGAAGGTTTAATAAATGAGTCTACTCATTATATAAAAAACCAAATGCGTGGATACTGTTTAGTAGCAGGTAATTTAATTAAATGCGATAATAACGTTGACCTATCTGTTAGCCGCTTTTAAAAGTAGTCCAACACCAAAATAAAGCTATAATGGTGCTATTGCCATCTATCGGTATAAAATAAAAATTCAATTCAAGAACATATGTTTAGCGATATTTTCAGGAATTCATGTACATTTGTTAATTGATGTTATGATACTTGTACTTTTCCATCTGATAAAATTAGTTTTATAGGTTGTATATGTAATGTGGCTTTTTATTGTCAAATGGGTTATTATTTTACGAGAATCTATCTGTAAGTCTTCGTTACTATTTGTGTAATTAGTAATGTCCCTTACAGCAACACTATTAATACTAAAACAAATTTTCTTGCAGCATTTTTATGGATTTTAGAATAAATTTATTGCATGAACAATTTTAGAAATGTCATTGAACTTTATATATTAGGGTGCAAATTTTAATGAAATATTGAACCATGAATTTTATAAAGTTTTGTCGAAAGTCAAATCTAAATTTCTTTTTCTGTGAAACTAAAGTTATTAATCATTATTAAATATTTCCTTTTGTAATTTCGGGTGGGAATTTTCCTTTTTGTAAATTTAAAGTTACGACAAAACCATAGCAGAATAATCATTAAAATTGGCGCGCTCAAAATTCGATCCAAAACCGAAACAAATCAGTCAGTGGCGAAACGAAAGTCACAATGCCGGTATAGAAATGAGTTAATATTTTAATTATGAGTATTTTCTTTATGTATGAATTTCACAGTCAAAATTTCTTCTTTTATTTCAGCCTCGAAAGAAATCAATTATAAAGAGATCGAAATCGGAAAAGTCGTCTATTGAAGCAGAACAAGAAAATTCAAATAGTAATTTTACGCAATGTTTTAAAACTTATCAAAGAAAAAAATTAGATAGTAATGTTTAAAGTTTTTGATGACAGTTAGAAAAATGTTAATGTTGTTTAAAAAACTTATTAACCTATTGAACAGAATTTGCATAGTTTCTATTTATTTTATAATTTATATAAAATATTTAACTCATTATACATTTTTATAAGAATAATTAAATGTTTTGTTTTATTTTTATATAGATTTAAATCAGTCTAATGAAAGTGAATCTCCTAAATGTGATGTCGTTGTGGAAGCTGCAAATTTGCAAAAGAGAAAGGTAACGGAGGTTTTAGTTTTATCATAAAATTCTTTTAAAGACATTTTTAAAAACTGCCAACTAAAAGAAACTTACTTTAGGAAATTAGAGATGAAGAGTTTCAGGAATTGGTGTCATTTTTCACACAGTATGATGATAAATTTTGGTTTAAACGATCTACAATGTGGGAAAATGAATGTGTAAGTAAAAATTTTATATTTAAATATTCATATAACTAGTCATGTTAATTTTGTTTTTGTTATAAAAGTATTTTAATAAAGTTTTAAGCAGTAAGTTAAAAAAAATTTCTTTGTTGTTTTAAATTCTGTTACTTTTAATTTTTCTGTTTTAGTGGAACAAATATATATACATGAGTAGGGAACTAAATCCATTATCACTACCTGATGTTAATGCTTATTTGACTGAATGGGATGAAGATGAAGTGTATACATTAGAGCACATTTTTGATCAATGCCACAAAAGTCAAAAGGTATGTGAACTGCGTGCAGAAATTGTTATAAGGTGCAACTGAGATGTAGATTGTATAAGTTTTTTATTATTACATTTTAGAACTATATGTAGTTAACAGTGGCATGCAGTAAGTTTTCATGCAGGGTGTGCAGAGAACATAGATTTTCCAATAAATCTTTAATTATTGAGACATCTGAGTTCTCCATTCTGAATCGGGTTAAAATATTTACATACGAGTAGTCGAGTTATAATTATTAACAGCTAAACTTATGAGAATTCTATTGGGACTGAAGCAAAAATCATGTCTTGTGTTTTGTGGTATCGAAAAATTTGTCGTCTAAAAAGCAACGCTTTGTGCTTCTACGAAAAACTTATATGTTCAGCAAACATAGCACCACATGGCACCCGCCACTGTTGTGCCGACAAACCGAACGTCTTTTCCATGTGCAGAGGATTTCACTGCATGCTGGCACAATAGAGCGAACTGTTTCTTGTTTGGTCAGTAGATTAAATTATATTTATTAATTGTTTTTAACATTTGAAAATCATGTATTCTGCAAAAAACATCTTGACAATTTTTAAAAACAAAACCAGGTATATGATGTTACATAATATAACTTATATACTGTCTGTAAGACACAATGAATGGTAAAATTTGGACAGTTCTGTTAAAATTCTTTTCTTTTAAACAAAACAACATTGTTTTTTAGCTAATTATTTCAATAAATATAATACATCCCCGAAATTAATTTACCACACTAAAACATTTCACTTTATATTGATGAAATACTTTTATATTTCCATGAAAATAAAATCTTACTATATATAAATTTAAGCATTAACTGCAAAATCGTATGGCCAGTTAATCAGTTAAAAAAACCAAAAGCGCTACAGCGCTTAAGTTCCCACTCTAATACAACACTTAATAAACCGTACATTCGGATGATTCTGAATGCCAAGTGCAGGAAAAATAGCTGCACTTGCCTCAGTGCCATAGTATGCTGTTCTTCTCCAGTAGCCCATACATATAAAGTGTGATTTTCAATTTAGTGTGCAGAGCGTACACATCAGAACTTCCTATTTTCGTTTGCTTTTGAATGTGCTACTTGGTGCAGCACCTAGTACCGCACGCACTGTGGGAATACAAGCAAGCAAATCAACATAATATTTGAATATATTATAAATAATATTTATTATATACCATATATAGATAGGTAGACATAGGTGCAGAAAATTATTGTCCCTTATAATTTTGACAGGGTGTGCAGTGCACAACCTGCACATATGGACCGCACGCCACTGGTAGTTAACAAAAATTGACAGATTCTTTGGATAATTGTAAATTGATATACCAAAGTATTAAAGCATTAAGATAAATTTGGGAAATAGTTATTTGTTGTTTCAAAATTTCACCATCATTAATGAAAGTGTTTCTTAAACTTCCTTATTGTAGATAGTATTAAATTTTTAAGTATAGTTAATTAAGGTTTGTAAATTTACTTTTGTTTTTTTCATTTACTGGTAATTCAGTAAATGGAAATTTGGAAGTCAGTTTGCTAATAATTTATAGGTTTTTTTTAGGCGAAAAACAAAAAGTAGATATTAAGGAATACATATATTTATAATATGTGTAAAGATGAGATGCTGAGTAATAATTATTGTGAAATATAAATATCTCAATTCTAAAAAATGCTCAACAATACATTTAACTTCTTTAATAATAAATTTATTAAAAATAGAGAAAAATATAAAATTGACAAGATTAAAATGTAAGCCTGCAAATAATGTTACGGATATAATAGATATTTTTTTAAATAACTTAATATTTTGTAAAAATCTATATCAGGAAGATGAATTTATCCTAAGATTCATCATTTAACCCTTTGCCTAAAAACAACGTATGGGAGATGGGATTGTACTGCTGTGCCTAAAATGAGAACCTCTGATCACACATGTGATGATTCTGTCTGGCCAAAAGTAAAAATCTCGTATCAGACATGTTATTGTTTTTAGGCGATAAAATTTTTGTTTTTGTGTTATTGTTTGTTACAGTTGCATTATAAGAGTTGGTCGTTTATTCTAAGGCGTAATTGCAATAGAGTATATTATATTATATGTAATAAATAATTAACTGTTGGTGCTAAAAAAAATTCTTAAAAAAAATCTAAAAATTTAGCCTAATGGCAAAAAGGAAAATTGATACTAATAACGGTTCTGGAAAGTGTCCTTGATTACTTCTTAGAAACTGAAACAGATACCGACTCTTCACTACGTTTACTTTTGTTATATAACCAAAAACATAGAAATAATATGTGAAATAAAAACATTAATAAATTTTTCTAATAAAAATGAAATGAAATATAATTATCAAATTCTGTGGTTTTATTAAATAGCAAATGCAGTACTTTTAATGTCCACTGGTTTGCTCACAATTTAGCCTGTGATGAAACTGTTTCTGGTCACGGTGCATGAGAAGAGCTTTCATCGAAAGTGGCACACACAATCATTGCTCGATTCATAAGGCAAGAGGTTAAGGATGATCTAATTTTTCGGATGAGTGTGTGAGGAATTCTTTAGGAAGGCAACTTGACAACAATAATTTACATAGACACAAAATAAATGGTTAACTGGCAGACAAAAAAGTCATAGTAATCAAATTTCCTCTTCCCATTATATTCTTTAAAATATTCTTTTCTAAGCTTTGAAATATTATTAATTTTTAATTTTAAAATATTCTTAATTTTAAACCTTAAACTATTCTTAATTTTAAAGTTTAAAATATATTTGATAAAAAATAGCTTTAGGAGCTTTTAAGTGCTTTGTGCCGAACGATGACCGATTGGTTAAGTTGCTGGCCTTCGGTACCGGAGTTCGTGGGTTCGAATCCCACAGTGGCATGGATATTCGTAGCCGTTCAAAATCGGTTTTAAGCTGTAGGTCCCGGTCTCATTAGCCCTCGTGTTGCAAAAAGTAGACTGTAGCACTCCAAACCATCTCCCATCTTAAGTGCTTTGCAGGGCATAGTATGAAATACTGTGATCTATACTAATTTTATAGTCTAAAATGTTATGTTATTTAGTAGTTTTAAATGAAAACTAAATTTAGTATTTTTTTAACAGATTTGTGAAGAAATAAAAATGGCATTTTTAAAGTGTCCAATCGTAACTGGTAAAACTCTAAAGTCTTGGATGGAGGTAATTATTCACTTTAAGTATTTCAATGAAGATCCAGTAATTTCAAGCATGTGCTAAGAAATGTTTCTTTTTGTTTGTATACTTCATATTTTTTATAAGTTTTTTTCACTTATAATTTTTTACTTAACTTGCTTCTTCAGTCTTTCTTAACATAACATGATCACTTTCACTATAATTCTAATGCAATTTCTTTTATTCATTTTTTTCTGTTTAATTTAAATGTAATGCTCTTTATACATAGACACAGACATATTATACAGAGTAGATAACTTTAAATTTACTGTATTTATGTTCCAAGTTTGATAATTAGGAGGCACTTTCCCTATTAAGAATTAGAGAACCATTATATGTAGTTATATTTAGTATATTTAGATTTTATCTAACTCAGATATTAATAATAAGGATATATTTATGTATAGTCTTTCTAACTGATATATACTGTTTTATATTTAGAGTATTACGTATCTGCATTTTATGATGAGAAAAAAGATTGAAATTGCTACATTTTTAATTCTTAGGGTAAGACAACATCAATTTTTATTTAATTGCAAATTTAATGCAGAATGAATTTTTATGATTGTTAATTTTGTTTGAATTCTGTAATTCTGTAAGCTGTTTTTTAAAATCAGTCTAAAATACACCCAATGTTTTTTTTACTTTTTAATTTTGTTTTGTTAAAAAATCTTTTGTGATAGAACATTGGTACTTTTTCTAATTTTTTAAAAAACTTGTCATACATTTCTTCCATTTTTATGAAACATTCAATTATTATATTAGTAACTTTTATTAACCTTCTAAGGTTGAGGTCTGAGACTGAAGATGTATGTGACTTTCCTTTGTAATCCCACAAAACACACTAAATTGTATTTTGTGAAAAATTGAGTACAAGATAATAAAAACCTAATAATAAGGAAAACATCTTAAGTTTGTTGGAATTCAAAACCACGACTGAGCACCTATACTTTTATCAGCAAGAGTGACATTGAGTGAATCCACACTTGTATGAGTTCAACAGTCAGAGGTTAATTAATTAATACATGTTTTTTTCAGTTTATAAAGAAATATACAAATTATAGAACTGTCCCACCCGTATTGTTTACTCCATATTCATGTGTTCTTTGAACTATTATCAGCAAGTAAACAAGTGAAAAATCCTTGGTATTTATTTATTTGTCAGTGGCATGAGCTAAGGGACACATTACCTTTTACCTTTTGCTGAAGAGGATCCAGAGTTACTTTGTCAGCTTGCCATTGTCCCATTGCACCAAATGATGGCCGATTGGTTAGGGTGCTGGCCTTCGGTACCAGAGTTCGTGGGTTCGAATGCCACTGTGGCATGGATGTTCGTAGCCGTTTGGAATCGGCTTTAAGCTGTAGGTCCCGGTCTCATTAGCCCTTGTGTTGCAAAAAGTAGACCGTAGTACTCCAAACCAAACCATTGAACCATTGCCATTGACTTTTGCTTTTTTGTGATTAAAAAATTTAAATGTTTATAAGAAGAAAGCTCATGTGATTAATCTTATTTAAATATCAATATACGTAACTCTTTCTTTTTATAAATGACTAATGATTATGGCTATTCAAGCTGACATGCATTAAGAAAAATTGCATATGGAAAATGTGTATCAGAAGAATGTCATATGACCTAGAATAGGTACATATAGAAGTATGCCAATAGATTTGGCAATCTGCTTCAGATGTAGTATTACTATTATGGTGAAAATATAGCTCAGGTAAAACTCATTATAGGTTTATTTTTCATCTTTTTTCTTATTTTACAATTTTTGCAAGTTTTGTTCCCTTTTTGCCATTATTTATTTTCTTTTTGTTATTTCCTGCCAGTTTTTTTTTAACATTTTGCTTATTTTTGCCGACTTGGTGACTTTTTGATTGACAATGGTAATAAATGTTGCCAAGACCTATACTACATCTGTTCTACAGATCCATATGTAAGTCAATTCCCCACCCACTTTAACCCTATAAAATGTCCTGAAAATTCTTCATTTATATATACAGGCTTGCAATTCCATTACTTTTCTCACCTTTAGTCACTTTTTTTACAATTGATCACTTTTAGTCACTTTTTTAAGTAAACAGTCACTTTTTTCATGGTGTATCACAGCAAAAGTCTGTTGTTGAAAAAAGAAAATCTGAATTAATAACAAAATATTTTAATAAAAAACCAAAAATGTGATGCTCTAATCTTATTTTTCTTATTAAAATGTAATTAGTCGTATGGTTTCCAGATTTAGTGATTTTAAAAAGTCGTAAAGAAGTTACTGAAATGTACATTTGTACTAAAATGTACATTTAATACATTAAAGTAATTTATGTCAAAGCACACATTTCTCTTTTTCTTTTTCTCCACAATTTTTGTTTAAATACTCTAATCTAGCTATGTACATATTTCAAAACATCATTAATATATGCAGAAAATTGTGATTATAAAATTAATGTATTGTATTCATTCAAATCTAATTTATAGATTTTCTTGAATAAAAAGCAATGTTGAGTTGTGTTAAGCAAATTTTTTAACCTTTTTTGCATTTGATGCTAAAATCATGTCTTGCCTGAATCATTTGATTTAGAGTTAAAATAAATAGAAAAATCTTAATAATAGCATCTATAATCAAGAGGAGAAAAAAAAATCGATTTTTTTTTCAATGTTTAGTCACTTATTCTGTATTATTTATCACTTTTCTCACCTTTTTGAAAGTACCTCAGAAGTTGCAAGCCTATATATAAAAATATATTGTAGTTAAAAGTCACCATGCATCTGTCTTGTGAAAATTCTGTGCTTGAGGAGTGGGTAATCACATAGGTTTCTTCTTATGGGAAAGAAACCGAAGACAGTGGTTTTTTCTATAATTGTTAGGCCACAAAAATTTATACACCTTATTTATTTATTTATTTTTTGTTTTTGAGAAAAACATCTGGCTTAGAGCAAGTGTTAGAAAAGTGTACTCATAGCAGTTATTAATTCAGTATGTTATATCAGTTTCATGTACCTTTCTATTAAATGGGCATTTGGGGCTCCTTAGCCAGATGGCCTTATCCCCAGTACAAAAGGTAGTAAAATGAAATCTGTGAGTAATATTTGGAATAGAAATTTTGAGTAGGAGGAAGTTTTAAATGTCTGTGGTGATGGAGTAGTCATGGCACAGGAATTTTAGGGCTGGATGGGAATGAATCTGTGAAAATACAAAAATATCATTAATACCTTGAAAAGGAAAAGTTTTAGACAGTTTTATGTAGACAATTAACTTTGTACAGCTGTTTGTTTTTTAGTTATACCAGGAAATAAATATGTACGTATAGACACCAAGTTGATTCTAATCAAAATGGGTGTTTTTGTTGATATCTGAACATTGAAAGATTTTGCAGTTACAATTCTTCCTTTATTTTCTACAAGAAAGCAAAAAGGGTTTTTCGCTTCCAGGATATTTATTAACATTTGTATGTCAATTTAAAAAATTCTTAAGAGAATATTTTTATTTTCTGTATTATGTAAAATTAATTATTGTAGATATATGAAAATTTTATTTTATTGTAAGTTATTAGTATTTTACAAAGTATAATTTAATTTTTAGGCAGCAAATGAGTATGTTAATGATGAATCTTTCAATATGGAATATTTTGCAAGAGACAAAGATGAACAAAGTGATTCAGCAAATATAACTTTATGTCTGTGGGGAAACCTAGCCAAA
The DNA here is from genome assembly GCA_032207245.1 of Pardosa pseudoannulata. Lineage (NCBI taxonomy): Eukaryota > Metazoa > Arthropoda > Arachnida > Araneae > Lycosidae > Pardosa > Pardosa pseudoannulata. The sequence goes on along the minus strand of CM063511.1, from coordinate 55,150,122 downwards.
AATGTGCGACATAAAGGACTGGATATTCCTTCTCTGGGATTTGGTTTTGAATTGCCACCTGAATTGTTGAAAATAAGCTGTGCTGTTCGTATTTTGCACACTGCATTTGACAACATAACACATATGTTCTGTGAATCATCAGTGCCCCTGCGTTGGAAACTTGGAGAAAAATCTGTGCAAGGTTGTAAATTTAGACATATATTCATATGTTCTGTTTGTAGTATACATATATATATATATATGTATATATATATATATATAAATATATATATATATGTATATATATGTATATATATAAATATATAATATATCATATATATATATATATATGTATGTATATTATATATATATATATATATATATATATATATATATATATGTATATATATGTATATATATATATATATATATATATATATGTGTATATATATGTATATATATGTATATATATATATATATATATATATGTATATATATATGTATATATATATGTATATGTATATGTATATATATGTATATATATGTATATATGTGTATATATATATATATATATATATATATATATATATATGTGTGTGTGTGTGTGTATATATATATATATATATATATATATATATATATATATATATATATATATATATATATATATGCATATAATTTCATGTATAAGCTGAGAAATTTTGTGACTTTTTATAGAGTTAAAATAGGGATCAGCATATAAATGAATCTGCAAAACAGATAGTATATAGAACCAATACTTTATCTCGGTTCTTCTTGGCCATGCATTTTGCTATTAGTGACCAAAAAGTTGCCAAATCTTCAAAATAAATAAATAAATAAGATTTCAAAAAGAACATATCAAATATATATATATAATGGAAAAAAAATAAATAATATTTGCAATAATTTACAAAATTTTGAAAATATGCAAATCTCTGTTACATTATAATGAATCAGCTAATAAAAGAATCATACTTCTCTATATGCCAGAATCAATCTATTAAACCACTCTTAAGCTGGAAGTGCATTTAAAAATCACACTTTTTAATTCTTTTTTTAGTTCATGTTGCTTAAATTTATGAAAACATACTAACTTTGGATGAGGTGAACTCTATTTTTAAGTTTTAGATACTTTGGGATTTTATTTGTTTGTATTAAAATTTATAAGTTTATATCTAAAATAGTTTTGTAAAAGAATTGAAAGACATTGTGTCTTAAATAATGGGAATTTATCAGGAAAGAAATTGCAAATTACAGGGAAATATCAGGTTATTTCTAAGTGATTTTTCCTTGCACACCCTGAACAGTATTATCAAAAAGTGTATAATAAAATGTTAATAACCATCTTCAATTTTTAAAAGTTTACTTTCAACAATATTAATTAAGGAATATGAATTTCTATTAAGCTTTTAAACTGCAATATGTTTAGTAGTTATATGGAATTTAACAAAAAGTATTTTCAATAGTACAAATTCTATTATCAAGCTTGTTTTAAAATATTGTTGAGAATTAATATAAATGTAATATTTAAAATATTATACTATACTATGCTTTATTGTATACTTTATAAAATGCTTATTTTTTCTGTTCTTATTTAATTGTATTTATTGAATTAAGTATGAAATATGTGCAAATAGGCATTAAATATTTATCATGTAAATATTCTAGCAATAGTCTGTAACACTAACCTTTTCATCAAATTTCACCAATTAAATTAGAATACATTACTTACAAAATTTACTTACTTGAAGTAGTCAATTTATAAGGTTCTCTTAAAATAAATTAAATGTCATTTAAATTAAATATATGGATTATATTATTAAGTTTACAAACTGAAGTTTTGATACTAATTTTTTAAAATTTTTATTTATATTTATTTCTTTTCAACAGCTATTTATACTGATGATTTTCTTACTGAAATTTTTGATGAAATGGATTCTGCACTTCTGAAAGAGAGAATTTCTCAGGTTATAAATTTTCTTTTATGTTATATATTTAAAAAAAAAAAACTAAAATTAGCTAATGCAGTTTTATTACAGTTTGAACAGTCATGCCCTCTAGTATTGTCAGACACTGTCTCAGCTGCATCAAAGCAATTGAAGACCTTAGATGCTAGCCGAATGGATATGGATAAAAATCCTAATGCAGTATTATTCAGTGAGTTAATCATAAGATAATGTCATGCTCTGTATATTATATTAATTTTTTTCATTATAGAACAGTATTTATTGAAATATTTGTTTTATCTTTTCAAAGTTTTAACACTTTTAGTTCTCTGTAAACTTTTTTTTGATAAAAGGTCAGTAGACAGTACATAAAGTAATTTTCTATTTATAGATGTTTAAATACTTTTAATTTGGATGCTAAACATTTAGTTTTGAATGAACTGAAAATTAGGAAAATTTATGCATTAAATTTTATATTGTTTAAATTTTGCTTGTTTCTAGGGTATTATCAGCCTTAGGGGTGCGTCAGCTCTAGGGCACATCATTTAGTTTTGAATGAACTGAAAATTAGGAAAATTTATGCATTAAATTTTATATTTAAATTTTGCTTGTTTCTAGGGTATTATCAGCCTTAGGGGTGCGTCAGCTCTAGGGCACATCAGCCTTAGGGGTGCCGCACCTGGTGGAAAATGGGATCCAAAAGAGGATGGTTCGCCCCAAGTAGAAATAAGGAAAATTTGAAAAATAACTTTTTTAATTATAAAAACCAGTACCGTTTAAAAATTATTTTTTAATGAATTTTCTCTTTTCTTTAAAATGTTTCTAGAGACTAAACTTGTTATAGTTTTTTACAAGATGTTTACCAAGCACCCCTAATATGCTTTAATATAAATCTGGGTAAACATTTTAAATTTTGAATTTATTAAAGTTATTAAAATTAAATTTAAATTTAGAAATTCTCCAAATTTTTAGGAAAATACAACTTCTAATTAAAAAATATTCCCCTCTAATAAACTATTCAGATTATCAACAAAATAATATCCCCCAAAATGTTAAAAAATATGTATATGTATTAATAAAGTAAAAATAGAAAAAAAAATTAAAAGTTAATATGCTAAACATTTTAAGAATTAACAAAATATTTTGAGTTCATTCTGCATATATAATATTAAAAAAAAAACATGTTTAAACATATTTTATTAAAAGAAACATATTTTCTTCCTATATTCGGGGGTATGGGCGTAGACCAGTTTTTTTTGCCACGGTTGCTAAAGGACCTAGTTACGGCTCTGGGTATTATTAATGAATTTTTAAAGAGGATTTTAATGGTTTCAGTTCCATTAAATCTATATGTAAATAATTGGTATTTATGATTATTTTACATGTTTCAGTTAGTTAAAAAAATTATGTTCTCTATTATTATTTGATACTTGATACTTTACTATGGGTTACCTGCTCTGGTGGTGTAAAGCATTTGTGATATCCCACTGGAGAATCTTCTAAATTTTTATTATCTTCAGGAGAAAAGAATTTTGCTCTCAATTCCATACCTCTGTCCTGTCTGATAACCTTTCATCGAGAGCACATCTGAATGTGTATATTTATCTTGGACATTCTGGGGATTTTATGGGTAGATAGATGCTTAGAAATTTCTGTCATGCTCCAGTAGCATAGGAAGGTGAGTATGGGGATGAACTATATTTGATTTTGTTCCCAACAAGTATATGTCATAAGATTATGTGGGAAGTAATCTTCCCAAGGCCCATGAAAGGGTTAAATAATTTCTCAAAATATCCAAGTATAAGGATATAATGTTTTAAAACTTTATTTAAAAGTATTGAATTAAAATAAAATGTGTCATTTGTTTGATAAAACTAAGTTATTATTGAAATTATTAATTCTACTTGTCTACTATAAATTCCAATATAAGTTTAAAAATAAATGTAAATTTCATTAGGGATTCTCATTTATCCCGATCAAAGTCATGTCACAAAGCAGCTTGTTATATTATAATAATAAAGTTATATATCAGCTACTATTAATGGGGGAAAAAGTGTTTCACAATGTACGTTAAAGTGGCTTATCAGTAAAAAGGTATTTTTCCTTTTTTATTCATAAAACATTACTTAATAAACAGGTAACATCTTGCCCATTAAAGAGGACATATACCAGTATGTACCAATTGAATAAAAAGATAAGTTTCTCAATAAAGTTTATTTTATATTTTGGTGTACATGGAACACAAAATAAGTTAAAACTCTATGTTAGGTACTACTAGACCCTGCTATGTCACTGCATTTGCCTGGCACCTTGAAATTCTAGTCCTGCATGCTGACCATTAGGCTTTCTCGAGCCCCAGGTCTATTATTACATAATTTTTTTTTGTTTTATTCCCCCTAGTAATTGTATTATATTTTAACATGTATTTCTTTTAAATCTCTGTGTCTTTGTTTTAAATTCTTTGGAAATTCATCATCTAATCTTAATTTAATCATTGGGAAAATGCTGCATCCAGGCTTGTTCCCTTTTCTTTGCTGGACTGGCTTATACTTTGAAATCTGATTTGTATTTGTTTTCTAACTTTTGATGTTCAGTTTTATAATATTTAATTATTGATTTTAATTTTAAAATTTTAATAAATTTGAATCTTTAAATTCTTAATTTTCATTTTTGTGCTGTATGTTTTTCAGTTTCTCTTTTACATTTTAATCTTTAATTTTTAATCAAACTTTGCTGATTATCGTGTTAATTTTGTGTCTTTCTAAATTTTCTACCTATTTATTTTTGTTTTTAAATGTTTTTTCTATTAGATTCAGGCATCTTTCTTTTTTAACGTTTTATCAAAATTGATTTTTTCAAAATTGTTTCAAAATTATGTTGTTGTTTTGGGTTTTTCCTCATGTTTGGTACAGTTTATCTCAAGAGGAATTAGCACCACTAAATTTCAACAAACCAACCAACCAACCAATCCCCTAGTTATTGTTTTTTTTTAGTCGTATTATTTTTTATTCATTAATGTATCTTTGTATGATGGCCAAATAAGCATAGTGTTATCATTTAGGCCAGAGTATGAAAGATTGAATCTCACTGCTATGAATGTTAATAACCATTTAGGATTGATTTTAAGCAATAGGTCATGTCTAATTAGCAGTTCTGCTGAAAAATCTTAGCACTGATATTCTAACTAGCCAACCACAAATGTGCATATAGTATTATTAAAATTTTAGCATCATATGAAATAAATACTGATAGTAGTAACTATCAGTATTTATTTCATATGATGCTAAAATTTTAATAATAAAAAAGTTAATATAGTAATAAAGATAAAAATAGCTTTTTGAATTTTAAAAAATTATTTTTAGTTTTTGTTGTTGTATAATTTATCAAGTGTATTATAGCTTATAGTTTATTGAGAAGAAAGCAATAGATAGATTTTGGACAAAATTTTTATAATGTGCATTTATTTTCAACTTTAGCTCCTCCTGAGGAACCTGAGATTACAGTTGTTGAAAAGTCTGAATTTTTTGTTGTTGGAGGAATTTACCAGTTTGATTTATTTGATCTTCCATCTCCTACTGTTAAAGCTGGGTGTTGGATTTTTACACATTGTGAGTTTTAAATCATTTTAAAGTTTACTTTGTTTTCAACTTATAATATTTACACAGTTTGTAAAGTGAAATTGAAAAATTTCACTATTTATAATTAATTAATTATTAAATAGAAAGAATTTTTTAATTATTAAATAGAAAGCGTAAATTTTTACTATAATTTTTTCTAGAAAAAGAAAAAAGAAATGTGTTTAAAAATGCATGAATAATGGGAAAAAAGAATACAGTATAATGTTCTAAATAACTATAAGGCATCATACATTCTGTATCTTATGTACTTCATAACATATGTAGATGTATCATTCTGTTAAGAGCATGTATACAGGACTTTTTTTGTGTCTGTTATTATTTTTAAAAATTTTATTTCATATTTTTTACTTTTCAAATATAGATCGTACATATTTCAAAACATTTTAGAAAGGCAAATATGAAGAGAAAAGGGGAAAAGATAGATCTAAAGCAAATCTTAGAGAGCTAAAGTAGCATAAAAGAACATAAATTATTAGAACCTTTCAGAGTACATGGTATAAAATAAAAAAAAAATAGCTGTGTTGTTGTTATACAAAAACAATATCCCCCCCTTTTATTTCTTATAACATACAGTTTCCCAATGAGATCTAGGACTTCATCTCAGTATTGTATAGCCATCATAGAACATCACTTGTAGATCTACAGGTTGGTGTGATATCCCAATGAAATCCTTACTCAGACCATGATGCTTCCACTGTGGAATGCCTGATGTATGGTGATGTTCTTGGGCCAGTTTCATGTGACTTGTTCCTTCCAGACAGTTACATGCTTATTATCAGATTGTCGGGAAAATCTGGACTCATCTGTGAACTTAATGTTAGCCCAAATCAGACAAAGTTCAATTCACATGCTGGCTACACCATTTTAACAAACCTTCAAAGAACAGTAGTGACAGATATTGTCTTATCAAAGGCTGCTGCAACTGTAGATGTCACTTGTGTGTAGTTAATATTCATTCCACTTGGTAATAACTGTAATATATTTATCTTCTGCAAGGGTTATAATCCTTGGTGACCAGGTACAGGTCTTCAGAAAACTGTTTGTTGGAATTGTTTCCATAATAATAAAATTATGAATGTAAAAAAAAAAAAAAAAAAAAAAAAAACCCAGCAACATAGACTGGCCTGCTTCAATGCATCTGACAGCTTGACAGTGTTCAGAATCTTTCATTTGTTTTCTGGAATCCATAGAAACATGTCTAGCTTGAAAACAAATTATATGAATGTTCTAAACACCTTTTGTCAACACTTACATATTTAACTCCTGTAACCCTTCACAATGCCTACTTCTTATGTCACTGGCTGGTTTGCACATTTCTCAATGCGAAATATGATTGGCTGTTACTAACATGTTTTCAAACTTCCTTTTAACTTTGCAGATAATTTCAGCTTCTTTAATTATGATTGGTTTACAGAAATTAACATTTTTCTCTCTGTGTTAAACTTTTGGAAGCAAGTACTGACAAATCTTTGACAAATATTTTAGGTCCTTACTCTGGACGTTGTGAATCAGTTTGCACGTTCATTGTGACATCACTTTGATGTCAGCTTGCAGACATTATGCAAGTAAACGATCAATTTGACATCAAAGTGACATCACAACAAACGTGTGAACCGACTCACAACGTCTAGAGTAAGCCCCTTACTCCTTAAAAGTCATTGCCTGCCTTCTTTCGTCAGTTACTGACAGTATATGCCTGGTATATGTTTATATATATTGTGTATTGAAATTGTGGTCATGATAAATATGAGCTCTATATGTTTATACATTTTATTCAGGTGAAAAGAAAGTTTTGATACATATACCTTATCAGACAAGTATAATACCAATCAGACATCCTAAACCTGATATGTCTCCTGCCTTGGCAGCAGAATTTGCAGATTCTGAAATTAAGCGATTTGATAGAGAAATGTGCAATGCTTTGACAATTTCTTTAAAGTAAGTATTCATTTGTATGAACTTCCATTTTTATCAGAATTTAAAATAACTTTTTATCTTTTTTGTTTTCTAAATAAATTTGCATTGATTTCTTAGGATCACTTGACATTTGAATCATTCGTTATTAATGTTCTATAAACAATATTTAAAAAAAAATTTTAAAGGCATTGGAGATCCAATTTATATCTGATGATATATTTTGTGTGTTTATAATTAGTTTACTGATAGTAGCATTTAAATATTAGCATTTTCTTGGTTATTTTGATTTGAAAACCAATATAATCTAATACCATGTTGAAATTACTTTTAAACCAAAAATAATGACACAAGATACAAAATGGTTATTTTGAAGTTATGTTGACAATTATTATGTGTAATTTGCTTTCCCATGCACAAAAAACATCAAATCTTTAACTTGCAATTAATATATCTGAGGATGGATTTAAAAAGAGCTTTGACTGTTTTCATGCCCATGCAATCTTATAATCCTATTTCTCAAATACTAGACAAGTTTGACATGTCGCTGTTTTTGCATAGGTATGAAATGTTAAACTCTTATTTCCAGACTTCCTCCTAATGTTCTTTATTTGGAGCAACCAATTCCAGCATTTTGGTTAGAAGACAGGAAAGGATTTACCAGAGTTGGATTCTTTGAAACAAAACTTGATGAAGGTAAAAACAATCATTTAAGTAAATATGTTGAATTAATTGACTGTAAAAATAAGTGACAGTAAATGAAGATTGAATATGTTGAATTAATTGACTGTAAATATGGATTCTTTTTCTAGCATGTATTTTTTTAGTTGGAAAATTATAATACATTTTTTTATCTTGTTTTTTATTGAACTGGACTCTCAATGCCTCAAAGTCGAATGATGGCCGATTGGTTAGGGTCCTGGCCTTCGGTACCAGAGTTCATGGGTTCGAATCCCGCAGTGGCATGGATGTTTGTAGCCGTTCGGAATCGGCTTTAAGCTGTAGGTCCCAGTCTCATTAGCCCTCATGTTGCAAAAAGTAGACCGTAGCACTCCAAACCAAACCAAAGCGTCAAAGTCATAGGAATGAGAAAAATTTATAGATTACCAAAGTTAGTACTGAAAAAAATGCATATTTTGGAATATTTAATTTTGTTGAAAATAGGCATATTTAACAAAGTAATAAACATATAAAAACATTACTCATAGTATAAAAACATAATAAACTAATAAAATTTCTTTTTTATTCTTATGAATGTATAAATTGGTTACTAGGAATAATGGTAACAGTGGACAAAATGTGAATAAAAAATATTTTTACCTTTTTTTATTTATGATTTAGGTACTAAATAATTTTTCATAATTCATGTTATTCTTATGTATGAAACCATTAATTTTATACAAAGCAACAAATACCTCTTTCAGTACTTTTTTTGTATGGCTTTCAGTTAGCTGATATTAGATAACTAAAGTCAGCATTCATTGGTATATTATGATCTATCAAAATTGGACAATCCTCATCTTTATCTCTTTCTTCATGACCTGTTTTGCTGCAATATCTCTTTCTATGCACATAAACAAGTTCTAACTCTACATCTATTTGGTCAGAGAATTTTACTGATTTTTATTGAAAAAGTTTCATTATATTACTTAGAGTTCATCATTCAAACATTCATCCATGTCTTTCCTAGTGTTGACAGATATGAGGTAAAACTATAATCCTTCATGCTAATTAATTAAAAATAGTGTCTGATAAAATACAGCCAAATGCTGTTATAGTGAACCATCAGTAGATCCAATAAAAAGTTCACTATATCCATTTAAAAAAAAAATTGAAATTTCTAAACTTTTACTGTCAGATATACTTGGCTTTTTGATAAAATCTAAACATATACTATCAAACTACAGGCTTTTAAAAATTAGATTTTAGTACATAATCATTATGTTTATAACAAAGGAAGAATATAGTTAAAATTTTATTGCTGTTCTCTTTACGCTTAAGGCAAAAATTATAATTTATATCTAATCATATTCTGCAAGATTGTTTTTATATCTTTCAATATTTTTCATAGGAAATTAACAATATTTATTTACACTAAAAGACATCAATATATATATATATATATATATATATATATATATATATATATATATTATAACAGTTATTTAGATTGGTTACTTTAAAAGAAATGATAAAGTAATACTATATTTTCACATTAATCTATTCATACATAAAATATCTCAAGTCAGCAAGAAATATTGCTAATAAAAATAGTCTTCCCTCAGTATTGGTAAGTATTTCTTATGTTTTATGATAAATACAAATATAAATTATTTATAGCTTAATTTAGTTCAACAATTTAGTTAAAATTAAAGTATCACTTGCTTTTGTGTTATTAGTGAAAGCAAATTTTACATGATTAGTTCCTATATCTTTGCAGTATGATTCATTTTCACTTCTCAGAAGATACATTTGGTTGTTAGATTAAAAGTACTCTTTTTAGTTAGAATAAATAATGTTATATAATAATAGAACTTTCTTGTTTAACCTCTTGCCATATGAATTGAGCGACGATTGTGTGTGCCACTTTCGATGAAAGCTTTTCTCAGGTGTCATGACCAGAAACAGTTTCATCACGAGCTTAATTGTGAGCAAACCAGTGGACATTAATAGTACCGCATTTACTATTTAATAAAACCACAGAATCTGATAATTATATTTCATTTCATTTTTATTAAAATACTTATTAATCTTTTTATTTCACATATTACTTCTATGTTTTTGGTTATATAAAAAAAATAAAAATTTTCAGTTGTTTAAATATTTTCTATGTAGAATTTATTGCGTGAATAACCTATAAGTGAATAATGTATAATATTAGTCAAAATTTTGTAAGGGGTATTGTTTTATTACTGATACAAGCTTTTCACTTTTGGCCAGAAAGAATCATCATGTGTGTGATACGAGGCTCTCATTTTAGGCACAGCAGTATGATCATGTCTCCCATACGTTGTTTTAAGGCAAAGGGTTAATATGAAGTAAAGATTCTTTTAATAATTTCTCAGTGCTTAAAATTTCTACTAAGTTATTCCAGTTTGATATTTCATTAGAGCTCATGCATTATAATTCTACCAACATACAGCTTCTTACTATGATTAGGCCGAAAGCTGGCCGATTGGTTAGGGCGCTGATCGTCGGTACCGGAGTTCGTGGGTTCGAATCCCACTATGGCATGGATGTTCGTAGCCGTTCTGAATCGGCTTTAAGCAGTAGGTCCCGGTCTCATTAGCCCTCGTGTGCAAAACAGTAGACCGTAGCGCTCCAAACCAAACCAAACCAAACTTACTATGATTAGTGTTAGCTTCTTACTATGCAGAATGTGTTCAGATATTATTAAAAATGAGTAAAATCACACTTTACCATTTACTGAATAGCTTGGCTAAATTTATACAGAACTTGGATTAGAATTTTAAATAAAGTATTACTGGAAAACCAAGCCTTTACATTTGAATATTTATTTTAAAAGCTTTTAAGATGAATTTAATTTTCTTTTATTTTAAAAATATAAAAAAATGATTTAACGGTTAGATTATATATTTGTATATTTAACAATTATTTAATTTCAGATACTGGTCGCATATTTTTTAAAACAAATCGTTTTGGCATTATTGGATTTCTCCAAAGAAAATATAATAATATGCCTTATCAGGTGGGATATTTCTAAGCACTAGCTTCCACTGGCACTTGCACAAATTGAAAATATTTTTTTTATTCACTTATAAAATTATATGTACTAGTTTTACTTTACCTTTATATGCATTATATATATACATACATGTAATCGGACAGGGACTAACCACCCCAAATTTACACATGATGAGTTCATTTTAAAATTGCCCCTATTAATTTTCCTCAGCCTGGGTATGCTTGGCTGCCAAGAGTCCCGCTAATCATCTGTTCGAAAGAAACACATCAGTCGTTGTGGCCGAACATAATTTTTATTTCATTTTCTCAGATTCGAACAAAATCCAGAGGCATCTGAATCGGACAGTGTCAGAACACTCTCTCTAACTACATGTGGCAACAGCAACCTTTAGTGAGAGATGACTAAATACTATGTGTGGTTTAGTGTCGTGGGAAAGTGCTAAGGCAACAGTTATTTGCTTGTAGAAAATAACCTTTAATTAGAGCCATCTGCTAAAGTGTGGTGTTTCAGATGAGCATTATTGCTGATCGTTACAGATTTTCCTGGGAGAGTTATTTCTTTCTAATTAAAATGCCAGCCATATCATTTTTTTTTGCTTTGAGAATCAAAGAAAGAATTTCAGGGTTCGGCTAAAGGAATGAATACTTCCTTGTTTCAATTAGATGGCTGGGGAATATGGTTAATATAAAGAGGAGAAATTAAAATTTAGAAGTAATGAATGGGGAAAAGGGATAATTTTGGATAGACTTTAGGGCTTAGATATTGATATTATTACAGATATGCAATAAAAATCTTTAGCCATAAAGAGTAGTTTTGAAGCTTACTTTATCTAATAAAAACTCTACTTGTGCAGGATAAAAAAAAAAAAAAAAATAAAAAAAAAAAATCCTGTAAATCAGGGCTATCCAACCCAAACAACTTTGCAGGCCATATTAGAAATACATTTTATTCAGGTAAGCCAATATATATTTATATTACTATATTGTATGGTGACTAGCATACTGAACTCCCACACTTTGGGTTCAGGTTCAAATTTTGGGGAAAGGCTTGGCTGTATTCGTAATGTACTCTCATAGGGAACAATGTTGCCCTACCTATGTGGTGCTCTTACGATGAAATGGACAACCAAAATACCAACAGACTGTTTGGAAAAATGTACTAAAGGCAACTGCCCCATATTTGATAAAATTAAAAAAAAAAAAAAACTTTAGCTGGGCCAGATGTAGCTGAAAAAATGATTAGCTGTAGAATGTTGAAATTTTGTATTTAGGACTGTTTTAACATCTAGTTGTGCACCTCTATTTTTGACTACAGTCTGCACACTATCTAATGAAAAATCTCAATATAATAAATATTAATGCTACTGGTCTACAACAATGAAACACAAATATATCAACCTATTCATATGTAGTTTGCAGCAGTGCTTTTTAAACAGTTGAAAAAATGCTCTTTAGACTCCCTTTTCAGAAAACTAAAAAGAAAATCTATTGTATGCAGAAAATAATTTGAATTTTTACTATTTATTATTTCCTGGTATATAGAAAAAGAAGTATTGTAATTGTGAAAGATTTTGGTTAAGAACCAGGATGTTATTGTTGTTATTTACCACCAGATGGCAGTAGTTGAATTGTACTCAGACACTTATTGAGAAATAAAATTAACTTTAAACCTCAAGGAGAATGTGTAAATGATAATTCTGATGATGCAAACTACAGAATAATAAATGTGTATAATTTAATAGGCATACAAGGAAGTCATATTGTGTCCTCATCAGACACGTTTCTTTGAATTATATGCTAAAATTATTAAAACTTTTAAGTAACTTAATTCTTCTGACAGTGTTATAAATATATGTTTTAAGGAAATAAACGTTTTGATGCTTTTTGACTAGCTTTAATTTTATCAATTTAATTTGCATGTTTCTTCCTTTTTATTCTAATTTTGTTATTTTTTCCTATACCAATCTGTTGTTAGGAGTTACAATAGCCTAGCTAGCATGGAATTGTTGGATGTCCACTGGTCACAAGTTGGTAACTGGTCTTTTGGATGGATGTTGAAACAGGAAAATGAAATGGTTATTTAGCAAAATATCTCGTTGGCCAATTGAAGTATTCAAATGTTAAACTTCCTTTGGTTCAACATAGAAATATTCCTGCTTATGCCTCTTGCATAAATAATGGTATACCATTAGCTAAGAAACACAAAAGCAGTCATCTTATAGTTACATGCTTGTGCAGAACCAGTAGCAAATAAGGAAGTTATATGTCAACTGCCAACTTTAATGCTAACACTGTTTACCATGAGATTACTGCAATATTTCAAAATTAATGTTTGAGTGGAAATGAAATGGAATAAATTCTTGTGTTCACTGAAAACCCTAAAACTTCTCTGAGTTTGGAGAAAAATTTATTTTCTTCTTAAAGCAACTATAATTATAGTTTTTATTTATTATTATAACTGACTGTAGAACTACATCCCATTTTTCTGAGTTACTTTCGTAAGAGACTACATTTTTCCTCCAGACTTTGAGAATAGTGTGATATAATTATACAGTTTACTGGGAAGAAGAATTTATAATTATTGGCATTAAGATATCTCTTCCAAACATTCATTAATATGTTGGCATGCTATTGATAGCCCATTCTAACATTATGTTAGAAACAACCAATAGCCAACTGTTGGCTTTCAGTTGGCCAAAATACTGTACAAGAGTTGGCTCATCGAATGCAGTACTAAGTTGACTCATAAAGTCATCATAAAGTTGCTAGCTGGGAGTGTGACCATGCACAAAATTTATATATTTAACATATATTCATGTCATCTACTTAATAATTTTATTTTTATAGGTTTCTATTATCTTTTTAAGATGCTTCCTTGTTTATCATGTGCAAAGGATAAATTACCAAATTATTATTAGTGTACAGGGTGTTTCATATTGAATGGGACAAAAAGAAAACATGATTGTAAACATTGTAATATATTTAGAAAATTCAAATTTACCTCAAAACTACATTTATTCAAGCTTCTACAGGTGTCCAATATGTGCACCTCCAGTGACACGACAAATGTCTACACGGTAATCAAGCTCCTGCCACACTCATGATAGCATATCCCCTGTGATGGAGTTCACTTCCGTAAAACACACCACACCATTGTGTGAGGGACAGCTGGTTCTGCACCTGTATGTCATGTTGATTTTTTAGAGACTCCGTAAAAATAAATCCCGAATTCTTTCAACCACTTCAGGTTTTGTTTCTTTTCATTCTGGGTTTTTGTTCTTGCATAAGCAGCCAGTATCGTGGAACTGTTTCACCCACCTGCTTATTTTATGCTGATGGGGAGGTTCTTTACGAAATTTCGTATGAAAATGTCTTTGCACAATAGTTACCAAGGAGGTTTTGGCATATTCGAAAATGCAGTATGCTTTCTCCTGCATGGATGACATTTTCTTTAACAGCACCTCTAATGGCAAGTTCATCATTCGATAATTTTTCTCTGTTGCCAAATAACACTTGTATAATTGTAGTTGCAGAATAAATTTGTTTCGGCTGAATAAATCCATTACGACAGTCACTCTGTGCTATTCTTTTTGTCCCATTCAATATGAAACACCCCGTATTACATATGAAGTAAATTAAATTTAATGTTTGTTTTGTTTTGTAAAAATGAGTTTTTTTTGTTATTGCTTGTATATAATATAGTCTAAAAACTAATTTTTACATTATTTGCTCAGCCTAAGTATAAAGCATATGTCTAGCTGTAGTATAAAGCAGCTAGTTATATATAATGTTATTCCTTCTTTAATATTGATATATAGCAAACCTTTTTTTGCTTTTTTAAAATTTTACATTGATATCCTGAATAAAGTAGTTATTATCATTATTTTCAGTCTTGGGAGTTAATGTCTGGAGAGGAGAAAAACACAGCTATGCTTAGTATTGTTGGCATGCATGTTGCTGTAAATATTAAGATCAGAAGTGGTGAATGCTGTGTGGATCAGATTGAACAAGAGGGGAAATTCTTATTCACTGACTTCTGTTCAACGTGGATGAGTCCTGAAAAATTAGTGAAAGTAAATTATGTTGATTATTTTATCTCATTTAAGACTGACCCTATTTGACTGCTATTTAGATCACATGTACCCTTTTACGTACGTCATGTTCAGATAAGCTATCTTTATGCAGGACTATTATTCAGCCATTTTTGGGACTGTAAGTGATAATTTTTTTATCCATTACACTATTTACAAAACAGCACTGCTTATGGCTAAATCCATGAAACAATTGACAATAAGCAATACTGATATGTCATTTATAGCAGTTGAATGGATGTGATGCATTCAACTGCTCACATGCAACTGATGACTCAGTAATCTGCACACATGATACAATGTGTTAAAATACCAAATATTGACTATTGTACATGGTTTTTAACTTTTGCAGATGACTGTGTATATATATACTTAGATGAATTTTGTAAGTTATTTCTTTTAAAAGGAAAAAAAAAACGTACTAAGTATTGTAATATAGTATACATTGTTTTGTTCTGTTTTAGCTTTTGACTGCCTTTTATTTGATAGAGGTATAGGTCTACATATTAAGCTAAATTTTTTATAGTAAAGTTATATATGTATATATGTGGTTAGATATAATTGTTTGTCAGCCTGTTTGTTTCAAATAAAAATAATCTTAGCTTTAGTATATTAGAGTTGTATGGTTTATATATATACCATTTTAATGCTGAATAACCACATATTTTCTTTTACAGACATTGCAGGCTATGGGAATAAATATCATGGTGGATTCTGATATTAGTAAATATGTAGAAATTGTACCCAAGGTAAAATTTATCTATATGCTAAGCTAATAAGTCAATACTTTATTCCAAATCCAGCTGTCGACAGTGGCTACTCTAGCGATTACATTACTGCAGACAAAACAACATATTGCCCCCCCCCCTTAATATATACATTTAAAATATATGTTTTTTTTAAAATAAAAATCAAATTTGTTTTAAACTATAAGAAACATATATATTAGAAATAAACATGTAACATAACAAAAAGTTAATAATAAAACTGTGCAAAACAATAGAAATTAAACAAGAAATACCTATACCTAGACAGGATCTGTTAACCACATACATTTTTTACACTTTTAATACTAATAAAAAAATATATTGCACAATTAAGCAAATGCAACATTAACAACTTTGAAATTACAAATATTTTTTCTCACTTTTAGTTTTACAAACTTTTTTTCATTATATCCTTTACAGTTTATTTGACCAGTAGTTTCATAGAGAATACCAGTAATTTTGAAAGAAAAAATAATTGCTATGTATAAATATTGATTTAATTGGGTATTTAGCATCTCAATATTTTTTTCACACATCATAAATGTCAGCCTGATTTTTGGGACCTTGGAAAAATGTCTAGGTTACTAGAGTAGGCCCTGCTGTCATTTTTTTTTTCCAAATATCCTTTCATAGCATGACGTTTAAAATCAGTTATTTAAATTACTTAAAGCTATTTAACTTCCAAATTTCAGGAAAACATTAAAATATGTATTTCATAAAAATTTAAATGTCATTACACTAAAATTATGAAAATTTATTTTGTACATAACATTTGTCATTTGCTATAATAATTCTAATAAATTCCCTATCTTATGTTACATTTTGGAATTTAAATTTCCCAATTTTTAGGAAAGTGAATTAGAAAATTGGACTTACTCCTGTATGTCTCTTTTGTGTCATGAATTCAATTTCTACTGGAGCAAATGGAATGCTGTTGTTCAAGCCAATCAGTTAGTTATGAGATACAATTCTAAAGATTATAACCCTCAGGTAACAACTGTTCACTTTATAAATATATATAGAGTCAAAGTAGTTCAGTCTGCTGCAGATATAGTTATAGCAAGACTCTTTACAATCATTTTTCACATGTGTATTTTCACATTTCAAAGCATTTACAAATGTCACTTATTTTTCTCCATTATATATTCTCTGTTTAATATTTTCTTTTTAAACATTTCTTTTATTGCTGCTAATTTGGCAACAAACAGCAAAAAACATTGTCAAGAAGACCTATACTATATCTTCTGCAGTATAACCAAAATAGCTTTATATACAAAAGTTCCAAGAGTTCTCGAGTTATACCCAGAAATATAGAGTTTATATATATTTATTTATTTTTAGACCAGGGGTAGGCAACGCGGCGCCCGCGGGTGCCCCCGATCGATTTTTAATGCACTCTCGCTGGACTAATGTAAATGTATGATAGCCAGAGCGATTTACTTACTCTTGTCAAACGGCGATATACAGCAAGTAGTCAGTTTAGTTTAGGATTGTGCATAGATTAGCAGTTTGCTAACCTTGAGCTTATCTAATAACACGCACGTATTTTTTGTTAGTGTGTGATCGTATTTCGAATAGACCACGCGTAGACCGTGCATTTAAAACTACCAAGTAATCCGAAATAATTCTTTTCTTTCAAAACCGTTCATGGATAAATGTAAAAGAAAAAGAACATATTATTTTAACGATGAATGGGAACATCTATATTGTTTCGTTGATTACAAAGGGAAGTGTATTTGTTTGTTGTGTAATAATAGTGTTGCGATTCCCAAGAAAAGTAATATTGAACGACATTTTAAGACCGTTCATACCAATTTTGATAGTGACTATCCAATGAACTCTGAAATTAGAAAAAAAAAATTATTTCTTTAAAATGTTCAATAACTAACCAGCAAAGTTTTTTTACTAAACCACTGCAACAACATAAAGCAGCAAAGATCGCGTCATATAAAATATCGCATTTGCTAGCTAAGAATAAAAAACCATTTACGGATGGAGAATTAGTGAAAGAAGCCATGTTAGAAGCTGCTGATTCACTTTTTGAAGAATTTAAAAATAAAAAAGAAATAGTTTCAGCTATAAACACGTTGCAAAAAACACAAGTTTCACACTGAATTTTATGTATCATTAGGTGTGACACCAACAAAAAAAAGTTATAAATATTCTGTTTTTTTTTAATGCCTATTTATATCTGTTGATTATCTGTAAAATATGCGCCCTCAGTGAGTTTCAAATTTAGTATTGCGCCCTTAAGGACAAACAGGTTGCCGACCCCTGGTTTAGACCTTAGTTGAAGTATTTTAAACTGAAAGGTCTTTTCTTCCAAAGGAAAATATGCATCACCTTTTAATAACCAAAGACAGAGCAGCAGAAGTAAAATCTGCAGAAACTCATTCAAAGTTCTGTGATGACTTAGTTGATGAAGATTTGGTAAGATTTTTATATATTTTGTTCATAACTGTAATGATTGTATGTTAAGATTTAACCCTGTGTATCATCAGGCTGCATATAGTTAAGTAGCCAGAGGGAGGTGAGGGGGGGGGGGGCTCAATGGGCTTAAGCCTTCCCAAAATTCTAAAGTTTACTGTATTGTAATTAGCATTGAAATAAAAATACATTTTCAATTCTAATTTTTTTTAAACTGCATATTTAATAAAAATTTTAATTTAGTTACAAATTTTATTTTTTAAAAATATCTACTTTTTTTTTTATTTTCAACAATTTTGCTTCAAATTGTTTTATATATTTCCTCAAACATATTAATACAAGATAATGCATGGACTTTGGTTATTAAGTTTTATATAATTTTTATGTTGTAAAAAAAAAAAAAAAAAAAAAAAAAAAAAAAAAAATCAGGTGGTTCCTCAATGGAGTTTGAGTCTCTTCTCTTGAAACTAAATCCTGGCTCAGGCCCTGGTTGGAGATTTAACATACACAAAAAGTCGGTATAATTTCTCCAGTGAGCTTAATAGATGATTTTATTGATTTTTTCTATCCTACAACACCATAAGCAATACAATTTCTTCTTAGAATCACCCATAAATGGCAATAGTAAATTTACATTTCGGACCAAAATTTCATTCATCATTAAGATCAGTTTTATATAATTTCTCTTATAAAAACTTTTAGAACTTGTATTGCCACACAGTTCAAATCAGATTGAATAAATTAAAAATAAAATAGTCAGCCATTCAGTCAGTGAAAATGGATCATTTTTTTATGATTAAATATTCTTAAAAGACTTATGAAATTAGATTAAAATATAATCTCATTTCATATTTAAATTATGCATTTGAGTATTTAATGAGATCTTATTCTAAATTTATTTGATTCTTGAATGCATTTTTTTTAAACATACACTCTCATATAGTTTTTTCTCTACATGTGTGTGTATTACATATATTATAATGTGTAGGGAACTGAAAGACACTGAATAATAATAATAAATTATACAGTAAATAATAGAACATTTAATGGATGTTCACACAAAACCACCCTTGCTCTATTAGTTTAAAATAGACTGTTTGCACTTGTTCATTATTTAATAAATCTTTGTTCTTTCCAATCACATATTTTTCACAAGGTTTTTATTTTTTTCAATTCCATTTGAGGAAGAGATATTTAATTTAAAATTTAATGTGTACTTACATTTTTTAAAGTTCTTGACACTTTTTTTTTCAGTATTGCAGCAATTTGTATCATTTACTGAAGTGTAAAGCCGAAATACCCTTGAGTAAAATAGAGGACTATGAATTTGTAAATGCAGTATTCTTCTTACTCAGTTGCTGCAAACTATTTAGTTGTTCTTGAAATGTAAAACAAAATTTTTCTTTTTCTGTAGTTGTTATAATATTTTTAAGTTGTACAGTTAGAAATAAATATAATTCAATTTAATAAGTGTTGTTTTCATAATAGACATAAGATATTCATACATAAAAATATATCAGATTCATTGACATATATGTAGTACTTAAATGCTTCATAAATTTATTCTTATTCTAGAATTGATTTACTTAATTTTCTGTAAAGTGGTCATTTTATTTTTGGATAAATATTTGTAATGAAATGACTTTCTGATTGCATTTGATTTTAACTGTAGTACACAAATGCTGTTTCACAAACTGAAAACTTGGCTACAGATATGACTACTATACTTTAGAGGTTTGTTTAAAGGTTCCCAAACTTTTCTGGACCATTATCCCTTTTACAAGGGAAATATATATATATATATATATATATATGTATTTGTGTGTTGGGGAGAACATTTCCATAATAGTTAATTATACTAAAAAAACATTTATTTTACCTGTTTATCTATATATTAAGAATCACAATAAAAAATTGTAATAACCATAGAAATGTAGTAAAAAATTGTTTATTAAAAGCTTAAATATATGCATAAAATCAATAAGAAAAAATTTAACGAGATGGTTGATTTTCACAAATTGTTAATGTTGGGCTCCAGTTTCATTAATCATTTGCAAATCTCCACATTCAGTGAATTTCATTTTCTCAGACAGTCAACTATCTATTGCACTGAGCCAATATTAAGGCAAATACTTTAAAAGGAAATACAATTAAAATTTCTGTATTCTTGCCCAGGGGTGACAAACACCAACATTAAATTTATAATTGCTTAAAAAAAATTGTGGTAAATACAATATTAATTGATTTATTAAATTTTATAAATATGTCTATTAGTCTTGACAACCTTCATGCCACCCATTTGCCTCTGAACCTGCTACTGCTCCCATTGGGTACTATACTTTAGATAAGTTATTTATCAAAAATTTTTACTGAATATATGAAAAAGTGATCAAAATTATAGTTTAAATATGAGACAAAATTTTTCTCTTCTGTAGAGTTTTTCTAATAATGGCATTATTTCACAATAGTATGTTCATTTTGTTAGTTCTGTTCTGACCTGCTATTACATATACAGTACCTTGTATAACTTACACATATGAACAAGTTATAAAGAAAAAAAAATTTAATCATAAAAATTAACACAAGTTAGGATATTTACTAAAAGACATAACTTCTATATAGAGTTAAAAGGTAAATATAAATTATGTGTTTAAATTAAGACTTTGAATTTTTGATTCTTGCTGTAATATACTTTGACACATATCCTATTAAGAAGTCTATATTCATTAAAATTCCTCCCCACCTACCCCTTAATTTTGTAGTATTATATATGTATCAAAATTTAAATGTTCCTAAAGTTTTTTAAAATTCTCCCGATGCACATTCTATCTTTCTTAATCTTATTTTTCCCATCCACCTAAAATAAGTCAAGGATCATTGAGATTAGCATTCCTTCCACACTTCGCGAAACTAAACATTGAGTAAAAAATTGCTATCTGTGACCCTTTCTTTTGTTTAACCCAGCTGTTGATTTTCATCAGAGAAAAACATGAAGGACTTTAAAATTTTAATGCCATTGTTTGCAATTCCACCAGTAATGCTTAAAATGCTACAAATTAAATGTTGATCTAAAACCCTTTCTCATAAGAAGTCATCCACATGATTTCTTGTCTGTGTAACATGCATCTGTCAGTTCTCCACTATTAGCATGAAAATAAAGGATTTTAACTAAATATTTTACCTTGTCTTGAATTTTCAGTGAGAGCTTTGAGTGCATTTGATGTCGGAACACGAACCTTGACATTGAAAAAATATGGGCTTTCCCCCCATGTAATTGGCGAAGAACGTTTTTACTAGTTATAACACTAGTTTGTTTCTTCCCCACTCTCTTACACTCTTAAAAGTGAAAAATTGCAAGAAATTTAAACACTTTACACAAAATTGATATCAAGATTTAATTTATTTGAAACATTACAAAACTTACAAAATTTTTAATCGGATTACTTGATATGTTGAATAAGGCAGTAATTGAATGAGCTTAGAGAATGTGTACAAACGACAATTGGGTAATAGATGATTAATAACATTCAAGAGATAGAAGAAAAAATAGCATTTCAACTATAGGAAAAATTTACACATTATAAGAGCATATTAAAATTTCATTTTGAAATTTAAAAGTAAACTTGATGAATGCAAAACAATATTTTCAGTAGCAAGACATACAAGAATATGCAAACACATGAATGAATATAAAGAGAAGAAACGAATTTTAGAAATGGAGCTTAAAATAGCAGAAAATAGAGCACTTGAATACTTTTACAATCTGGAGAAAACTTTTCCCAAATGTTTAAAGAGGCACATTTCAAATACTTTTTGGTTAACTACAATGACACTATAATACAACATCTGAAAAATTTGATATAAATTCATTTGCTTTGTTATGAATAACATTACTTATAACAAAGAAATTCATTTTAATTTAAGATTTCATAGTTTCTTATTAAAGCCTGGGTTTTTATAGTCCAGTTAAAATTTAAATGACAAAATATTTCTCTATACATGTTTTATTTTTTAGTGACTGAGGACATATCTGTATGCATAAAAAAAATTTCACAGATAAAACATGGAATTGAGCCACTTAATTCAAAATAATTTAATACAAAGCACATGTTGGCAAAATATATATGCACTTAAAATTTTAAAATATACTGTGATGCGTGTATGCCATTATTATAGATACAGGATAGGAAAAATATGTTTTTATTTTTTTTAATGAATGAAGTTATAGGAACTAAATACTTTATCTGACACCTATAAACTTCCATTTTTAGTTCTGCAGTTTATAACAAAAACTATAAAGGAAATGATTCTGAGATAAAAATACAGGAGAAAATTAACCCTGACTGATTGGGGAATAATTGTACATCAACTCTGATTTTAGCCACCGATAGATGATTAAAATAAATAAATAAATAAAATAAAAACCATCATTAAGTAATAACATTTAGTATTGCATATTTTTTTTCTAACTGAAATCTTTATGAAGTATATTTAATTAAAGATTTTATAACTTTCAATTTTTTTAAATGCCATAATTTAGCTAAAACAGTTTGCAATTATCTAGTTCTGGCTGTAATACTACAACTTCAGAATCAAATAATTTCAGTTTTGTGAAAATATCCTACTATCAGAGATAATGTAAATAGAGGCAAATGTCCTTATCAAATATAATGCTGATTCTAATTCATTCCATTTCCAATTGTGGGTTAATTAAAAACGAAGCATTTGAAAAGTACTATACAAATCCTGATACTGAACATTATACTGAAATGCTTAAGCGCATATCTCAATTGAAGAAAAGTGCTAGTTACACTTACTGAGATTCTAAAATATAAATATATCATAAATATATTTACAGTTAAAATTCATCTCTCAAAGTCCATAAGAGAAGTTACAGATAATTAAAAATGAATTTGAGAAATAAGAAATTAAGTTAAAACAATACAATATTTGTCAACTCAGAAGAAGAAAAAAAAAAAAAAAAAAAAAATCTAGAATAAATTTTCACTGCAGTTATCATGCAATTATGGTCTATATGCATCTATTTTTAGAAGTAACACAGCCATAAATTCATTAAAAAAATTTAAACAACTTTTTAGATTAAAAATTTAATTACCAATATGTCTCAACTTTTCGCTCTGAAGCAGTAATTTTCAAACTTTGTAGACTCATGAAACCCTTAGAATGATAATGTTTATCTAGGAACCCCATTCTATATTTAGAAAAATATATTTTAAAATAATATTTGAAGCTGACCAACATGTTGTTGGTACTTTATGTAAAAACAACCAAAGGAAAGTATTTTATATTTTATTAAATTTTTAAATAAAATTACGGTAATTTTTCCATTACTACATTAACCCATGTTTCATATGTGACCTACACTTGCTACTTTTAGTTACTAAGATGTATTTGCATTTTCTTTTATACAACTGTCAAAGCCTAGCTCTATTAATGTTATCTTCAGTTGCATTTCAGGAGAGTTAGAAGTTTGTGAAATTTTACAATATTGCTAACCAGATTGACAGACCTTCAAACTGACAACAAAAATGTAGATTAAGAACTGTATAAAAAGTTTTATTAATTGCAATAACTAGATGGGAACATGTGAAATTTATTGTTAATGTTTTTATATATGTACCTAGACACTAAAAATGAGCCAAAATTAAGTAAATAATAAAGTGAGTTAGGATAAATTAGAGAATTTAACAAACTCAAAAAGACATGCTTAAAGATGAAGGTTGCTATATCCGTTATATGATCTCTAAAATATTACAAATTTCCATACCTTGTTTTAATTTATTTTTCAACCATTCAGCATAACGACATCTCTTTCTGGAGGTTGTAAAGCTACATATAGCCTAACAAATATTAGTTAAGTCTTATTTTATCATAAATCATTAAATAAAAAGAGAAATAATAATGTAATAAACCACTTTTAAAAAAGAAATCTTACTATTACCCTAGATTGAAATTTTTGTAAATTCAAACGAATATCTAACATTTAATTTATTCGCTTTTTAGTTAAAATATTATGTCATTTTTAATTTTCTTTTATAATGCTAATTAAAATTTTTAATGACAGGAATTTATTTTCAAAACAATCACAAAATGACTTAAGATTTTAGGAGGGGGTATTAATAAATGTAAGGTTCACAACCAAAAAATTAACTAGCACAAAAATCTAAAATTTCAACAGATTGAAAAATTATAAAATTAATGGAAACAATAAGATTTACATTATATTATATTATTTATATAATTTTAATTCCATGAGGGTTTCAATTTAACTAATTTTATTTATTACATCTGCAGAGGTGAGCTATTATTACAGCAGCTATATATATATATATATATATATATATATATATATATATATATATCTGCAGAGGTGTGTATATATTACAGCATATATATATATATATATATATATATATATATATATATATATATATATATATATATATATATATATATATATATATATATATATATATATATATATATATATAACAATTGTGAATATAAAAAATATCCACAATGAAATTAAACTGCAATATTTTAGGACATCAATCAGTTTTCAAAATTATTTCTCTTTTTTTATTACATTGCATGCAAATACCATTCTGATTTACACTTTGAAAATTTTTAACAATAAGTCTAATTTGACCAATCTAGTCTCGTTTTACACCAAGAGAACTTTGTGTTAACAGTTTATTTTTAAATCAAGAGGAATACTTCAAGAAATTAAAAGAATAGATGCATACAGTACACTAACTAAAAATAATTACTGACTACACTAATTTGTCAGTGTAGTCCTTAAACAGAAAATGTTCAGTTCCAAAATCAGGTACTCTTAACAAGTACCTTACATCCCCAAGCCCCAATAACATTCATGGATAAGTGCTTCTGGTTACTTAAGTTACATTTGATACAAGAAAAATATACAAGAAGCTCATATTAAAAAATAAGTGCCATAAGGGTTGAATTCAAAAATTCATTCTAGATTAAATTCATTACGATAAAATTTGTAAAACAGAAAACATTTTTAGTGTATTCACACTCAAACATAAATAACAGAACAAAAATATATTATCACTCTAGATCTAAAGGATTAAATTATTTACATGATCTTATATACAAAATGTATACAGGTACAGTGCCATTAAAGGCATTTCACAAATTTATTTCAGGAATAGATGTATACCTGCATATTGGACAGTGCAGTTTTATTTAAATAAATAAGTGAGAGTACTTGAACTTCAAATCCTTATTTACACACAATTTCCTTTCAACTCTGTTTCTCAAACTTTAAATTATACTTCAGTCATAGAAAGATTAAAAATGAAAGCAAAAGGGCATAATAAAAATTTGGATAGGAAGGTAAATTTATCCACTAAATAAAAAAAATAAATAAATAAATACTACAAAAATTTTATCCTTCAAAAAAACACTTTTAAAATAATTTTAATTAAAACAACCTGCTACATGATTATTAGCTATTGACTTCAGATTTTCTTTTTTTTTCTGTCAAGTAGTTTGATATTTAGAAGGGGAATTGTAAAAGCTAGATAAAGTTTAAAAAAAAATATTTGATTAATACCAAAAAAACTATATTTTAAAATAAAGAAAAAAAAAATTTAAGCTACATTGCATTAAGAATCTTACTCGTGAAATTCTACTATCTTCAGATTATATTAAAATTATTTTAACATATTTTTCAGCTTAAGAATCTATTATTATTTATATAAAAAAAAATCCTATTTCAGGTTTATCATCTATTAACTCAATAATTTGTTTTGTTTCAAGAAGATAAGCATTAGTTTTGCAAAACCTATGTCAGGAAACAATATGGCTGTAATAATTTTTTAAAATGAAAAAAGTTAAAAGATTTAAAAATAAATAAATAAAACAAATTATTTAAATTTGTTAACAGTGAGAATAAATACAGCAGGAAATATAAATTCTTTAACTTATTATGATCACAGTTATTTTCGAACAGAATATGAGAAACACAAATACTTCAACAGCAGAAACCAAATATCTAGTACTCCATAATAATGTGCAAAAATTAGTTATAAACACTGTATATCTAAAGACAAATTAATCATTAAACTATATAAAAAAACATCAAGGGAGGTTTTAATAAGTACAGGAGGAAAAATTCCTCACAAGCACTACAACAGCATTCAATTAAAATTAGTTTAAAATTAATTATTATAATAAAAAAATGAGATTTGGTAAATTATCATTAACAGAATAAATTTGGACAGAAGAGGTTTAAGTGTTTGATAAAGTTGACAAATAATAACAATAATAATTAAGGTTATTTATTTACTGTTATCTGAACATGCAAACAATCCAAAATTTGAATTGAATTAATTATATATGATTAATTATTAGAAATATTTAATATGCCTATGGCAAGACTGGTTAATAGAAAAGACTGAAAAAGAAGGACGGTGTTTATGCCACAGGCAAATTATTAATAAGGTCTATTTTTTTCCTATTATATTAACTCTGAAAATATTATTACATGCATAAAAAACAATTTTAGCAATTTATTACAACCTTTAAAAATGGTAAAATTAAGAAATTTTTTTTTTACTGATTTACACAAATGTCTTTCCATTGCATATTTTTTATGCAAAAATTTAAAGTATACATCTTATTATAACTTAAATTTTAAAATAGGAATGTACTATGAAACATAAAACAGGTGAAACTTTCTTAATTAGGAGGCAACAAATCAGTTCCTAAAATTAAATACCAATGTATTAAGACAAATCCCTTTCAAAAATTTACACAAAATAAAATAAATAATGCAATCTAACAAAACTTAAATATTTAATAGTTTTCAATTCAATTTGCTTTTACAGTACTTATTGATGTTAAACAAACACACAATTACTTTTGTGGATTAAATAACAATTAGAAAAAATGTCAAGGAAATATTGAATGGAAATTTTAATTATGTAATTTTCATACAAAACCATATTTCCTCAACATAATGATCACGTATAACAATCAAACCTAAAAAAAAAAAAAAAAAAAAAAAAAAAAAAAAAACAAAAAAAAAAAAAAAAAAAAATTTGAAAAAAAATTAACATTGATAAAGAAAATTAACTTTTTTGGGGGGTAAAAGCATCTGTCCAGGAAAATGTTCTGTTATATCATAATAATGAAATTTTTTTTAAAGGATTTTAACTGATACATTGTATCTAATACTATTTCACTATCCACTCTGAAACTAGATGGGAAAAAAAAGTAACCTGCTTTTTAGCAAATATGCCCAACTCAATCAATTAAGAGACACAGATGTAACGATGGAAAAAAAAAGAAGGACAAAATGAGTCTTAAAATTTGTACTTTATTATAAGATATTTTAATACCATGCAGGTTAAAATTTCTTTCAAACGCATGGTATAAAATCTTGTAAAAGCCTGGCAGTCTTTCAGTGGTTGGGTACCAGTCATATTGCATTTATCTCTAGCTTTATGTTAACCTATTGGGAAAATTGTTCTGCTTCAAGACGGTTTGTATTTGCACATTTTTTTTTTTTTTTTTTTTTAATTTTAAAATATGAAAGTAAAAATTTTTTTCCAAGATAATTTGACTTATTTTAAAATTTATGCTGGTAAAATGCTATCATTTGCATTCAAAGAAGACTATATCAACATTTTCCACAAATAACTTAAATATATTTTCTTGCTTTTTTTTTTTTAAAGTTTAGTCAAATATTACCCTGAAGAATTTTACCTCCTATTACAGGATATAATATGTCTTTACAGAAAATTCTCAGAATTTTTAAATGTCCAGAAGTAGAACCATTTTCCCCAGTTTAACATGGATCTAGAACAATCCAATAGAGCAGGTATCAAATCACCTTAACACTAATGAAAAATGAAAATAAATACATCATATGATAAAATAAATACACATGGAAAATCTGAGCTTTATCATCACACAATATAAATTAAAGATTGGGAAACAGAGTCTGGTATGATACTTCTGCATGTAATCTGTAGCTGCACCATGTGAATCTACCCATGGGTACACTCTAAGCTCCAGGAACTGATGCTATGATTTTAAGACAGAATAAAAGCACCTGAACTTGGCACATTAAAATGATATAAATGTGGAAAAGGAACATCAAGAGCATAGCTTCACACCATTTATCACACTGTGTATGCGCTCTGTACGTAATTCAACATTTTTTAAAGATGACTGCAACTCTGATTGTCGATTTTTCTGCTTCTAAAAATAAAACAAAAGATAAAATCTATTAAAATTGTCATTAAAAATGTTTAAAAATATAAAAAAGGGATTAATTTTTTAATTTCATTATGTAAGTGGCTTTCAAACTTTGTTAACTAGCCTTAGAACAGTGTTTCCAAAATAGGACATGTCCAGCTAAATATTTCTTAATATCATTTTTTGATATTTAGCAATGTTAGTTAATATTCCCTGATATCCTTATTACTTAGCTATGTTTGTCAATATTTACCTGATATTTCTGAATATATTTTCTTAATGTTAAATAATGATGGTCAATATTTCCCTTGATCAATTCACTACATGGTAATTTTGCCATGCAAACTAATTAATTTACTCCTTTTTGAAGGCTTTTTCTATTTGTTTGATTTGGATTGGAGCGCTATGATCTACTGTTATGCACACAAGAGCTAATCTATTTGTTTAGAAGCTGTATGTTTAAAATTTGTATTACCTGGCATTTTTTCTTATAACAGAAATCTACAGCAGTTAAGTTCTACTTTTCTTGTCTTACAGCTTTCTAAAAAATCCCAATAATTACAATTCGTCATAATACTCATCATTGTGTTACCTCATAAAGGAAGGGGAAAAGAAATAATTTATTTCCTTCTATTCACATTCAGCTAATGCAGACATGCCAACATTCAGGCACTTGTGTCTGGGGCAACAGCGTGGTTTGAAATTTTAAAATGCTAATTACCGATTATACATAAGTACATATCTTATTGGTTTCTAAATTAAAATTAAAATATTTATACAGTAGTAAATTGAAAGAGACAAATTAAAATTTAGCATATAAAAACTTATGAATAGCTCTTTTAGCTTTAATAACTTATTTTTCAGAATAGTGTTTCTTATAGCAACATTGACCCTGATTAAAATATTTCCATTTTTCTATCTATTCTTATTCTAGAGTTTGTCCACTCAAATTTGACCTAAATTCAGTTTGGCTTTTCGGCACAGTACTGAAAACTTTTAACATGCAGCATTACTGTGTTGGAAAGAGTAATATTCAACATTATTTTTCGTAAAACTGTGTTTAATTGCTGAATTGTAATCTTTTAGCTGTTCAAAAGTTTTGTTATTTTCCGAAGCAATCTAAGGAGAATCCGGAGTAGTTGTCATGTCTGCCAATGTTGTATTGTACATTGCGTTGAATGTAGGGAGATATTATTTGATGTTAGAAAATTATATTTATTTTTTTGAATATCAATAGAAATTGCTGAAAATTATTAAATATAATTTATTAAGACATTGAAGGTTATTGTTAAACATTAAAACATGTAAGTTTTGTAAAAACTGGAAAATTTATTAAATTTCCTTTTTTAGAACAATATTTCTCTTATGAGCAATACAAACAACTTATTTAAATACTTAAAAAAAAAAAAAAAAAAAAAAAAAAGAAAGAGCTTTTAATTTTACATCATGTTGGTCAATATTGGCAATGTCCAAAATTTGAAGTCAGATGTTCAGCGATATTGAAAGCATTGGCCAACATTTTATGACATTGATCAATATATTTGTGCTATCTGCAGACACCTCATAATTAGCTAGTAGTTGTGACTAGTAGTTATCTTTTCAATGCACACCAGTAATTTTAAGGTACATTTAAAGAAAAGTTTTTAAATTTAAAGAGATTTGAATTCTGAATTTGTAGAAATTAAATAAATAATAATAAGGGGAAGAAAACTAGCTTTTGAATGTGAAAATCCATTTTAAATTAAAATCAACAACCAGGGAATCAAATTGTGAAGATTTGTCATATGAACATCAACAATAAATGAATAAATTCACCATTAGGGCAGATCCTGGGGGAATCCCCAAAAGCAGGGCACTACGACCAGAGGACTATTGCACTCAAACCTTAAAAGAAAAACACAACCCTAAAAGTGTCTAAGAAAATAAGCCACAAGTTGAGGCAAACCTCATCAGACAATTGATAGGAATATCCTGGAGCTCCTAAGGTTCAAAAAGCTGGCAACCAAGGTGCTCAAACCTATGTGCTGAGAAAAATTCGGAATTGCACAAAATGTGGCAAGTGGTCTGTCTACCCTCTTAAAGTTAGCAGCCATGACACAAGGGATCAGAACTGATACCCATAATTTATTTAGATGCCTTCTGAGTGCCCAGTGACCAGTAAAAAGACTAACTGACTTTCTCAGGCTATTCCTGTGAAGCAACAAAAGATCTTTATGGTGAAAACTGGGGCAGTCACAATTGAACTTTTTGACTTGTCTATGACCCTCCTCACTATGACAGTTAGCATACTAAGTATGCCTGAAATAAAAAAGAGTTTTTAATAGACCAAACGATAATATGAAGGATGGATTCAAGTCCAGTAAAAGAAAGCCTGAACACCTGTTAAGCTAATTCATCAGCTAGCTCATTATCCTATATACCCAGTAAAGATTGACCTTCTTACATGAAGTAAGGTTACAAAGAGTCTCAAAGGTCGAGCAGAGCTGACACTGCACTTTAACAAAGCTTGAAGGGCAACTTGACCGTCAGAACAGATGACGATGGTTTGCAAACTCCTATCAAGGCAAGTCCTACAACACATTTAGATTGCAAAGACTTCATGCTAGTTTGGAAAAAAGTAGCATATTTACCAAGTGGAAAGAAGAGTTTGGTGCCAGCTTTTGGGAAACACACACCAGCACAAACCTGATGATTAAGTTTAGAAAATAAAGTAAACCATCAGTAAACCAAATCCTGCAGCTGACCTTAAGACCACTAAGATTCTTAAGCCAATCTTCCTGAGAGGTAATATGAAGATTATAAGCTTTGCAAAAAGTAAACCTAGTCTTTGAAACATCATTAGGCACAGTAAAGGATGCTATACTGATTATGGACAAGTCAATAAGTCCCCAAGATACAGAAAGTAATCTTTCTAAAGACCCAGACTCTTAAAGCACATACAGATTATAGGTTTAGCTTCAATCTGTACATTCAAAGGAAGCATGCACAATGAAAGTTCAAGGACAGCAAGCAGTAGGGGTTGTTTTAATACAACCCATAAGTGCAATGCAGATAATTCTCTGCAGCTTATTATGATTAGATTTAACATAGTCAAGTCTGGTCCTAGACCATTAGATAAAAGAGCTGTAGGTGATAATGGGACAGATAACCATGTGATAATACCAATAAAAAGCCTTAGGAGTAAGAACATGAACAATACAAAGGGTAAACAAATGTAGAAAGTTGGTTGGTCAGTTTGGACTGCTACAGTTTACTGTTTTGCTAAATGAAGGCTAGTGAGACTGGGACCTACTGCTTACAACCGATTCTGAACAGCTATGAATATTCATACTAACAGTGGGATTTGAATTCATGAAATCCAGTACTGAAGAGCAGCACCTTTTCCATTTGTTACTGAAAGTTCAGGAAACACTGCCAAAGAACTATTAAGATTTTTCAAGGGACCTTAACCCACTTTTAGAAAAATATATTCTAAAGTAATATTTAACACTTTGAAGGGTTGAACTTTGATACATTATACATCCCTTTTAACTATCCCCAAATGCATTTTGACTAGTTTTATCATGATGTCTGTATATCTAACACAACTCAAAGACGATTAGCCTTAGAATGTTGAAATTATATGTAGGACTGTCATAAAACAAATAGTCAAGTACCCTTTTTCTGACTGTAATCTCTCCTCTATAAAACAAAAAATTTCAATATAACAGATATTAAAGCTTTTTGTTACTGATTACAACAGAAAGATATATACATGCATAATAGAGTTATAACAATCCTTTTAAAGTTCATTTCTGTTACAAAGATGAAATTGTAATTGCAAAAAACTTCATCTTATAATGAAATACTTATATAATAAAAAATCAAGATAATATAATGGATATTAATCTTGCTGGTTACTGCCAGATGACAGTACTTGAATACTACACATACACAGTTACTTTGAGAAAGGAAATTAATTTTGAATCTTAGAGAGAATGTGCAAATAATAATTTTAATGATGTACTACAGAATGAAATATATATATATATGTAATATTAAAATCCCTTATTAAGTATTTTAATATTAATTTAAGAACTTTTGTTCATAAAGTGAGTTCGGAGTTTGCGCGATAATTCTGATTTTCCCTCCAGACACGCTATAGACTTAGTACAGCCTCTGTCTGGACTACTTTAGCCAATAGTTAGCGAGTTCTCTTTAAACATGGGTATTTTGTATCACGTGATCAATTATGCTTAGGGATTATTCGTAATCTTTTAGTTTAGGAATCCCTACTTAAAAAGTATGTGCGGGACCAGATGATCTGTGCGCACGAAGCTGTAAAGCTGTTTATCTGTTGTATGGATTTCATGTTTATTACCAGAAATAAACTGTATTGTAATTTTGAATGAGCCTCGTCAATATATTATCCCCCCCAATAACATTATTCGTAATCCTTTTTTACATATATATAGCTCAACAGCTGTACAAAAAAGTATTGTGGTAGTTATTTTCTTGCCTTTATATAATGATTATTTCTTAAATATAATATATACATTTTTTTTTCATTTTAGCTTGTGGGTAGTTAATCCAATATTTTTGAATGCTCTTAGAACAAAACCAATTTTAAATTGTAAATGTGAATTTAAACAAACAAACAATTTTCTCATAAATTTCACAATTCTCAGTATATGTATGAGTAATTAAAAAAACAAACATATTTATTGTTGAGTTAATTAAAATTACATACCCCTGACAAATCTCTCAACTGTAGTAGTCTGGCTTCTAGCTGAGAACGTTTCAGTCGTAACTCTAGGCTTTTCTTTAAAAGTTTTCTTTTTTCATCTTCTTTTGCTATATTAAATGTAAATATACAATAAATAGGAGAAAAAAGATATAGATATACAAGTGCAAATTTAGAGCATTGTATTAAATGCAAAATCTACCATAGTTTTATAAACAAGATCAAAGCAACAAAAAGATATTTTAACTTTTCACAGTAGAAATATCACAGAAATACCTTTCACGACAATTATTTTATTTCAATTCATTAAAATAAGCAATAGATTTTAAAAATTTGGGAAAGTATTAAGAATTTTTTTTTTAAATTTTTATGAGCATCAATTTTAGGTATGAAACAAATATTGATTTTGTCAGATACCATATTTAAAATTTTGAGCTCCTTACAAAATACAAATATCCAATACAAATAATAATAATAATAGCTTAAAAATAGGCTTATAACCAATATAAAACAAGCTTATTTTTTAAATAAGTCACTTTAAAAATAACATGCTACAAACACATTTTATACATTTTTATATTTTACACCTTCTCTTGAATGTAGAGGTGGAGGAGAATAACATTTGTTCTTCTCCAATGCAAAGGGTATGTGCCATTATACAGTATTCATCTATATAATATTATGAGAATGTTGACTATTTTATTATGGGAGTGCCATAGTCTGTACTCTATTTAATGCAGTCAAAATTTTTTGCAAACAGACTTGTCTCATTGATTCCCAGCAGGAAATCAAGGGCGAAGATTTTTGAAACTCATTTAAGAAGAGCTTTTTATGTTTTCTGAGCTGGGTACTCATTTCTCAGAAATATATCTGCCGAGGTGAAGATTTATAATAGATATGTGATCACCATCTTCTACTGGGTTAGTTTCAGAGAATTCTGAAATTATAAATCACAGCAAGAATATATTCCTCTCTATTTTTAGCCCTTTACACATGTATATCCTCTCACCAATGGTAGATCTTTGTGATCAATTGCCCCTCCATTTTATCTATTTTTCAAACATGATATTTATATATTTTGATAATCTGTTTTTAAGAATTTTTACTCATAGATATATAAGTTTTGGGCATAGATATCTCGATAGGCTCCAAAATTTTTTTAATTTCAAGATTTTTATTAATAGCCTACTGGAGTTAAAAATTGAGTTTTTATAAACTACTTATGTATTCTCGAATTTAAATACTTTTTTTTTTAAATCTTTATAAAAAGCTTGTAATAAAGATTTTTTTTATGTACCTTTAGTATGTACCATTTCTGAAATCTAAAAATGATCTATCTAAAGAAATTTATCTTTATCTCAGTATAAAATGAAAAGTTAGTTTTACCTATTTTTAACATTTTAAACACAAAAAAGGTGAAAAGAAAAAGAAATTAAAAATAAATATTATGTAATACATTTGAACTCACTATTATATATATATATATATATATATATATATATATATATATATATATATATATATATATATATATATATATATATATACATATATATATATAATAATGCAGTAGTTGAATATATAATTTAATTTTTGAAGTTGCAGACACTTACAATATCTTGGTAATAAAATAATGAATAGACTTTATAAACAAATAAGATATACAGTGACTTGTTTGTGATTTGAAATTTATGAATATAATGATGTAAGCATTAACCTCTGTACAATGTATGAAAAGAAAGAAAATATAGAGTAATAACTACAAGATTACTAAATTCTTCAGTTTAGGTAGTCACAAGGCTTAACAAAACAAATCAAACAATTTTTGGCTATCCTGTGCCTAATTGTGATTTCTACATAGACTGTGATTACATCAAAATAATAAAAACAGGGAACCCTAAACAAATTATGAAAATGAGTTTGAGTTACCTGCTTTGAGAACTTCATAACTCTGTACAACAGTTAAAGAAACTGTTCTTGTAGACTGACAATCACTGCACTGCCATGGACCTGGAGGCCTTGACACCAGTGGAGGTTGCATACAACCAAGATGTTGCTGTTTTGCACATGTATCACATTTGACAAGATCACCTGGCTGTGTACAAACCATACACAACCCAGATAACATTTGTTCCACATTCTGCAAAGAGGCATCAACATATACATATAAATAAATTATACTTTCATATATATA
Source organism: Pardosa pseudoannulata (assembly GCA_032207245.1). NCBI lineage: Eukaryota > Metazoa > Arthropoda > Arachnida > Araneae > Lycosidae > Pardosa > Pardosa pseudoannulata. The sequence goes on along the minus strand of CM063511.1, from coordinate 55,114,463 downwards.
TATATATATATATATATATATATATATATATATATACACACACATGTAATATATCAAAAATTATAGTCCTTAAAGTTCAAAATTCTCCCCATCCACATTCTAGTTTTCATAATCTTAGCTTTCCCAGCCACCAAAGCCACCATAAGTCAAAGATATTTATCATTGAGATTGGTATTATTTCCACACTTCACAAAACATAAGATTGAATTAAAACTTGCAATGTGTGACCCCTTCTTTCTCTTCTTCAACCCAGCTGTCTATTCTCCCTTGAAAAAATGATCTTAATAATTTTAATGCTGTTATTTTTGTAGTTTTACTAATAATATTTTAGCAAGTCACACAATATAAGTTTTACAGTCATTAACACATTGTATACATTTTCCCCCATAAGAAATGACATTTTCTCATATGCATACATTTCAAAATGCATACACATAATACTGGATATAGTAATTTGCAGATATAATAAAAAATTTGACAAAATTTCCGGATATAAAATTTACCCAGAACAATTCATGAATCTAAATCAGAACTTTGATTTAGCTCATATTGAAAACAGGACTTTTTTTTTTTTTTAATTGTTAAATTTAAGGTTTTAGATGAAGAGAACACCATTACCAGAATAAATATTACATATCAAATAAAAAATTATTATTTGAGAGTAAAATAATTTAGAAGTAAAATCTAAGTCCTTGAAATAAAAATACTAACCTTCCCTTCATCTGAAGATGATGTTTGTCGATGAACCCCATTCACTAAAGTTGGTGACTCATTTTGAGGAGATGAACTAGATACACTCGCAGAATTAATTATTGCAGTGTTATCTGGAGGAGATAATGGTTCTGTTTTAGGACTATCTGATGTAGCACAAATGCCATTTGTGGGGCAAATGACAGGTTTAGATTCTAGACGAGGTCGACCTAAAAAAAATATATATATATATATAGATGGTAAAAATTCATGATTGACTATTCATTTTATCTCTTTTTTGACTAAAAAATGGTAAACTTTCATTAATAATACATTAGCTTTTAGATTATTTAAAAAAAATATTAAATGATTTTTAAAAAATAACAAAATATACTTTGTAGAAATAAAGCCTTTAGGGGAAAAAATTACATTTAAATTTTCATAGCTAGAAAAAAAAAATTATAACTTAAGTTTTTTATTATTTATTACAAAATAGTGACAAGATTATATATATATATATATATATATATAAGTGTGTGTTATACTTACATACATGTTTTTCATGTACACATAAACACGTCATAAAATGGATAAGCAACACTATATGTAATCTCATTTACCTCGATATATATATTTGCAACTACAGTTAATTTTTTATTTTACACCTAAGTTTTTACCAGATTTAAATTTTCCTAGTAAATATTGGAGTATATATCATTTATGCTCTAGTACTTATCAGACGAATTTAAACTAATTTTATAAATAACTTGGAAAAAAAAATATTGATAAAAGAATTATAACATATCCTTATACTTTTCTTTTACAAAATTTCATACTTTGTATGACAACAAAAATCGAAAACAGTATGACATATCAGTAATTTATAAAATGTTTTACATTACCAAATTAATTCTTCTAACTCTTAGGGCTGGTCTCACCAAAGTCATTTAACAGTTAACTGCAATTAATCCAATCCATGGTGGACGCAAATCTGCGTTAAACGACTTTGGTGAGACCAGCCCTGAAATGTTTAAAGCTTGTTCAAAACTTCATTCCCATTTATAGTCATGCTTGTACCTAAAGTAATGCTAAATATATCAACTTCTGTGAACAATTCTAATGTGAAGAAATGTTTTTACTCTTTTTATGGTTGAAAACTATCTTTCAACACTTGTAGTGCTAATGTACACAAACTTCAATAAGTTTAAAAAAGTTTTCTGATGCATATATTGAAAATGCTTTAGTGAAAGACCAAGCATCCTCCCCAGACCTATCTTATAAATATGTCCTTGCTTGATACAATTAAATATAAATTACTGTATTCATTTGACATTCATTCTTGAGACAGGAAAAAAAAAGTAGTCTGTTACATTAAAATTATAATAAAAATAATAATTAAAATAATTTTACAAACCTCTGGGCCTCTTTTGTGGAGGAGCTGCTGCTTGAGCTGCAGCTGCATTTTTCCATTTTTCTTCCAGGGCTGCATTTGAAAACTGCGGGTTAGCTGTAGATCGACGTTTACGTTCCAGTTTTTTATTTTTTATATCGGATAATGAATCTCTAGAGACAAGACCTAAGGCAGCAAGGAATTCTTTTTTCTATAATAAATAAATAAAACCATCTCAAATTACAAGTTGTCAAAACAATATTTTTAAAGCCTACTTTCATTTATTATTAAATATATCTAATATTGTTATATAATGATGAAATTTTACACACATAAAAACTAGAAAAGAAAGTACCAGCTGTTAAATGTTTCAAAGACAACAGAGCATTTTATAAAAATTATAAAAAGAGTTTGAAGATGATTTTTAATCTTAAGGCTTTATCTTTTAATCTGAACTTTTGAATTTTAGTCTCTTTGACATAATGTCTATTATGAATGTCTACAATATTGATATAAATAAATAAAATGTACTCTCTCTTGAAGCTCTACATTTAGTTATGAATAAAAAAGAAAGAAAAATACTAAGACCTAATAATTAACTTTTAGATTTACAAATTTTTATTGGATTGGATAGAAGGAAACTGTTTCATTACACCTACTAAAAGACAAACTTATTCTCACACAAAGCATTTATTAGAATTTATATTTTAGTACTAATAAAACTACAATTCTTGACTCAATTGAAGACATAGTTAAAAACATTTTGATGACCCATCTTCAAACAAATATATTAATACTTATTTCCAGATCCAATTTTCAATTTATAAATATATATAAATCAAGAAATCAAAAAATTATCATTATTTAAAGTAAAAGAACAGGATTCTCAATTACCCTGATTTTTAATGACAAACTATCCAAAATTTTCTTTATTATCTAAAATGCACTTAACTTTTTTGGAATAAAATTTTTAATGGCATCCACCATGCCCATCCAACTTTCACTTTTAAGACTTTTTCAATTCAATTAGGGATTAAAAAATGTAACAACCATGACAGTTGGTATACTCATATAGGCAATACAATTTAAAATGGTTAATAGACAATACACCATGAATTGATTAATAAATAACAAAAAACATTAAAAGCTCAAAATCTTAATTCAATAATTAAGACTGTTGAACTATCAGAAATAATCTGTATTCAACATTTTAACATAATTTTGAAATAGTCTTTTTAGATTTACTTCCACATAAATAAGACTGACAGATATACATTTCTCTACAGAAACAATATGCTACAGTAACCTTAATTTACAGTAACACAGTGTAATTTAAAATCATACAAATTTGCTTGAAAAATTCCATTTACTTCCCTGGTTTATTTTTTATGAGTCAAAAAATTGTACAAGCTTTAATAGCTTCTTATTCGTGCTATTTTTCCTTTAATTTTTTTTTATTCCATTTTATAATTTTTTTTTTTTTAAATAACTGTTTCAATCTTTTTCAGTCTGGTCTTTGTTCAGCCCTTTCAAGATGGCATTCATAAGCTCTCAAGAATTTCTGATATAAGTTATTTTTTTCTGTTATGGGCACTCTCTTGTATAAATCAACAGTATCCGATTGATATTTTAGTAAATTGGCAATTTATTATCAGTTCAATTCTTTTTATTAATATGCTGGTACCATTTTGGCATGAACTTTATTTTAAAGTTGCTTTAATTTTGACACAAGAGAACTTGGTTTTATTTAAAAATAAATAAATAATTATTCCCCACTTTGACTACTTGAACTTCAGTCACTTTTCCTAACTATTTAATCCTTCTTTTTCAAGGTTTGTAGGAATTCCGAAGAAATATAAATAATATTAAGACTACTGGGAATTTTCCTTAATCTATTCTGGGAGGTCTGGTCACTTTTGCTTTATATTCATCAAACTAGTATTACCATATTATTAAAAGATGACAAAAATAGTACAAGGGACAGACAGGGGACAAACACGATTCTAGATATCATTATTGACAACCCAAAATGCTTTGCTGAAAATCCAAATCAAGATATGCTTTAGGAAACTACCACTGATTAAAACTGAGAAGGCAGGGTACAGAGTAGATGATGGTAATAAAAAAGGACACTTTTCTGGAACAGACAAATTCCTTATCGCCAAGATTAGATCATGCCTGGATCATAAGAGGATATGGAGAGCAGTTTTAGAGTAATTAGATATCTCGTACAAAGCAAGAAAGATGAGTTCTCTTGTAGCCTGCTCCTAGTCCCTAGCTCCTGATCCCAATGCCCTATAGTTTACAGGGGGTGAGAAGAAGGGAGAAAAATGGGGCAATCTGGTCATTATTTTTATGTAAGATAGTTTATATGAATATTAACTTATTAAATCTTATATGTTAAATAAATATATAATTTTTAATGTAATTTTCCAGGTCATCTTTGTTTAAAATGTTCTAAGCATATTTGCTAGCTTATTATATATTTTTAATTTTCTCTCTGCTATGTATTCTTAATTTTCTTATTATATAATCTTAGTTTAAGATCTTTATCAAAGGTTGCGGGTATACAAAGTAAAGGAAGAATCTCTCCAGTTTGGGTTGGTTTTGTTGAGAGAAATCTTAAAGGATCTGGGAGTCAACCGATGTCAATCTACTAGTCCAAATTGATTTGATTTGGAGTGCTATGGTCTACTTTTTGCAACATGAGAGCTAATGAGGGAACTACAGCTTAAAGCCGATTCTGAACGGCTACGAGCATCCATATCATTGTGAGATTCGAACCCATGAACTTCAGTACCGAAGGTCAGCACCCTAACCAATTGGCCATCGTTTGGCACTACTCCAGATTGAGGAAACTGATAGAGACAGCCTTGGCCTGTGACAGGCTGTAGTACTGACAAAGAAGAATTTATTAAGATTAACTTTTATGAACAATTTAAATAGAGACAAATGTAAATCTTTTGTTGAGTAAAAATCTTTTTAACAAAGAAACACTATAAATGGTAAAACATGATTTTTATTTCAGGTGTGACTTGGAATTTTTAAATAAAAATGTCAATATTTGGCTTTAACAAACTTTACCAGAAGAAAGATGGTATCCAAGTTATAGGCTGGTTGGTTGATTGAAGTTTAATGGCACTAAATTCTCTTGGGACAAACTGCGCCAAACAAGATGTGGCAGGAAATGATATTTTAAAGTAAGAAACTAATCTTAAACCATTTTTAATAAGTCTTTTTTTTCTTTTACAGAAAAATATTAGACTTTAATTTGTTTCATTACAATAAATACAGTCAATAAATGCTTACCTTTTGATCAATCTTGTTATTTATCTTATCAGGGGAATGGGAAGGTGGATATTTTTCACTAGAAGTTAGAGCTGTGTTTCCTGAGGTTTGTTCATTGGTATTAGAATTACACTGAATTGAAGGTGAAGAACTAGTAACTGTAACTGATACAGTGCTGTTGACCATTTGTGATTTTTGGCAATTCTGAAATCATACAATATAATTAGAACATACAATGGTTAATTAAATATTACAATAAGCAACGATATAATACACAATATACACAGTAAGAAAATATATATGGAAGTGATGTGAAAACTATGAAGAAAATTCAAATATTCAAAATGTAAAAATGGAACAAAAGAATTGAATATATTCAGATTTAAACTGTGTGTAATTTGATAGAAAACTAATTCTTTTAACAGCAATTATTGTTGAATAAATACTTATGTAAACTGAATCAGAAATCTTTGTATGTATATAAACAGAAATTGCAAAGAGGCTTGTAACAAGAAAGAAACTTTTCTAACTTTGGAAAAGCAGTCTACTTTGTTTTATTTTACTTGTGTAATTCAAGTGTTGGTTAGGTCTTATTTACATGCCAATACATATTTTGATAGCCTAATAAAACTGTATTAAAAAATAATTTTAAATTATACTTTAACAGAAATTGATTGGGATAAAAACATGACAAATAATTAACTCATTGTTAACATAACTTTATATCTTTTAGTACAGTAATTATCTTTGTGGATAATATAAATAACAATAACTGATAGGGTTGTCTTGGAATTTCAAATACACTTTACACCAGGATTTAAAAAAAAAAAAAAAAAAAAAAAAAAAAAAAAAAAAAAAAAAAAACCATAGAAAATTGCAAGAGAGTTCACATGATTAGAATTTAATAAAAAATGGGCCCTGTTAAAAAGATAGTATTTTAAGTAGTAATTCTTCTTTTTAAGTACAGTTACCATAGTTATATTAAACACAAAAATAGTCACTACTTTTACATTAAAAATTTTTGACAATATGCTGCTTTATAATACATTTAACATGCTGTTATGCAATTTTTTTTCTTTTAACATTTATATTCATATTTGTGCAACTGTACTTATCAAAGAACAACTTCCCATTAAAGAAATGCATGTTAAAAATGTTTCACAAGAAACATAATTTAAAATTTCTCTAGTAGAATATATGATACTACTACAACCTAAATTTCATTAGTACTATGCCAGATGCTACAACTTACATTAGAGATAATCATATCCTTTCAAAAAAGAATCTAGTATTAGGAATAAGAAATCTATGGAAAAAAGTAGCTAAAAGAAATCTACGAAAAATTTTAGAGGTATTATATGTCAAGAGGTATACAAAAACAAGTATGAGTGAATTACAATTTAGAGAGGGGGTGGGGAAGAAAAACTAATTATACAAATAATAAAAGGTTTATAAAATACTTTAAAAGTATGAAAGTGTACTAAACACATTTAAAAGCATGGGACAATTGCCTGTTAAGCATTTGTCCATATAACGCTGCAGATATTGTTGGTTAATTATAGAGGCATCATATACGCAGTCAACATTACTCCCTAGGAAAACAAACCAATAAAGTAGGTCCTCATAATTTAGAAACAGGGCTTGCCACCTTCAGAGGTATCGTTTGAGAACTTGGAGGACATTGTAATCATAAACCTATATTATATCTCCCAGAAGCCGTTAATGAACCCAGGGTATCTTTGGTGGCTTGAGCCTCAATCTCACAATTCTCCAGTTATCAGACTGATGTCTTTGTCAATTGAGCTACCGAAGCTCATAGCCTTCAAAATGATTTTTGTCTTTTTCAGAATATTTTTGCCATAGTTTACCAAGTTTCAACAGCTGTTTTCAGATTCAGGGTCTAGCAGAATGTGCCATAGCAATTGCATGATTATTTGTGAGTAAAAGAAAACAAGTACTTTCTGTATTAGTGACCTCTTACTGTCATTAAACAAAAATCCTATTACTTACATTACTTACAAGTGGTCCAGGTGTGCGAGGTGATGATGGTGGTGGATATTGAGGCACTCTGATCGGTGGTACCAGGTTCAGTAATACGCCAGTCTGAGGTCCATCAACACTACGGTTGGACGGAGATGGCACCACCAAGACTGGATGCATTTTAGGGTGGTCAGCAGCTGCTTTAGAAGAAAGTAGGGCATTAGCTGTGGAACAGTTAGGTAAAACCACAGCACCCATAGGACCTTTAAAAGTGATAGTGGCTGTTGGGGTGGAAATGTTATTCAGTGATGGAGGCACTGTTGGGCGTACTGTATTTACACAATTGGCAACTGGCTTGGTAACCATACTCTAGAGAAAAAAAAGGGGCAAAATCAGTTTTATCAAATAAAATTATAATTAAACTAGATCTTAAAATTAAATTTTAATGACTCCTTAATGTATTTTTTAATATCATTGCATATTAAATAACATATCAGAACAAAAATGTATCAATATATGTAAAATATTTGAAAGAAATCAATAATTCACATTACATTTAAAAGTGAAATATCAAAAACTTTTTACTTTCTACTAACCGTTGTTTGAATCTTATGATTTGATACTGGACACTTCTGTGTACAGCACACCATTCTAATTTCTTGATTAGATGTTGGAGGAGTGGATGAAGCAGTTGATGCCGGAAATCCTAAGGCATTTGTAGGGTCAGGTTGGCTGATTTTTTTTCTTATATCATTTAAAATTTGTTGCTGTAATTAAAAAAATAGTTAATTACACATACTTACAAACTTTAGGAATATTAAGAAAGTTAAATTTAAAAAATAAATAAAAAGAAATTAAAAAAATTAGCACAAATTTTACTGTGCAAACAAGCAAAGAGAGAGAAAAAAAGGAAGAAATAAATGTTACTTCTGGCCTTTTGTATTACTGGAATAAAATTTAAATATTTGTCGGTTTAAAAATTATAAGTGACAAACATCATATAGTCTTCTATTTAGTTACTCATTCTTTTTTTTTTTTTTTCAGTATAGTGGAATCTTGACTTTACGAGTGTTTCAAATTATACGAATTCTTTGCAGAGTGATTTTTATTTATTTATTTTTTGCCTTAAATTATAAACTACAATCTCAGATACAAGTATGAAAAGTGCTGAAAAAGTCAAAAACCAGTGAAGAAAAATTATGTGATAGGGAAATTGTAAGATTTTTTTTTTTTTTTTTTTTTTTTTTTATAGTGTAGCTTAAATATGCAATTTAAAAAAAATTATTTAAATTATAGCTTCACAAGCTTCAAGAGCTTTATTATTATTGTATAAATATATTCTTAATAAATGTACTTCCTTTATGTTAAAGATTAAACAAAAAAAAATTAGGGTGATTTTTGGAAAAACAGCATGAATAAAAATTTAACCTATTTTATTCTACTGCTCCATTTTAAGAACAGCTAAAAAAAATATGCTAATTTTTTATGAGTAAATTTTATTTCCTATATCCCAGTGTCCTATTAGAGGAAAAATCACATTATCTATATAAAGAACAAAATAAAAATTAGACTAAATAGAGCAACTTAAAATTTTGTTGTATTTAGTCTATTTAGGTTTAATATAACTCAGGAAATATAATTATTCTAAAATTAATCAAAGTAAAAAAATTAGTATAAAAAGGTTTAAAGAAAAAAGTAGATTTGAGAGCACCTTCAATACTGTCTGGATCTTCAAAGAAAATTGTGCACATTCCAGTGTGGAGTGTTTTTATACCCTATTAGTTAATTACAAGCAAATTTTTCTTCTTTAAAAACGCGTTTAAAGATAAACTCCGTTTTCTTCTTATTTTTTTTCTGAAGGGGATTAGAGCTCCTTGGATTGGATTAACGGTATTTAAACTTATTTCAATGGTCAAAAGTCATCTGATATGTACCAATTTCGCCAAGGAATGAATTAAATTCATAAATCGAAACACTACTGTATTTTAGTCACTTTTTAATATTATAGGAGTAATCTATTTTTTTGTTGCATAATATGCTAGTGAATTACACTTCACCTAGAAAACAATTACAGTAGACTCCCTCTAATCCGGCCTAAATGCGACCGGAGTTGAATGATTAAGCGATGGTTAAAAATGGACGGCTAAGCGAAATTTCGGGTAAAGCGGAGAATGCAAAACAAAGAAAATAAATATATAATCAAAAGATTTAATTGATGGAAATGCGCATTTATAAAGTAAACTAAGAATTTATTAAATGTGCCAATTTATTACCAAAAGTTTATCATACCACTACTAGAGATGTTTAAAAAAATATAACATCAATGGAAAAAGCAAATGTCGTTTCTCATGGCATAAAGCCATTTCCAATGCTTAAAATATATAATTACGGAATTATAAATTTTTGTACTTTATTTATTTATTTTTAAAAATTTTTGTGTGTAAATTAATTACAGCCGGTTAAATCAGAGATCTGATTAAGAGAGAGAGTCTGCTGTATTCTTATATTTAAATAAATGTGTACGTATACATACACCATAAATATATCAAAACATGCTAAGTTTGCTACTTAAGTGGCATTACATATATTGCTACATAAATATTATCTCTCTTTAAAATAAAATTAGCTTTATGAGAATTGAGTATTATTTATAAAAGAATCTATTTTGCAGTTATTTAAATCTTTACTGCAATGGATTAAAGGATAAAAAGAGGCAAACTGCGCCAAAGTCGAACGAACTCTTTCCCTTTTATTTTTTCCCTCGGCAGTTCTTCTCCACACTTTCTCTCACCCTCATCCCACATCCTCTAAAAACCTCTTGATAACGAAAGCGCAATTATATTAACAATCAGCCAAAACCATGTGACGTTTATTTTTGCTCTCCAATAAATCTAAGGAAAACTTAACTCAAATTTAAATTGGAAAGAAATATATATATTTCATCGAGATCATGGAATGCGCGCGCAAGCGCTTTTTGTCGCAAAGTTTCCTCTCCGGACCAAAGAGAACTTGAAAAGACTACAAATTCTCATCCCATTCACCTGCCAGCATCTCGTAGGCGATCGGAACATGCACTGCGCGTGCGCCAACTATTGATTTTTCTTGCACTAACATTTCTAAATTGCTCACCCCGCTAGCTACTTCGAAGTAAAAGTTGCAGCTATTTATCCGAAAAGACTTTTTCAAAGCGTCCTCTCTTTTCTCTCGCTTTTAACATCGGTCGGCATACTTTCGAAAGCATATGCTGAGTGCTGTTTATGGTTTTTAAAGTTGAAATATTTGATATATTTAGTTAACATTAAACACGTGAACAATACTCTACAGATGGCTAATAAAATATATAATTTATCTTTATTTTTATACTTTCATTACTTCAAAGAATCAAAAGTAAACAAATTTCGTCACAGACGATTAAACTGACTTAAATATATGGCGCACATACATAGTAATTTTTTAATGCTTTTAGATAAATAATATTTTTTATCCACCTAAAGCGTGCTGGTAAATATATTTAACAAAAAATTCAACAATATATATATTTTTTTCCTTTTCAAAGAATTATTTATTGAAGTTGATTACATTTTCACTATAACACCGAACGATGCTGTTTTCTAACGGTAAGGGAGGGTGAAAACTAGTAAGAAAATAATTTTGTTTCAGTTATAAGGGATTCAGCTTCAATTTACAAAATAGTTATGCTCATAAAAAGTGACGATGACACTCCAATTAACTATATGATAAATAATTATTACAGGATACAATTTTCCAAAACTCTTATCAAAAATAGCAAACAACACACACACACACACATAAATAAGTATGATATAAAATGTGAACTACTGCTTACTTGATGTTCTTTTATCAGTAATAGTATAATAATAATAATAATAATAATAAACAAAAAATATTGTGCAGAGGAATTTTAAGAAAATAAAAGTACTTTACTTAACCTTTAACTCTTAACATCATATTTGAGGATATTTTAAAGAAATACTTTGTTGAAATTTTATTTTTTCTTGAAACGATTTTTTTCTTTTTGGTGAAAGTAGATCGCAATCCTATAAATAATCTCCCAAATTTCCCATATGTATTGTAATTTCATTTTGTGTGTTGGATCGGAATTTTATAATTTTTCACGGCTTGAACACGAATTTACTTCTTCAACAGGTACATTTTCTGAAATCATGACGAATAACTATATTCCTCTTATAAAACTTCACTTTAATGTGTTGTGCCTACGAATGACATCAATATATCTCTTATCATGAATTATATATATATAATTTATATAGCATATTAAGTATTATAATTTTGTCAGTCAGAATGGTTTTTTAAGCCTTGAATACGAATTTACTTTTTCAACAGGTACCTTAACCATGATGAAGATAAGGTTGTTTCTTTAAAATTTTACAGTACTGTATCTACATATGACAAAATAAATATCACGATTTTTTTCCTTTTTCTATGAATGACACCTTATGATGTTTAAAAGTGACAGTTCATCACTAATGAATACAAACTATTACATTCAAAATTACTTAAATTTCATATCTGTTTTATTCTCAGAATTTCCCATCTTAGTTAAGATATTCATCAATATATATTCAACAAAAATGATCCGGGCATTTGGGTTAAGCTTATTAACACCTCCCCTGATTTTCCACAGACATACAAGAAAACGGGGCGCACAAGGAAAACACATCCGCAGTTTTAGAGGAGATCAATTGACACTTCATTTTACAGACGCTTGTGAGTGCATTGACCATATTAAGAATGTCAAAGGTTATACACTCAAGTTACGAAACAATAAACTATTTAACTTATGACACTCTAGTTGGTACCATATTGCAGTCGAGATATGTTACAGGCGACTTCTGAGTCATAATGACGTCAGAAGTCGCCAGTGATGGGAATTTGGTACCATAAATTCTCATCTCATTCACTCTAATCTCTGGCATCATGACGCAGAAGTTGCCTGTGACATATCTCGACTACAGTATGGTAAAGCAAATTTCAGATTATTTTACAATTATGGTGTAAAAGTGTGAAAAATATCAACAACATTAAACATTCATCCACAAATTTTTTTAATAATATTAACTTCACCCACAAGAGCTAATGTGAAATATTCTCTTCTTTCTTCAGTTTTATTAAATGTGATGAAAATGCGTACAGCTAACAATCAAAAGTTATTTCTTCAGTTTATAATCGTTTTATGCAAGCAAAATATATGAAATATTCAGACATGTAAATTTAAATATAACTGTGCGAACATTATACGTAGTATATAGCAGAATGGCAACAACTCCGGACATAGAGGAAATTTCTAAATTTTGAATTTAAACAATAGTAACATATCATACACCAGGGGTTCCCAACCCTATAACCCGGGGCACCTTGACACTAGAGGGCACATGTGTAAAACTTTACGGTTTTACATATGCGCCCGCTGTCGTTCGAATCACGTTAAAAATATTTCAGTTTTGAATGTATTTTTTAACATCATTTACAGAAATATAAGTGAATTTGTTAGCAGGAAATTATTTGTTTTATATATTTATCATTTTAACTACGTTTACCAGACGTCCCGCTTTTGTAATGCATTTCATGCTAAATTTTAAAGCAAAGAACCCGTACATTTTTTTCTACATTACATACTAATTATTTCTTGTACTGACTGTGTGGCCTAGGTGAGGTTGGTGTGTCAATACACTCACTAATTATCTATTTTGCATAAGAATACAATCAACAATATTTATACCTTAAAATTCTGATTCTTAAATATTTTTCATATACATCATGTGTATTATTTCATATCACATTGTACACCGGACACGTACTAGTACGTTTTCTGACGATTGATACTTGAGCGCGGGACACGTACTAGTACGGGTTAGTGTAACAACATGGTTTGTTTGTGGATACAAAAAATAACGGTATATATAGGAAAACGAAGCCGAATGTCTACTACATAGATTCTGGAAAAATTTGGGTGTTCACTACTAAAGGTTTAATTTAAAATGAATTAATTGTAATTAAACGAAAGTTAAAATAAGCTGCAATAAATAAATTGGTATTAATTTTTATGGGCTATTTACTTAAAATAAGATGGTCTTCTTGCTTATTGTCAACATTTAAAGCACCTAACAAGGCATAATTGAAAAATGTTTTTCATTCAAACTAAAAGGCAATCATTTCAACAAATAAATATCAAAATATTTTATTTACACCTTATTTTTATGTTTCTATTAAAAAATTGTATATTTTTATTTTATAGTTGCATACAGTTATGTCATTTGGAGGTTTAGGGTAAGGTGTTTGCGATGAGAAGGGGTCCATGGGAAAAATGTTTCGTAATCATTGATCTACGCATAAACGAGGTGCCAAAAGTAAGCGCCTTTTTTCTTGCATGACTTTTTGGAGATAAGTGACCATTTACGAAACTCCTAAAACCTTATGACCGTTTGGATGGTATCTTTAGAACTGAAATCTCATGTGCTGTATAAGATTAAATAATATAAAATAGATATGCATTTAATACTGAGCTTTTTAGTTTTAACGCTCACTCATTACCCATCTTTGAGATAGAGGGTTTTTTTCCCTAATGCAGCAGACGATACAGACATTATCCTAACGCCTTAACAAGGCTGCGAACCTGTTACTCATTTAGCACCACCCGAGGAGCACGTGTAGCTGAAGGTATGGTAGGACGCGAGTAACATTATCCCCGCTGGGTCCTCGTAATTTAGAAGCAGGGATCAAGCAGAAGACCCCTAGGATCTGGCCTGCCACCCCCAGAGGTATCGTTTGAGAACTTGGAGGACTTTGACCACGAACCTATTTTAACAGATTGCCCGAGATTTCTTGTACACCTATATTGCCCCAAAACAGTCAAAATGACTGCATTGTGAAAAAAATAACAAATATGTAGAGAAATTTGTTTAAAAATTAATTTTTAATATTATATAATAAAGGAGGGCGGAAGTAACTACAATTATTCATAAACCCATTTATATGTTATAGAAAAAGTCACCAAATTCTAAGAAATTGTGTCATTATATTTCATAATTGTTTTTCTAATTGAAATTAAAAAACAGTCAAAATGACTGCCTTGGGCAATCTAGTGTTAAGTGCCCCAGTCACCTTTAGCGAACACGGCGGATCTTAGGCCGGCTCCAGCCCAGTACCCGCAACCTTTCAGTTATGAGAATGCTGCCTTTGCCGACTGAGCTACCGCGGTTCATCTTTGAGTCAGAGTGGCTTAAAAGAAATGAAATGATGCCCGACTGGCTACAGCACTGATTTTTACTACCGTAGTTCGTGGGTTCGAACCCCTCTGCTTACAGAGATGTTTGTAGCCGATCGACTTTAAGCAGTAGGTCTCTTGTTTCATTAGCCATTGTGTTACAAAAAAGTAGCGCTCCAAACCAACCAATCAACCAACCAACCAAAAGAAATAAATAAAAGGGAGTGAGATAGAGAACTACTCCCCATATCCCCCAAATAATAATAATAATAATAATAATGAAACCAGAATAAATAATATAAAATGAAATGAAAGAAATTTAAAATATTTAAGTTTTGCTAAAAACGAGGATCGCTTTAAATTTCATCGGCTATAGTACTTGTGTAGTTAACCGGGTAACACATAAAGGTAAATTAAATACCATTGTACTATTATAAACATACCAGTTATTTTAGGTATTTATTATTAACTATAAGGAAATTATTATCGTCGCTCAGTTAATATTTTTACCGACTACATTGTGAGCAAATGGTCGTAATAAAATAATATACAACCTTCAAATAATAACAATAATACTTGTATAGTTTAAATAAAAACCCTTCACAACTGCACAAGTCAAATTTCATTGTATAGATTTTAAACCCATTAGCAGAACAATAAATAAACAAATAAAAAATAAATAAAGTACTTTAGTAACCGGATGTTTAAGAATTTTAAAATAGTTTACTATTATAACTAATGTAATTTATTTTAAATATAAATTAAAATAACCACAATAAATAACTACAGAACTATTTTTAGATGATAATCATTAGTATTCATTATTCATTTCAGTTGTGATTTTAAAATTCTTTTTAGACTTAGTGCATCACTTTAAAAATTTCATATTAAATAACAGTGCTTTCACATTATACAGAATTCGATTTCTATTTATGAGCTGATTAAAACCAAATGCATATACATCGTTCCAAAATAAAATAAATTAAATGGGATGGAATTTTAATGGAAATTTCTTATTATGAAAATGATATAAAAATATATTACATAATGGAAAACTAATTAAATGGACTGTACTCTACTATTTTCCATATATTAAATACATTATCACAACTTCGTAAAAGCAAAACATAATTTTTTTTAAATGTAAAAAACACAATTTAGAACGTTGTCTTGCCAAGAAAATTACAAAAATACAAAAATAATCAAAATTTGAGTATATTGGATATTTATACAATTGGTATGATTCCTAATTTTTAGAATATTATTATTATTGTCGAAAAGGTATATTGTTCAATTGGTAGGCAATCTACCAATTGACAATATAATGTGTCATCCCTTGATGCGTAGGTATCAATTATGAAACACTTATGTTTCATATTTCAAGGCCGAACGCTGGCCGATTGGTTAGGGCGCTGATCGTCGGTACCGGAGTTCGTGGGTTCGAATCCCACTTTGGCATGAATGTTTGTAGCCGTTCGGAATCGGCTTTAAGCAGTACGTCCCGGTCTCATTAGCCCTCGTGTGCAAAACAGTAGACCGTAGCGCTCCAAACCAAACCAAACCATATTTCAAGAATAAAGTGACGCCTCGATTCAAGGATGTCTTTACAGCGAGAACTTAGTAATAAAATTGTTAACAATTATATTTTATTTTACATTATATTTTAGTAAAGTATATATTGAAAAATGAGCGATTCAGAATATGAATACGCTGTCGAAAAGCCGCTCACAAGGAAGAGATAAGTCGTAAGTGATAAGTAGAAAAAAAAAATATATTTTATACTTAAATAAGTAAGTGTTATAGCATACAATTCCATGTAAATGATAAATATTAATAAAACGACTGGTTTTTTTTTCACATTGTTACTTTTAATTCTCGATTGTATTCGAGTGTGAAAAATTATAGCAACATAAAGTACAACTACATTATCTCGAGTGTGCAAAGTTTGGCCAGTTTAGCGCGCACGAGTTAACTCGAGCGTGTACGCTAAGAGGCGTTTCCGAACGGCTACGAATATAAGCTGTGGGATTCGAACCTATGAACTCCAGTATCGATGAGCAGCGCCTTAGCCATTCGGTCTTCCGGCATTGTTTAGGAAGTTTATTTACATAATAGGTTTTCTATTATAAAGTAATAAAACCGCTGACTGCCTATACAAAGCCTTATAAATTTTTCAAAGTAAGAAATATTTTTTTATTCCCATAGTTAACGTCGAAATGACGGCCAACACCTTTGGAAAAAAAAAAAAAAAATCTTCGTGGAAAAAGTTACGGCAGATTTTCTCCACAAACCTAGCAAAAGAATAGAAAAAAGGTAAGTATAATTTTGCTAACATCAAAACCGTCTGGAATTAACAACGAAAGCAGGGTTCCTACTCTTTTTCCAGAACAGAAATTAAGGACTTTCTAAGGACCAAAGTAACTTTTTATAAGGACCTACTTGAAATACACGGCATAACCACATAAACCCTATTTCCCAAGGAACCTATTTTAATAATTATGAACCAGACAAGGCATGTTCAATAAATGCCCTACAATATTTCAGAACTAAGTTTTTAAAAATACCTAAAAATTAATATATGATAAACCTATTTGACAAAAACATTTTGAAAAATGTACATCTAAAGTTTTTTGATTGATCAAATTCAAAATAGTATGGCTAGAAAATGTAAAAGAATGTTATGAACATTAATAAATATTTTATATATTCTTTGATCAGTACTTATCACCTGCACTGGCGTTCTTAATTAGAATTAGTTTGGGGCAAATTTAACTCCGAACTTACAAAACCATAAAGTTTGTAGAGTTCGGCAAAAATTGATAGGAAATCACGTGAAGAAGGATAAATTGTTCAAGTTGCAATTTAAAAATTAAAGGGTTTTTAAGGACCTTTGACAAAAATTAAGTAGTTTTAAGGGCCCTTAAAAATGAAAGCTAAAATTAAGGAGTTCTTAACGACCTTTAAGGACCCCTGGAAAGCCATATTCGCGAACAGGGAGGGGGAGACGAGAAAAAGCTTAAAATTACTTCGAAAACAGAAAAGAGAATTATTATAAACATCAAAGTTATTCACAAAAGCTCATTGATAAATAAAGGCATGAAATAAAACTTCGAACTAATTAAAAAATCATTTAGGAAACTGCTTAGAATAATTTTACTTAAAAAAAGAAATGCTTAAAATATTACGTTACTTCATAAAAGTAAAGAATTTAATAAAAAATTACTAATACCGTGGAATTCCAATTTTTTTTTTGTATCCAACACAATTGGTCTTAAATTGCACCGACTGTCAGTGCCGATTTTTATTTCCTTTTGTTTTACTACAATCAAATGCCTCTACCTTTTAGGGTAAATGTAATAAATAAAAATGAAACAAAAGTTATGTGAGCCATGGTTTACAGGAACATTTGATTAAAAATAATTTTAAGGATAAAAGTAGAGGGTTAGGGATAAAGTTGTTTTTTTACTCCACTATAGTACGATATGAATTTAATATTCATTTATAGTTGGTATGCAGTTTCTTTCTCGACTCAACAATGTTTATTTAGGAGTAAAAAAATAAGGCACAAAAGAAAAAAAACGCGATTGATTTATAAAGCAATATTTCGCGGATTGAATTCTTGTATTTTTTTTACGCTGTTTGTTTTATTTCTCAGACTTTCAGTAAATACAGCAAAACAATCATTAGGATGAAAAGCGTAAGGTAAATTATAACTGGAATTTTTTTTCCTAATGCCAATGTTTCCCTGCGTAAAAATTTAGGAGGGAAAAAAATTACTATTAACTACCAATCAACTGATTTTGAAATGTCATTTATTCTTTTGATCTTTTTTCGTTATTTCACAGTTATTAACAGTATAATTTGATCAAAAATAATTTTTAGGATCAAAAGAGGGATGGGGGGATAAAGTTTTTTTTTTTTTTTAAACTTTACTCTAGTACGATATGAATTTTATATTCATTTATATTCGGCACGGAATTGTCTTCTCCCTTGAGACAAACAATGTTTATTTAGGAGCAAAAAATAAGGCACAAAAGAAAAAAAAACCTTGATTGATTTATAATGCAATATTTCGCGGATTGAATTCTTGTATTCTTTATACTGTTTGTTTTATTTCTCTGACTTTCAGTAAACAAAGCAAAACAATCATTAGGATGGAAAGCGTAAGGTAAATTATACCTGGAATTTTTTTTCTTAATGTCAATGTTCCCCGGCGTAAAAATTTAGGAGGGAAAAATTGCTATTAACTAATAATCAACTGATTTTGAAAATACATTTATTCTTTTGATCTTTTTCTTTATTTCATAGTGATTAACAGTATAATTTGATCAAAAAAAATTTTTATGATCAAAGGGGGGATAAGGTTGCTTCCCCCCCTTTTTTTTTACTTCATTATAGTACGATACGAATTTTATATTCATTTATATTCGGCACGGAATTATCTTCTTTCTTGAGACAAACAATGTTTATTTACGAGCAAAAAATAAGGCACTAAAAAAAAAAAAAAAAACCTTGACTGATTTATAATGCAATATTTTGCGGATTGAATTCTTGTATTTTTTTTTTTTTAATACTGTTTGTTTTAATTCTCTGACTTTCAGTAAACACAGCAAAACAATCATTGCGATGAAAAGCATAAGATAAATTAAAACTGTAATTTTTTTTCCTAATGTCAATTTTCCCTGCGTAAAAATTTAAGAGAAAAACAATTTTACTATTAACTACCAATCAACTGATTTTGAAAAGTCATTTATTCTTTATTTCATAGTGATTTACAGGATAATTTGATCAAAAATAATTTTTAGGATCACAGGGGGGGGATAAGGTTGTTTTTCCCTTTTTTTTTTACTTCACTATAGTACGATATGAATTTTATATTCATTTATATTTGGCACCGAATTGCCTTCTTGAGACAAGCAATGTTTATTTAGGAAAAAAAAATAAGGCACTAAAGAAAAAATAATCTTGATTGATTTATAATACAATTATTTCACTGATTGAATTATTGTATTCTTTATTTATACTGTTTGTATTATTTCGCTGACTTTCGTTAAAAACAATAAAAAATTTTCTTGGGATAAAAAATGCAAGGTAATTTATAACTGGGATTTTTATGTTTTAATGACAATGTTTACCTGCGTAAAATTTAGGATAAAAAAATTCCTATTAATTAGCAATCAGCTGATTTTAAAAAGTCACCAGTCTTTTTTTTTTTTTTTAAATAATGATATTAATCAGTCATACTTTATTTTTAGTTATTTTTTCATACAAAAAAGCAATTGTTCATTTAATAGTACATCATAGATTTAAATCGATGCTTTTCAAAAGATTAAAACTTGTTTCTTCCAAAAGCAATAACAGTTTTAATGTTTTAAACTAAGACTTAAATATTTACGTAATACAAACAATTACAAGAATTTTGCTTGACATTAGTTCAAAATGTTATATTTAAGCAGATTAAATATTTTTGAAGATTCTAAAATGTACGCCCACATAAAACGCAAGGTTTCAAATTTAATTATAAACTTTTCAGTTATACGCTTTGAGGGAAAACTGTATCATAGATAATTTTAATTGGAAACTAGAATGAAGTTTGAAGAAATTCATTAAACAAAGCTCTATAATGATTACGTATTTTCCCAAAGAATCAATTACAATTAAAATTACCTTCAAGCTCTCCACGCCTAACCATTGAAAAGTATTAATTATTTATTAAAGTTTCTGTTTACTCCACTAAGTAAAACGCTTGACTTCAGTCAATTTATTTTCCAAACTTTAAATATTTAAACAGATAACA